>JALAZF010000719.1:1495348-2243023 GCA_022829125.1 Lathyrus tuberosus
ACCCTGTTTTATAGATACAAAAACCCTAGTACACACCTTGTGATTGTTTCTTTACCCAGACTCCATGATGTGATCTCGAACCCTTAATCCTGCTGCATGTGTTTTGCATCCTGTTTGCATTGCATTGCATATCATTTGCATCTTTGTATTGCATACGTCTGTTTGTCCAATGGCTCATTTCCAATTGTCTCTATCTTCCAGTGTTGTCTGTGAGTCGTCAAGATGATTCCTCGATACCGATACCGGACTAGAGCTAATTACAGACGCAAGATGTCAGAGTAAGAGGCACACAATGCTGAGGTCCGAATGGAGATCGATGACCTTAAGTCAAGCATGACTAAACTCACTGAGATGCTTCAAGCTTTGATTTCTAGAGGAGAACCTCCCCAAAGAACTGTTATCCAGGAAGTTTCAAGCGCTGATCCCCCACCGGTTCAAGTGCCACCATCAACTTGGCCCGAGTGTGGTTTGCCATACAACTATTCTCCGCCGATTGTATCTACTATTATGCCTGTATTTCAAGCTCCTATTTTTGCTGAGCCTAGACCTACAGTCCATGCTTTTCTACAAACTATTTGAGCTTCCTTTAAGAATCCCCTCTATGAGTACAATGCTGCCAGTGCTCAGGGTGAAGAGCCTGAAGACTTTGTTGAACCTGAAGTTGTCCGTGAGGAGTTTCAGACCTTAGACAAAAGACTCAAAGTTGTTGAGGGTAATGACTTCTTCAATGTGGATGCAGACAACATGTGCTTAGTGTCTGACCTTGTTATGTCTGCTAAGTTCAAAAATCCAGAATTTGTTAAGTACAAGGGCCATTCTTGTCCAAGAGCTCATTTGGTCATGTATCTCCGCAGAATGACTACTTACACCAAAAATCAGAAGCTACTTATCCACTATTTTCAGGATAGCTTGAGTGAGGCATCACTTAAGTGGTATATGGGTCTCGAGCAAAACTCCATTCAATGCTTCCAAGATCTCACAAATGCCTTCATGAAGCAGTATAAGTATAACCTTGACATGGCTCCTGATCGTCTTCAGCTGCAAAATATGACTCAGCATGAGAAGGAATCTTTTAAGGAGTATGATTAGCACTGGAGAGAGTTGGCTTCCCAAGTTGAACCTCCTCTGGCTGAGAAAGAATTGACTGGAATGTTCATGGATACCTTGTCCCCGTTCTATTGGGAGAAGATGATTGGAAGTGTTTCCTCCAACTTCACTGATTTGGTTACTATCGGCCAAAGACTCGAGGAAGGACTTAAGAAGGGAAAAGTATCCAAGGCTGCCGAATCTTCCAATGGTGTGAAGAAATCCTATGGGAACTTTCAGAGGAAAAGGGAACATCAGACTAACGCTGTAATGGTTGAGGTGAGAAGGCCTTGTCCCCAACCTCAGTATGCTATTCACCCTACTGTTGCTGCTGTCACTCCCATGGTTACTACTCCACGACCAGCTCAGGCTTCCCAACGTCCAACTGTAGGACAAATCCAGTACTGTAATAGGAATCAATTTGATCCTATTCCCATGACTTACACCGAGCTTTATCCTGGTTTGGTTCAACAAGGTTTGATTACCACAAGGCCTTTGCTTCCTCCTCCAAATCCTCTTCCAGCTGGCTATAGGGTTGATCTTCATTGTGAATACCATCAAGGTGGTGCAGGCCATAACTTGGAAGGTTGCTTTGCATTGAAGGCTAAAGTGCAAGAGCTAATGTAAAACAAAATCCTCTCCTTTAAGGATAATCCCAACGTTCAGAAAAACCCTCTGCCAGGGCACGCCAAGTGAAGCTTCAGTCAACTTCAGCCCAGCTACTTCTTAAAGACAGGACAACTCATCCTTGTGTTTGATTAGTCACTAGGCCGTGTGTCTTGTTGTTTGCATCTTCCTTATTTTGTAATAGCTGTTTGCTTTCAAATTATGTTTGTACTTTCAAAATTAATGAAATGAGCATTGCAACTTTTGATTCAATTCATTTGTGTTCGTTATTTACTTCTTAATGCTTTTTCTTTCAAGAAAAATAAAAGAATTCTCTTGTCCATTTTCTTTTGATTTTACAAAGATTGGAGGGAGGATGATGAAAACAAAATACTCATAACAGCTGTTGGTATGCTTTCAAATCAAAACTTTGCTGACGATGTAAGGCATTGTTTCAATCCCCAAACACTGGAGAAATAAGGAAGATAACCCCTCGTCAACCCCTTTGAGCCTTGAAGTAGGAGTTTCTTTTCTTTACAAATAAAAACCTGCAATCTTAACCTGGGGCAGGGTAGTTATCAGTTAACTTGAGTGTGCATTCAAATACAAGACACCTTTCATATAAAGGTCGCAACCACAAATTTTCCTTCGCATACAGCAAGCAAGTGTCGAAGATGTTTTTCAAGTCAAATGCCAATGATGGTTCACCGAAATCATCAAGTTGTTTAGTCATTTTCCTTACCCAAAGAATGAGCCAAGCTAAGAAATATGGGAAGCTCATGACCTTGCCTTAAAAAAATTAAAAAAAAAAAAAAAAGAAAAGTTTGTATGACACCTCAAAAAGAGAAAACCTTTAAATTTTCATCCTGAAAGTCCTCAATGGCAAACATTGGTAAGGAAGCAGTGACCACCATTTCAAATCCCTTGACTTCTGAACCATTTCTAGCTTATGGAAACCTGAGTGCATAGTTTGAGTTAACTAAGCATAGGACTGGAGAACCTCACGAAGATTGGGCGGGTCACAAATAAATTTTGGGTCTTTATCCTTTGTTTCATAAACCGTGAACCAGACCATGTTACAACTCTCAAAAGACCTAATTGAAGCAAGGTTGTTTTGAAAGTATACTACAACAAGGTTGCGTAAACTGACTCCCAAAGATCTTTGCAGGTCACTATACTTGTGCTTCACCTTTCACTTTTAAATGTCTTGAACCGCCGTGTTCTGACTAATGACTCATATTGTTTCGCATCTTCTAAAAATGATTTTGATTTCAAAAGTTGCATGAACTTTGCATTTACCACGTTTGTATGAACATTTTTTCTTGAAAACTAGCTTTCCTCTCAAGGAATTTTCAAACAATTAAGAAACTTGGTCGGTGATCCTATCAGGGGCAAGTTCTTTCCAAATCCTGTTGAAGAATCAGTTCAAGGGTTGTTGTTCAGGGGCAAGTCCTTTTCAGAAATGGTTTATTCAGAAGATATTTCAAGACTCAAACTGGGGCAAGCTTTCCAAGAGCGTCGTGAAACAGTCATTTCAGAATCAGACGAACTGAAGCAATGATCAGTTCATCTACAATAATCAGCTAATCTAGGGAAGTTTAACCTGAAGAATCCCTAAGTAGCTCTTCCTACAAGGATCATCAATTTGGATACAGTTTACCAGTGTGGCCAAGATGCGTCCAGCATTAGCATCTCTAGTCCCCAAGCAGAATGATAGTGATCTCCGTGTTGAGGAATCAGTCTCCCAATCTTGTCTTCTCACCAAAAGAGTCAAGTCGTGTCGTCAGCATTTCTACATCTACATTTGTATTTGATCATATATCATCTGTATAATTCATATACCATATGCATATCATGAGTGTTTCATCCTCATTTGCATTTCTCTCGAGGGTGTGTCATTATCCACGTCTTACCTTACCAAAACGTTACCTGTCCTTTCATTCAATGCCATTCTTGAATGTAGTCTCTTTTCACATTCATCTAAGGCCATTATTGGATATTGTGATTTCCTTTTATCCAATGCTTTCTTGGGTATCTCCTTGTTCATATTCATTCAATGCTTTCTTGGACGTTGTGGTTTATCCAATGCCTTCTTGGACTTCACCTTTTGTCTCAATTGCATCTGATGCCTTCTCAGATAGTTTGACTTTATACCTTTCGTTCAAAGCCATTATTGAATGTATGGTGACTTTTTGTCCAATGCTTTCTTGGATCCTTACTTTGTTCACTTTATCTAAGGCCATTATTAGATATTGTGATTTATACCTTTCGTTCAAAGCCATTATTGAATGTTTGGTGACTGTTTGTCCAATGCTTTCTTGGATCCTTACTTTGTTCACTTTATCTAAGGCCATTATTAGATATTGTGATTTATACCTTTCGTTCAAAGCCATTATTGAATGTCTGGTGACTGTTTGTCCAATGCTTTCTTGGATCCTTACTTTGTTCATGTTCATCTAAAGCCATTATTAGATATTGTGATTTACACCTTTCATTCAAAGCCATTATTGGATGTCTGGTTTCTTTACCATCTGATGCCTTTCCAGATGTGTCTCTCTTTCTGATGTTTTTCCAGATCGAGTCTTTGTTCACTTTTATCTAAAGCCATTATTAGATATTGTGATTTAAACCTTTCATTCAAAGCCATTATTGGATGTCTGGTTTCTTTACCATTTGATGCCTTTTCGGATATGTCTCTCTTTCTGATGTTTTTCCAGATCGAGTCTTTGTTCACTTTTATCTAAAGCCATTATTAGATATTGTGATTTACACCTTTCATTCAAAGCCATTATTGGATGTCTGGTTTCTTTAGCATCTGATGCCTTTCCGGATGTGTCTCTCTTTCTGATGTTTTTCCAGATCGAGTCTTTGTTCACTTTTATCTAAAGCCATTATTAGATATTGTGATTTACACCTTTCATTCAAAGCCATTATTGCATGTCTGGTTTCTTTACCATCTGATGGATTTCCAGATGTGTCTCTCTTTCTGATGTTTTTCCAGATCGAGTCTTTGTTCACTTTCATCTAAAGCCATTATTAGATATATTGAGTTATACCTTTCATTCAAAGCCATTATTGGATGTCTGGTTTCTCTACCATCCGATTCCTTTCCGGATGTGTCTCTCTTTCTGATGTTTTTTCAGATAAAGTCTTTGTTCACATTTATCTAAAGCCATTATTAGATATTGTGAGTTATACCTTTCATTCAAAGCCATTATTGGATGACTGGTCTCTTTGCATTCAATGCCATTCTTGAATGTAGTCTCTGTTCACATTCATCTAAGGCCATTATTAGATATTGTGATTTGTACCTTTCGTTCAAAGCCATTATTAAATGTCTGGTGTCCTTTTATTCAGTGCTTTCTTGGATCTCTACCTTTCTCACCTTCATCTGATGCCATTCTCAGATATTGTGATTGTACCTTACATTCAAATCCATTATTGGATGTCTGGTGTCTGTTTGTCCAATGCTTTCTTGGATCCTTACTTGGTTCACTTTCATCTAAAGCCATTATTAGATATTGTGATTATACTTTTCATTCAAAGCCATTATTGGATGATTGTTTTCTTTGCATCCAATGCCTTCTTGATTTACCCTTGTTTGCTCACTTTCATCTGATGCCTTCTCAGATTTAACATTTTTATCTCATTCTTATCTGATACTTTCTCATATATTATGATTTGTACCCTTCATTCAAAGCCATTATTGGATAACTGGTTTCTTTGCATCCAATGCTTTCTTGGATCCCTGCTTTGTTCACTTTTATCTAAAGCCATTATTAGATATTGTGATTTGTACCTTTCATTCAAAGCCATTATTGGATGTCTGGTTTCTTTTGCCATCTGATGTTTTTCCGGATGTGCATTTCTATGTCTTTTCTGGCTTTTCTTGAAGATCCCGTTTGAACTCTTCAGTATAAGAAAATCCCAGAAAATCTTTTGTTGATGTCTATCCATTTATTTCAAATTGATCCCTAGTGGAGATCATGTCTTATTTCTGGTTTCATGCCCAGTAAAGAGTATACTTTCATTTCCCCAGTGTCGTCTAGTCACCTATAAACCTGTCGTCCATCTCCCGGGACTTTTCCCCAGTGGGAGCATCTCTCTGGCTCTTATCTTCAGTAGAGATCTGTGAGATTTCCCCTCAGTTTTATTTTTCTATCCCCGGTGTTTCCTCAGGGTCTCCCCAGTGAGTCTTTTGTTGGTCAGCCTGGATCCCCAGTGATTCTTTTTGTTGGATATTAACCTTTATCCTTCCCCAGTAAGCTCACCCGTGGTTGTTCGCTCCTCATCTCTGGTGTTTTATTTGTCTGCACCTTTGCATCTATCATGGCATCATATCATCATACTAGAAGTTCATGGCATGTTAACATTTGCATGTCTGTTGCCCGTCCTTAGCATCTACATCCCATCTAAGGGCAAATTTTTTTGTTTGCTATATTTAAATATCTTTCACCTTGATGTACCGAGGATTTCCATTCCTCGTGTCATCCGGTAAAGCTATTTAAATAGGGGCAACTGTTGTACCCCTAATTTTACGCCTTAGATGTCATAACATTTTGCACCTACATTTAGGATTTCATTCATCCATGCATTGTTAACTAACCATAATATCTTGCTAGTTTATTTCTTTTATGAAAGCCAGGTTTACACAGGAAAAATAACAAAAGTCAATAAGCCAGACTCTCCTATGTTTCAAGGTCTGTGGCTCCAAATGCAACCATTTGAGCTCACCTACATCCTAGAGGTCTTACTCAACAAGAATTCAAGTGTGACTGGCTCTCATCACAAGTAACTTGAGCCACAAGTTCACCCTGCCTCCAATAAGGGTTTTTCCAAGACAAGACAATCATGGCCTTTGATTTTGACCAAGATTTGTTCTCAAACCCTAGGACTTGACTCCACATGATATAAGACATCCTTGGAGACCATCATTGAGCCTTAGATATGATTAAAGAGGCAAGATCAATAGAAATCATTCCAGTAAATTCACCGTCGAAATTAGGGTTTTGACTGAGGCCTTAATCCTCGAGATTTTGATCCAAAATGAAACATCCAAGTTCTCAATCCATCATGACATGTCTCATTGATGAGTTAGGGCACGAGAGATCAAGTTTTAAGAAGTTTCTTGCAAAGGAAGCAAGGTTTGGTTCATGAAACTTTTCAAATGTGGAGATTTCACTACTTGGGCCAAAATTGAAACAGTCATAACTTTCAAACCACACATCCAAATTGAGTGACTCAAAGCTCAAATGTGGAGATTTAAGCTTTTTCACCCTTATTTGTACACAACTTCAACTCAAATTTTCATACAGTTCCAAGCCTCAAATAAAAAATCCTTGAACATGAAAGTTGTAGAGGGCATTGAGGGCTTTCCAAAAAGTACAAGAACGGCTCCATCCATTGAGTGAGCTGAGAGATTCGAATTATTGAAGTTTGAGGTCCATTTCTTGAATTTCAAGTTTACCAACTTATGCATAATGGTGCATTACTCTTTTAATCACCCAAAACCTTCACTCTTATGATGTTTAAGTGCAAGATTACCACATTCAAACCTCTTCCACGATTTGTACCAAGCTGAGACATTAAAATATTAAGAACTTATGCAAGTTGGTGCAAGTTGACATGAAAGAGAAACTTTTTTCAACACAAAAGCATGGCAGCCACCTTTCTCCTTGAAACTTGGACTCCACACCAATAAAATAAGCCCACAACATCAGACCTTACCCTATGTTTTTCATCCATCATAACTCTTGAGGACTGTGGAAGATAGTCCAGCTCACACGATGAACAATCCTCCAAGGAGGACAAACTTGGCATTTGTTCCACTTCTGGCCATGCTTCAAATCCTCAACATTTTCCTATAAATTGGGCTTGGTTCCACTCTAAAAAGACACCAACATTTTACTTAAAAACTCTAAGAAGTCTCTGAGTTTAGTTTGGCAAGTGAAGGGAGGAAGAGTGGTGCATTGCAGACTGTTGCTGTTTGGGAAAGAAAGGAAGATTCAGTTAAAACTTGAAGGTGCAGTGGACTTATTCCACTAGGTATTTTTTCTGTCCTTTTCATCCTATGCTCCATATGTCATGAACATCTTGCATTTTGATCATTTTTTAATTGTTTAAGGTCATATAATATACTGTTAGTTGTTGGTATTGGAATTCCTTTATGTTAATACTATGATTTTGTAAGCTTGAGCTGATCTCAAATAACTCATTCTATGACAATTTGGGTTAACAATATTTGTTCTGTTTGCTAGCTTGATTAATGCTTGTGTTCGCTACCTTTTATACATCATGCCATGGCCATATAACCAAGCTCATATCTGTTACATACTGGCTATGTTGATAAAACCTTGTGCGGCCTTGAGTTCATTAGACCTATATGGTGTTGTTTGGAACTACCCGAGGGATAACATATTGTCCAGGTCTTCATGATGTGTTTTGAATGCTTGAACTAATGCAGACTGTACATGTTAGGCTAGTTGGTTTGGTATATCATGAAGGTTGTATTTGGGTCATATTAGTGACAAGTTTCTGTTTCTCATATTATTAACTCATAACATCATCTGCAGGATGTCAATGATGACATAACCAAATCCATGTGATTTCCATTTTGATTTTGATGTTAAAATGTTAGATAATGTTGATGCTCAGTTGATGTCTCTTGGAACTGCTAGTTTCGATGGTACAATGTCGATACTTATTTGATATAGTTTGTTGGTTTGGGGGTATTCATTTTGAAAGGCATGAGATTTTGTTTTGTTGATATTGTGACAGTTTTGTTCTCATTTTGTCTCTGCTAACTCATGTTATTCCTTTACTATACCACGAACATGTCTGTTTTGTTTTTGGGCATTTGAATCAAGAGGTCAAGTGAATAATATTGGTATTGATAGCACTGCCAATACTTGATGCCATGTTTGTTTTATGCTCATAATACCACAATCATGTAATTGTCTTGTTGTTTATTTGAATGCTAGTGTTATCAAGTTTTGGTTTTCATACTCTTAAGTTGAGTAGTGGAAATCACTCCCTGCATTGTCTGAATGTATCTTAGGAAAGCTGAATTGGTCTCATGATACTTTAAACCATATGCATGAACTATTATAATGTGGAATTTGCTCTAGACCAACAGTGCCATGATCCCTTTAAACCTACATGATGTTTGTTTGAAACTGCCAGATGGATAAACGTGTCATCCATGTCTTCATGATGTATTTTGAATATGCTCAGGTTGTCCATGTTAAGTTAGTATGGTTGGAATAACATGAAGGATGTGTTTGAGATCATGTTAAGGACCGATTTCTTTTATGCTTCTTGCTCTCTCATATTGACAACTCTCAGCCCTGTCCTTATAATGCCATGAATACGTCTGTTTGTTTTTTTTCTTGCATTTGTATCAAGTACGTGAATAATGTTGATGTTGGTGACACTTCCTGTTCTTGGGGCTATATTATTTTGCACCCTAATGCCATGATTATATTTAAGGGATGTATGTTCTTGTTAAAATTCACACGATGCATGCTCAAAACTGTCTATGTTTGGTGATATAATGCTTGTCTTCCCATGACAAAATCTGCACGTTTGAAACTACTCATGTTTGCTTATTTATATGTTTAAATCTATGTTAAGTAATTTGAGAATGGTTAATTGAACCTGCTTTGGTTTTATCTTGTTGTTTGTTCATATTCTTGCCTTGGAAGTTTTAATATCATTTGTTGCTACTTGTCTGAGGGTTAATAATAAATGATGTCCATACTCTCGATTCGATCAAGTTTTGGATAGATTTTGTTTCACAAGAGCACACACCCTATGTCTTCATTCACGATAAGCTCTGTGATATTGCTGCATGTACGCATGAGTATTCCTATTATCTTTATATCTATGTATGTATATGATGTTCATTTGGTTGATATTTTAGATGCTAGTGTTGGAACTTATAGTTTAGCCCTAACTCTGTCTTCCCAGATCGTGGCAAGTTGCCAATTTTGCTTTAAACTACATTGCCTGCTCTGATTGTTATTGCTGCCATGGGAAGTGATGTTGAATCGTGTGTGCAAGTGAGAGGTTATCCATGGCTGATCTTGTGATAGGTGTTAGTTAGGATTACATTTGTTCATAAGAGCATGAAAAGAAGAATGAGGAGCATGGCATGGTAGCAGGAAATGTTTGGGGTTTGTATCTGTTAAAGCTTGTCCACGTTAATTGGCATTTTTTTGGTTTTTATGTTTGCATGAGTTACGTGAAAGCTTGGCCTTTTCATTGGCCAGAATTTGTGTTGTTGACTGTGAGAGTTTTTATGTTAAGACCAACCATTTAATAGAGAGAGCATGTGAGGTGTTTGACCATGTTAATTTTGACTAACCTATTTTGTTTCGCTTTAAGGGTTTAAGTATTACTGGGGCTGGCTTATACAACGGATGTATAGCCACCCCAGTGGTAGAAGACATACACTGCAACCAAAGGGGCTAGGGTTCGTATTCCCCTCGCCCCAGTCCCCTTTTGGTTTTTATTTTCTTCTCATTTTCAACTATTTTAGAACGTGGGCCTGCTATTCACACCCCCAGGAAAAGGCCCAAATTATGTTTAACTTGAGTTTCATTGATCCAGAATTGCTAATGCACCCCATTCTATTTTCCTATTATTTATTTCCTTTTTTTTAGTTTCAATTTTTCATTTCATTTATAATTCCTAAAAATATATTTTTCTTTAATCCAAAATTTCCCAAAAATTTCATAAATATATTTTGTTAGTTAATTTTATTTTCATAATTTTAATCTTTAATTTTTCTTTTTATTTTGTAATTAACTTCGAAATTCACAAAGTATGTATACTTTTTAAACTACTAGAAACCGTGTGATCTCTAAGCTATTTCGTGTTAATTCTTGACACATGGAAAAGATATTTTTGAGAAGGTTCATTAACCTTGGATGAATTCATTTCGTTAAAATTTTGTGTAACTTTGTTTCCAAGTTTCTTGCCTTGAATGCTTAGTATTTATTTTCAAATGTAAAAATGATATGTTTGTGTTGTCATTTGCTTGTGAGTGATGTGAATTGTATCACCATCTTTTGCCACACATGAATGTTAAACTTTACTTTTGAGTTTGATTATTGCCTAATTGTGCACATCTTCTTTGAATTCTTGAATTTATATTGTCCATTTAATCTCAGAATCACTTGTAACTTTCTTGTTAATAAGTTGTTATTCTCCCCTTATTCCAAAGGAAAGTGTCTCTATTGACCGTAAGGTCATAGATACTTCACAACCTTTTACCCTTCACAATCATTTCACAAGAGATAGCCATTAATCTCTTGGAATGTATTTTTATGAAGATATTTGAAAAAATTTGGGATATCTAAAGACTCTTCTAAGAAGTTGTGCATATCACCTTGGTCATTGCAGAAGGTTTTGGGAACCTTAAGTTATTCTAGACGGTTAACTGAACCCTAAAATCTCACATTGAAAAGCCTATATAACTCGCACATGTCACAACTTCTCATATAACTTAGTAATTGCAATCGATTTCCATTCCAATTCAAACTCACACGTTAATTTTTATTTCACTTCTACTTACCTTTCACTTCTACTCACCTTTTGTTACAAATATTTGTTTTTAAAATGTCTTTTTTGTTTAGTATATCTAATCATTATTTAAACCAATTTATTATTTTTTTTATAGATTTTTAAATTAATTAATAAATTAACTTATGATTATTATAATACTTTATTTAATAAAAAAATTATTTCTATCATTATAATATAATAAAATTTGGTGATTTCTTTTTACACCACCCAAGTTTCTTAGGCACCATGTGAAATTTCATTTTTGCCCCCAGATTCCGGATTTGCACATCCGGACGCACCAAATTTTTAAAAAACGCTGATATGTTCCGGATGTGCACATCCGGAAGAATTCCTGATTTGCAAATCCGGAAAAAATCAAATGAATTCCATAAAATCATTTACTTCTAAATATAATTAAATCCAATCTAATTAAAATCCAATATAATTAAAATTAATATCATTTTTTCAATATAATTAAATCCAATATAATTAAAATCTATATTAATTAAAATTAATATGATATTTAATATGATTAATTTTTTTCAATATAATTAATAGGATTAATATGGTATTTAATTCTAAATTATTTTTTTATATTGAAAAAATTAATTTAATTATATTGGATTTAAAATTATATGGTATTTACTTCTAAAATTGGATTTAATTATATTGGTATTTAAAATTATATGGTATTTACTTCTAAATTATATGGTATTTACTTCTAAATTATAATTAAAATTATATGGTATTTACTTCTAAAATTAATTTAATTATATTGAATTTAATTATATTGAAAAAATCATATTAATTTTAATCATATTAATTTTAATTATATTGGATTTAATTATATTGGAAAAATCATATTAAGTTTAATTATGTTGGATTTTAATTATATTGAATTTAATTATATTTAGAAGTAAATGATTTTATGAAATTCTATTGATTTTTTCCGGATTTGCAATCAGGAATTCTTCCGGATGTGCACATCCAAATCCGGAATCTGGGGGCAAATATGAAATTTCACATGGTGCCTAAGAAACTTGGGTGGTGTAAAAAGAAACACCCTAAAATTTTCGAGATTGTACTACTAATTTGTTTTTTTATCATTTAAATGCTTTTATGAAAATTCGAGATTCTTCTTAAAATAAAATATATTTTGTAATTATTTATATTTTTAGAAAAAGGCTAATAAAACAAAACAAAATCAATAGAGATTTTGTAATTTTTTTAAACTTATACAATTACTAAAACAAAATAAAATATTTTTAATAAAATGATAAATGGTGATCATGAAAAAATAAATGATCAATGATATTTTACTTTAATCAAATTAACTAGATATTAAAATAATAAATTCAATATTTATAGCTAATAGACGACTTTTATTTATAAACATAATTAAATATGAGACACGTATTTATCACTTTTGCATAAATAAATTTGAGATGATACGATAAATATTTAGTTTTTCATTCAATAAAATTGATAAATGGTAGTCATGAAAAAATAATGATAAATAGTAATCATGAAAAAAATAATGACAAGTGGTAAAAATTTATTGATACAGTAATTTTTTTAAACGGGAATAAGTTACAATTATATATTATATTCAAAAAAGCTTCTTAAAAAATTGATTGATTAATTATTCAAAAAATTGTTTTTATTGACTAATTAGTTAAAAAATTGAATATTGCTATTTTGCTATAAAATCTAAAGATTGTATAATAATTGTAAACTTCAAAGAATTCAAATAATTTAATTATTCACAAAAAGAAATATTTGATTTAATTTTTATATTTATTATTGATATGTAATGGATTTCATTTAATTATATTCCATTAATTAATTAATCATATTGATTGTTTTTAATTATATTCTATTAATTAATTTTATCAAAAAATAAGTTAATCCTCTCATAAAAAAAAGTTACTCCATAATTACATGTTGATACAATTTTATATTCTTTTAAAATTTAGTGAATACATCTTAAATATTTAATACATTAACATTTAGTGGGAACATCTTAAATTTATTTTAAAATCATTTTTAAATTATTATATCTTTGAATTATGAATTATGAATTGAATTATATTTAATTTTTAATTTATCTACTGATATCTACACTAACAAATATTAATAAATTTTTAATCTTAATATCTAACAATTATTTTGACAAATGAAAATAATTTATGAATATTTTTATAAATGGACACACGGGTTCAAGGCGCTTATAAACGAGAAAAAGTTTACATGTTGATAAAATTATTTTTATAAACGAGAATAAATTATAAATATTTTTATAAACGTGAATAAGTTAGAAATATTTTTACAGTGGAATACGTGAGTACATTTTCTATTTACACTGTATTTTAATTAGTTAGAATATTTATTTTACTTTAATTAAATTAACTAGACAATAAAATAATAAATTCAACTATTGATACAATTATTTTTATATACAGAAAAATTCAATTATTGGTACAATTATTTTTATAAATAAGAATAAGTTATAATTATTTTGTAATGTTTTTAACTATTGATACAATTATATTTATATACAGAAAAATTTAACTATTGGTACAATTATTTTTATAAATGAGAATAAGTTATAATTATTTTTATAAACGGAAATAAGTTACAAATAATTTTATAAACGGGAAAATTCAACTAACAATACAATTATTTTTACAAACCGGAATAAGTTAGGAATATTTTTATAAATGGACACACGAGTTCAAGGCGCTTATAAACGATATTTCGTAAGTGATATTTCGCAATGTAGTGTATGAATACAGACTGAACCCATGTGATATCACGAATATTATTTGAATTAGAAACATGATTTTATTCAGAGTTGTAGTTTTAGAATTTACTCATCTAAATTCAATTGAGTTTTGGTAATGATTGGAATTGCAAGCATAATCCATGGGTAGACGTGAACGTATCTATGACATACTAGCGGTAGACTGATTATTTTAATGTTCATGTATTAAATCTATTAGATATCATTTGAATTATATGTAATACCCCATGATTTCTGTGAACCATTTTGAATAATATTATTATGATCAACTGGGTTCCGGAGTACTCTGAGCAATTATTGGATAAAGTAATTAGAGTAAACCGACGAACTCGGAAATTTGATTAGATTAATATTATTTAACTTGGAATTTTATTAATTGGTGCATTTGAGATAATTTGGATAATTAGTAGTGTGCCAATTAATATTTTATATGTATATTTTCTTTTCCTTGCCTTATTTGGAAAAAGATAGAAACATAGGGAAAGAAAAGGAAGAGAAGGAAAAGGAAGGGAAAAGAAGAGGAAAAATTTCACAAGAGCTCTAGAACTTGGATTATCAACCAATCTTCATCTTTTCATCTCAGCTTCAACCTCCTCATCTTGTAATCCAGGTGGGTTCTAGTTAGACTCTTTAGATTAAGGTTTTATTGAGTTTTAGAGTAGTGTGATATTGGTAGGAAATGTGAAATTTTACAATAGAATCATTGTCTAATTACTGAAATTCGACCATTGATTATATATTGTACTGGTTGTTATGATTATAGCATGTTTTGGTGTATTTGGACTGTGAAAAATGGGATTTTGGGGTTGTTTTTGATCAACCCGTAGCAGAACTTGTCTGCAGAATTTTTTTGGGTTTCCCCTGCCCATACGCGTATCACACAAGGCAATACGCGTATTGGGTTGGTCAATACGCGTATGGCAATGAAGGATTTTGGGCGTTACGCGTATGGGAGGAGGCAATACGCGTATGGATTGGGCAATACGCGTATGGGAGGAGGCAATACGCGTATGGATTGGGCAATACGCGTATTGGAAGTTTAAATGAAATTTTTTAAGGGCAATCAGCCTTTGTCTATACGCGTATCACTTTGGGCAATACGCGTATGGCTAGACGAGCCAGCTTGGCAATACGCGTATGGCCTAGGGCAGTACGCGTACGGCCAGGAGGGTGAAAAATGGTATTTTCTCGCAATACTATTTCTCGCTATGTCCATAACTTTTGACTCGGTTATCCGTTTTTAATATTCTTGATGCCATTGGAAAGCTAATGGAATGTACTTTCTTATGAAAATGGTTTTAAGGTTGTTGGCCGATTTAATTATGTCGGGATTTTTGGGATAGTGTGGTTTTGTCTTTTTTTATCGTTTAATGGTGTGTAATTGTTGTTGAAAATGTATGCATGTTAAAATATGAATTAGGTAGTGTGAGGACTTACCATAAACCAGGTAGTGTGTGTAATGGAATAGTGACAACGCTCGTGCAAGTAAGGCCGAGGCGTGTGTCTAGTAATCATAACCAGTTTATCTTGCGGTGTAGTTTCATGAGACTCGAGCACCTCCTCTGAAACGTATGCACAATTACTTGGCAGGTTTGATTCCCGCGTATAGTACGGATGGAACCTAAGGGTAGAGACTTGTGATGGTTAACAGGCCATGAGAAGTGACAGTTCACGGCTAACAGGCCGTTGTTCCCGAATCCATTTCGTATGCCAAGTAACTTCGAGGATCCATGACTCGGGTCATCTTCTAGACGTAGAAGCGGACGGGAAAAGGGGATGCCTTGGTATGGTTATTGATTTGTGAGATTCTTGAGCTAACAGGCTCAGGACGTACATTGGTACTAGTGTGAGTTAACAGGCTCACCGATGTGGATACTTTATAGTGTGTGTACTCAAAGTCATTCCCTGCCCTTTTTGACTTGAGTTAGGTTGTTAGAACCTTGTAGAGCCGAGAGGACTATAAGATAGCGAACTCACTGAGATTTGATGTATCTCACCCCACTGTTGTTGTTTACGTCACAGGTTCTGCAGGTTCCGCGAAGGGTAAGGATAAGGCTGTGTGACTATCCTTGCTTAGCTATTGGTTTTGCTTCCGTTGTGGAGTCTTTTGAGATCCTTAGGGATCTAGTTCTTAGTTTTATCTTTTGAACATTTTGTACATATAACATGCCAGTGTATTGTTTTAGGTTGCTTTGGGCATTTTTATGTATACAGTGTTACTAGGAACTTATGTATTTCAGTACCAAATGTATTATTCATGTATGATATATGCTCTGATGTATGTATATATATGTGGGCATTACAGTTGGTATCAAAGCAGGTCGTATCCTCGACCTAGCCATGAAATAGTATGCGTATTTTCTTTCCGTTTCATATGTGTTGTGTCGCCATTGGTCTTACGTGTTATATTTATGGTATTGAGCCTGATCAAATTAATCTTATCTGTATGACATTCAAGAACATGGCTGACGGGCGCAGAAACAACTGTGGTAGACCAAGAAACACTCCAGCAGGGACTAATCCGCCGGTTGACGAAGGGAATGCTCCGTTGTATCAATTCATGCAGCAGATGCAGCAACAACAAAATCAGTTTATGCAACAAATGGTTCAGCAGATGGCGGGTGGTTTACATCCTCCAGTGGTTGTTCCTGGGGTTGCAGGAGGAAACTTTAGGGATTTCATTCGGTTGAATCCTCCGGAATTTCAGGGAGGGTTAGACCCAGTAAAGGCTCATGAATGGATATCAGGTATGGAACGGGTCTTCCAAATAGTTCAGTGTAGTGAGGAAAACAAGGTGGTCTTTGCTTCCCACTTGTTGAAGGGTCGTGCCATGAGGTAGTGGGAAAGTGCTTCAGCTTTAATGACAATTCAAGAGGTACCGAAGGTGTGGGAACAGTTTAAGGTAATTTTTATGGAGAAATATTTTCCAAGTTCCTTGAGGTTTCAGAAGGAATTCGAGTTTCAACAATTGAGACAAGGTAACTTGACTGTGGCTTCTTATGCTGAGAAATTTGAAACTATGGCCGCTTATTCTAGACAAGCCATGTATGCTCCTGATGAGAGGTGGAAGATTGATCAGTTTCTGTTTGGTTTAAGGGCTGAAATTTCACATAGTGTGTCTCAACGGGAATTTACTACTTATGCTGAAATGTTAAGACAATGTTATGTGGCGGAGCATAGTTTGAAGAAGGTGCAAATGGAAGGAGATTTGAATAGGATGAATCAAAGTGATCGAGGGAGACCGAATCAACAGGTTAGACCAAGGCAACAATCATTTAAAGGGAAGCAAGCTCAGAGTTCTAGAACTAGTGTGCCTCCGGTATGTCGTAGTTGTGGACGAAATCATTATGGTAGGTGCAGTCTGGAGGGAATGAGGTGTTATCAGTGTAATAAGGTGGGCCACATGGCGAAAGATTGTCCTCAGGGTAGAAATCAGGCACAAGGGAGGAATACCGGCCGAGTGTATACCTTGGATGCGAGAAAAGCAAAGAATGATAACTCCTTGATTGTGGGTACGTGTTTCGTAAATGGACATCCTTGTTTTGTTTTATTTGATTGTGGGGCAACTCATTCTTTTGTGTCCACGCGTTGTGTGAAGCGACTTGGGTTGCAAGCTGTTCCTTTATTTCCTCCTATGGTGGTTACTACTGCCATGGATGAGATTGTAGAGACACCGTTGATGTGTGAAAATTGTGTATTAGCGGTGAATGAAAGAGTTTTCCAGATTGATCTTATCTGTTTACCGCTTAAGAAAGTGGATGTTGTTCTGGGAATGGATTGGCTTTCCGCTAATTCGGTGTTTATTGGGTGTGAGGAAAAGTTGATTATTATCCCATCTACCGAGGCTACTTCGAAGGATGTGTTAACTACTATTTTAGAAGGTACGGTTGGAATGATTAATTTCTTGTTTGAGGAAGAAAAGTTTGTTCTTTTGATTCTTACTAAGGAAGAGAGTAGTAGCATTCCAGTTCTGAGTATTCCAGTAGTTTGCGACTTTCCTGAAGTTTTCCTCGAGGATATCACTTCTCTTCCTCCGGAGCGGGAAGTGGAATTCTCTATTGACCTGATACCGGGAACGACCCCAATATCCGTTTCTCCGTATCGGATGGCACCACTTGAATTAAGGGAACTAAAGGATCAATTGGAAGAATTGTTAGCTAAACATTTTGTTCGACCCAGTGTTTCGCCCTGGGGAGCTCCAGTGTTATTGGTAAAGAAGAAGGATGGTGGAATGCGGCTGTGTATTAATTACCGTCAATTGAATAAGGTCACCATCAAGAACAAATACCCATTACCAAGGATAGACGACCTGTTAGATCAATTGAAAGGAGCCTGTGTGTTCTCGAAGATTGATTTACGGTCGGGTTATCATCAGATTCGTGTGAAGAGTTCAGATGTACCAAAGACCGCGTTTAGGACCCGTTATGGTCATTATGAATTCTTGGTGATGCCTTTTGGTGTGACAAATGCTCCGGCAGTTTTCATGGATTATATGAATCGGATATTTCAACCTTACTTGGACCAATTTGTGGTGATTTTCATTGATGACATTCTTATTTATTCTCGTGATCCTCAAGAGCACGATGAACACCTAAGAATCGTTTTATCTATCTTGCAAGAGAAGCAACTTTTTGCTAAGTTAAGTAAGTGTGAGTTTTGGATGTCTGAGGTTAATTTCCTTGGTCATGTCATATCGCAGAGAGGTGTGGCGGTCGATCCATCAAAAGTTGAAGCAGTAATTAATTGGGAGAGACCGAAGAATGTTTCTGAAGTTAGGAGTTTCTTGGGATTAGCAGGTTATTACAGAAGGTTTATCAAGGGGTTTTCGCAGTTGGCTTTACCATTGAAAAGACTTACTAGGAAGGATTATTTGTATGAGTGGGATTCGGCTTGTGAAAGAAGTTTTAGGAGTTTGAAGGAGAGATTGACTACCGCTCATGTTTTGGTTATTCCTGATCCTAGCAAGTCATATGAGGTATATTGTGATGCATCGAAGAAGGGTTTAGGCGGAGTGTTAATGCAAGATGGACATGTAGTGGCTTACGCTTCACGACAGTTGAAAGCCCATGAAGAGAATTACCCGACGCATGATTTAGAATTGGCGGCAGTTGTTTTTACCTTGAAAGTGTGGCGTCACTATTTGTATGGTGTACGTTTTGAGATGTTTAGTGACCACAAGAGCTTAAAGTACTTGTTTGATCAGAAAGAATTGAATATGCGTCAAAGGAGGTGGATGGAATATTTGAAGGACTATGATTTGGAACTGAAGTACCATCCGGGTAAAGCAAATAAGGTGGCGGATGCTTTAAGCAGGAAAGAGTTGCATAGTGCTGAGTTGATGATATTAGAGTATGCATTAATGGAAAAGTTTAGAGATCTAAATCTTCAATTTACTTGGACTCCTGATTGTGTGGTTATGGGAAATTTGAATATCATCTCTACTCTTAGGGAAGAAATCCAACAAGAGCAAGGGTTAGATGAGAAGTTACAAGAATTGTTGACTCAACCGGGTTTTCTGCGAACTACCGACGGAGTCATTTCGTCTAACCAAAGGATTTGTGTTCCGGATAACACGGAGTTAAAACGAAGGATTTTGGAGGAAACGCATAAGGGTACTTTTACTATACATCCTGGTGCTTCGAAGATGTATCAAGATTTAAAGAGGGACTATTGGTGGTCCGGGATGAAAAGAGATATTGCGGTGTATGTATCGGAATGTGCGGTGTGTCAATAAGTGAAGATTGAGCACCAAAGGTCGGGTGGCTTGTTGCAACCTTTAGAAATTCCGATGTGGAAATGGGATAGTATTTCAATGGACTTCGCAGTGGGAGTACCCCATACGCAGGGTGGCTACGATTCAATTTGGGTGATTGTGGACCGGTTAACGAAATCCGCGCATTTCTTAGCTGTGAAGACTACCTACAAGGCGAGTCATCTCGCAAGGTTGTTTATTTCAGAGATAGTAAGATTACATAGTATTCCTACTAGTATTGTTTCGGATAGAGATCCAAAATTTACTTCCAGATTTTGGAGAGCTTTTCAACAAGCCATGGGAACGAGATTGTGTTTGAGTACGTCGAACCATCCGCAAACGGACGGTCAGACGGAACGGACAATACAAACCATGGAGGACATGTTAAGAGCTTGTGTGCTTGAAAGTGGGGGAAATTGGAGAGAACTTTTGCCGTTGATCGAATTCTCTTATAATAACAGTTATCATGCAAGTATTGGTATGACACCTTATGAGGCGTTGTATGGAAGGAAGTGTCGAACGCCATTGTGTTGGATGGAGGTTGGCGATGATAGAATTTTGGGACCCGAGATTATTCACGAGACCACGAAAAAGATTAGAATGATTCGGGAGAAGATTAAACAAGCCCAAGACCGTCAGAAAAGCTATGCGGACAACCGTAGGAGACCGTTGGAGTTTGATTAGGGTGATCATGTATTTTTGAAGGTTACTCCGAGATTGAGATTAAAAGGACCATTTAAATCGCGGAAGTTAAGTCCAAGATACGTGGGACCGTATCAAATCCTTGAAAGAATTGGAGAAGTAGCTTACAGATTAGCCTTACCGCCTTCTCTGTCAGAAATGCACGACGTTTTTCATGTGTCTCAGCTTCGGAAATTTGTTCCAGATCCTCTTCAGCCATTTTTACCGGATACAATTGAGATAGAAGCTGATTTGATATTTGAGCCTCAGTCGAGTCGTATTACAGGAAGAGAAACTAAAGTGTTAAGGAATAAGCAGATTGCTCTTGTTAAGGTCCAGTGGGACGAGACGCATCCGGGCAGTGCAACTTGGGAATTGGAATCGGAAATGCGGGAGGTCTATCCTCATCTTTTCAGGTAATTGTTTTAAATTCGTGGGCAAATTTCTATTTAAGGGGGGGAGGATGTAATACCCCATGATTTCTGTGAACCATTTTGAATAATATTATTATGATCAACTGGGTTCCGGGGTACTCTGAGCAATTATTGGATAAAGTAATTAAAGTAAACCGACGAACTCGGAAATTTGATTAGATTAATATTATTTAACTTGGAATTTTATTAATTGGTGCATTTGAGATAATTTGGATAATTAGTAGTGTTGCCAATTAATATTTTATATGTATATTTTCTTTTCCTTGCCTTATTTGGAAAAAGATAGAAACATAGGGAAAGAAAAGGAAGAGAAGGAAAAGGAAGGGAAAAGAAGAGGAAAAATTTCACAAGAGCTTTAGAACTTGGATTATCAACCAATCTTCATCTTTTCATCTCAGCTTCAACCTCCTCATCTTGTAATCCAGGTGGGTTCTAGTTAGACTCTTTAGATTAAGGTTTTATTGAGTTTTAGAGTAGTGTGATATTGGTAGGAAATGTGAAATTTTACAATAGAATCATTGTCTAATTACTGAAATTCGACCATTGATTATATATTGTACTGGTTGTTATGATTATAGCATGTTTTGGTGTATTTGGACTGTGAAAAATGGGATTTTGGGGGTTGTTTTTGATCAACCCGTAGCAGAACTTGTCTGCAGAATTTTTCTAGGTTTCCCCTGCCCATACGCGTATCACACAAGGCAATACGCATATTGGGTTGGTCAATACGCGTATGGCAAAGGAGGATTTTGGGCGTTACGCGTATGGGAGGAGGCAATACGCGTATGGATTGGGCAATACGCGTATTGGAAGTTTAAATGAATTTTTTTTTAAGGGAAATCAGCCTCTGCCCATACGCGTATCACTTTGGGCAATACGCGTATGGCTGGGCGAGCCAGCTTGGCAATATGCGTATGGCCTAGGGCAGTACGCGTACGGCCAGGAGGGTGAAAAATGTGTTTTCTCGCGATACTATTTCTCGCTATGTCCATAACTTTTGACTCGGTTACCCGTTTTTAATATTCTTGATACCATTGGAAAGCTAACGGAATATACTTTCTTATGAAAATGGTTTTAAGGTTGTTGGCCGATTTAATTATGTCGGGATTTTTGGGATAGTGTGGTTTTGTCGTTTTTTTATCGTTTAATGGTGTGTAATTGTTGTTGAAAATGTATGCATGTTAAAATATGAATTAGGTAGAGTGAGGACTTACCATAAACCAGGTAGTGTGTGTAATGGAATAGTGACAACGCTCGTGCAAGTAAGGCCGAGGCATGTGTCTAGTAATCATAACCAGTTTATCTTGCGGTGTAGTTTCATGAGACTCGAGCACCTCCTCTGAAAAGTATGCACAATTACTTGGCAGGTTTGATTCCCGCGTATAGTATGGATGGAACCTAAGGGTAGAGACTTGTGATGGTTAACAGGCCATGAGAAGTGACAGTTCACGGCTAACAGGCCGTTGTTCCCGAATTCATTTCGTATGCCAAGTAACTTCGAGGATCCATGACTCGGGTCATCTTCTAGACGTAGAAGCGGACGGGAAAAGGGGATGCCTTGGTATGGTTATTGATTTGTGAGATTCTTGAGCTAATAGGCTCAGGACGTACATTGGTACTAGTGTGAGTTAACAGGCTCACCGATGTGGATACTTTATAGTGTGTGTAATCAAAGTCATTCCCTTCCCTTTTTGACTTGAGTTAGGTTGTTAGAACCTTGTAGAGCCGAGAGGACTATAAGATAGCGAACTCACTGAGATTTGATGTATCTCACCCCACTGTTGTTGTTTACATCACAGGTTCTGCAGGTTCCGCGAAGGGTAAGGATAAGGCTGTGTGACTATCCTTGCTTAGCTGTTGGTTTTGCTTCCGTTGTGGAGTCTTTTGAGATCCTTAGGGATCTAGTTCTTAGTTTTATCTTTTGAACATTTTGTACATATAACATGCCAGTGTATTGTTTTAGGTTGCTTTGGGCATTTTTATGTATACAGTGTTACTAGGAACTTATGTATTTCAGTACCAAATGTATTATTCATGTATGATATATGCTCTGATGTATGTATATATATATGTGGGCATTACATTATATTTACTCATGCTTGTAGAAATGAAAAATTCTATCAGGAAATTATTATTGGTGAATCGATTCTTTTTTAAATGATATTACTATATATTTTTGAATTTCATAGGTAGGAAGTGTTAATTTTGTATTTTGTAATTTAGACGTACTATTATTGTTAGATTTATTAACCTATTAAATTGGTTACGCTGTAAAAAATTAGAATCTGAAAAAATTTACCAGATTGACAAATAATTTTCTCAACGTAGCGTGTGAATACAAATAGGACCCGTGCGATAGAACGGGTATCCGCTAGTTTTGATATAAATATAATGGATATATATTGACAATGTAAAATAATTTACACAGCTGATCAATAAAAAATATCAATTTACTATGTTATGTCATATCAGTATTTTAAAAATATATGTGTGGTGTGATAAGATACATGTACATCATTGATTGACTGTGAATTTATTTTATGTACATTATATTTTCTCTTTTAATATTTATAAAAACATGTTATTTTATTTCTATCTTTTTTTGTTTATTTTAATCTTTTCAAATTTAATTTATATTAAAATTGTTCTCTATAGAATACATATTTTATTCTGTCTAATATAAATGTCTGAAAGAATAGTTCTAATGTTATATACATATACACAAACCAATTTTAATTTAAATTAATTTTAGAATGATTAAAACCAAAAAAAAATAAAAAAACAATATTATATGTACTTACAAAAGTCAAATAACGCAATTATGAGAACTAACTTAAAATTATATATATATATATATATATATATATATATATATATATATATATATATATATATATATAATGATCATATTAAATTATTTTATAAGATACCAGTCATTCTACCTAAATTATAAATTATTTTTCATTTTTAATGAATTAAGCAATACAATTAATTTTAACTTTAATTACAGTTTTGACTTATCATAGCCTCTAAGGATAAATATGTAAATTTCATAATTTAATTTCTCATGAAGAAACACATTATTGACTCTAATTGTTTAAGATGTCAATTTTTTATAGAGGCTAAGGCAAGAAGGGTTCTTATAGTAGTAAATTTGGCTACTCGAGATAATATATTAAGATAATCAACTTGTGTGTAGCATTTAGTTACAAAATGAGATTTATACCTGCCAATATTAGCATTAGCAAGATGTTTTATTTTGTATATCCATTTACATTTAATGGGGTTTGTTGGGAGGGAGGTCGACAATGGTCCATATTTTGGTTTGCTCAAGGGCCTGGAGTTCAGATTGCATGGCCAGCAATCGTGCATACTAGCTTGGGAGAATGTGGTGGGTTTAGGTGTAGAAGAAAGGGATATGTAGAAATTTATATAAGTAGTATTACAATTGGCATAAGTAAGGACAGATGAGAGGGGAAAGTTTTTGTGTGAGAGCGTAGGAGGAGTGGCGTTAATGAGGTTGGAACGGTAATCCACAAGGTAGGAAGGAGGCTTGGAAATCCGAGATGACTTTCTGGTTATATAAGGAGCAGGGCTAGGTGAAGGGTATTTAGTTTGGGTATGGATGGTGGGGGGGGGGGGGGGATGAGGATTATGAAGAAGTTGGTTGTTTAAGGGATGTGTGGGTGTAGGTTGAGTAGTAGGAATGGGTTCAAGGTCATTGTTGTTGTGGTGAATAGTATGGACGGGTGGGAGAAGGGATGTGGTAAAAGGATATCAAGATTCATAAAATATAACATTCTTAGAAACAATAAAATTATTAGTGGTGAGATCATACAAAAGGTAACCTTTGGTTCATTCCCTATATCCAAGAAAAACACAGCTTTTAGAGTGAGGATTAAAGTTACTACGATTATGTTGGAAAATTAATATAAACCGAATGGATCGAGGCTAGAATCGTGAACAAAATCACTTTCCTTAAAAGTATTTCAAGCACTCTCAAATTGTCTTAGAGTTGGAACGCAGGAATACCCAGGATAATTCAGCCTTTATCGAATCTACGCAAGACCAACGAAAAACTCGATTATGTAGCGAAGAGTGTCTGAAATTTTGTACAAGAGAATATTTGGTTTTATGATGTGTTTTCTGAATTCCGGAATGATGTATTTATAGACCATGCATTTGTTGTTTCACAAGGTTGCGACCCTTGATGAAACAACACCTTTCACTATGCCAAAAAAGACCTTTAGCAGCGCTTTTTTTGGCCTTTAGCAGCACTTAAAAGCGCTGCCTAAGGTGGCACTGCTGTAGGTAAAGGTAGCGCTTTTTTTCCTTTGAAAAGCGTTGTCTTAGGTCCCCCTTAAGATCCCCTTTAGCAGTGCTTTTAAAAGCGCTTTCGTAGGACCCCCTTTAGCAGTGCTTTTCAAAGCGCTTTCGTAGAACCCCCTTTAGGCAGCGCTTTTTCAAGGAAAAGCGCTTTCGTAGGGCCCCCCTTTAGCAGCGCTTTTAAAAGCGCTGTCTTATGTATACTTTAGGACCCTCTTTAGGCAGCGCTTTTTTTAAAAAGCGCTGTCTTTTCTAAAAGCGCTTTTTAAAAGCATTTTTTTTAAAAATCAATTTTTTAGGAGCATTTTTTTTTTGCTAAAGCGCTGTCTACTGTGTATTTTTTCCATAAGTCCTATTTTTTAACACAAACCTATATAATAAAGCTGTATAATTCAACACAAGCCTTTATTTCAACACATAGGCCATGTATACCATTATAATTCAACACATAGGCCTTGTATACCATTACAATTCAACACATAGGCCTTGTATACCATTATAATTCAACACATAAACCGTATAATAACCATTATATATATTTCAACACAAACCTCATACACCAAAATAACCATTATATATATCGCTCAATACAAACCTCATACATCCAACTAGACATCAAAAATTCTAATAACAACTTCCAAAACTAATTACACCAAACATCCTAAAGATGCACCAATTCTAAACCTTATACACCATTTCCATCACCTATACATCAACTTCCAAAACTATTCAACAATTTCCAAAACTATACAACACCTTCCATAAACTTAACACAAAAAAAAGAAAACAATAATATACCTCATATAATTCTCATTTCAACCATGTATTGACATCATTCCTCCTTTATTTCTTCCAATTTATCTTTCGTGTAGGTGGCACACTTGAATTCATCAAAGTACTATATAATATAACATAATATGCATGATTTAGTTAAAAGTAATTAATTAGATGAAATATCCGATAATAAGTCTTAAAATAAATCATAACTTATAAATCCATCCATGATTGGAATCTTTATTTGTTCCAAATGAATAATTTCTTTCATGAATCTCAATACAAAATAACCACAATCTATACCATTACGCTGCCGAGGACACTAGCTACATATAGAAAAAAAAGTATGAATATGTATCAGGATATATAGTTTAACTTGTGTTATCAAGTAGCATCACTATTATAATAACAAATGTGAAAATATACCTGCACTCTTATCCATGTAATGTTGCTTGCTTTGCTCTTTGGTACTCGAGCTTGTCATTGTGATCGGAATATTTGTATGGCTCTATCATAATATAAACGAATATTTAGAACAATCTCACATAAATAAATAAATACACACGCGAATATTTAGAACAATCGCATCACTTACGTATCAATCATTTTCTTCATCTCCGGGTATTTTATTTGATCACCATCTAGCGAATCCATATAATAGACTATTTCTTTTATCGGATTAATCGCAAGCAACAACCAGTGTCCACTATAAAATAAAACAAAAGTTTAGATGGAAATGTTATACACAACATAAAAAAGCGAAAGATTATAATAAAGGAAGTTAGAATTAAAATCTTTGTTGGTCATAAATGCATCTACTAAGTGATTTTTGACCGCATTTGCAGTTCGATCGATTAGATTTGTGTTGACACGACTGTGAGACAAGAAAGGGAATCTTTCTGTCAATTGACGCGGGAGCATCAATTTTTCTTACAAGAACCTGAAATAAAAACATAATAAACATTCGAATATTCATTGAAATGAGTAAATAAATTGATCAATTAATTAAATAAAATCAATGGATTACTTGATGTATGAATTCATAACACCGATGCCTAATTCAGCATGCTGAAAAATCTGATCCAAGTCTTTTTTAGCAATTGTTTCTGAATAGACAACCCCAAAAATACCTTCTTCCATAGGTATTTCACGGATACCACCTTCCATCAAATCCGATGTGCCTACAAATGTTTCAAGACACAACCGAAATCGAGGAATAGAAGCTTTTTTTGGCTTGGCTAATTCTGGCTTTTATTCTTGCTCCCTTGTTGCACCTCTTGTGTAGGAATCTGAAAATCATATAATTCATAAAGTATAAAATCATGAAGCTTTTGAATTCGGATCATAGAATTAACATTTTCAATGCATATATATCAATGTACCTCTTTTTTTGATGCAACAGACTTGGTGTGCCGCACAATCCCTTTATCTTTTGATTTGGATTTTGTAGGAGTCTAACAATACCATGTAAATAAAATGTACGTAAAAATAAGCATAACATAACTTATATGCAAGTAAAACATTTGAAAGCTAAAAGGTTAATAATGGTTTTCAGCATACCTCATCATCTATGACAATGAGGTTTGACGGCCATGCAACATACAACCCTATTGCGTCCCCCACCAATGTTGCATCTGAAACATCGTCAGGTATAGGTAGTAATGCATTCCGCTCTAAAGCAATATCAATCGAAACTTTCAAAAATCCATCAGGGAGCGGTCTATGGTGAAGTACGTCTTCCGAAGTGTTATGCACTTTTCCCTTGCCAACCATGCGATATGTCGGTGCTGATAAATATAGCTGACAAGGTGAAATGCCCTAAACGAAAAAAAAATTAATATGAAATTGTTATTGTGCATATATGTCAATATAAAAAATTGTGCTAATTTAATAAATATAATTACCTCCAGAATTTTTTGTTGAAAATTGATACTTTCTTTGTCACCAGTATCTTTAAATTCTGAACGGCGCCTTTCCGACATATATCTTTCTTTATCCTTTTGCAGTTCACGAACTTGAGCTCTCAATTCTTCCAACGTTTCCATCACCTATTTATTGCTAAGATTTTTGGTCTTTGGATGCTTATATAAGGAATATGGAGTGACTCCAAATCCCTTATCCCTCACGCAACCAGAATACTCAAGAACATTTAATACTCGACTCAGTATGCTCTTGCAATCCTGGCCTTTCGTGAGAGTTAAGAACTGAGATAGAGTCTCCTGAAATTCAATATTAGAGTTAAGCATAAATATTTTAGATAAACATAAACATTTTATTTAATTAAACAAATAATGTTATACTTACACATTGTTCAAAAACTTGTTGAACACCTTCAGTAACAACTCCATCCTTTCCCACACGGGCAGCCTTCCACAAAACATGCTCCGGAAGAGATGTTTCTTCACTTTTCTCCTCTTCAAGCTACACATTAAGTCAAGTATTAAGATGAATAATAACACATCGGGAACAAAAATATCATAGCAATTATATATACTTACTATTTTTTGTTCCAAGCGTGGATATCCCAAACGCCCTTTCTTGTATGGATAAGCGAGTTTTGAGGCTCTTTGACGATTTATGTCACTCACATCCTGCATAAACAATTTTAAGTCATATCAGAACACATTTAATAACTACGTGGAATTCTTGAGTTCTTCGTTTGGGGACAAAATTGTCCCATTCTTCGGGTGCAATTAAGTTCGCATACTTCTTCGGACGTTCTACTTCAACAAAGTTTCCTTGGTCATCCTTAAGAAACTTGTTGGTTAAAAATGCTCGAAACCCTCTAAGTCTTTTTCCGGCTAATTGAAGACAATATTTTTGTCGGTCGTCACCAATGTTAAAAGATCTCTACAAAAAATATACATAAAGTGTGTTAGTATAATTAATTTAAAGATATAATTGTCAAAAATAACAAATAACATCACATATGGTACATGTATCTCACTCCATATTTTATCTTTGGCGGGTTTCAACGATGGATTTCTCCAATTGTCACAAGTAATAGGAATTTGTGAACGGACAAGTGCACCAATGTAACTTGTCAACATTGCACCGTTAGGCTCAATTAGTTGACATGTTTCATTCTAATGAATGTCGTATTTTATTCCCTTGTCTCTAGCACGAATTATTCCTTTCATAATTGTTATTCCTCTTGAAATATCTCCTTCTGCATCATGAATTGATTCTTTTGCATCATTCATGGAAGTATCGTGCGAGTTCTCCTCATTAGTAGTCATTTGACTTGTAATAAAATAAAACACATATAAATCCATAATCCATACTCAAATATGAAATGACAAATACATAACATGACAAACACATTACAAACATATAAATCCATAATACATAATCCATAATCCATAATCAGTTGAACATAAATACACGATTCATTCTCAAATATGAAATGACAAATACATAACATGACAAACATATGACAAAAACATAATCCATAAATATGAAATGACAAATACATAACATGACAAACACGTGACAAACATATAAATCCATAATTCATAATCATTCTCAAATATGAAAAACACATGACAGAATATATAACTTTACTATTACCTTTTTATTAACATCTCTTTCTTTTCCGGGTAGGAATATGATCTACTTGTCTCTTAACAACACGGATGGATGGATTGATCCAAATTCCCTCATTTTGATAATTTCTAATATATGATTCATTCGCTCCAGCATTCTCATCTTGATCACTTATAATATACGATTCATTCTCAATATCAATATCACCTTGATCTCCAATGTTATCATCAATTACATTGTTAGATAAAAGCACTATAGACCATTTCGTACTTGTCGGATCAGTGACATAGAACACTTGTCTAGCTTGAGAGGCTAGAATAAAAGGCCCATCTTTGTACCCCACCCTATTAAGATCCACTTGCAAAAATCCCGACTTATCCATTCGTATGCCACTATTATTTTCAACCCACTTGCAACCAAAGATAGGAATCTGAAACTTCTCATAATCAAACACCTAAATGCGCTCGATAACCCCAATATATGACATATTTGCATATTTGGGGTTTAAGTCCTTCACACTTGAAATGTGCATTGATTCAGCTACCAAGGTGACACCACTATTTTGCATAGTACTTTTATCATCTTGTTCTTTGGTATAAAATGTGTATCCATTAATTACGTATGCGCTATAAGAAAACACATGCAAACTTGGACCATATGCTAAACATCTCAACCTTTCTGTTATTGAAGCGGGATCTACATAAAACTTTAAATAAATATGATCCTTAAACCATGGTATGAAACTTCGATTGTGCTCTCGTACTATCCAATTTTCATTTCTATTAGGATTTAAACCTCGGAGAAAATCCTTGTGCATTTCAACATAAGGCTCAACCTCATTGTCATTGTGCAGAACATACAAATGCACTTGCTCCCGTTCAGCCCTTGATACGGTCACAATTTTATTTCCAATCAAATTTTTTCCTTCTTTTTTTCAACAATGTGAGATTTAGGGAGTCCAATGGATTGAACATTGGACAAATATTCAGTACAAAATTCAATCGCTTCTTCAACAATGTATTGTTCAACAATACAACCCTCTGGTCGACTTCGATTTTTCACATACCCTTTTAATATTTTCATATATCATTCGGCAGGGTACATCCATCTTATATAAGCTGGTCCACACAATTGTGTCTCTTTCACAAGATGAACAACTAGATGTACCATTATCTCAAAAAATGAGGGAGGAAAAAACATTTCAAGCTCACACAATGTAATACTATTTCTTTTTGCAATGTTGATAAGATCGCAGGATCGATCACCTTACTACAAATTGACCTGAAGAAAAAACACAATTTAGTTATTGTGCTTCTTACTTTTTCTGGAAAAATAGAACATATACCTATTGGTAGAAAATGTTCCATTATAACATGGAAATCATGTGTCTTCAAACTTTTTAACTTAAGGTCTTTCATAGACACAAGTCTTCTAATATCTGAAGAGTATCCTTCTGGAACTTTAACATCACTTAGAAACTTACACAATATCTTTTTCTCCTTTCTAGATAGAGTATAAGAAGCAAGTGGTAGATATGTTTGTTTTCCTTTCTTCATGGGTCCTAATTCATTTCTTATTCCCATCGCTACCAAGTCGTTTCTTGCTTTAAGGCCATCCTTCGACTTTCCTTGTATATTGAGTAAAGTTCCAATAACACTTTCAAATACATTTTTTTTCAATATGCATAACATCAAGAAAATGTCTTACATACAACGACTTCCAATATGGCAATTCAAAAAAAAATTGACCTCTTCTTCCACCTACGTTTGACAAGCGTATGTGCAAAAGGCTTTCCAAACTGAGTAGTCACATCTTTCACCTTTTCAAAAATTTGGTCACCTGTAAATGTAGGTGGAGCTCTACCTTGTTCTGGATTTCCATTGAATGCTTTTCTCCATCCACGGTAGTGATGATTAGAATTTAAAAATCTCCGATTACCGAGAAAGACATTCTTCTGACAAAATTCCAAACGCGTCCAATCTGTGTTTTCTTCACATTTAGGACACGCACATTGACCTTTAATGCTATACCCTGATAGATTTCCATATGCTGGAAAATCATTAATTGTGCCAAACAACAGCGCCCTCAAATTGAAACTTTCTTTCATATATCCATCATAAACCTCCACACCATTCTCCCACAAAATCTTTAAGTCTTCGATTAAAGGTGACAAGTATACGTCTATCTCATTCCATGGTTGTTTAGGCCCAGAGATTAACATAGATAACATCATGTACTTACGCTTCATACATAGCCATGGAGGTAGGTTATAAATCATAATAATCATAGGCCATGTGGTATGTGAGATACTTTGAAGACCATGTGGGTTCATTCCATCAGTAGATAATGCCAAGCGAAGGTTTCTTGCTTCTTCCCCAAAATCAGGATAATCATTATATATTTTCATCCACTGAGGTGAATCTTCCGGATGCCGAAACTTTCAATCTATAATTCTTTCATCTGCATGCCAAGTCAAGTGTTTTGCATCGGTTTCACTACGAAACATGCGTCTAAATCTCAAAATTATAGGAAAATACCATAAGACTTTTGCTGGAGACATTTTCTTCTTATATCGAGAGACACCGCATTTAGGGCACTCATTTAACGATGCATATTCATTCCGAAACAAAATGTAATCATTTGGACAAGCATGTATCTTATCATAACTAATGCCAATAGAGCACAACATTTTTTTGTCCTCATAGGTTCGATTGGGAAGAACATTATCCTCCGGGAAGCAAATCTTTCATAAGGGCTAATAACTCTGTGAAACTTTTATCCGACCATCCATTGCCCGCCTTTAAGTTGTACAACTTTAATACCGCAAACAATCTTGTGAATTTAGTGCAACCTTTATACAACGGTTTCTCTGCATCGCTTACCAACCTCTCAAACATTTTGGGACAATCTTGAAGATCTTCTTCAAGTGCTTTTGCAATCTCTTCGACCCGATCATAATCGTGTGTATCTGTGCCATTTTCGTTTGAAGCATAGGTCGCATTATCCCTCGGTTCAACATTCTCGTTACTTATCTCACCATGTAATATCCAACATGTATAACTTCGATCAATTCCATGCCTCATTAAATACGATTCCAACTGAACTGCGTCAATTCGACGCCCATAACAGCAACCTAAGTAAGGACATGTGATTTGACTGGGGTCTTTGGCGTGTTCAATCGCAAACTTAACGAATTCTGATACCCCATTCTCATATTCTTTTGACAATCGATTTGAAGACGTCCATTTTTTATCCATGGTTTTACTAAGTAAGCTAAACAACCACAAAATAACAACTAAGTACCTGCATAGAAGTTAGCAACTTCTGGACTGAACCACAAAGTGTAAGATTCTTGAAAACGATCCGAATTCACTCTTCACAAGTAACCCCTATAGAAAATGAACGTAAGTTAGTAACTAATGGTGTATACCAAATATAACAGGACAAATTTAGTATATAATATGACAAACAAGAAATATCGGAGGAACAAGTCAAAGTTTCAAGAAACAAATTTAGTAAACATCATCATTAATTCAAATAGCATGGTATACTTAGATTCATCACAAATGACACATCAACACTTAATGTTTCAACTCAACTTTGTCAAAAAAAAAAACAACTTCAACACTTAAGTTCAATTAACTTTAAAGTTCTATCCAACAAAGAATCATCAATTCAAATTCAATTAACAATTCAATCACTATTTATCATTTTCAATCAACTCTCAAAATAACAATTAATTTCATAATTATTTTCAATCAACTCTCAAAATAAATTCAATCACTAGTTCAATTAACAATTAATATCATTATCATTTTCAATCAACTCTCAAAATAAAATTAACAATTAATTTCATTATCATTTTCAATCAACTCTCAAAATAAATTCACCACTAATACCACTATTTATCATCTTCAACCTTACTACGAACATTATCACTTTTTCCGAAATCTATAACAACGGTAATCAAATGAAGCTCCCAATGGTTTTTTTTAACCAAATCCTTACATCACTAAAATTTTATGATAAAATTCATTTTAACTTTACAAATAGCCCTATAACAACCTCAACTAACTAACTTCTACAACACTCTTAACTACCTTGACTTTTCTAATTAATCACTATTCTACAAATTTTACACATTAATCACTATTCTACAAATTAATCACTATACTAATTAACTTCTACTATTCTACAAATTAATCACTATACTAACTTCTACAAATTAATCACATTTTACACAATAATCACTATACTAACTTCTACTAATTAATCACTTTTCTAATTAATCACTAATTAACTTCTACAAATAAAAAAATGAAAACCCAACATCAACAACTAATAATACAACACATTTATCTCACAGAAATAGAAGAGAAACAATCAAACAATGGAGAATATTAGGCATTTCCATGATTGGAGAGAAAACCTGAAAAACAAAAGAGAAACATACCTCAAACGAAGTTACGACGGCGGAGGACGGCGGAGGATGGAGGGCGTGAAAAAGACACGAACGGAGGGAGTTTCGTCTGCTTCGGAGAAGAAGAAACGAACATGACGGAGGGATTTGCGCAGACGGAAAGGGAGTAACAGTGGAGAGCGTCGCGAGAGAGAAAGAATGTTAGGGCTGTGAAATAGAAACGGTCATATGGAAAATTGAGGGATATCAGTATCTAGTTTAATTTTAATATTTTAAAAGACTTAAGGCAGCGTTTTTAGAAAACGCTTTCTTATGTTAGGTCTTTAGCAGCGCTTTTGAGGTAAAAGCGCTTTCTTTTAATAGGCATATAGCAGCGCTTTATAAAAGCGCTTTCTAATGTGGGGTTTACGAAAGGCCTTTAGCAGCGCTTTCCAAAAGCGCTGGCTAAAGTGTGTTGTACGAAAGCCCTTTAGCAGCGCTTTTCAAAAGCGCTGGCTTATGGTATCCTTTTAGCAGCGCTTTCTAAAGTGCAGCTACCTTAGGTCTTTAGCAGCGCTTTTCAAAACCGATTTCGTAGGACCCCCATATAGCAGCGCTTTTTTCCTTTATTTTTTTTGTTTTTATTAAAACTTATAGCAGCGCTTTTGGGAAAAAGCACTGTCTTTATAGTGCTGCCAAAAAACAATTTTGGCGTAGTGTTTTAACCAAAAGTTGTCATGTTTCCAACCATTGCCGATGTTCATTCTGCAGCAACCCTTCACGAAATGTTGCTTCTTCTCGAATTCAAAAATTAATATCCACTTGAATATTTTCTTTCATTTTGGAACACACTTAATATTATTAATTATTAATAATTTACAACAATCCCCCACTTTTTCTAATAATGACAAGACCAATTTCAGAAAAGGAAAAACAAAGAATGTTAATACAGTTAAGTATCTTTCGATTTAAAACTTAACCTTAGTAAAGACAACGCAAAGTCTAATCAGAATGTTAGGTAGCAATGCTTTTAAACCATTAATCCATGTGAATAAACCGACGTTACCTCACACATATTCTTTAAGGTTCTTCGCCTACATTACTCGCCTAGCACTTATTTATGGTCATATGCTTTCCTGTTTCATGAATTTTTCATGAGAGAAACTCCAAGTCTCACTTTGAGACGGAACCATCTCGAAATTCACATAGGTGAAGTTCATATTGTATCCTTTTCCATGAGACACATACCATTGGTATTGAACTTCATTAAAAGTTTAAATAAAACTCAACCCTCATTTAAAGGTCAACATTATCATGAAATGTATGACAAACATCCAATTTAACGACTTGTTGTTACCCATTGAATCTTGAGGTTAATGTTCTACTAACATAAGATTGGGTTGTCGCCATTGTCGGAACTCTTATTCAAGGAGTTTCAACCCCATGCCTCTCGAGGTTGTTTTTACTAAGTCTCTGGCCAGTAGCTTAGTAAATGGATCAAGAAAATTATAGCTCGATCATGTATATGTGAATGATTACATCCTTAATCAATTTTCTCATGAAAGAATGTCTAAGTCTTACTTGCGTAGACTTTCTGTTATATAATTCTTTTTTATGGTTTATTTAAAGTGGTTTGACTACCGCAATGTATCAACACCTTTGAAACATTGTCTTTAGTCAATGGAACTTCCAACAGAAGGTCCCTCAACCATTCAACTTCTTCACAAGCGAAAGCAAGAACCTCGAACTCCGATTCTATGGTTGAGAGAGTGATCTACATTTATTTCTTGCTCTTCCAAGTAATTGCACCCTCTTTTAGTGTAAATATCCACCCAAATGTATATTTTTGATATTTCAATACTCGATATCCAACTCGCATCGGTATATCCTTATAATATGGCAGGAAATCTACCATAATGGAAACAAAGATTTTTGGTTTTCATAAGATATCCGAAATTTTCTAATGATGGCCTTCTAGTGCTCACCATTTGGATTACTAGTAAAATCTACTTATTTTACTAATTGCAAATGCTATGTCGAGTCTAGTACATTGCATACACTTGCACATTCCAATTGAGCCACAAATCCTCCATCATTCTTTTGAAATTTGACACTATAATCAAATAGAGTGGTCACTTCATTAAAGCGTAAGTGTTTGAACTTATCAAGAACTTTCTCAACATAGTGTGTTTGACTAAGTTCATAAACCCCACTATTTTGCTTTACTTTGATCCCTAAAAGTGTGTTAGCTAGTCCAAAATCATTCATCTTGAATGTGGAAGTTAGAAAGCTTTTTGTTTCTAAAATTCCATTTATCTCGTTGATAATAATCAATCATATAATCAATATGGAGACAAATGAATATCACAATATTCTCACACAACTTTGTGTACAAACACTTGTAACAAGAATCGGATGAAGAAGGTTTTTAGATAATCATGCAATTATGATGATGCAAGAAAGTTTTTAGATGAAGTGAGAGATGAAATTATGAGTAATTTAAAGTAATATAATATAAATTGCAATGAGCACCTTATTTATGATCACTTGTCTTGAATCTTCACTTGAATTTCTATGTTAAACCTTATTGATCAACTTCATCATTGATGTGCATGACACTTTTGAACCTTTTCTTCTTTGATAATCTTTGTCTTTATCAAAATAGAACTACATATAAGATGTATTCCTCACAATCTCCCCTTTTGATGATGACAAACTTTTTTACTTTATTTTTTATAATAATTGAAAAGTTTCCCTTTAAGTTGTGTGTCTCCCCTTAATTGGTGAATCTTACAATGACAAAGTTAAACTTTTGATGTCATTGTTTCGGTGCTTACTTTAATCCATACAAGGATTTGACAAGCTTCTACATTTTTTGTTCATTACTAAGAAGCACATAATCTTCTGGTTACTCCATGTAAATCTCCTCATCGAGATCTCGATATTAAAATTCCATTTTAACATCCATTTGATGAACTATAAGTTCACGCAAAGAAGCTAATTCAAACAATACGCTAATTGTTGTCGTCCTTGCTACTAGTGCATATGTGTTGAAATAATTAACACAATCCTTTTGTCTAAAACCCTTGGCTACTAATCTATCATTGTAGGTGTTTAGTGTATCATCACTATGATACTTACTATTAGATACCTACTTGCATCCAACGGGTTTTGATCCTTTAGGTAGATTAATAAGTTCCCAAGTGCGGTTTGACATAACAAATAGAAAATATACCACTTTCTATTTGCAAATACCTTTAGAAAGTAAACACATTTTCTTTACAAATTATGTCACCACACACTTGGTGATCAATTACAATACTTGAATAAATTTGAATATATAAAGTTGTTCTTGAATCAATTTCAATAGACAATTGATCTTCACTTTCAATTTACAATTCAATAATATATGAACCTTAAGTGCTCAAAAAATATTATGCACAAAGTTTCAACATTGTTTTTTGAATTTCTTGATTAGAGAACCATCTCTAAAAACACGATTTGCGGAAACCACGATTTCCGGTTTGTGTTTTAACAATCTGCGGAGAACCTTTCTTACAAGGTTCTTAATTTTGGGAATCTCAAATTCCTTATACTCCACATCCCGAGATTCAATTGTTGCATTATATTCCAAATTAGATGTCTATACAAATTATGATCCATTTTTTGATGTCTTATAGTAATGAGTTTCATTGAATACAAACATGTTATTCACATAGAATACAAATCAAAACTCAATTGCATTATTTAAAATCATGAACTTTAAAATTTTGACTACTTTAATGATTAAGAATTTTCTAATATAAATGATTTCGAAATTAAAATTCATTTATTTAAATAATAATACATGATCATGCACATATTAAATATTAAAAAAAAATTCAGATAGTAGAGGATCATGAAACATTATTTCGCTCGGATCATGAAACATTATGTGTACTAGGATCATGAAACATTATTTTGCCAAAAACAAAATTATGTGATCTAAGGCTAAAAACAAAGGGAAAGGGAAGAAAAAGGCAAAACAACCAAAACAGTCCTAAAAATGGACTAAAAACTGCATTCTGACTCAGAGTAACCGGTTACTCTAATTAGGGTAACCGATTACTTTGCACGCAGAGTGAAAAAATAGTGCAAAATTCAGCATAATCATCTTTCAAAGCTTTCTTCAAACACCTTATGATCATGGAATTGAAATTGCACGAAATTTTTAGTAAAACAACAGTAAAAACTAGCAATTAAACACAATTATATGATTCAATGGATCAAGTAACAAGGATCACCAAAGATCTACATTGTGGAAGATGAATCAAGAACAACAATGGTGGAAAATGAGATTACCACTCCAAATCTAAAAATTCCTTCAAATTGCTCCAAGATCCAAACTCCAAAGCCTTGATCTACAAGAATTGGTGATGTAAAAGTGAATGGATGAAGGTTTAACTCAAAGTTGGATAAGATTCAATGTGAATTCTTGTTAACTTTCAAGAGAAGAAAAGCGAGCTTTGAGTGAATTTGGTAGTTGGGGAGAGAATTTGCAAGAGGTTTCTTGGCTATCAAAAGCTTGTAGACTGAATGAAATGAGGGTTCTATTTATAGAGTTTAGGCTTGGAAATTTTGGTGGTTTGGAATTTGGCTTGGAACCAAAGTTAGGCTTGGAATTTGAATTTGGAGAGAAAATCAAGATCAAGTGGTGATTAGTGAAGGTGTATGGTGGGAATTAATTTTGATTATGTAGGGGAATTAAAAGGAGGTGGTCTAGAATATTCCACATATGATCATTTTTAAAAATTGGTGCCAAAATTGCTGAATTTGAATTTGCTGATTTTTTCAAATTTTCCACTCGGTAATCGGTTACTTCAGTGAAAAAATGAAAAAATTGCCTTTTTGTTTCACTGTCTTGGCTCCGGCTCGATTTGTTTGCTTGTCAAAGAAGGCATGGAAATAAACACATGAACCTTGGAGTCTCTTGAATAATAATCAATAAAAAACTTGAGAACTCTTGATCAGATGAATTTTTGAATTATGTGCATATCAACTTTGACTTTATCAGATGAAATTCATTTGAGCTGAGGGACTGTTTGATAACCTTGATTCCCTTCCTGAAAAATTAAATAACGGGGAAACAAACATATTTTTTTGGATTTTTATTAAAGGTTAGTAAACATAAGCAAATTAAGGCAAATAAGAAATACACGGATGCTCGGTGATCCCAGCAAGGCATAAACCCAAAGAAGAGAGGGATAAAGGAACCAAAGCATGATCTTGTTTGTGGTATAAGATGCAAAATGTGATGTGAATGATATGTTGAATCTTAGGGGTCCAAAATTAGGGTCTTACAGCTGCCCCTATTTAAGTCTCTTCTATCGGGAGATATGAAGATACTTAAATACAAAAAGCCAAATTTTTAGCCCTAAGATGCCACAAGATGATATGAATGCAAAGGATAAAACACTCAGAGGGAAACTTGAAACAAAAGTTTTACGGTAAATTGAGAGAGATGACGTGAAAAGACACGTTGGGGAACACAAGATATTTCTGGATATCTGTCAAGGTGACAAGAGGTATCCATAAATAGTTAGAAAGAGAGGGACAAGACCCTGGGAAGATGAGTAGTGACATCCAAGAATAGCATTGGATGGAAACTACGAACGAGACAAAAGCATGCCAATAGATGTCCAAGAATGACATTGGACAACAACAAGAAAGTTTATGGTAAAAACAACAGCGTCACCCAAGATTAGTATTGAGTGGAGGTGAAAAACACTCTACAGGGGATAAGATATCCAAGAATGGCATTGGATAGAAGGAATCACAACATTCAAGAATGGAATTGAATGAGGCAACAGTAAACATCAGAGTCATCCAAGAATAGCATTGGACTCAGCTGGGGAAAAGGTGTCCAAGAATGGCATTGGACAGAAGAAATCCAAGAATGGCATCGAATGAAGTGAGAAAAGTTCTGGAAAATACATCAGAATTATCCAAGAATGGCATTGGATAAAAAGAGTTCACGATATCCAAGACTGACATTGAATAAAGTGAGAAAGAACTTTCAAGAATGACACTTAAAGTAAAGGTGAATCACTACATTCAGGAATGACACTGAATGAGAAAGAAATTTCAGGAATGGCAATGAAAGTAAATATAAATTACTACATTCAAGAATGGAACTGAATGATAGTGAGAAAGACATCCAAGAATGAACAGATAAAACTTTTAGGAATGGCACTGAAAGATATCCAAGGAAATATGTTGGGGATTACAGAAGAGAGGCAAAACTTCCAGGAATAGCACTGGGAGAAACAAGAGGAACAAGATATCCAGGAATAACACTGGAGATCAAAAGAGACAATCACCCAGGAATGGTATTGGAGTGAAAGAATGCCAAGATCCAAGAATAGCACTGGAATGAAAGAAGACAAACATCTAATAACAACATTAGATGCCCAGGGAAACAACAACATTCAAGAATGACACTGAATGAAAAGACATGTAACCGCTTTGGTAGGCACCAAGTAAGTTCGACTTCGATCACAAGGTAAGTTGTTGACAGCAACAAGACCTAGGGAAATGCACATGAGCACGAAACATATTTCGAGCTATGAAAATCTTTTTATGTATGATAAATGAATGATTTATGTATGCAATGCAGGTGATAGGGACAACTGAGATAGACTCTTTTGTGAGGGAAGAATGGAACTCTGATTCCTCGACACAGGGAACACTGCCCACTCTGCTTGGAGAGAAGATATTGAACATATCTCTGTCACACTTATGAACTGTATCAGGCTGATGGTCTTTTGAGGAAAGACATCTTGAGGATTCTTGAAGAAGACTACCCGCAGATTAATTGACTAATGAGGATAAACTGCTCATGACTTCAGTTTCACTGCTGCAGGGGAAAAATTGATCATGGCTTCAATTCTTGAAATGATTGTTGAAAATAAACTGATCATGGATTTAGTTTGACTATTGCTGGGGATGAACTGATCATGGTTTCAGTTCTTGAAATGACTTTTGAGAAGGCTAAACTCAGTATGGGTCTTGAAAGAGATCTTCTAGTTAACCAAATCTGAGAATAACTTGCACTGAGCGGCAAATCCTGAACTAATTCACAACCGGATCTAGAAGTAATGTGCCCCTGATAGGATCACTGACCAAGTTTCTCAACTGTTTGAAATTTCTTGATGAGGAAAGTTTGCCTGCAAACAAGATTATTCACACATGGTCATTTTAATGCAAAGCTCATGCAATTTGAAATCAAAAATCATTTTTGTAAAGCAAATGAATCACTTGTCAAAACACGGTGGTTTAGAAATTCAAAATGAAAGAGAAAGCAAAGGTATGACATCAAAATAAATGATTGGCAACAAACTTCGGAGTCAATTTATGCAACCTTGCTGTAGTATGCTTTCAAAAGAAAGCTGGCTTCAATTAGGTATTTTGAGGGTTGTAACGTGGTCTGGTTCACAGTTTTTGAAACAAAGGATATAGGTTCAAAGTTTATTTGTACCCAACCCATTCTTCGTGATGATCTCCAGTCCTGTGTTCAATTAATTCAAACTATGCATTTAGATTCCAAGCGATTTTAGAATTGCAACACTGTTACTCAAGAGCCAAGGGATTTTTTTTTGAAATGGCAGTCACTTTTTCTTACAACATTTTGTTGTTTTTTATGAGGACCTCAGTCAAATCGTTTTGTCTTTGAGGATTTTGGTAACCTCTCGATTGATTTTTCTTTTGTTATCCCTAACTTTTGCCTGAATTATGTTATTTGAGCTTACAGTCAGCGGGATGCCCCAATTTTTGCCTAAGTCTCCTTCATAGGTTTTGACTTAACGGGCTTTTATTTGATTTTTTTTATTCTCTTTTTTTGTTGTTGAAAGATAATGACTGTCTGGCTTAATGATTACAGTGAACCATCATTGGCTTTTGATTTGAAAGATATCTTCGACACTTCTTTTGATGTGTGTGAAGGAAAGCTTGTGATTGCAACCTTTATTGGAATGCGTCTTGGATGATTCTCTTGTGTTTAAATACACAGTCAAATTAACTGAGAACTACCCATCCCCAGGTTAAGATTGCGGGTTTTTTTTTGTACAAAAATAAACTCCAACTTCTAGGCTCAAAGGGGTTGACAAGGGATTAACTTCCTTATTTCTCCAGTGTTTGGGAGTTGAAACAATGCCTGTACATCATCATCCAGGTTTTAATTAAAAGCATACAATCCAGCAATTTTAGGTATTTCATTTTCATCATCCTCCCTCCAATCTTTGCATAAACAAAAGCTTGATAAAGAAAGTGAACAGGAGATATATTTTTGTTTTGTGAAAAAGAAAGCATAAAGATGCACACAGTGGATGTAAATGAATTGAATCAAAACATTGCAATGCTCATTTCATTAAAATTAACCATGAAAGTAAAAATAAAGTTCGAAAGCAAATAGTCAATACAATCAATGAAAAATGCAAACAGAAAGAAACAAGGCCTAGTGACTAATCAGCAACAAGGATGAGTTGTCCTGTCTAAAACACTAGCTTTAGGACATGATCTGTCTGAACTGACTCAAACTTCACTTGGCATGCTCTGGCAAAGGATTGTTGACAACATTGGGATTATCATCAAGAAAGGTGAGGATCTTTGCTTTCACCAATTCTTGTACTCTAACTTTCAATGCATAGCAACCTTCCAAGTTATGGCCTGCCCCACCTTGATGGAACTCACAGTGAAGATAAGCCCTATAGCCAGCTGGGAGAGGATTTGGAGGAGGAGGTAGAGCCCTTGTTGTAATCAAACCTTTCTGAACAAGACCTGGATACAGATCAATGTAGGACATCGGGATAGGATCAAAGTTAACCCTATTGCGATTCTGATTTTGTCTAACAGCCTGACGAGGAGCTTGAACTGGTTGAGCATTGACAACAAGAGCAACTGCAGCTACATATTTTTGTTACCTGCGACGAGGTTTCCCTTCAACTGAAACAACATGGGTATTGCCATCCTTCTTCTTTTGAAAATTCCCAACGGATTTTCTAGCACCATTAAAGGCTTCAACATTAGTAATCTTTCCTTTCTTGATACCTTCTTCTAGTCTTTCTCCAATAGTGACTAGGTCAGCAAAACCAGATGATACACTGCCTATCATCTTTTCCCAAAAGAGTGGATGAAGATTGTCCATGAACAAACCAGTCAATTCCTTTTCTGCCAATGGTGGCTCCACCTGAGCACCTAGCTTTCTCCAGCGCTGAGCGTACTCCTTAAAGGATTCTTTTTCTTTCTGAGACATATTTTGCAATTGACGGTGATCAGGTGCCATGTCCAGATTATAATTATACTGATTTAAGAAAGCATCAGCCAAGTCCTTCCAGCTTTGGATACGATTCTTCTCAAGTCCCATATACCATTTCAGTGAAGCCCCACTCAAGCTATCTTGGAAACAGTGAATGAGCAATTTGTCGTTGTTGGTATAGGCAGCCATCTTGTGGTAGTACATCACCAAGTGGCTTCTGGGACAGGTGTGCCCCTTGTATTTCTCAAAATCAGGAGTTTTAAATTTAGCAGGCATAACCAAGTCTGAAACCAATCACATGTCCATTACGGCAGCACCAAAGACATCACTTCCTTCCACGACTCTTATCCTTTTGTCCAGAGTTTACCATTGCTCTCTGACTTCTTCAATGTATCCAGGTTCTCCCTGGCTTTCAGATTATGGACCAGCAGCATGGACCACGAAAGGATGATTCACAGGAATAACTTGATCAACAGAATGCACAATAGGCTGAGATTCAGTGAACAATGGAGCTGAAGATACTGGCAGTACAGATGGGACAGCCAATGGAGTAGTTGCAAAGGGCGGTGATTAATTAAGAGGTAACCCAAATTCTGGCCAAGTAAAAGCTGGTTGCTGAATCGGTGGAGGGTCAATAGCAGCAGTTGAGATTTCAGAGATCACGGTCCTCTGAGGTGGCTCACCTCTAGCAATCAGAACTTGCATCATTTCTGTGAGCTTGGTCAAGCTGGCCTTCAACTCATCAATTTCCATTCTGACTTCAGCATTGTGTTGTTCTTTATTTTACATTCTCAATCTGACAGCAGATCTAGTTCCGTAGTTGTGTTGAGGAAACAACTTGACGGTGAACAGATAACTGAAGAAGGAGACAGTTGAAATGAGTTTCTGAGGCAACTTGGATAAATGCAAATGTATACTCATGGATGTAAGAGTGCATGGATACAACAACCACAAACAAGATCACTCAAAGCACACAGGTTCAAAGGTTCGAGTCACGAACATGGAGTCAAGGTTAAGAACCTCCCACAATGGTATGTACTAGGGTTTATATCCACCTGTAGAACAAGGTTCTAAAAAGTGCCCAGATTCATAGATCCAACTTTAAGATATTATCGGCTTAAACGACTACTCGTTAGCCAACAATATTCTTAAGAGAAACTCGTCTGAGTGTGGTATCGTATAACAACTAATTCAAGTCTACACCTGAATAGCCACCGCACCACATCCTAATAAGGCCAAGATGGGTTAAAGGGTTCTAAGGTCCTCAGCTTCTCGGGCTCCCAGGTCAGAAAAAGTAATGTCATTACGACTACTCGTATGACATCATCACTAATCCCAAAGGGGCCTTCACTGAGTGGGGGATCTCAAGTCAGCTTAGTAAGGACTACTCCACGTAAGCCGAACAAGACCATACCATCCTCCTATCATAAGTGCACTCAAGTCCAGGTATAGGACTTATCTCACCACACAGAATCACCCAAGTAGAACAACCAATAACAATCAAATCAAACAGATAAAGTGTAAATAAATCAAAGTAGGCCGAACCCACTAAGAACCAGAGTCCCCAGCAGAGTCGCCACTTTTCTGTAGCGGCAAAAATCGTGAGTGTAAGCTATTGATAAACTTAGCTCAAAAAGCAAGAGTCGCCACCGCACTTTTATTTTATCCGAAAAGGAAAGGAAAAAAGAGCAAACAAAACGTACACAAGCTCTAAAACAAGAACAAGTGAACAGAGACTGGGTAAGGGGGTTGGTTACGCTAAGGGAAGGTGTTAGCACGCAAAACGTCTATAGTACTCTCAATCTCATACTTTGTTGACAACATCTTCTTCTCCATGCTCACGGCACCAGTTTTTTGTGAAATGATGTCATCAATAACAGAACAAAGTTATGGGATAAAGATAGAGTTTCTTAAACAAACACAAGAAACCCTATTAAGTTTTACAAAAGATAGAGAAGAACGAACAAGAAGAAGAAGAAGAAGAATTAGTTAAAACTGTTTTACTATTCACTTACTCAATAAGGGTTCAAAGATTACAAGTGAATACCAATAATTTAACCTCTCTCTCAACAACCTAAGAGAACTAGTTTATTTATAGACTACTAAGCTAACTTAGGCTACAAGTTAACTTGACAATTGGACTTACAAACAAGACTCAATTTGACATGCTAACTTAAATACAAAGCTAAGATATTTCGACAACATACTTGAACAGATTTCGACTACAGTATGCACAACTCCTGTTGAACCATGAAACTACCCTTATCAACACTAGAGTTCGATACAAATGCCACAAATGTTACCTATCACCATGAATTGAAGTTGTCCTTTGTTATTACATTTCATCAATCCTTTTCTCTATCACTTATTTGTATTGAAATAGACAAACATTTATGGTTTAAAATCTCATCCTTTTATATAGTGTAGCGGCAAAAATCGTGAGTGTAAGCTATTGATAAACTTATCTCAAAAAGCAAGAGTCGCCACCGCACTTTTATTTTATCCAAAAAGGAAAGGAAAAAAGAGCGAACAAAACCTACACAAGCTCTAAAACAAGAACAAGTGAACAAAGACTGGGTAAGGGGGTTGGTTACGCTAAGGGAAGGTGTTAGCACCCAAAACGTCTATAGTACTCTATAGGAACCCTTTGAAATATCTACGCTTTTTGGTTTGAAAAGGTTTGTTTGAAACGAGATTGAGGAGATGAGAAGAGAAATGGTTTTTTAAGATTTTTGTGTTTGGAGAGACTTGTCGCCTCATGCCTACGTACCCACAAAGTGCAATATAGGATCAAAACCTCGTAGTTCATGGTACCAAGAATGAAATTTGTTGGTTTGGGTTGATTTTAAATGTAAAGACAAGTCGTCATTTCCAAGCGAATAATTCCGCTTAAAGAGATGAGTCATGTCTAAACTTATGAAAAAGTTTCGAAAGAGAAAGTGCATAAGGCACAAAAAGAGTTTGAATGTGTTTGAGTGTTTTTTAAAGTCTTTTGAAAAAGGTGTCAATATGCTTATGTAGTTTAGCATTTGTTAAGAAATGAAAACAAAAGAGTAAAATCACTTGACAAAGTCAAGGTTTAATTATGAAAGAGGTGATAGTTTGAAATCAAGAAAGTTTTGAAAAAGGGAGAAGGTTTTGAAAATTGATGGGGAGGAGAAGAAGTGACTATCCTAAAGCATAAAGTAAAAGCTAAGGATAAGAAAGATCTAACCACAAATGTAGTAATCTTCACCATAAACCAAGCAAAAGCACAAAGCTCCAAGGTCTTCAAACCATAATTCCAAAGCAAAGGGAAAATGTCCTAGTTCTAAGCCAAGGATCCAAGAATAGCATTGAAGTCCAAGGTCTAGGTTCAAAATTCCATGTCCAATGCAAAGGATAGTAACCATAGTCCAAGATTAGAAGCACAACCTTTTTAGAGGTTTAGGCCTTTATTAATGTTTTTGGTCCAAGTGGACAAAGAGAAAAAAGGCATAAGCATAAACATGTGTCCAACGGACAAAGGAAAAAATGCGGAAGTATAAACAAGATATGATATGATATAATGACATGAAGCATAAAAAAAGTAAAGAGAGATAGGGAGCAAGAAGGAAGCATAAAAGTAAGGTTAGAAATTAGTGATCAGTAGCACAAAGGCCCTAGTGCCATAAGCCTTCAAAAGGTAACACCGATTATTGTGCCTCGTGTCATGAACTATAATGAATGAACAATGTACTTAGGCCAAGTTTAATGAATACTTATTAGAAGATTGATAGAATCAAAGCCTCTACAACAACAAGCTTCATAGATTTTGAACCTAATACAAAAGATCAACCATCCTTGGGCTTACAATCATAAGTTTGGGCCACGAAAGTTCATGTTCCGATTCGGAGAGGGACAAATGTAGCGCTATGTTAAGCAATCGCCAAGTGACTTATAAAGAAGTCACCCTACTCGAGGCTGGTCAATAGTGATCTTTGTGCTAATGCATGCTAGATGAACGATATGTAAATCGTCATCCGAAAGCAATACCGCACGAAAAGAAAATAGGTAGTGATCTTGTCTTGATCAAGAATTCAACAAAGAAATTCTAAGATCCATAAGACTTTCATCGATCCAAATAAAAAAGAAACAGATAAAGAGAAAGCCAAATTAAACCACAAAATTATGTGATCTAAGGCTAAAAACAAAGGGAAAGGGAAGAAAAAGGCAAAACAACCAAAACAGTCCTAAAAATGGACCAAAAACTGCATTCTGACTTAGAGTAACCGGTTACTCTAATTAGGGTAACCGATTACTCTGCACGCAGAGTGAAAAAATAGTGCAAAATTCAGCATGATCATCTTTCAAAGCTTTCTTCAAACACCATATGATCATGGAATTGAAATTGCACGAAATTTTTAGTAAAACAACAGTAAAAACCAGCAATTAAACACAATTACAAGATCCAATGGATCAAGTAACAAGGATCACCAAAGATCTACATTGTGGAAGATGAATCAAGAACAATAATGGTGGAAAAGAAGATTACCACTCCAAACCTGAAAATTCCTTCAAATTGCTCCAAGATCCAAACTCCAAAGCCTTGATCTACAAGAATTGACGATGAAAAAGTGAATGGATGAAGGTTTAGCTCAAAGTTGAACAAGATTCAATGTGAATTCTTGTTAACTTTCAAGAGAAGAAAAGTGAGTTTTGAGTGAATTTGGTAGTTGGGGAGAGAATTTGCAAGAGGTTTCTTGACTATCAAAAGCTTGTAGAATGAATGAAATGGGGGTTCTATTTATCGAGTTTAGACTTGGAAATTTTGGTGGTTTGGAATTTGGCTTGGAACCAAAATTAGGCTTGGAATTTGAATTTGGAGAGAAAATCAAGATCAAGTGGCGATTAGTGAAGGTGTATGGTGGGAATTAATTTTGATTATGTAGGGGAATTAAAAGGAGGTGGTCTAAAATATTCCACATGTGATCATTTTTGAAAATTGGTGCCAAAATTGATGAATTTGAATTTGCTGATTTTTTCAAATTTTCCACGTGGTAATCGATTACCCATATAGTGCTAATCGGTTACTTCAGTGAAAAATGAGAAAATTGCCTTTTTGTTGCACTGTCTTGGCTCCGACTCGGTTTTTTTGCTTGTCAAAGAAGGCATGGAAATAAACACATGAACCTTGGAGTCTCTTGAATAATAATCAATCAAAAACTTGAGAACTCTTGATCAGATGAATTTTTGAATTATGTGCAGATCAACTTTGACTTTATCAGATGAAATTCATTCGAGCTGAGGGACTGTTTGATATCCTTGATTCCCTTCCTGAAAAAGTTAGTAAAGGGGAAATGATAGAATCTACTACTAATTACTATAGATCTAAGTTGCAAAGGAAGAAGAAAACATAAAAACAACTTTCAATATTTTTCATATCCTTCTCAAGTCTCTAACAACAACTTAAATACTTAGGGTTTCTATTCTGATATTGGGCCTAAGCCACTTGGGTAACCCAAAACAACCAAAAAGACTAATAATATTAAAGATACTAAATAATTCTAATTAATAAAATTGATAATCTTGAAACCATTTGGGCTGTTGGGCCTTGCGTTTGGGTTTAAAATGATGTCTTCTAACAATACTCCCGGTCCCCATAAGAACCTTGTCCTCAAGGTTCACTGTAGCAGTGCCACGTGTACGGCTGATGAGGCTGGCTGGTGAAGAGAGAAAGGCTGAATGATGAGGAGCGAAGGAGGTGGGTGGCGGAGCTCAATGACGGTTTTAGCACATGGTTTTGGTCAAAAGGCAAGTGGAAAGTGGGTTTGTCAGATGAGTTTGGGAAGCGTGTAAAGGTTGTGTGGACCGATGGTAAAGGCACAGGCTGTGGGATAGGTAATATATTTTGGTTTATTGGGGAATTTAAAAGGTGAGGAAGGTGGAAGCCAGCTGGTTTAACGTGTGAAGAGGTGTGGGACGCGTGGTTCCGTAAGTGTGGGTTGGAAGTCGAAGATGGGGCCACGTGGTGTGTGATGAACGGTTGGGATAAAACAGCCGTTGGGGACCAAGTACGAGTGATAGGAGGATTAAGAGGTGGACTTGGATGTGTTAAGTCATTTAGACTTCCTCTTCGTGTTTCATCAGACTTGGAGAGTTCATTTTCTCTCAAAAACAATTCCTTCACTTTCTGGTCTAAACATTCAACCTTCTTTTCTTGCAACCCAATGTCAAGTACATTCGAACCTAAAGCCTTGTCTTCTACACCCAGCTTATTTTTTTCCAGACGCACAGCCATCTCTTTCAAACCTACATCAGATTTTTCCAAAGAAACACTTGCATGCGCTGTGGTCTGTGGTGGTGGTGTCGTCTCATTTTTGCCTTCTTCCTTAAAGAACTTCGTGAAATCTTTTGTGTGAGGAGAAGAAAAATATGGTCTCAGCTGGGAGACATGAACAACAGGATGGATGCGTGAAGAAGAAGGGAGATCTATCTCATAAGCAACCTCACTGATCCGTTTCTTTACCTTGAAGGGACCAAAAAAATGTTTTGCAAGTTTCTGCGAAGATCTACGAAAAACAGTGGTTTGTCTGTATGGTTGAAGGCGAAGGAGTACCAGATCACCCACTTGAAAGGTAAAGGGGGTACGTTTCTTGTTTGCTTGCTCTTCCATTTTTGCCTTGCTGTTTTCCAAGTTTATTTTTAACTCAGAAAGTATTTGATCTCTTGCATGCAAGGTATCCGCTAGTGAGGTGTTAGAGCTAGATCCGGAGATAAAGTCATGGATGGAAGGAGGAGATCGGCCATAAAGAGCTCGGAAAGGTGTCATGCGGATCGATGAGTAGAAAAAGGTGTTGTACCAGAACTCTGCCAAATGGAGAAATTTGTACCAACGGCGCGGTTGGTCGGTCGTAAAACAGCGAAGGTATGTTTCTAAGCCTCTGTTGACTACTTCTGATTGACCATCTGTTTCGGGATGATACGCAGAACTGAACTTAAGAATTGTACCATGCAGTTTAAAAAACTCCTTCCAGAAGTGGCTAAGGAACAGTGGATCGCGGTCAGAAATTATTGACTTAGAAACTCCGTGAAGTCTGAAGATTTCTACAGAAAAGCGAGCTGCGAGGTCCTGTGCTGAAAATTTTGTTGGAAGAGCTATAAAATGGGCGTATTTTGACAGGCGATCACAGACTACCCAAATAACAGTGTGACCGAACGAGTTGGGAAGATGTGTGATGAAGTCCATTGTAATGTCCTCCCAGACTTGAGTTGGAGTTGGCAAAGGTTGAAGTAGGCCTTTCTTTTTCTGTGTTTGATTTTTGTTTTGTTGACAGATTGTGCAATGTTTAACAAAGCTTTTAACATCTTTGTAGAGACCAGGCCAAGCAAAAGAGGATGCTACTCGGGCAACAGTTGGTTTAACTCTGGAGTGTCCGGTAGTAGGTGTGCCATGGAACTCGAAAATCAGTGCCTTACGAAGGTCAGGAAGGTCAGGTATAAACAACTTGTTATTGAAATATAGCAAATCATTTATGAACTTGTAATCACTTTGATCTTCTGAGTTGTGTGTTTTTTCTGAAACTAACTGTTGACCTGCTGTTGTTTTTGTGTAATACTTCTGGAGTCTCTGAATGAGGGTTGGTATTAGTGAGGAGAAGGAGAACAGCAGAGGAGTGTCACTGTATTTACGGCTGAGGGCATCTGCTACCAGATTTGAACGACCAGGTTTGTAAAAAATTTCAAAATTAAAACCTTGCAGTTTTGAAGCCTATTTTTGCTGTTCGGGCGTTTGAATCTTTTGTAATAACAAGTTTCTCAAACTTTTCTGGTCTGTGTAGATGTTAAAATTCTACCCCACCAAATATTGGCGCCACTTCTTAATGGATTCTGTGATCGCAAACATTTCCCGGACGTAAACAGAAGCTGATTGCATTCTTGGAGTCATTTTCTTGCTGAAGAAGGCTATGGGGTGTCCTTCCTGAGATAACACAGCGCCAATTGCCACTCCGGATGCATCAGTGTCTAGGTTGAATTGTTTATTAAAGTCCGGTAATGTTAGCACCGACAATGTTGTCATTTTCTTTTTGAGCTATGTAAAGGCTGAACTAGCCTGTGTACTCCAAGAAAACTTAGTGGAACGCAAAAGATCGGTGAGAGGAGCGGCGAGAGTGGCGTAGTTCTTGACAAATCTGCGATAAAAGCCAGTGAGACCCAAAAATCCTCTGAGAGCCGTGAGTGAACGAGGTTCAGGCCAGTTCAACACTGCCTGAATCTTTTCTGGATCTGGTTCAACACAACCAGCAGCAATAACATGTCCTAGATAGGCAACTCTTTCAACTGCAAAGACACATTTTGACAATTTTGCAACAAAACAATGAGACAATAAAAGGTCAAAAACCACCTGCAAGTGAACTAAATGATCATTAAAAGTAGAACTATAAATGAGTATATCATCAAAAAAACCAACACAAACTTGCGTAAGTATGGTCTTAGCAGATCATTCATAGCGGACTGAAAGGTAGAGGGGGCGTTAGTGAGCCCGAAGGGCATTACGAGAAACTCGTAGTGACCGTCAAAAGTACGAAAAGCTGTCTTATGAGTATCTTCCGATGCAACGCGGATCTGATGGTAACCAGATTGTAGATCTATCTTGGTAAAAATTTTAGCTGACCCAAGCTCATCCAAAAGCTCATCAATAGTGGGTATAGGAAATCTGTCTTTAATGGTTACAGCGTTGAGAGCGCGATAGTCTACGCAAAAACGCTAAGTCCCATCTTTCTTTTTAACAAGTAGGACAGGGGATGAAAAAGGGCTGTGGCTGGGGATGATGATGCCATCTTGTAACATTTCTTGAATAATTGTAGTCATGGCAGTCTTTTGGCTGTGTGGGTACCTATAAGGTTTAACATTAATAGGAGGGGTATTGGGTAGCAAGGGAATGTGATGGTCATGAGGTCTGGGTGGGGGAAGGCCACAAGGTGGGTGAAAGATTTTGGAAAAAGATTTAAGGATTTTTAAGATGGCTGGATGGAGGTTGTGGGGTAAGATGGCTGAAGTAGGGGGTTGGGTAGCACCCACGGATGAAGGAGGGTCAAGTGGAATAAAAGTCATGAGGTGGAGGGAAGCAGTGGAGTCGGTATGGAGAAGGTGTTTGAATTGGTTGAATGTAGTGTGAATTGGGCTGGTGGTTGGGTCTCCTTTAAGAGTTAGTGGTGTATTTTGGTGTTGGAAGGTAATGGATGGAATAGAAAAATCTGCTTGTATTGGGCCAAGAGTTCGCAACCAAGCCATGCCGAGAACAATATCAGCTCCTTCAATTGGCAAGAGATAAAAAGATAAGTTGAAGGGTTTGTCTTGGAGGAGAATGTGGACATTATTGTAGATTCCCTCACATTGTAAATGGGAACCATTACCAACCATGACTGAAAACTGATGGGTGGGTTTAGTTTTGAGATTTAAGTGTTGGGCAATGCGAGGTTGCATAATGTTATGAGTGTTGCCTGTGTCCACTAAAACCATAACTGATAACCCTCCAATAATTCCTTTGAATTTAAGTGTTTGAGGTGAAATCTGACCGGTAAGAGCTTGCGGTGATAATTGAAAATAAGTGTCATTTAGGTCCATCTCCGCTTCCAATTCAGTACTGTCCTCAACATTAATCTGTTGTTTTGGTCCCTCATCATCAGCCATGAATAGAAGAAATCTGTTGGTAGAACATTTGTGACCAACTGTGAATTTCTCATCACAATTAAAGCATAGCCCTTGAGCTCGACGTTCTTGCAATTGTGAGTGTGAGAGGCGTTTGATAGGTAATTTTGTTGGGATGGTTGTGGTTGAAGGGGCTGTTTGTGGAGGTTGTAGTGTGGTATTGTTTGGTGTTTTGATTGGTGGGTTTGGGGTTGTGTTGGGGGTGTATTTGGGGTAAGAGCTGGAAAACGGTTTTGAAAATTTGGGTTTGGAATCCTTGAGTTTAGATTCAATGAGTTTGGCAAGGCCAATGGCTTGTGAGATTGAGACCGGTCTATGAATGGCCATTTCATTTCCGATGTCTTTGTTTAATCCAGAAATAAAACAATTTAAAATTGCCTCTGGTGGTAAACCAACCACTTGATTTCCCAACTTTTCAAACTGCGCTTGATATTCAACAACAGTACCAGTTTGCTTTAATTTGAACAGTTCAGCTTGGTGATTGTCATAAGTAGAAGGCCCAAATCGTAGTTCTAGGGCTTTTGTGAAAGAAAACCAATCAGTTAATAATTGGCTTCGATGCATCCACTTAAACCAACCTAAAACTTCACCCTTCATATAAAAAAAATTAATGACAATCTGTTTTCTGGTGGAAGCTGGTAAAATTGAAAAAACTGTTCAGCTTGAAACAATCATTCCAAGGGTTCAGATCCATCAAACATTGCAAGTTCTAATTTAGGTGTTCTAAATGGGGGTAATGGGGTAATTTGGGGCATGTATGGGTAAGGAATTTGGGGAATAAAAGGGGTATTATAATTTTGTGTGGGTGTAAAAGGGGTAGGAGATGGGATATATGGTGGATAAGGTGGTGGTGGTGGTTGTGCAGCAGTTATGCGAGTGGCTGTTGTAGCAACAGATTGTGGGATAGTGGTGGAAAAAGAAACAGAGTTTCTAATGGGTGTGTGAGCTGGGCTGAGTGTGTGGGAAATATGCTGAGATGCTGTATGAACAGCAGCAGTAGAGGAAGGTTCATGAGAGATACCTGATGAGGACCCCGCTGCGTGAACAGTAGCGGCTTGGTGAGGAGGGTCCTTTTGAGTGGAGATTTTTGTAAGGATGGACATGATAGATTCATGTCTGCTGTCAGCAAGATTCAATGCATTATCCATACGAGTATGAAGTTGACCGATTTGTTGTTCCCAATCTGCAGCAACCATGTTTAAGCGCTCATCCAATTGCATCTGATTTTCCTGCATTGCATTGTTGAGCAGCAGCTATGTGGTTTGAATAGCTTCTTCAACTATTTCACGGGAAGAGGTGTTTTGGGGTTTTGGGGGAGCCATGAGTGCAGAATGAAAGCACCAATGATAGAATCTACTACTAATTACTATAGATCTAAGTTGCAAAGGAAGAAGAAAACATAAAAACAACTTTCAATATTTTTCATATCCTTCTCAAGTCTCTAACAACAACTTAAATACTTAGGGTTTCTATTCTGATATTGGGCCTAAGCCACTTGGGTAACCCAAAACAACCAAAACGACTAATAATATTAAAGATACTAAATAATTCTAATTAATAAAATTGATAATCTTGAAACCATTTGCGCTGTTGGGCCTTGCGTTTGGGTTTAAAATGATGTCTTCTAACAGGAAACAAACATATTTTTTGGATTTTTATTAAAGGTTAGTAAACATAAGCAAATAAAGGCAAATAAAAAATACACGGATGCTCGGTGATCCCTGCAAGGCATAAACCCAAAGAAGAGAGGGATAAAGGAACCAAAGCATGATCTTGTTTGTGGTATAAGATGCAAAATGTGATGTGAATGATATGTGAAATCTTAAGGGTCAAAAATTAGGGTCTTACATATAGGATTTGTTATTTTCATAGTTTAAAGCTTTACGTTAGTTTTTGTTTTTAGTTCTAATTGATGAAATGGTTTTGTTCTATCTTTTAATATTTTGTTCAATAATTTAGATCTTCCAATATTTTGTTCAATGATTTAGATCGACAAAATTCAAGCCACAATATCAAAAATGTCTGATTTATCAATTTTAGCATAAAATTTGTGAGATAACTGTATACAACTCTAGATCCTCCAAAAGAGTTGTGTTTGGGAGCTGCATTTAAAGCAAAAACTTCTGCATAAAATATTATGCAAAGTTCTAAGGGAAAATTGCAGCTCTTCGTTGTTATATTTACCATCTTATTAAGTAACTATTCAAGTATTGATAACTCAACCATACTCTTCAAATATATGATAATTTCATGAAGAATTATAGTGGCTCACAAGATCCAAAAGTAGCATCTATTGATGAAATTAAAATCAAATAATTTTTTTAGTAACAATGATATAGGGGAAGATTGGCTACCAACAAAGTGGCAACACCAAGAATTAGTAAGGAAGATTACAACACAACTAGGATACAAGTACTAGATCTTCGAGTTTTAAATGATAAGTAATGAAGATTACAACACAAGTAGGAATACAAGTAAGAAAAGAGACTAAAAGTAATATCCTCCGTACAACTTCAGGCTATGTCCTAAGCACTGCCACCAATTAATGTCCTCTTAAAAATAATCTATACTCCTACCTTGAAATTTCGTTTTCTTTCATTATGATCCTTGATTGATGATACATGCAAGTTTATTTATCTCACAGTTGTGGTATATTGTGATGTGGGCAGCTCATGAAGCAATCTTGGCGACATCTTTACTAGATCTGTTGTATTTCATGTGGCTCTTAACAAGCTGACCAGCTGCAATTGCGGACATGAGTGAAAGCTCTCCGGCAAGGACTGAAGCAGCTACTATTGTTGCCAATTGCCTTGAATTTTCTCCTGGTGATTCTTTACTAGCACCCTTCACACCAAGTAAATTCAAACAAGCTGATTGTGATGCTAGCTGTGTGCCTCCTCCAACTGTTCCCACCTGCATCAAAATAAAGAGGGTTATTATTAGGAATTATGTCGTAATCTATAAAAACTATAATTAAGGTAACAACCAAATGATCAAGACTAAAACAAATTATACCTCAATGGAAGGCATAGTTACAGAGACATGAAGGTCCTTCCCATCATTCACAGCTTCCATCATGGTCATACAATGAGAACTCTCAACATTCTGAGCTGGATCTTGACCTGTAGCCAAGTATATAGCTGAAACAATATTACTAGCATGCGCATTGAATCCACCAAGAGCACCAGCCATGGCTGAACCGGTAAGATTCTTTAGCATGTTAAGTTCAACCAAAGACTCAACACTAGTCTTCAACACTTTCTTCACCACCTCTTCCTTAATTACAGCCTCACAAACCACAGATTTTCCTCTCCCTTCAATCCAATTCACTGCAGCTGCTTTCTTGTCTGAACAATAATTTCCTATCATAACCAAAACACATTATTACATCACAATTTTAGAGCAAGTTTAACCATAGCAAAAACAGAATATTATAATCCAATTAAAAAAAAACATTGTTTCTGTGATGTAATATTTACCAGATATACCAATAACATCCATATCTGGAAAATCACTTTGAAGAAAATCAAGGACGTTTTGTACACCTTTTGATACCATGTTCATCCCCATTGCATCACCAGTTGAACAAGTAAATCTAGTATATAAATTCTTTCCTGCTATAGTTGCTTTAATATTCTGTAATCTCGCAAATCTACTAGACCTGAATATCCCAAACAGAATCAGTTACTTAAATGAATAAATCTACAGACACCAAATATGTCATTGACATGTTGACAGAGTAATAATTTGAAAAGATAAATTGCATAAACTATTGCCACGTTAAAAAATATTTTGAATAAAAATTATAGAAGTTTGAAACTAAAAATAGAGAGTAGAAAATTACTTGTTGAAAGTGTGAGCCAGAGAATCAAAATTCTGAGGATCTTCTAAATAGAACTTTAACTGAGAAGCTCTTTTGGCGGAGTTGAATCTAACAGCGGGAGCTCTAGTCATGCCATCACGGAGGACAATGGCGGAAGCACCGCCAGAAACATAAATTGCTTTACAACCTCTATTAGTGCTTGCAACCAAACAACCTTCAGTGGTTGCCATTGGGACAGTGAACTCTTTTCCGTCAAGCAACAAAGGACCGGCAACTCCAACCGGAATCTGAATAAATCCTATGGGCATCTCGCAACACTGTCCTAATATAGAATCGTAATCAAAATTTTCAATCGGTAAACCCTCAAGTGACCTTCCGGCAACTCTCTCCACCACTTGGTTACGAATAACCGCCGCTCGCCGGGTATCTCCGAGTTTTGATTCAAGTGAGTAAGACGGAATTGATCCTGAAACTACAGCCTGAATAACCTCCTCGTCATCGGACGAAAGCTGTACCATTACCGGCGCTGAAACAACTTTTTTGACGGCGGTTTTCGATGGCAGCGGAGGTAACTTCGGTGCGATTCCGGCGAGGCATGAACAGGTGGTTTTAGAGATCTCAGTTTCATCTTCTTCATCATATTGAACGGAACTGGAAGCGGCGAAGGGATGAAGCATGAAGCCAATGCTGAAGAAAGCCATAAGATAGAAAAATGAAGCGATGAAGGAAATTACAGCTACCATCTCGGAGATTGTGAGTACATGTAGAGGAGTAGAGGTTCGGATCTTCTCACGCCACCTGTGAAGAAGAAAGTAGGCGACAGAGAAGAAGAGGCTGAAGAATACCGCGTTTGCTAAGTAGAGTGAAGGCTGTGATTGTGAATCATGCTTTTCGTTTTTCGTTTTCGAAGATTCGACGGCTTTCAGGCTTCGCTGCTGAACGTCCATTTCTCTCCAGTTAAGTGTTGGATTTTTTGAAAATTTGAAATCCAAAATTAAAAAACAGATAGAAGGAAAAAGGAAGGAAAGAATAGATAGGGAAATATTTTCTTCTAGTTACGAGGATTGCTGGTTGAAAGTTGAAAGAAAATGTGAAGATGTTTTTATATAGACAAAGAAAGTGAAGGAGGGAAATGAAAACCACAATTGGAAAACATAAAATTATATGTTTGATGAATTTAGTATATCAAGAGTGTTATAATATTGAATGCTTAGTGTTAAATAGTATATACATACATACACGTGCATGTCCTCCTTTCATTGATCTTTTATTTATTTTTCCTTCAAATTAATTGAGTGCCTCCTCTTAACGACCAACGTTTTAAATGATTGAGTACAATATGTTGATATTTTATATTTTGTAAATAAATTTTGTAATTACTAAGCCATTTGTTTCCAACTTGTACAACTTGTTATATCCATTCCAAATTGCAACTACCAAGTTCAGTTTTGTCACACATGGCATCGGTTATTGCATCATTTGAAAGGATTTTAAATATGTATTTGGTTACAACTTTTTTGTTTTAATTTAAAACTTTATTTGTTTAATCTAATATCTAACTAATAAAGTAATCCCCATTAACTCTCTATTGTACCCTTTTGATTAAACTTTCATTTTAACTAAATCAAAAGGGTATTTTTGACTAATTACATCATTAGATCAATATTAGGGACTTAGCATTTATTATTGCTGATGTGTAATTATAAGACATTTTTTCACGCAAAAAACCTAAAATTTGAAAAAAAAAAAAAACCTAAAGCCATTCTATTTTGCTGTCAGTATTCACATTGGATATTTAAAAGGGACTTTGAAAGTTGAAACTGCATTGATACAAATGCATGGCTCTTCAATATCACCATCGAATCTCTTCCAATTTTATTCTCCAATCTATGACAAAAGCATGGCTCTCCAATATCACTTCCTCTAGCTTTCTCACTTCCTCCAACCCTTCACCTTTTCCTCAACCAAAAAGCTGATACGAATTCAAAATCAGATTTGAAATCGAAACAGAACCCTAATTTTGCTGTCACTTTTTTATCACTTTTCAATTTTTTTTTGGGATTTTTACTTTATAAGATAAGATTTTGTTCCCATTGCTTGCTGTATTAAGATCTATCGTTTTATTCTTCTTTCAATCCAAAGACCTTTCAAGAACTCGAATCAAACACAAATAGTCAATGGTTTGGTTTGTTCAAATTCACCTTCTATGATTTCAATTTCACTAACTACTATTATTCGCTAATTCAAGTCCCTAATTTTAGAGTTTTGTGATTTGCAGGGAATACTCGTGTTGTACATCAGAAAAAGCTTGAGTTTTTCAGAGATGATTAGTAGAGTTATATGTGATTTTATTCTTTGTATTTTATTTTTAATTTCTGAAAATTTGTTTTTTATATATTGGGTAAATAATTTATACTGCTGCCCTTGATTAGTGGTGAAATCTATATATTTATTTTCTAAAATTTTGTTTATGTATATTTTTGTTTAAAAAAGTTGTATACTAACCTCAACAGAAATTCTTTTCGTCTTTTCAATTGTGTGTATAGACTCTTGCATTCCGAGAAGAATTGAAATTCAATAAGTAAATCGAATCTCTCTGCTAGCGGTAAGTGTACAAATCCCTTTTCTGTTTAATTATAATTTGTAGTTTTAATCCAAAGCTCAGTTTTTCGTTTTAATCTATCTTCTTTTCATTTTTGAAAACTTGGGTTAATAATTTTGTGTTCAATTTTGGTATGAACATCAAATTAATTAGTGTAGCATTGCCTACTAAGTGTTTGATGAAATGTCTGTGTTGGTGATAGGGTTCAAATTGCCAGGAAATGAAGAAAGGAGTGCACCCATAAAAGCAATGGATTTGTATTGAATAAATTCTACTCCTATGTGATTTGTGTTTTAAATTAGTATTATTTTAGTATAATAATGTTGCCTCTGTTGGATTAGTGTGGAGCTTGGTGTGCATCTTTATCTTCTACCAACTATAACAAATAATATAATGTTAACTATTGCTCATGTAGTCATATTGGTTGGTACTAACATTAACTTGTGCTCATGCTTTCATGAGGTTTCTTTAATGACTTCTTATGCCTATTAGAAGTTGTTATTTAATAACACTATTTTCTTCTTTTACAGGTTAAACCATTGTATCTTGGTTGTTGTTAACAACAAAATACTCAAATCTTTGTAGTGAGTTCCATAGTTAGATAGAACAATGCACTATATTATGAATATAAAAATAATCAGAACTGTGTGACGTAAGATTGCCTCTGTTTTTTTCAATGGTAATTGCAGTTTGATTTATTAATATGAAACTAATGTGATTGTATTAGATTTTAATTTTATTCTTGGTTTCTGATAAAAATAGTTTATAACTCAATGTTTATGAAAATTCCTTAAACTTTAACATATATCAAGATGAGTGAAGATTATGATACTGAGTGAAGATTATGATACTCTTCTTTGTTGATGACCATGTCCCTAAATTTGCTTCTAAATTCTGCTGTCATTACCCTCCATACCGCCCCTGCCCTTACGGTGTCCCTTCCCTAACCTCTGATCCCCCGTCGCACCCTCTCAATTATTTAACAGAACCAATATATATACAAATTTATCACCAAAAGAAAAAACATTTACAAAGTTGGCTAAACTATATCTATGGTCATTGTATTTTAAGAAAATTCTCTCATAGACCCTGTTAGGTGTGAAAATGTGTTTATTTTCATAGGTTATTTGTACACCTTTTGAGCTCTGTTAATCGCTTTAAACGAAAAACGACTTATTAATTAAGCTGGTCTGGCATTTTTGTGGCCATATGGTGCTTTGATGTGTTTGCTACTTTTTGCAGGTATTGTGGTTGTGTAATCGCTATCAATTCGACCTGTTTTTGAAGTGGTGAAAAATTCATGTTTTTGGTCTTGGGCCTCTTGACCGCCCGGCGATGCAGAGGCGGTAGGCTCCCCCAAAATTCTCAAGTTTTCATACCAAGTTACAGTAACTTGGCACTGCTTCGCCTCTTTGACCGCCCGGCGGTACATGTCTTTCGCCCGGCGCTTGGCATCTTTTGCCCGGCACTCCACAGGCGCAGCTTTGCCCCAAATCCCCAATATTTCATACTAAGTTCCAGTAGCTTGGCACTGCTGCGCCTCCTGCTTCGCCCGACCGTTAATTGCACATCGCCCGACGCTCTTGGAAAAATATTTGTCCCACTTGTGGCTTGGTAGCTGTCACGTGTGCTGGAAAGTAACTTTCGCCCGGCCGTCTGTGCACCGCCCGGCGCTCCTTTCTGGGAAATACCTCTATTTAGGCTGATGTTGATTCATTTGGAGGACACACTACATTACCTACTACTTTTCATCTTCTCACTTTTGTACTAGAGATATTTTGGAGAGAAAAACTCCATTGAAACCCATTTTCTAGTTTCTTAGTTTTTATGCTTCAATCTTTGATTCTTGAAGATTGATGCTCCAAAAACTTTGTTCATTACTTGTTGTGCAAGCTACCATGAAGATGTGTAGCTAATCTCTCTTTTGTGTCAAGGTTAGATGTAGGTAAACATTTACTTTGTATGTATATGGATTGATCCTATCTTATGAACTCTTGGATGATAAATATATGATGATAAACCTTGTTTTTATGTTTATTCTTTGTGTTGGATCATGATTGAGAAATATGCTCCAACTCTTTACCTAGGTTTGTCATCCATCAATGTACATTGGCTAGAGATAGCAATGTGTGTTGATGTTCATAAATATTAAACTCTAATGTTGTCATGTTGATAGTTTGTGTGAGAGATCAACAAAGGATCAAAATGACAAAACTCACAATATGTGTTAGAGATAAACATATTGGGAGGATATGTGATTGTATTTATCATTTAAGCAAGTTCATTAGCTTTATCGATTATATACGTACGAAGTGGTTTGCCGAACCCTAATCTTGACATGCTTTTATAAACCGTTAAAACAATCCTTTTACCGCTTTTAATTAAACTTGAATGCAAACGCTACGAAAACAACCTAAAACCCCTTGTTACTTTAAAGCTTGAAACGTTACGATTGTAGAACGGCGGTAATATCACCTAACAATCTCTGTGGAACGATAACTAAAACCCTAACTCTATTTGTACTTCAATAAATTGGCGCCGTTGCCGGGGATTGTTGTTCGATATTGCAAGCATTTCAATAGTTGTGAAGTTTTAGACTTGTTAGAAAATTTTTCTTGTGCTTGTTGATTTGTTTGGTTTAGTGTGCAGACTTTGTTTATGCGAGGGCAACTACCGGCGGACCAACTTCTCTTCGATCCTGAGATTGAAAGAACCGCTCGTAGACTCAATAGCCGAACTAGACGGAGGAGGCAGCTTGCGAGACAAAGACAAGAGCAAGAAGGAAGTTCTACTACAACACCACTACCACCATTCACACCAATCATGGCGCAACCACCTCCACCTCCCGCATCCACACCTTGTATGAACAGTCCACGACATACCGCTCAGTTTGCCAACAAAAATCAAGGAAGGCAAGCTGAAATGAAAACTGGAACTTTGAATTTATTGTATGGAAGTCCATTCACCGGAATGGACCATGAAGATCCTTTTGCGTTTCTCACAAAATTCTATGAGATTGCATTAGCGGCCGGTGTAGATCCAGCACAAGAGTTACCTCTCTTTAAAAGATTATTTCCACATGCTTTGCTTGGCAAGGCAAAGGATTGGTACCTCGATCAAACTCCAGCCGTGATGACCGATTGGAATGTCTTGGAGGAAAAATTTATTAAACGGTTCTTCTCTCATAACCGTTTCATGGAGTCAAAAACAGTAATTTCAGTGTTCTCTCAAGGCACTAATGAATCCCTCAATGAAGCATGGGAACGATTCAAGTCCATGCTTCGCAAATGTAAAGGTCACGGGTTTGATGAGTTAACACAAATTCATATCTTCAAGAATGGTCTCCAACCGAATTGTAAGACTTTGTTGGATGCCACTGCGGGAGGAAGTTTGATGGCAAAGAATGCCGAGGAAGCAACTGATATTATCAATAGAATGGCTCTAAACGATCTTCAAAGTCAAAGTCGTGGCAACTCTCAAAAGAAGCCCGGTGTCCTTGAATTGGGGACTAACGATGCGATCCTCGCGCAAAACAAGCTTATCTCTCAACAAGTGGAGCTTTTGACTCAACAAATCAAAGAAATGAAGGAGCCGAGCAGAAGTAAGCAAGTAGCTTGTTGCGAACTTTGTAAGGGGGAGCATGACACCGGATTTTGTCCTCCTCCGGGTTTTGAAGAAGTGAACTATATGGCAAATCAAAGGGATTATCAAGGTAGACAACAACAACCTTTCCAACAACAACACAATTCTCAGCAAAATTATCAAGGAAATCAAGGATTTCAACCGCGAGCAAATTATCAAAATAATCAAGGTTATGGTACCGGTCCTTCAAACCGGCAAAATCCGTATCAACCTCCACCACCTCCGGTTGCTAGCTCTAAATTGGAAGACGCTTTGACTCAATTCATGCAAATGTCTATGGCCAATCAAAAGAGTAGTGATGCAGCGATTAAGAATCTTGAAAACCAAGTGGGGCAACTTGCGAAGCAAATTGCCGAACAACAATCGGGTCCTTCCTTTTCCGCGAATACTCAAGTAAATCCTAAAGAGCATTGCAAGGCGATTGTTACTAGAAGTGGGAGGGAGTTAGTTAAAGATAAGGAGGAAAATGTAGAACCAGAAAAACTTGATGGTCTTGTGGAGGATTGTAGTGATGAGGAAGTAGTTGAAAATAAAAAAAAGTGAAGGTGAAGTTGAAAATAAAAATGATAAAATGGTAGAAGTTGAAAATAATAGTGGTGATGAGTCGAAGAAAAAGGAGAAACTTAGGAGAGTGAAGAAGGGAAAAGCGCTAGTGAGCGCTATTCCGATCCAAAACTTACCATATCCTCATGCTCCTTCAAAGAAGGAAAATGAGAGGCACTATACGCGGTTCATGGACATCTTCAAGCAATTACAAATTAACATTCCGTTTGCCGAAGCTTTGGAACAAATGCCAAAGTATGAAAAGTTCATGAAAGACATTCTCACGAAGAAGCGGAGGTATTCGGAACCAGAAACTATTGTTCTTGATGCGAGTTGTAGTGCAATCATCCAAAGAACTCTTCCTAAAAAAGAAGTTGATCCGGGGCGTGTGACTTTGTCGGTCACCATTGGTGACGTCTATGTTGGAAAGGGCTTAATTGATTTGGGCTCAAGCATTAATCTTATCCCATTGTCCATTGTAAAGAAGCTTGGGAACATTGAGATGAAAGCCATTCGTATGACTTTACAATTGGCCGACAAGTCCACAACTCATCCACATGGGTTAGCTCAAGATGTCTTGGTAAAAGTTGACAAATTTTTCTTTCCGGTGGACTTCATTGTTATTGATATGGAAGAGGATGATGATGCTCCTCTTATTCTTGGGCGGCCTTTTATGAAAACCGCACGAATGATGATTGATGTGGATGACGGTTTAATGAAGGCGAGGGTTCAAAATGAAGAGGTTTGTTTTGATCTTTTCGAAGCTATGAAACATTCAAAAGATAAACATGATAGCTTTCGGATCGATGCAATCGAAGAAGCAACTGTGGAGGTTTCTAAGCATGTACATGAAATCTCTCCTTTGGAAATGGCTCTTAATGATTCTTTTGAAGTATTTTCCGAAGAAGAAGAAAGAGCTCTTGAGGAGTGTTTAAAAGAGCTTGAATCCCTCAAAGAGTTGCAACCATGGGAGGTAGAACCAGAAGAATTAAAAAAGGATTTGAAAGTTGAGAATTCACCACTTGAATTGAAGGTCTTACCTTCCAATTTAAAATACGCTTATCTTGATGACGGTGGTAACAAGCCGGTTATCATTAGTAACGTGTTGTCAAAAAAGAGGAAGGCCGTCTAATTCATGTTTTGAAGAAAAACCAAGATGCGATAGGTTGGGTCATTTCCGATTTAAAAGGAATTAGCCCGGCTTATTGCATGCATCGTATCTTGATGGAAGAAGATTTCAAGGCGGTAGCCCAACCGCAACGCCGCTTGAACCCAACAATGAATGAGGTGGTGAGAAAAGAAGTGGTTAAGCTATTGGAAGCCGGTATGATTTACCCGATTTCCGATAGCCCTTGGGTTAGTCCTGTCCATGTTGTGCCAAAAAAGGGAGGAATGACCGTGATTCGTAACAAGAACAATGAGTTGGTTCCAACAAAAACAGTGACGGGGTGGAGGATGTGTATTGATTATAGACGGCTCAACACCGCAACAAGAAAAGATCATTTTCCATTACCGTTTATGGACCAAATGTTAGAAAGGTTATCCGGGCAGCAGTTCTATTGTTTTTTAGATGGATATTCGGGGTATAACCAAATTGCGATTGACCCGGTGGATCATGAGAAGACGGCCTTTACGTGTCCCTTTGGTATCTTTGCGTATCGTAAGATGCCTTTTGGTTTATGTAATGCGCCGGCAACTTTCCAACGGTGCGTTCAAGCCATCTTCTCTGACTTAATAGAAAAGACAATGGAAGTGTTCATGGACGACTTTTCCGTTTTTGGAGGTTCGTTCGATTTATGCTTGACAAATTTGGAAACTGTGCTAGAGAGGTGTGTGAAGACAAACCTAGTGTTAAATTGGGAGAAGTGTCACTTTATGGTAACGGAGGGAATTGTGCTCGGCCACAAAGTTTCGTCCAAAGGCCTTGAGGTTGATAGAGCTAAAGTGGAAGTAATCGAGAAGTTGCCTCCTCCGACCAACGTGAAAGGAATCCGGAGTTTCCTTGGGCATGCCGGATTTTATCGGCGTTTTATCAAAGACTTTGCAAAGGTGGCTAGACCATTGAGCAACTTGCTAAGCAAGGACCAGGTATTTCTTTTTGACGATGAATGTCTTCGCGCTTTCGAATTTTTAAAAGAAAAGTTAGTTACCGCTCCAATAATAATCGCTCCAAATTGGACCAAAAATTTTGAACTTATGTGCGATGCGAGCGATTATGCTGTTGGAGCGGTACTTGGCCAGAGTAAGGAGAAAAATTTCCATGCCATACACTATGCAAGTAAGGTTTTAAATGAGGCACAAGTTAATTATGCCACAACTGAAAAAGAACTACTTGCTATTGTGTATGCGCTTGAGAAATTTAGATCCTACCTCATCGGGTCTAAAGTTGTTGTTTACACCGACCACTCGGCGATCAAGTATTTGCTAACCAAACCGGATTCGAAGCAAAGGCTCATCCGATGGATCCTTTTATTACAAGAGTTCAATTTAGAAATAAAAGATAAAAAGGGATCAGAAAATTTGGTGGCGGATCACTTGTCTCGCCTTGTGAATGTTGAGGTCACCATTGATGAAAAGGAAATCCAAGAGGAATTTCCTGATGAAAAGCTTTTTAAAGTCCAAGTTAGGCCTTGGTTTGCAGATTTTGCTAACCATAAGGCTACTGGTTGGGTGCCCGAAGACCTAACTTGGAACCAAAAAAGGAAGTTCCTTTCGGATGCTAGTTATTACGTATGGGACGACCCGTATTTATTTAAGTTAGGAAGTGACAACCTTTTGAGAAGGTGTGTCACGAGTGGTGAGGCTCAAAGTATTCTTTGGCATTGCCACAACTCGCCGTATGGAGGCCATTTTAATGGTGCGAGAACGGCCACTAAAGTCCTTCAATCGGGCTTTTATTGGCCTTCTCTTTTTAAAGACGCACATCTCCATGCCAAAAGTTGTGACATGTGCCAAAGAACTGGTGGAATTGGACAACGAGATGAAATGCCTCTCCAAAACATACAAGAGGTAGAAATTTCTGATTGTTGGGGCATCGATTTTGTTGGTCCATTTCCACCATCTTTTGGAAATGAGTATATGTTGGTAGCCGTTGACTACGTTTCGAAGTGGGTTGAGGCGATTGCCTCACCTAGGGCGGATGGAAAAATGGTGATAAATTTTTTAAAGAAATGCATTTTTTCCCGTTTTGGCACGCCTAGGGTGCTCATTAGCGATGGTGGGTCGCACTTTTGTAATACACCTCTCGAAAATGTTTTAAAACACTATGGTGTATCACATAAGGTGGCGACCCCTTACCACCCGCAGTCGAATGGTCAGGCTGAGGTATCCAACCGAGAGATAAAAAGAATCCTTGAAAAAACCGTGTCTAGTTCAAAAAAGGATTGGTCACAAAAATTGGATGAGGCTTTGTGGGCATATCGCACTGCTTACAAAGCTCCAATTGGTCTAACTCCGTTTCAACTAGTTTATGGTAAAACTTGCCATCTACCGGTTGAATTGGAGCACAAGGCCTTGTGGGCCTTAAAAATGCTGAATTTTGACAAGGACTTGGCCGGTACCAAGAGAAAAGTGCAACTTCTTGAGTTGGAAGAAATGCGTAATGCCGCATACCACTCAAGCTGGTTGTATAAGGAAAAAGTGAAAGAGTACCACGACAAGAAGCTCCGGCAAAAGGACTTCAAGGCCGGACAATTGGTATTACTGTTTAACTCTCGGTTAAGACTCTTCCCGGGAAAGTTAAAGTCCAAGTGGTCCGGTCTGTTTCGTGTGAAGGAAGTAAAGGAGTTTGGAGCGGTGGTTATCGAAGACCTGGAAAAGAAGGATTCTTGGACCGTAAACGGTCAGCGCCTGAAAATTTACCTTCTTGGAAATTTCGATCGCGCCTCTAGTGCTGTTCTCCTTGATGTTCTTAATTGAGCATCTTGGACCGTCGAGCTTATCCGACGTTAAACAAGCGCTTGTTGGGAGGCACCCCAACATGGTAAGTATTCCCTTTAATTTCTTGATTTTTAGTGATTTTTGAGTGTTCCATGCCTTGTAGTGTTGTGTAAATTTTTCTGTGCTAATTAAGTAGGAGCTTTGGTGCACTTGCTGAAACTGCTGCACCAAAGCAGAGAAATTGTTTCTGGTGTAAAGCGCCCGGCGCTTGAATCACACCGCCCGGCGGTTGTGTGTTTGATGGCTCCTCCTGGGCCAGGCGTGAGATTTTGGTGGGAGAGGAATGTTTGTATTTTCAAATTCTTTGCTGAGGGTTTTATTTCTAATTATTATAAATTTAATGGGGTTTTGACCATTAGGCCCTTCTGGCTTTAAAACCCTTGGAAAGTGTTTTATTGCTTTTATTTCTCATTTGGAACTCACAAACTCGTCTCTCCCACTGCTCTCACGCTCTCTCAACTCCAGTTTCTTTTTCACTGCAATCCAGGTATGCATGTCATTGTTTTGCTTTGATTCATGTTCATTTCATCATTGTGTCTCTAAAAAACTTTATGGGTTGTTTGATTTTGAAAATTACTTACTCAAACCCTCACTCAATTTCATTTTCTGACTTGAAAACAATTTGCATGTCTGATTTCTGGTTAAAACTCTGGAGTGGGTTTTGAGTAAGTATGCTTGTGTGATAATCTGATTTTTCTGGTATGGGTGTGATAATTTCAGTAAGACCCTTTTCTTGTGCATTTCTGCTGCTGTTGTGTAAAGCAATTTTTTGCAATTTTCGTGCCACCGCCCGGCCGTGCAGAGGCGCTGCATCACCTGCACATAGCCCGGTGGTTGAGGGGCGGTGCATCGCCTGCACATCGCCCGGCGGTCTAGGGGCGTTTTACCCTGTTCTATTTTTTGCGTTCTGCTCCATTCTTTGTGTCTGACAGGGCTGATGTCTTTTTGTCTTTGCATTGCTGTTATGGTTGTTTTTGTTGCAGATGGCTTCTTTTGGACCTCAACGTCGAAGAACAAAAAAACGAAGTGTAGAATCCACATCCAACGTTTCTGCGCAATTCGACAGCCACCGATTTATCTCCGCGTATCATGAATCACGGATCAAGTCTCTAGAGGGCAGAACTAGCCTCTCTGAAAAGAGGTTTGCTATCAACCGCCAAGGGGATTATCGGCGAATTCAGGCCATATTTGAAAAGAAGGGGTGGGGAACTTTGTTGAACCCCGCTGATCGTGTTTGCTATCAGTTGATTAGAGAATTCTATGCAAACGCGATCCAGCCCGAAGATGAATTTTACAGGTTCAAAACCTACGTACGGGGCAGGGAAATCAGTTTTAGCCGAGATGCCATCAACAAAATCTTGGGAAAGCCGAGTTCCTTGGGTATCTTGCAGACCGACGATTACACCAAACTGTTGAAAGAATTACATAATCACCAACTTGTTGGTAGTGTACTCCTAAAACCAGGGTGCTCGGTTGATAGAAATGCTAAAGGGGAGCCGATTAAGTATAGTCGGAAGCACATGACTCCGGAGGCACAAGTCGTCCTCCTTTTGTTATGCTACAATGTAATACCGCAGGGGCACCGTTCTTCTGTCCCGCTTGATGTCGGACTACTCATGTATTGTATTATGACAGATAAGGAGGTGGATGTTGCTCAGGTCATTGCTGGAGAAATGAAAAATTTTGTTGAAAATACCTGGAGGCCAGGAGTTCATGATGATGCTCCTATTATTTTTCCTTGTTTGGTTCAATCTTTGATCTATGAAACTGATATTCTCATTCCAGGCGTCATTAACGAAAAACTGAAGTTTTTGGTTGATGACAACTATTTGGATCGATTTTGTAAGCCAAAGGAGGAGAGGAAGAAAAAGGCTGCAGCAGAGAAAGGGAGCGAGAAAGGGAGCAGTTCTCGTGTTCAGGCAGATACGAGCGACTCATCCGTTTTTGATATGAAGGCGGCATTCAACTATACTTGGGATATGGGTGAGTCGCTCAACAGGTCTAACCAATTTAATTTTGATTGCATGCAGCAGTTGTATCATTATCAGACGCACCCGACGGAGTATCTTCCTTTTCCTACAAGGGAGGCGTACGACGCTTATGCAAATTGGCCTGGGGACAGGCGCCCATTCTTTTCGGAGGGGGCAAGCACCGGTGGTGTTGTTGCGGATGATAATGATAATGATAATGATGATGATGATGATGATGATGGTGATGAGGGCATTGATGAGATGCAGGATGATCTCCATGATTTGGTTAATTAGCGGAGGCGTCAAAGTGAAGGATTTTATTTTATTATTGCATTTTAGGAATTTTAGTTTCAGTCTTTTATTTTCAGTTTTATATGACAGTTAGTATTTTATTTTCAGTTTTTATATTTCAGTTAGAATTTTGGATCGTTTCGGCGAGAATTTTCTGGTGTTGTATTGTGGGTCGCTTCGGCGAGTACAATTTTTGGTGTGTTTACACCAGTACTTATATTATTTCAGTTGGTGTTTAAATTCTGTTTTTAATTTATGTGTGTTTGCACAAAGAAAGTGAAAATTGCCCTTAAAATTTTTGAAAGTTTGTGTGTTAACACAAGGAAGAGAAAAGATTACCTTGTTGGCTTTCATCATGGATGGTGATGATATTATTCTTGATGGTGTGCACAACCAAAGTTTGGAATTTTGTGTGGTAGAATCATTGTGTGAATGCGAGTTTTTACTTTTGGTAAAGTTTGTCAATGCAATGTTTGGTAAACTCTTGTTCGATGTGATTCAATTAGGACATAACCATATATGTGAGTGCCCTCCATTGTTCAAAAAGAAAATTAATGAGGGATTTTAGTAATTGTTGCTTACTCAAATTTTTTATGTTTAATCTTACTTTTTGTTTTGAATTATGGAAACTTTGAAATGATCAAGGCAATTTTTGAGTATTATGAGTAGAACCATTGTTCCAAAAATTCACTTCAATATTACCTTGTGAGTGTGTGAACATTTGATACCTCTCTTGAGACTAAAATAAAAATTTTTTGTTTTCTTGAAGCATGAACCCTTACTTTAACCGTTTGATGAGCATTTTGAATTGAGACATAATATCGTTGAAGTTGGGGAGATTGGTTCATTTTGATAAGAGAAGAAGGAATTGTGGGCAATGCATTCTCAAAAAGATGGGAAAAGAAAAAGAAAAAAAAATGATAAATATGATGAATGATATATATATATATATATATATATATATATTTATGAAATTCAAAAGAAAGAGAAATAGAATGCATTGTGAGAAAAGTTGGGAAGTTTGGGCATAAAGGCTTGTTTCGAACAGAAAATGCTCATCGAAAAATTTACCCCCTTTCGTGTTCAATGGCCGTGTACATATGTCCCTTATTTCTTAGCCCAGCCAAGTTTTAACCTATAAAAGTCCTTTTGTGATCATTGTTTCCATTTTTGCTTGATTAATTGTGAGATGAGTGCATAAATTGTTTTGGATGTGGCACTGTTGCTTTGAGTTTGTTTTGTCCTTTGTATATATTGAGCTAGGCTCATTTGAATAAGTTAGGTGATTCATTTCGAACTTGAGGATACTTTGTGTTGCATTGTATGATTTTACGATAAGGATGATTTCATATTCATGCTTTGATCCTATGGAAATTTTGAAAAATTTTGAGCGTGCATCTTTCGAGTTTGAACCATTTCTGGTTTCGGTTAATTTGGTATTTGGAAATCTTGGTTGTGTTTGATGAACACTCACTTTTGTTTGAGGACAAACAAAGTTGCAAGTTGGGGAGAGTTGTTAGGTGTGAAAATGTGTTTATTTTCATAGGTTATTTGTACACCTTTTGAGCTCTGTTAATCGCTTTAAATGAAAAACGACTTATTAATTAAGCTGGTCTGGCATTTTTGTGGCCATATGGTGCTTTGATGTGTTTGCTACTTTTTGCAGGTATTCTTGTTGTGTAATCGCTATCAATTCGACCTGTTTTTGAAGTGGTGAAAAATTCATGTTTTTGGTCTTGGGCCTCTTGACCGCCCGGCGATGCAGAGGCGGTAGGCTCCCCCAAAATTCTCAAGTTTTCATACCAAGTTCCAGTAACTTGGCACTGCTTCGCCTCTTTGACCGCCCGGCGGTACATGTCTTTCGCCCGGCGCTTGGCATCTTTCGCCCGGCACTCCACAGGCGCAGCTTCGCCCCAAATCCCCAATATTTCATACCAAGTTCCAGTAGCTTGGCACTGCTGCGCCTCCTGCTTCGCCCGGCCGTTAATTGCACATCGCCCGGCGGTGCATGTCTTTCGCCCGGCGCTCTTGGAAAAATATCTGTCCCACTTGTGGCTTGGTAGCTGTCACGTGTGTTGGAAAGTGTCTTTCGCCCGGCCGTCTGTGCACCGCCCGACGCTCCTTTCTGGGAAATACCTCTATTTAGGATGATGTTGATTCATTTGGAGGACACACTACATTACCTACTACTTTTCATCTTCTCACTTTTGTACTAGAGATATTTTGGAGAGAAAAACTCCATTGAAACCCATTTTCTAGTTTCTTAGTTTTTATGCTTCAATCTTTGATTCTTGAAGATTGATGCTCCAAAAACTTTGTTCATTACTTGTTGTGCAAGCTACCATGAAGATGTGTAGCTAATCTCTCTTTTGTGTCAAGGTTAGATGTAGGTAAACATTTACTTTGTATGTATATGGATTGATCCTATCTTATGAACTCTTGGATGATAAATATATGATGATAAACCTTGTTTTTATGTTTATTCTTTGTGTTGGATCATGATTGAGAAATATGCTCCAACTCTTTACCTAGGTTTGTCATCCATCAATGTACATTGGCTAGAGATAGCAATGTGTGTTGATGTTCATAAATATTGAACTCTAATGTTGTCATGTTGATAGTTTGTGTGAGAGATCAACAAAGGATCAAAATGACAAAACTCACAATATGTGTTAGAGATAAACATATTGGGAGGATATGTGATTGTATTTATCATTTAAGCAAGTTCATTAGCTTTATCGATTATATACGTACGAAGTGGTTTGCCGAACCCTAATCTTGACATGCTTTTATAAACCGTTAAAACAATCCTTTTACCGCTTTTAATTAAACTTGAATGCAAACGCTACGAAAACAACCTAAAACCCCTTGTTACTTTAAAGCTTGAAACATTACGATTGTAGAACGGCGGTAATATCACCTAACAATCTCTGTGGAACGATAACTAAAACCCTAACTCTATTTGTACTTCAACAGACCCCACACTTGAGCTCACCCTCGCAAAGTATTTTAAGAAAATTCTCTCATAGACCCCACACTTGAGCTCACCCTCGCAAAGTATTTTAAGAAAGGATTTAAATATGTATTTGGTTACTACTTTTTTGTTTTAATTTTAAAACTTTATTTGTTTAATTTTGATATAAATTTAATGGATATATATCGACAATCTAAAATAATTTACACAGTTGTCAATAAAAAATATCAATTTACAATGTTATATCTATTGGAATAATATAAGCAAATGTGAGTAAGTGGAGAAATAGTCTCACATTGAATAGAAATGTCATGATTTGAACATTTATAAGTGAGAGAATCCACTCACCTATCACTTTAAGGTTTTAGGTGGACAAGTGGTGTGTCTCTCACAAAGGTGAATTTATTTTTATGTACATTATATTTTCTCTTTTAATATTTATAAAATCATGTTATTTTATTTCTATCTTTTTTTTTGTTTATTTTAATCTTTTCAAATTTAGTTTATATTAAAATTGTTCTCTATAGAATATATATTTTATTCTGTCTAATATAAATGTCTAAAAGAATAGTTCTAATATTATATACATATACACAAACCAATTTTAATTTAAATAAATTTTAGAATGATTAAAACCAAAAAAAAAACAATATTATATGTACTTACAAAGTATCAAAAGTCAAATAAAGCAATTATAAGAACTAACTTAAAATTATATATATCTAACTACTTTTTTGTTTTAATTTAAAACTTTATTTGTTTAATCTAATATCTAACTAATAAAAGTAATCCCCACTAACTCTCTATTATACCTTTTTGATTAAACTTTCATTTTAACTAAATCAAAAGGGTATTTTTGACTAATTACATCATTAGATCAATATTAGGGACTTAGCATTTAATATTGCTGATGTGTAATTATAAGACATTTTTTCACGCAAAAAACTTGAAATTTGGAAAAAAAAGAATACCTAAAGCCATTCTATTTTGCTGTCAGTATTCACATTGGATATTGAAAAGAGACTTTGAAGGTTGAAACTGCATTGATACAAATGCATGGCTCTTCAATATCACCATCAAATCTCTTCCAATTTTATTCTCCAATCTATGACAAAAACATGGCTCTCCAATATCATTTCCTCCAGCTTTCTCACTTCCTCCAACCCTTCACCTTTTCCTCAACCAAAAAGCTTATACGAATTCAAAATCAGATTTGAAATCGAAACAGAACCCTAATTTTGCTGTCACTTTTTATCACTTTTCAATTTTTTTTTTAGATTTTTTACTTTATAAGATAAGATTTTGTTCCCATTGCTTGCTGTATAAAGATCTATTCGTTTTATTCTTCTTTCAATCCAAAGACCTTTCAAGAACTCGAATCAAACACAAATAGTCAATGGTTTGGTTTGTTCAAATTCACCTTCTATGATTTCAATTTCACTAACTACTATTATTCGCTAATTCAAGTCCCTAATTTTAGGGTTTTGTGATTTGCAGGGAATACTCGTGTTGTACATCAGAAAAAGCTTGAGTTTTTCAGAGATGATTAGTAGAGTTATATGTGATTTTATTCTTTGTATTTTGTTTTTAATTTCTGAAAATTTATATTTTATATATTGGGTAAATTATTGATACTGCTGCCCTTGATTAGTGGTGAAATCTATATATTTATTTTCTAAAATTTTGTTTATGTATATTTTTGTTTAAAAAAGTTATAAACTAACCTCAACAGAAATTTTTTTCGTCTTTTCAATTGTGTGTATAGACTCTTGCATTCCGAGAAGAATTGAAATTCAGTAAGTAAATCGAATCTCTCAGCTAGCGGTAAGTGTACAAATCCCTTTTCTGTTTAATTATAATTTGTAATTTTAATCCAAAGCTCAGTTTTTCGTTTTAATCTATCTTCTTTTCATTTTTGAAAACTTGGGTTAATAATTTTGTGTTCAATTTTGGTATGAACATCAAATTAATTAGTGTAGCATTGCCTACTAAGTGTTTGATGAAATGTCTGTGTTGGTGATAGAGTTCAAATTGCCAGGAAATGACGAAAGGAGTGCACCCATAAAAGCAGTGGATTTGTACTGAATAAATTCTACTCCTATGTGATTTGTGTTTTAAATTACTATTATTTTAGTATAATAATGTTGCCTCTGTTGGATTAGTGTGGAGCTTGGTCTGCATCTTTATCTTCTACCAACTATAACAAATAATATAATGTTAACTATTGCTCATGTAGTCATATTGGTTGGTACTAACATTAAATTGTGCTCATGCTTTCATGAGGTTTCTTTAATGACTTCTTATGCCTATTAGAAGTTGTTATTTAATAACACTATTTTCTTCTTTTACAGGTTAAACCATTGTATCTTGGTTGTTGTTGACAACAAAATACTCAAATCTTTGTAGTGAGTTCCATAGATAGATAGAACAATGCACTATATTATGAATATAGAAATAATCAGAACTGTGTGACGCAAGATTGCCTCTGTTTTTTTCAATGGTAATTGCAGTTTGATTTATTAATATGAAACTAATGTGATTGGATTAGATTTTAATTTTATTCTTGGTTTCTGATAAAAATAGTTTATAACTCAATGTTTATGAAAATTCCTTAAACTTTAACATATATCAAGATGAGTGAAAATTATGATACTGAGTGAAGATTATGATACTCTTCTTTGTTGCTGACCATGTCCCTAAATTTGCTTCTAAATTCTGCTGCCATTATTCTAAAAGATTATAAGATTAGTTAACTAATCATAGACTAATAGTAAATGATTTTACATTTTATTTTCAATTATTTAACAGAACAATATATATACAAATTTATCACCAAAAGAAAAAACATTTACAAAGTTGGCTAAACTATATCTATGGTTACTGTATTTTAAGAAAATTCTCTCATAGACCCCACACTTGAGCTCACCCTCGCAAAAAAATGTTAAATTCTAAACTATCTTCATTTTTTTCTCCATTCCATTTTTACTTCTTTTTAGACTAAGAATTTACAGTTTCTTTTTTAAAATTTTGAAATATACAGAATATAAAATAAATAAATTGAATATCGAGAACGAGGAGGGTGCAATTTGGAAAATCAATTTCTGCATATTTAAGGTTAATTAAAATATATTCAAAGTACATTTATTTAAGCACATTTCTTTAAAATATTTAGAATTAAAAGATTCATTTTTTTAAAATAAAAATCAAACATGTTGAAAAAATTGATGTGATTAAAATTGTATACTACTTAGATAAGTTAGGAAGAAGTATAAGCACATGATTCAATCATTAATTTGATGTGATATTCGTATGATGTTTGTAATATTATGGTTTATTAACATTAGTATTTGTCAAAAGGAAAAGTTTATTAATTAATATATTTATGGTTTAATATCTTTTTAGTATAATAGGTTAAGGTTTATTTTAGTCCCTTATCATATTAGTCTTTTAGATTGAAAGATTTTTTTTTATTAAATTAGCGACGAATTATATTAGTCTTTTGTTTTGAATAAGTAATGTACCAAGATTTTGGAGACTATTTATCGTAATAAAGGTTCTTGAAGGCATATACTGACGGGTAGATGTGAAGCGTATTGTTGTACCCCTAATTTTACCCCTTAGATGTCATAACATTTTGCACCTACATTTAGGATTTCATTCATCCATGCATTGTTAACTAACCATAATATCTTGCTAGTTTGTTTCTTTTGTGAAAGCCAGGTTTACATAGGAAAAAGAACAAAAGGCAATAAGCCAGACTCTCCCATGTTTCAAGGTCTGTGGCTCCTAATGCAACCATTTGAGCTCACCTACATCCTAGAGGTCTTACTCAACAAGAATTCAAGTGTGACTGGCTCTCATCACAAGTAACTTGAGCCACAAGTTCACCCTGCCTCCAATTAGGGTTTTTCCAAGACAAGACAATCATGGCCTTTGATTTTGACCAAGATTTGTTCTCAAACCCTAGGACTTGACTCCACAAGATAGAAGACATCCCTGGAGACCATCATTGAGCCTTAGATATGATTAAAGAGGCAAGATCATCAGAAATCATTCTAGTACATTCACCGTCGAAATTAAGGTTTTGACTTAGGCCTTAATCCTCGAGATTTTGATCCAAAATGAAACATCCTAGTTCTCAATCCATCATGACATGTCTCATTGATGAGTTAGGGCATGAGAGATCAAGTTTTAAGAAGTTTCTTGCAAAGGAAGCAAGGTTTGGTTCATGAAACTTTTCAAATGTGGAGATTTCACTACTTGGGCCAAAATTGAAACAGTCATAACTGTCAAACCACACATCCAAATTGAGTGACTCAAAGCTCAAATGGAAGCTCTTTCCATGATCTTCAAAACATATTAGAGGACCCTCTTCCAAAAAATGCTTGGTTTTTGAGTTACAAGACTTGGAAGATAAATCACCCTTAAGGACTTTGTGAAATCTTTGCTTTTTCACCCTTATTTTCACACAACTTCAACTCAAATTTTCATACAGTTCCAAGCCTCAAATCAAAAATCTTTGAACATGAAAGTTGTAGAGGGCATTGAGGGCTTTCCAAAAATTACAAGAATTCCACCATCCATTGAGTGAGCTGAGAGATTCGTTGAAGTTTGAGGTCCATTTCTTGAATTTTAAGCTTACCAACTTATGCATAATGGTGTATTACTCTTTTAATCACACGAAACCTTCACTCTTATGATGTTTAAGTGCAAGATTACCACATTCAAACCTCTGCCACGATTTGTACCAAGCTGGGACATTAAAATATTAAGAACTTATGCAAGTTGGTGCAACTTGACATGAAAGAGAAGCTTTTTTCAACACAAAAGCATGGCAGCCACCTTTCTCCTTGAAACTTGGACTCCACACCAATCAAATCAGCCCACAACATCAGACCTTACCCTATGCTGTTCATCCATCATAACTCTTGAGGACTGTGGAAGAAAGTCCAGCTCACACGATGGACAATCCTCCAAGGAGGGCAAACTTAGCATTTGTTCCAATTCTGGCCATGCTTCAAATCCTCAACATTTTCCTATAAATAGGGCTTGGTTCCACTCTAAAAGGACACCAACATTTTACTTAAAAACTCTAAGAAGTCTCTGAGTTTAGTTTGGCAAGTGAAGAGAGGAAGAGTGGTGCATTGCAGGCTGTTGCTGTTTGGGAAAGAAAGGAAGATCCAATTAATATTTGAGGGTGCAGTGGACATATTCCACTAGGTATTTTTCTGTACTTTTCATCCTATGCTCTATATGTGATGTACATCTTGCATTTTGATCATTTATGAATTGTTTAAGGTCATGTAATATACTGTTAGTTGTTGGTATTGGAATTCCTTTATGTTAATTCTATGATTTTGTAAGCTTGAGCTGATCTCAAATAACTCATTCTATGACAGTTTGGGTTAGCAATATTTGTTCTGTTTGCTAGCTTGATTAATGCTTGTTTTCACTACCTTTTATACATCATGCCATGACCATATAACCAAGTTCATATATGTTACATACTGGCTATGTTGATAAAACCTTGTGCGGCCTTGAGTTCATTAGACCTATATGGTGTTGTTTGGAACTACCCGAGGGATAACATATGGTCCATGTCTTCATGATGTGTTTTGAATGCTTGAATTAATGCAGACTGACCATGTTAGGCTAGTTGGCTTGGTATATCATGAAGGTTGTATTTGGGTCATATTAGTGACAAGTTTCTGTTTCTCATATTATTAACTCATAACATCATCTACAGGATGTCAATGATGACATAACCAAATCCATGTGATTTCCATTTTGATTTTGATGTTAAAATGTTAGATAATGTTGATGCTCAGTTGATGTCTCTTGGAACTGCTAGTTTCGATGGTACAATGTCGATACTTCTTTGATATAGTTTGTTGGTTTGGGGGTATTCATTTTGAAAGGCATGAGATTTTGTTTTGTTGATATTGTGACAGTTTTGTTCTCATTTTGTCTCTGCTAACTCATGCTATGCCTTTACTATACCACGAACATGTCTGTTTTGTTTTTGGGCATTTGAATCAAGAGGTCAAGTGAATAATGTTGGTATTGATAGTACTGCCAATACTAGATGCCATGTTTGTTTTATGCTCATAATACCATAATCATATAACTGTCTTGTTGTTTATTCGAATGCTAGTGTTATCAAGTTTTGGTTTTCATACTCTTAAGTTGAGTAGTGGAAATCACTCCCTGCATTGTCTGAATGTATCTTAGAAAATCTGAATTGGCCTCATGATACTTTAAACCATATGCATGAACTATTATAATGTGGAATTTTCTCTAGACCAACACTGCCATGATCCCTTTAAACCTACATGATGTTTGTTTGAAACTGCCAGATGGATAAACGTGTCATCCATGTCTTCATGATGTATTTTGAATATGCTAAGGTTGTCCATGTTAAGTTAGTATGGTTGGAATAACATGAAGGATGTGTTTGAGATCATGTTAAGGACCGATTTCTATTATGCTTTTTGCTCTCTCATATTGACAACTCTCAGCCCTGTCCTTATAATGCCATAAATACGTCTGTTTGTTTTTTTTTCTTGCATTTGTATCAAGTACGTGAATAAGGTTGATGTTGGTGACACTGCCTGTTCTTGGGGCTATATTGTTTTGCACCATAATGCCATGATTATATTTAAGGGATGTATGTTCTTGTTAAAATTCACATGATGCATGCTCAAAACTGTATGTGTTTGGTTATATAATGCTTATCTTCCCATGACAAAATCTGCACGTTTGAAACTACTCATGTTTGCTTATTTATATGTTTAAATCTATGTTAAGTAATTTGAGAATGGTTGATTGAACCTGCTTTGGTTTTATCTTGTTGTTTGTTCATATTCTTGCCTTGGATATTTTAATATCATTTATTTCTACTTGTCTGAGGGTTAATAATAAATGATGTCCATACTCTCGGTTTGATCAAGTTTTGGATAGATTTTGTTTCACAAGAGCACACACCCTATGTCTTCATTCACGATAAGCTCTGTGATATTGCTGCATGTACGCATGAGTATTCCTATTATCTTCATATCTATGTATGTATATGATGTTCATTTGGTTGATATTTTAGATGCTAGTGTTGGAACTTGTAGTTTAGCCCTAACTCTGTCTTCCCAGATCCTGGCAAGTTGCCAATTTTGCTTTAAACTACATTGCCTGCTCTGATTGTTATTACTGCCATGGAAAGTGATGTTGAATCGTGTGTGCAAGTGAGAGGTTATCCATGGCTGATCTTGTGATAGGTGTTAGTTAGGATTGTATTTGTTCATAAGGGCATGAAAAGAAGAATGAGGAGCATGGCATGGTAGCAGGAAATGTTTGGGGTTTGTATATGTTAAAGCTTGTCCACGTTAATTGGCATTTTTTTGGTTTTTATGTTTGCATGAGTTACGTGAAAGCTTGGCCTTTTCATTGGCCAGAATTTGTGTTGTTGACTGTGGGAGTTTTTATGTTAAGACCAACCATTTAATAGAGAGAGCATGTGAGGTGTTTGACCATGTTAATTTTGACTAACCTATTTTGTTTTGCTTTGAGGGTTTAAGTATTACTGGGGCTGGCTTATACAACGGATGTATAGCCACCCCAGTGGTAGAAGACATACGCTGCAACCAAAGGGGCTGGGGTTCGAATCCCCCTCGCCCCAGTCCCCTTTTGGTTTTTATTTTCTTCTCATTTTCAACTATTTTGGAACGTGGGCCTGTTATTCACACCCCTAGGAAAATGCCCAAATTATGTTTAACTTGAGTTTCATTGATCCAGAATTGCTAATGCACCCCATTCTATTTTCCTATTATTTATTTCCTTTTTTCTTAATTTCAATTTTTCATTTCATTTATAATTCCTAAAAAAATATTTTCCTTTAAATCAAAATTTCCCAAAAATTTCATAAATATATTTTGTTAGTTAATTTTATTTTCATAATATTAATCTTTAATTTTTCTTTTTATTTTGTAATTAACTTCGAAATTCACAAAAGTATGTATACTTTTTAAACTACTAAAAACCATGTGATCTCTAAGCTATTTCGTGTTAATTCTTGACACATGGGAAAGATATTTTTGAGAAGGTTCATTAACCTTGGATGAATTCATTTCGTTAAAATTTTGTGTAACTTTGTTGCCAAGTTTCTTGCCTTGAATGATTAGTATTTATTTTCAAATGTAAAAATGATATGTTTGTGTTGTCATTTGCTTGTGAGTGTTGTGAATCGTATCACCATCTTTTGCCACACATGAATGTTAAACTTTACTTTTGAGTTTGATTATTGCCTAATTGTGCACATCTTCTTTGAATTCTTGAATTTATATTGTCCATTTAATCTCAGAATCACTTGTAACTTTCTTGTTAATAAGTTGTTATTATCCCTTTATTCCAAAGGAAAGTCTCTCTATTGACCGTAAGGTCATAGATACTTCACAACCTTTTACCCTTCACAATCCTTTCACAAGAGATAACCATCAATCTCTTCTCCTAAAACAATCAATCCTCACAAGCTTTACTTTCAAGCTTTTCAACCTTTTACCCCTTGGTTAGGTGAACTACGGTTGCTCTGATTCTTTAGTCAGATACGTAGGCACAAGATGCGACGTCTTGGTGAGCATACTTAGTGTATATACCCCTAGGTCTTTACCTTAGCACATTTCCCTTAGCAAGCAAACACAACATAACACAAATACTAACAAGAGGTTCCTGTAGAGTACTATAGATACTTAGGGTGCTAATACCTTCCCTTAGTATAACCAACCCCCGCACCTAGATTCTCTTTTTAGGGTTTTTGTTCTTTACCCTTTCCTTTGGATAAATCAAAGCTCGGTGGTGAATTTCAAAGTTTTGCGATTCAAGTTAATTAATAGCTTGATATCTGATTCTCACCGCAACAGAAAATGGCGACTTCACTGAGGATGTTCCCCTAAGAGGGTTAAGCCTATCTTGTTTGTATTTATGTTATTTATATGTTTGCTTGCTTGTATATCTGTACATATTCATATCTGTATATATACATGTCTGTGCTTGGGTTTTCTGTATGCAGGATGGTTACTTTGAGTGGTAAGGATATGTCCTATACCCGGACTTGAGCGTATATTTATGATATGACGATGGTATATTCAAGGAGACTTTGAGGGAGTCGATTCCTGAAAAAGTTGACTTGAGACACCATCACTCAGTGAGGCCCTCTTGAGAGTCTAGTCATGTTAAACGAGTCTATTCGTGAAAACGTGCTACTCTCGACATAGGCGCCGTCGATACTGAAAACCGTAGTTACCTCTAACCCCACTTGGCCTTTTTAGATGTAGTGCGGTGACCATGAGGGAGTCTATTTCTGAAATGGTTGTCACGCGATACTACACTCGGACGAGACTCCCTTGAGAATATTATTGACTACCGAGTCATTCGGGAAATCGATAATATCCGAAAGATAGGTTGTCGACTCTGGGAACTTCTTAGAACCCTGTTTTACAGATACAAAAACCCTAGTACACACCTCGTGATTGTTTCTTTACCCAGACTCCATGATGTGATCTCGAACCCTTGATCCTGCTGCATGTGTTTTGCATCCTGTTTGCATTGCATTGCATATCATTTGCATCTTTGCATTGCATACGTCTGTTTGTCCAATGGCTCATTTCCAGTTGTCTCTATCTTCTAGTGTTATCTGTGAGTCGTCAAGCTGATTCCTCGACACCGATACCAGACTAGAGCTAATTACAGATGCAAGATGTCAGAGCAAGAGGCACACAATGCTGAGGTCCGAATGGAGATCGATGACCTTAAGTCAAGCATGACTAAACTCACTGAGATGCTTCAAGTTTTGATTGCTAGAGGAGAACCTCCAAAAAGAACTATCATTCAGGAAGTTTCAAGCGCTGATCCCCCACCGGTTCAAGTGCCACCATCAACTTGGCCAGAGTTTGGTTTGCCATACAACTATTCTCCGCCGATTGTATCTACTGCTATGCCTGTATTTCAAGCTCCTGTTTTTGCCAAGCCTAGACCTACAGTCCATGCTTTTCTGCAAACTGTTCGAGCTCCCTTTGAGAATCCCCTCTATGAGTACAATGCTGCCAGTGCTCAGGGTGAAGAGCATGAAGACTTTGTTGAACCTGAAGTTGTCCGTGAGCAGTTTCAGACCTTAGACAAAAGACTCAAAGTTGTTGAGGGTAATGACTTCTTCAATGTGGATGCAGACAACATGTGCTTAGTGTCTGACCTTGTTATGCCTGCTAAGTTCAAAAATCCAGAATTTGTTAAGTACAAGGGCTATTCTTGTCCAAGAGCTCATTTGGTCATGTATCTCCGCAGAATGACTGCTTACACCAAAAATCAGAAGCTACTTATCCATTGTTTTCAGGATAGCTTGAGTGGGGCATCACTTAAGTGGTATATGGGTCTCGAGCAAAACTCCATTCACTGCTTCCAAGATCTCACAAATGCCTTCATGAAGCAATATAAGTATAACCTTGACATGGCTCTTGATCGTCTTCAGCTGCAAAATATGACTCAGCATGAGATGGAATCTTTTAAGTAGTATGCTTAGCGTTGAAGAGAGTTAGCTTCCCAAGTTGAACCTCCTCTGGCTGAGAAAGAAATGATTGGAATGTTCATGGATACCTTGTCCCCATTCTATTGGGAGAAGATGGTTGGAAGTGTTTCCTCAAACTTCACTAATTTTGTTACTATCGGCCAATGACTCGAGGAAGGACTTAAGAAGGGAAAAGTATCAAAGGCTGCCGGATCTTCCAATGGTGTGAAGAAATCCTATGGGAACTTTTAAAGGAAAAGGGAAGATCAGACTAACGCTGTAATGGTTGAGGTGAGAACGCCTTGTCCCCAACCTCAGTATGCTATTCACCCTACTGTTACTGCTGTCACTCCCATGGTTACTACTCCACGACCAGCTCAAGCTTCCCAACGTCCAACTGTAGGACAAAGCCAGTACCGTAATAGGAATCAATTTGATCCTATTCCCATGACTTACACCGAACTTTATCCTGGTTTGGTTCAACAAGGTTTGATTACCACAAGGCCTTTGCCTCCTCCTCCAAATCCTCTTCCAGCTGGCTATAGGGCTGATCTTCATTGTGAATACCATCAAGGTGGTGCAGGCCATAACTTGGAAGGTTGCTTTGCATTGAAGGCTAAAGTGCAAGAGCTAATGAAAAACAAAATCCTCTCCTTTAAGGATAATCCCAACGTTCAGAAAAACCCTCTGCCAAGGCACGCCAAGTGAAGCTTCAGTCGACTTCAGCCCAGCTACTTCTTAAAGACAGGACAGCTCATCCATGTGTTTGATTAGTCACTAGGCCGTGTGTCTTGTTGTTTGCATCTTCCTTATTTTGTAATAGCTGTTTGCTTTCAAATTATGTTTGTACTTTCAAAATTAATGAAATGAGCATTGCAACTTTTGATTCAATTCATTTGTGTTCATTATTTACTTCTTAATGCTTTTTCTTTCAAGAAAAATAAAAGAATTCTCTTGTCCATTTTCTTTTGATTTTGCAAAGATTGGAGGAGGATGATGAAAACAAAATACTCATAACTGCTGTTGGTATGCTTTCAAATCAAAACTTTGCTGACGATGTAAGGCATTGTTTCAATCCCCAAACACTGGAGAAATAAGGAAGATAACCCCTCGTCAACCCCTTTGAGCCTTGGAGTAGGAGTTTCTTTTCTTTACAATCTTAACCTGGGGCAGGGTAGTTATCAGTTAACTTGAGTGTGCATTCAAATACAAGACACCTTTCATATAAAGGTCGTAACCACAAATTTTCCTTCGCATACAGCAAGCAAGTGTCGAAGATATTTTTCAAGTCAAATGCCAATGATGGTTCACCGAAATCATCAAGTTGTTTAGTCACTTTCCTTACCCAAAGAATGAGCCAAGCTAAGAAATATGGGAAGCTCATGACCTTGCCTTAAAAAAATTTTTTTTTAAAAATTAAAAAAAAATTAAAAAAAATTAAAAAAAATTTTAAAAAAAAAGTTTGTATGACACCTCAAAAAGAGAAAACCTTTAAATTTTCATCCTGAAAGTCCTCAATGGCAAACATTGATAAGGAAGCAGTGACCGCCATTTCAAATCCCTTGACTTCTGAACCATTCCTAGCCTATGGAAACCTGAGTGCGTAGTTTGAGTTAACTGAGCATAGGACTGGAGAACCTCACGAAGATTGGGCGGGTCACAAATAAATTTCGAGTCTTTATCCTTTGTTTCATAAACCGTGAACTAGGCCACGTTACAACTCTCAAAAGACCTAATTGAAGCAAGGTTGTTTTGAAAGCATACTACAACAAGGTTGCGTAAACTGACTCCCAAAGATCTTTACAGGTCACTATACTTGTGCTTCACCTTTCACTTTTAAATGTCTTGAACCGCCGTGTTCTGACTAATGACTCATATTGTTTCGCGTCTTCTAAAATGATTTTGATTTCAAAAGTTGCATGAACTTTTCATTTACCACGTTTGTATGAACATTTTTGCTTGTAAACTAGCTTTCCTCTCAAGGAATTTTCAAACAATTAAGAAACTTGGTCGGTGATCCTATCAGGGGCAAGTTCTTTCCAAATCCTGTTAAAGAATCAGTTCAAGGGTTGTTGTTCAGGGGCAAGTCCTTCTCATAAATGGTTTATTCAGAAGATATTTCAAGACTCAAACTGGAGCAAGCTTTCCAAGAGCGCCGTGAAACAGTCATTTCAGAATCAGACGAACTGAAGCAATGATCAGTTCATCTACAACAATCAGCTAAACTAGGGCAGTTTAACCCTGAAGAATCCCCAAGCAGCTCTTCCTACAAGGATCATCAATTTGGATACAGTTTACCAGTGTGGCCGAGATGCATCCAGCATTAGCATCTCTAGTCCCCAAGCAGAATGACAGTATTCTCCATGTTGAGGAATCAATCTCCCAGTCTTGTCTTCTCACCAAAAGAGTCAAGCCGTGTCGTCAGCATTTCTACATCTACATTTGCATTTGATCATATATCATCTGTATAATTCATATACCATATGCATATCATGAGTGTTTCATCCTCATTTGCATTTCTCTCGAGGGTGTGTCATTATCCACGTCTTACCTTACCAAAACGTTACATGTCCTTTCATTCAATGCCATTCTTGAATGTAGTCTCTTTTCACATTCATCTAAGGCCATATTTGGATATTGTGATTTCCTTTTATCCAATGCTTTCTTGGGTATCTCCTTGTTCATATTCATTCAATGCTTTCTTGGACGTTGTGGTTTATCCAATGCCTTCTTGGATTTCACCTTTTGTCTCAATTGCATCTGATGCCTTCTCAGATAGTTTGAGTTTATACCTTTCGTTCAGAGCCATTATTGAATGTCTAGTGACTGTTTGTCCAATGCTTTCTTGGATCCTTACTTTGTTCACTTTATCTAAGGCCATTATTAGATATTGTGATTTATACCTTTCGTTCAAAGCCATTATTGAATGTCTGGTGACTGTTTGTCCAATGCTTTCTTGGATCCTTACTTTGTTCACTTTATCTAAGGCCATTATTAGATATTGTGATTTATACCTTTCGTTCAAAGCCATTATTGAATGTCTGGTGACTGTTTGTCCAATGCTTTTTTGGATCCTTACTTTGTTCACGTTCATCTAAAGCCATTATTAGATATTGTGATTTACACCTTTCATTCAAAGCCATTATTGGATCTCTGGTTTCTTTACTATCTGATGCCTTTCCAGATGTGTCTCTCTTTCTGATATTTTTCCAGATCGAGTCTTTGTTCACTTTTATCTAAAGCCATTATTAGATATTGTGATTTACACCTTTCATTCAAAGCCATTATTGGATGTCTGGTTTCTTTACCATTTGATGCCTTTCCGGATGTGTCTCTCTTTCTGATGTTTTTCCAGATCGAGTCTTTGTTCACTTTTATCTAAAGCCATTATTAGATATTGTGATTTACACCTTTCATTCAAAGCCATTATTGGATGTCTGGTTTCTTTACCATCTGATTCCTTTCCGGAGGTGTCTCTCTTTCTGATGTTTTTCCAGATCGAGTATTTGTTCACTTTTATCTAAAGCCATTATTAGATATTGTGATTTACACCTTTCATTCAAAGCCATTATTGGATGTTTGGTTTCTTTACCATCTGATGCCTTTCCAGATGTGTCTCTCTTTTTGATGTTTTTCCAGATCGAGTCTTTGTTCACTTTCATCTAAAGCCATTATTAGATATTGTGAGTTATACCTTTCATTCAAAGCCATTATTGGATGCCTGGTTTCTCTACCATCTAAATCCTTTCCGAATGTGTCTCTCTTTCTGATGTTTTTTCAGATCGAGTCTTTGTTCACATTTATCTAAAGCCATTATTAGATATTGTGAGTTATACCTTTCATTCAAAGCCATTATTGGATGATTGGTCTCTTTGCATTCAATGCCATTCTTGAATGTAGTCTCTGTTCACATTCATCTAAGGCCATTATTAGATATTGTGATTTGTACCTTTCGTTCAAAGCCATTATTAAATGTTTGGTGTCCTTTTATCCAATGCTTTCTTGGATCTCTACCTTTCTCACCTTCATCTGATGCCATTCTCATATATTGTGATTGTACCTTGCATTCAAAGCCATTATTGGATGTCTGGTGTCTGTTTGTCCAATGCTTTCTTGGATCCTTACTTGGTTTACTTTCATCTAAAGCCATTATTAGATATTGTGATTATACCTTTCATTCAAAGCCATTATTGGATTATTGTTTTCTTTGCATCCAATGCCTTCTTGATTTACCCTTGTTTGCTCACTTTCATCTGATGCCTTCTCAAATTTAACATTTTTATCTCATTCTTATCTGATACTTTCTCATATATTATGATTTGTACCCTTCATTCAAAGCCATTATTGGATAATTGGTTTCTTTGCATCCAATGCTTTCTTGGATCCCTGCTTTGTTCACTTTTATCTAAAGCCATTATTAGATATTGTGATTTGTACCTTTCATTCAAAGCCATTATTGGATGTTTGGTTTCTTTTGCCATCTGATGTTTTTCCGGATGTGCCTTTCTCTGTCTTTTCTGGCTTTTCTTGAAGATCCCGTTTGAACTCTTCTGTATAAGAAAATCCTAGAAAATCTTTTGTTGATGTCTATTCATTTATTTCAAATTGATCCCCAGTGGAGATCATGTCTTCTTTCTGGTTTCATGCCCAGTAAAGAGTATACTTTCATTTCCCCAGTGTCGTCTGGTCACCTATAAACCTGTCGTCCATCTCCCGGGACTTTTCCCCAGTGGAGAGCATCTCTCTGGCTCTTATCTCCAGTAGAGATCTGTGAGATTTCCCCTCAGTTTTAATTTTCTATCCCCGGTGTTTCCTCAGGGTCTCCCTAGTGAGTCTTTTGTTGGTCAGCCTGGATCCCCAGTGAGTCTTTTTGTTGGATATTAACCTTTATCCTTCCCCAGTAAGCTCACCCGTGGTTGTTCGCTCCTCATCTCTGGTGTTTTGTTTGTCTGTACCTTTGCATCTATCATGGCATCATATCATCATACTAGAAGTTCATGGCATGTCAACATTTGCATGTCTGTTACCCGTCCTTAGCATCTACATCCCATCTAAGGGGAAAATTTTCGGTTTGCTATATTTAAATATCTTTCACCTTGATGTACCGAGGATTTCCATTCCTCGTGTCATCCGGTAAAGCTATTTAAATAGGGGCAACCGTTGTACCCCTAATTTTACCCCTTAGATGTCATAACATTTTGCACCTACATTTAGGATTTCATTCATCCATGCATTGTTAACTAACCATAATATCTTGCTAGTTTGTTTCTTTTATGAAAGCCAGGTTTACACAGGAAAAAGAACAAAAGTCAATAAGCCAGACTCTCCCATGTTTCAAGGTCTGTGGCTCCAAATGCAACCATTTGAGCTCACCTACATCCTAGAGGTCTTACTCAACAAGAATTCAAGTGTGACTGGCTCTCATCATAAGTAACTTGAGCCACAAGTTCACCCTGCCTCCAATTAGGGTTTTTCCAAGACAAGACAATCATGGCCTTTGATTTTGACCAAGATTTGTTCTCAAACCCTAGGACTTGACTCCACATGATATAATACATCCTTGGAGACCATCATTGAGCCTTAGATATGATTAAAGAGGCAAGATCATCAGAAATCATTCCAGTATATTCACCGTCGAAATTAGGGTTTTGACTGATGCCTTAATCCTCAAAATTTTGATCCAAAATGAAACATCCTAGTTCTCAATCCATCATGACATGTCTCATTGATGAGTTAGGGCATGAGAGATCAAGTTTTAAGAAGTTTCTTGCAAAGGAAGCAAGGTTTGGTTCATGAAACTTTTCAAATGTGGAGATTACACTACTTGGGCCAAAATTGAAACAGTCATAACTTTCAAACCACACATCCAAATTGAGTGACTCAAAGCTCAAATGGAAATACTTTCCATGATCTTGAAAACATATTAGAGGACCCTCTTCCAAAAAATGCTTGGTTTTTGAGTTACAAGACTTGGAAGATAAATCACCCTTAAGGACGTAGTGAAATTTCAGCTTTTTCACCCTTATTTGCACACAACTTCAACTCAAATTTTCATACAGTTCCAAGCCTAAAAAAAAATCCTTGAACATGAAAGTTGTAGATGGCATTGAGGGCTTTCCAAAAAGTACAAGAACTCCTCCATCCATTGAGTGAGCTGAGAGATTCGAATTATTGAAGTTTGAGGTCCATTTCTTGAATTTCAAGTTTACCAACTTATGCATAATGGTGCATTACTCTTTTAATCACCCAAAACCTTCACTCTTATGATGTTTAAGTGCAATATTACCACATTCAAACCTCTTCCACGATTTGTACCAAGCTGAGACATTAAAATATTAAGAACTTATGCAAGTTGGTGCAACTTGACATGAAAGAGAAACTTTTTTCAACACAAAAGCATGGCAGCCACCTTTCTCCTTGAAACTTGGACTCCACACCAATCAAATCAGCCCACAACATCAGAACTTACCCTATGTTGTTCATCCATCATAACTCTTGAGGACTGTGGAAGAAAGTCCAGCTCACACGATGGACAATCCTCCAAGGAGGACAAACTTGGCATTTGTTCCACTTCTGGTCATGCTTCAAATCCTCAACATTTTCCTATAAATAGGGCTTGGTTCCACTCTAAAAAGACACCAACATTTTACTTAAAAACTCTAAGAAGTCTCTGAGTTTAGTTTGGCAAGTGAAGAGAGGAAGAGTGGTGCATTGCAGGCTGTTGCTGTTTGGGAAAGAAAGGAAGATTCAGTTAATACTTGAGGGTGCAGTGGACTTATTCCACTAGGTATTTTTCTATCCTTTTCATCCTATGCTCCATATGTCATGTACATCTTGCATTTTGATCATTTTTGAATTGTTTAAGGTCATGTAATATACTGTTAGTTATTGGTATAGGAATTCCTTTATGTTAATACTATGATTTTGTAAGCTTGAGTTGATCTCAAATAACTCATTCTATGACAGTTTCGGTTAGCAATATTTGTTCTGTTTGCTAGCTTGATTAATGCTTGTTTTCACTACCTTTTATACATCATGCCATGACCATATAACCAAGTTCATATCTGTTACATACTGGCTATGTTGATAAAACCTTGTGCGGCCTTGAGTTCATTGGACCTATATGGTGTATTTTGGAACTACCCGAGGGATAACATATTGTCCATGTCTTCATGATGTGTTTTGAATGCTTGAACTAATGCAGACTGTACATGTTAGGCTAGTTGGTTTGGTATATCATGAAGGTTGTATTTGGGTCATATTAGTGACAAGTTTCTGTTTCTCATATTATTAACTCATAACATCATCTGCGGGATGTCAATGATGACATAACCAAATCCATGTGATTTCCATTTTGATTTTGATGTTAAAATGTTAGATAATATTGATGCTCAGTTGATGTCTCTTGGAACTGCTAGTTTCGATGGTACAATGTCGATACTTCTTTGATATAGTTTGTTGGTTTGGGGGTATTCATTTTGAAAGGCATGAGATTTTGTTTTGTTGATATTGTGACAGTTTTGTTCTCATTTTGTCTCTGCTAACTCATGCTATGCCTTTACTATACCACGAACATGTATGTTTTGTTTTTGGGCATTTGAATCAAGAGGTCAAGTGAATAATGTTGGTATTGATAGCACTGCCAATACTTGATGCCATGTTTGTTTTATGCTCATAATACCACAATCATGTAACTGTCTTGTTGTTTATTTGAATGCTAGTGTTATCAAGTTTTGGTTTTCATACTCTTAAGTTGAGTAGTGGAAATCACTCCCTGCATTGTCTGAATGTATCTTAGGAAAGCTGACTTGGTCTCATGATACTTTAAGCCATATGCATGAACTATTATAATGTGGAATTTTCTCTAGACCAACACTGCCATGATCCCTTTAAACCTACATGATGTTTGTTTGAAACTGCCAGATGGATAAACGTGTCATCCATGTCTTCATGATGTATTTTGAATATGCTCAGGCTGTCCATGTTAAGTTAGTATGGTTGGACTAACATGAAGGATGTGTTTAAGATCATGTTAAGGACCGATTTCTGTTATGCTTCTTGCTCTCTCATATTGACAACTCTCAGCCCTGTCCTTATAATGCCATGAATACGTCTGTTTGTTTTTTTTCTTGCATTTGTATCAAGTACATGAATAATGTTGATGTTGGTAACACTGCCTCTTCTTGGGGCTATATTGTTTTGTACCCTAATGCCATGATTATATTTAAGGGATGTATGTTCTTGTTAAAATTCACACGATGCATGCTCAAAACTGTCTGTGTTTGGTGATATAATGCTTGTCTTCCCATGACAAAATCTGCGCATTTGAAACTACTCATGTTTGCTTATTTATATGTTTAAATCTATGTTAAGTAATTTGAGAATGGTTGATTGAACCTGCTTTGGTTTTATCTTGTTGTTTGTTCATATTCTTGCCTTGGATGTTTTAATATCATTTGTTGCTACTTGTCTGAGGGTTAATAATAAATGATGTCCATACTCTCGGTTTGATCAAGTTTTGGATAGATTTTGTTTCACAAGAGCACACACCCTATGTCTTCATTCACGATAAGCTATGTGATATTGCTGCATGTACACATGAGTATTCCTATTATCTTTATATCTATGTATGTATATGATGTTCATTTGGTTGATATTTTCGATGCTACTGTTGGAACTTGTAGTTTAGCCCTAACTCTGTCTTCCCAGATCGTGGCAAGTTGCCAATTTTGCTTTAAACTACATTGTCTGCTCTGATTGTTATTGCTGCCATGGAAAGTGATGTTGAATCGTGTGTGCAAGTGAGAGGTTATCCATGGCTGATCTTGTGATAGGTGTTAGTTAGGATTGCATTTGTTCATAAGAGCATGAAAAGAAGAATGAGGAGCATGGCATGGTAGCAGGAAATGTTTGGGGTTTGTATTTGTTAAAGCTTGTCCACGTTAATTGGCATTTTTTTGGTTTTTATGTTTGCATGAGTTACGTGAAAGCTTGGCCTTTTCATTGGCCAGAATTTGTGTTGTTGACTGTGGGAGTTTTTATGTTAAGACCAACCATTTAATAGAGAGAGCATGTGAGGTGTTTGACCATGTTAATTTTGACTAACCTATTTTGTTTTGCTTTGAGGGTTTAAGTATTACCGGGGCTGGCTTATACAACGGATGTATAGACACCCCAGTGGTAGAAGACATACACCACAACCAAAGGGGCTGGGGTTCGAATCCCCCTCACCCCAGTCCCCTTTTGGTTTTTATTTTCTTCTCATTTTCAACTATTTTGGAACGTGGGCCTGCTATTCACACCCCCAAGAAAAGGCCCAAATTATGTTTAACTTGAGTTTCATTGATCCAGAATTGCTAATGCACCCCATTCTATTTTCCTATTATTTATTTCCTTTTTTTAATTTCAATTTTTCATTTCATTTATAATTCCTAAAAAAAATATTTTCCTTTAATCCAAAATTTCCCAAAAATTTCATAAATATATTTTGTTAGTTAATTTTATTTTCATAATTTTAATCTTTAATTTTTCTTTTTATTTTGTAATTAACTTCGAAATTCACAAAGTATGTATACTTTTTAAACTACTAGAAACCATGTGATCTCTAAGCTATTTCGTGTTAATTCTTGACACATGGGAAAGATATTTTTGAGAAGGTTCATTAACCTTGGATGAATTCATTTCGTTAAAATTTTGTGTAACTTTGTTGCCAAGTTTCTTGCCTTGAATGCTTAGTATTTATTTTCAAATGTAAAAATGATATGTTTGTGTTGTCATTTGCTTGTGAGTGTTGTGAATTGTATCACCATCTTTTGCCACACATGAATGTTAAACTTTACTTTTGAGTTTGATTATTGCCTAATTGTGCACATCTTCTTTGAATTCTTGAATTTATATTGTCCATTTAATCTCAGAATCACTTGTAACTTTCTTGTTAATAAGTTGTTATTCTCCCCTTATTCCAAAGGAAAGTCTCTCTATTGACCGTAAGGTCATAGATACTTCACAACCTTTTACCCTTCACAATCATTTCACAAGAGATAGCCATTAATCTCTTCTCCTAAAACAATCAATCCTCACAAGCTTTGCTTTCAAGCCTTTCACCCTTTTACCCCTTAGTTAGGTGAACTACGGTTGCTCTGATACTTTAGTCAGATACGTAGGCACAAGATGCGACGTCTTGGCGAGCATACTTAGTTTATATACCCCTAGGTCTTTACCTTAGCACATTTCCCTTAGCAAGCAAACACAACATAACACAAATACTAACAAGAGGTTCCTGTAGAGTACTACAGATACTTAAGGTGCTAATACCTTCCCTTAGTATAACCAACCCCAAACCTAGATTCTCTTTTTAGGGTTTTCGTTCTTTACCCTTTCCTTTGGATAAATCAAAGCTTAATATGTGATTCTCACCGCAACACGTATCTATAGAATAATAGTTGTAGACTATTTATGGTAATAAAGGTTCTTGAAGGCATAAGTGTATTAAAAAATATTAAAAATTATGTATTTTTATGAAGATATTTGGAAAAATTTGGGATATCTAAAGACTTTTCTAAGAAGCTGTGCATATCACCTTGGTCATTGCCGAAGGTTTTGGGAACCTTAAGTTATTCTAGACGGTTAACTGAACCCTAAAATCTCACATTGAAAAGCCTATATAACTCGCACAACATGTCACAACTTTCCATATAACTTAGTAATTGCAATCGATTTTCATTCCAATTCAAACTCACACGTTAATTTTTATTTCACTTCTACTTACCTTTCACTTCTACTCACCTTTTGTTACAAATATTTGTTTTTAAAATGTCTTTTTTGTTTAGTATATCTAATCATTATTTAAACCAATTTATTTTTTTTTATAGATTTTTAAATTAATTAATAAATTAACTTATGATTATTATAATACTTTATTTAATAAAAAAATTATTTCTATCATTATAATATAATAAAATTTTCGAGATTGTACTACTAATTTGTTTTTTTATCATTTAAATGCTTTTATGAAAATTCGAGATTCTTCTTAAAATAAAATATATTTTGTAATTATTTATATTTTTAGAAAAAGGCTAATAAAACAAAACAAAATCAATAGAGATTTTGTAATTTTTTTAAACTTATACAATTACTAAAACAAAATAAAATATTTTTAATAAAATGATAAATGGTGATCATGAAAAAATAAATGATTAATGATATTTTACTTTAATCAAATTAACTAGATATTAAAATAATAAATTCAATATTTATAGCAAATAGGCGACTTTTATTTATAAACATAATTAAATATGAGACACGTATTTATCACTTTTGCATAAATAAATTTGAGATGATACGATAAATATTAATTTTTCATTCAATAAAAATGATAAATGGTAGTCATGAAAAAATAATGATAAATAGTAATCATGAAAAAAATAATGACAAGTGGTAAAAATTTATTGATACAGTAATTTTTATAAAAGGGAATAAGTTACAATTATATATTATATTAAAAAAAGCTTCTAAAAAATTAATTGATTAATTATTCAAATGCTTTTATGAAAATTCGAGATTCTTCTTAAAATAAAATATATTTTGTAATTATTTATATTTTTAGAAAAAGGCTAATAAAACAAAACAAAATCAATAGAGATTTTGTAATTTTTTTAAACTTATACAATTACTAAAACAAAATAAAATATTTTTAATAAAATGATAAATGGTGATCATGAAAAAATAAATGATTACTGATATTTTACTTTAATCAAATTAACTAGATATTAAAATAATAAATTCAATATTTATAGCTAATAGACGACTTTTATTTATAAACATAATTAAATATGAGACACGTATTTATCACTTTTGCATAAATAAATTAGAGATGATACGATAAATATTTAGTTTTTCATTCAATAAAATTGATAAATGGTAGTCATGAAAAAATAATGATAAATAGTAATCATGAAAAAAATAATGACAAGTGGTAAAAATTTATTGATACGGTAATTTTTTTAAACGGGAATAAGTTACAATTATATATTATATTCAAAAAAGCTTCTAAAAAAATTGATTGATTAATTATTCAAAAAATTGTTTTTATTGACTAATTAGTTAAAAAATTGAATATTGCTATTTTGCTATAAAATCTAAAAATTGTATAATAATTGTAAACTTCAAAGATTTCAAATAATTTAATTATTCACAAAAAGAAATATTTGATTTAATTTTTATATTTATTATTGATATGTAATGGATTTCATTTAATTATATTCCATTAATTAATTAATCATATTGATTGTTTTTAATTATATTCTATTAATTAATTTTATCAAAAAATAAGTTACTCCTCTCATAAAAAAAAGTTACTCCATAATTACATGTTGATACAATTTTATATTCTTTTAAAATTTAGTGAATACATCTTAAATATTTAATACATTAACATTTAGTGGGAACATCTTAAATTTATTTTAAAATCATTTTTAAATTATTATATCTTTGAATTATGAATTATGAATTATGAATTGAATTATATTTAATTTTTAATTTATCTACTGATATCTACACTAACAAATATTAATAAATTTTTAATCTTAATATCTAACAATTATTTTGACAAACGAAAATAATTTATGAATATTTTTATAAATGGACACACGGGTTCAAGGCGCTTATAAACGAGAAAAAGTTTACATGTTGATAAAATTATTTTTATAAACGAGAATAAATTATAAATATTTTTATAAACGGGAATAAGTTACAAATATTTTTACAGTGGAATACGTGAGTACATTTTCTATTTACATTGTATTTTAATTAGTTAGAATATTTATTTTACTTTAATTAAATTAACTAGACAATAAAATAATAAATTCAACTATTGAAAAATTCAACTATTGATACAATTATTTTTATATACAGAAAAATTCAATTATTGGTACAATTATTTTTATAAATAAGAATAAGTTATAATTATTTTGTAATGTTTTTAACTATTGATACAATTATTTTTATATACAGAAAAATTTAACTATTGGTACAATTATTTTTATAAATGAGAATAAGTTATAATTATTTTTATAAACGGGAATAAGTTACAAATAATTTTATAAACGGGAAAATTCAACTAACAATACAATTATTTTTACAAACCGGAATAAGTTAGGAATATTTTTATAAATGGACACACGAGTTCAAGGCGCTTATAAACGATATTTCGCAAGTGATATTTTGCAATGTAGTGTATGAATACAGACTGAACCCATGTGATATCACGAATATTATTTGAATTAGAAACATGATTTTATTCAGAGTTGTAGTTTTAGAATTTACTCATCTAAATTCAACTGAGTTTTGGTAATGATTGGAATTGCAAGCATAATCCATGGGTAGACGTGAACGTATCTGACATACCAGCGGTAGACTGATCATTTTAATGTTCATGTATTAAATCTATTAGATATCATTTGAATTATATTTACTCATACTATTGTAGAAATGAAAAATTCTATCAGGAAATTATTATTGGTGAATCGATTTTTTTTAAATGATATTACTATATATTTTTGAATTTCATAGGTAGGAAGTGTTAATTTTGTATTTTGTAATTTAGACGTACTATTATTGTTAGATTTATTAACCTATTAAATTGGTTACGCTCTAAAAAAATAAAATCTGGAAAAATTTACCAGATTGACAAATAATTTTCGCAACGTAGCGTGTGAATACAAATAGGACCCGTGGGATAGCACGGGTATCCGTTAGTTTTGATATAAATTTAATGGATATATATATTGACAATGTAAAATAATTTACACAGCTGTTCAATAAAAAATATCAATTTACTATGTTATGTCATATCAGTATTTTAAAAATATATGTGTGGTGTGATAAGATACATGTACATCATTGATTGATTGTGAATTTATTTTATGTACATTATATTTTCTCTTTTAATATTTATAAAAACATGTTATTTTATTTCTATCTTTTTTTGTTTATTTTAATCTTTTCAAATTTAATTTATATTAAAATTGTTCTCAATAGAATATATATTTTATTCTGTCTAATATAAATGTTTGAAAGAATAGTTCTAATATTATATACATATACACAAACCAATTTTAATTTAAATTAATTTTAGAATGATTAAAACAAAAAAAAAAATCAAAAACAATATTATATGTACTTACAAAAGTCAAATAACGCAATTATGAGAACTAACTTAAAATTATATATATATATATATATATATATATATATATATATATATATCATGTTAAATTATTTTATAAGATACCAGTCATTCTACCTAAATTATAAATTATTTTTCATTTTTAATGAATTAAGCAATACAATTAATTTTAACTTTAATTACAGTTTTGACTTATCATAGCCTCTAAGGATAAATATGTAAATTTCATAATTTAATTTCTCATGAAGAAACACATTATTGACTCTAATTGTTTAAGATGTCAATTTTTTATAGAGGCTAAGGCAAGAAGGGTTCTTATAGTAGTAAATTTGGCTACTCGAGATAATATATTAAGATAATCAACTTGTGTGTAGCATTTAGTTACAAAATGAGATTTATACCTGTCAATATTAGCATTAGCAAGATGTTTTATTTTGTATATCCATTTACATTTAATGGGGTTTGTTGGGAGGAAGGTCGACAATGGTCCATATTTTGGTTTGCTCAAGGGCCTGGAGTTCAGATTGCATGGCCAGCAATCGTGCATACTAGCTTGGGAGAATGTGGTGGGTTTAGGTGTAGAAGAAAGTGATATGCAGAAATTTATATAAGTAGTATTACAATTGGCATAAGTAAGGACAGATGAGAGGGGAAAGTTTTTGTGTGAGAGCGTAGGAGGAGTGGAGTTAATGAGGTTGGAATGGTAATCCACAAGGTAGGAAGGAGGCATGGAAATCCGAGATGACTTTCTGGTTATATAAGGAGCAGGGCTAGGTGAAGGGTATTCAGTTTGGGTATGGATGGTGGGGGGGGGGGGGGGGGGGATGAGGATTATGAGGAAGTTGGTTGTTTGAGGGATGTGTGGGTGTAGGTTGAATAGTAGGAATGGGTTCAAGGTCATTGTTGTTGTGGTGAATAGTATGGACAGGTGGGAGAAGGGATGTGGTAAAAGGATATCAAGATTCATAAAATATAACATTCTTAGAAACAATAAAATTATTAGTGGTGAGATCATACAAAAGGTAACCTTTGGTTCATTCCCTATATCCAAGAAAAACACAGCTTTTAGAGCGAGGATTAAATTTGCTACGATTATGTTGGAAAATTAATATAAACCGAATGGATCGATGCTAGAATCGTGAACGAAATCACTTTCCTTAAAAGTATTTCAAGCACTCTCAAATTGTCTTAGAGTTGGAACGCAGGAATACCCAGGATAATTCAGCCTTTATTGAATCTGCGCAAGACCAACGAAAAACTCGATTATGTAGCGAAGAGTGTCTGAAATTTTGTACAAGAGAATATTTGGTTTTATGATGTGTTTTCTGAATTTCGGAATGATGTATTTATAGACCATGCATGTGTTGTTTCACAAGGTTGCGACCCTTGATGAAACAACACCTTTCACTATGCCAAAAAAGACCTTTAGCAACGCTTTTTTTGGCCTTTAGCAGCGCTTAAAAGCGCTGCCTAAGGTGGCGCTGTTGTAGGTAAAGGCAGCGCTTTTTTTCCTTTGAAAAGCGTTGTCTTAGGTCCCCCTTAAGATCCCCTTTAGCAGCGCTTTTAAAAGCGCTTTCGTAGGACCCCCTTTAGCAGCGCTTTTCAAAGCGCTTTCGTAGAACCCTCTTTAGGCAGCGCTTTTTCAAGGAAAAATGCTTTCGTAGGGCCCCCTTTAGTAGCGCTTTTAAAAGCGTTGTCTTATGTATACTTTAGGTCCCTCTTTAGGCAGCGCTTTTTTTTAAAAGCGCTGTCTTTTCTAAAAGCGCTTTTGAAAAGCATTTTTTTAAAAAATCAATTTTTTAGGAGAGTTTTTTTTGCTAAAGCGCTGTCTACTGTGTATTTTTTCCATAAGTCCTATTTTTTAACACAAACCTGTATAATAAAGCTATATAATTCAACACAAGCCTTTATTTCAACACATAGGCCCTGTATACCATTATAATTCGACACATAGGCCTTGTATACCATTATAATTCAACACATAGGCCTTGTATACCATTATAATTCAACACATACACCGTATAATAACCATTATATATATTTCAACACAAACCTCATACACCAAAATAACCATTATATATATCGCTCAATATAAACCTCATACATCCAAGTAGACATCAAAAATTCTAATAACAACTTCCAAAACTAATTACACCAAACATCCTAAAGATGCACCAATTCTAAACCTTATACACCATTTCCATCACCTATACATCAACTTCCAAAACTATTCAACAATTTCCAAAACTATACAACACCTTCCATAAACTTAACACAAAAAAAGAAAACAATAATATACCTCATATAATTCTCATTTCAACCATGTATTGACATCATTCCTCCTTTATTTCTTCCAATTTATCTTTCGTGTAGGTGGCACACTTGAATTCATCAAAGTACTACATAATATAACATAATATGCATGATTTAGTTAAAAGTAATTAATTAGATGAAATATCCGATAATAAGTCTTAAAATAAATCATAACTTATAAATCCATACCATGATTGGAATCTCTATTTGTTCCAAATGAATAATTTCTTTCATGAATCTCAATACAAAATAACCACAATCTATACCATTACGCTGCCAAGGACACTAGCTACACATAGAAAAAAAGTATGAATATGTATCAGGATATATAGTTTAACTTGTGTTATCAAGTAGCATCACTATTATAATAACAAATGTGAAAATATACCTGCACTCTTATCCATGTAATGTTGCTTGCTTTGCTCTTTGGTACTCGAGCTTGTCGTTGTGATCGGAATATTTGTATGGCTCTATCATAATATAAACGAATATTTAGAACAATCTCACATAAATAAATAAATACACACGCGAATATTTAGAACAATCGCATCACTTACGTATCAATCATCTTCTTCATCTCCGGGTATTTTATTTGATCACCATCTAGCGAATCCATATAATAGACTATTTCTTTTATCGGATTAATCGCAAGCAACAACCAGTGTCCAATATAAAATAAAACAAAAGTTTAGATGGAAATGTTATACACAACGTAAAAAAGCGAAAGATTATAATAAAGGAAGTTAGAATGAAAATCTTTGTTGGTCATAAATGCATCTACTAAGTGATTTTTGACTGCATTTGCAATTCGATCGATTAGATTTGTGTTGACACGACTGAGAGACAAGAAAGGGAATCTTTCTGTCAATTGACGCGGGAGCATCAATTTTTCATACAAGAACCTGAAATAAAAACATAATAAACATTCAAATATTCATTGAAATGAGTAAATAAATTGATCAATTAATTAAATAAAATCGATGGATTACTTGATGTATGAATTCATAACACCGATGCCTAATTCAGCATGCTGAAAAATCTGATCCAAGTCTTCTTTAGAAATTGTTTCTGAATAGACAAACCCAAAAATACCTTCTTCCATAGGTATTTCACGGATACCACCTTCCATCAAATCCGATGTGCCTACAAATGTTTCAAGACACAACCGAAATCAAGGAATAGAAGATTTTTTTGGCTTGGCTAATTCTGGCTTTTATTCTTGCTCCCTTGTTGCACCTCTTGTGTAGGAATCTGAAAATCATATAAGTCATAAAGTATAAAATCATGAAGCTTTTGAATTCGGATCATAGAATTAATATTTTCAATGCATATATATCAATGTACCTCTTTTTTTGATGCAACAGACTCGGTGTGCCGCACAATCCCTTTATCTTTTGATTTGGATTTTGTAGGAGTCTAACAATACCATGTAAATAAAATATACGTAAAAATAAGCATAACATAACTTATATGCAAGTAAAACATTTGAAAACTAAAAGGTTAATAATGGTTTTCAACATACCTCATCATCTATGACAATGAGGTTTGACGGCCATGCAACATACAACCCTATTACATCCCCCACCAATGTTGCATCTGAAACGTCGTCAGGTATAGGTAGTAGTGCATCCCGCTCTAAAGCAATATCAATCGAAACTTTCAAAAATCCATCAGGGAGTGGTCTATGGTGAAGTACGTTTTCCAAAGTGTTATGCACTTTTCCCTTGCCAACCATGCGATATGTCGGTGCCGATAAATATAGCTGACAAGGTGAAATGCCCTAAACCAAAAAAAAAATTAATATGAAATTGTTATTGTGCATATATGTCAATATAAAAAATTGTGCTAATTTAATAAATATAATTACTTCCAGAATTTTTTGTTGAAAATTGATACTTTCTTTGTCACTAGTATCTTTAAATTCTGAACGGCGTCTTTCCGACATATATCTTTCTTTATCCTTTTGCAGTTCACGAACTTGAGCTCTCAATTCTTCCAACGTTTCCATCACCTATTTATTGCTAATATTTTTGGTCTTTGGATGCTTATACAAGGAAGATGGAGTGACTCCAAATCCCTTACCCCTCAAGCAACCAGAATACTCAAGAACATTTAATACTCGACTCAGTATGCTCATGCAATCCTAGTCTTTCGTGAGAGTTAAGGACTGAGATAGAGTCTCCTGAAATTCAATATTAGAGTTAAGCATAAATATTTTAGATAAACATAAACATTTTATTTAATTAAACAAATAATGTTATACTTACACATTGTTCAAAAACTTGTTGAACACTTCAGTAACAACTCCATCCTTTCCCACACGGGCAGCCTTCCACAAAACATGTTCCGGAAGAGATATTTCTTCACTTTTCTCCTCTTCAAGCTACACATTAAGTCAAGTATTAAGATGAATAATAACACATCGGGAACAAAAATATCATAGCAATTATATATACTTACTATTTTTTGGTCCAAGCGTGGATATCCCAAACACCCTTTCTTGTATGGATAAGCGAGTTTTGAGGCTCTTTGACGATTTACGTCACTCACATCCTGCATAAACAATTTTAAGTCATATCAGAACACATTTAATAACTACAGGAATATAATACAATGTTCATGATAAATTAAATTAAGATTATGTGGAATTCTTGAGTTCTTCGTTTGGCGACAAAATTGTCCCATTCTTCGGGTGCAATTAAGTTCGCATACTTCTTCGGACGTTCCGCTTCAACAAAGTTTCCTTGGTCATCCTTAAGAAACTTGTTGGTTAAAAATGCTCGAAACCCTCTAAGTCTTTTTCCGGCTAATTGAAGACAATATTTTTGTCGGTCGTCACCAATGTTAAAAGATCTCTACAAAAAATATACATAAAGTGTGTTAGTATAATTAATTTAAAGATATAATCGTCAAAAATAACAAATAACATCACATATGGTACATGTATCTCACTCCATATTTTATCTTTGGCGGGTTTCAACGATGGATTTCCCCAATTGTCACAAGTAATAGGAATTTGTGAACGGACAAGTGCACCAATGTAACTTGTCAACATTGCGCCGTTAGGCTCAATTAGTTGACCTATTTCATTCTAATGAATGTCGTATTTTATTCCCTTGTCTCTAGCACGAATTATTCCTTTCATAATTGTTATTCCTCTTGAAATATCTCCTTCTGCATCATGAATTGATTATTTTGCATCATTCTTGGAAGTATCGTGCGAGTTCTCCTCATTAGTAGTCATTTGACTTGTAATAAAATAAAACACATATAAATCCATAATCCATAATCCATTCTCAAATATGAAATGACAAATACATAACATGACAAACACATTACAAACATATAAATCCATAATACACAATCAGTTGAACATAAATACACGATTCATTCTCAAATATGAAATGACAAATACATAACATGACAAACATATGACAAACACATAATCCATAAATATGAAATGACAAATACATAACATGACAAACATATAAATCCATAATCCATAATCATTCTCAAATATGAAAAACACATGACAGAATATATAATTTTACTATTACCTTTTTTTAACATCTCTTTCTTTTCCGGGTAGGAATATGATCTACTTGTCTCTTAACAACACGGATGGATGGATTGATCCAAATTCCCTCATTATTATAATTTCTAATATATGATTCATTCGCTTCAACATTCTCATCTTGATCACTTATAATATACGATTCATTCTCAATATCAATATCACCTTGACCTCCAATGTTATCATCAATTACATTGTTAGATAAAAGCACTATAGACCATTTCGTACTTGTCGGATCAGTGACATAAAACACTTGTCTAGCTTGAGAGGCTAGAATAAAAGGCCCATCTTTGTACCCCATCCTATTAAGATCCACTTGCAAAAATCCTGACTTATCCATTCGTATGCCACTATTATTTTCAACCCATTTGCAACCAAAGATAGGAATCTGAAACATCTCATAATCAAACACCCAAATGCACTCGATAACCCCAAAATATGACATATTTGCATATTTGGGGTTTAAGTCCTTCACACTTGAAATGTTCATTGATTCAGCTACCAAGGTGACACCACTATTTTGCATAGTACTTTTATCATCTTGTTCTTTGGTATAAAATGTGTATCCATTAATTGCGTATGCGCTATAAGAAAACACATGCAAACTTGGACCATATGCTAAACATCTCAACCTTTCTGTTATTGAAGCGGGATCTACATAAAACTTTGAATAAATATGATCCTTAAACCATGGTATGAAACTTTGATTGTGCTCTCGTACTATCCAATTTTCATTTCTATTAGGATTTAAACCTCGGAGAAAATCCTTGTGCATTTCAACATACGGCTCAACCTCATTGTCATTGTGCAGAACATACAAATGCACTTGCTCCCGTTCAGCCCTTGATACGGTCACAATTTTATTTCCAATCAAATTTTTTCCTTCTTTTTTTTCAACAATGTGAGATTTAGGGAGTCCAATGGATTGAACATTGGACAAATATTCAGTACAAAACTCAATCGCTTCTTCAACAATGTATCGTTCAACAATACAACCCTCTGGTCGACTTCGATTTTTCACATACCCTTTTAATATTTTCATATACCGTTCAGTAGGGTACATTCATCTTATATAAGCTGGTCCACACAATTGTGCCTCTTTCACAAGATGAACAACTAGATGTACCATTATGTCAAAAAATGAGGGAGGAAAAAACATTTCAAGCTCACACAATGTAATACTATTTCTTTTTGCAATGTTGGTAAGATCGCAGGATCGATCACCTTACTACAAATTGACCTGAAGAAAAAACACAATTTAGTTATTGTGCTTCTTACTTTTTCTGGCAAAATAGAACGTATACCTATTGGTAGAAAATGTTCCATTATAACATGGAAATCATGTGTCTTCAAAGTTTTTAACTTAAGGTCTTTCATAGACACAAGTCTTCTAATATCTGAAGAGTATCCTTCTGGAACTTTAACATCACTTAGAAACTTACACAATATCTTTTTCTCCTTTCTAGATAGAGTATAAGCAGCAAGTGGTAGATATGTTTGTTTTCCTTTCTTCATGGGTCCTAATTCATTTCTTATTCCCATCGCTACCAAGTCGTTTCTTGCTTTAAGGCCATCCTTCGACTTTCCTTGTATATTGAGTAAAGTTCCAATAACACTTTCAAATACATTTTTTTCAATATGCATAACATCAAGAAAATGTCTTACATACAACGACTTCCAATATGGCAATTCAAAAAAAAATTGACCTCTTCTTCCACCTACGTTTGACAAGCATATGTGCAAAAGGCTTTCCAAACTGAGTAGTCACATCTTTCACCTTTTCAAAAATTTGGTCACCTTTAAATGTAGGTGGAGCTCTACCTTGTTCTGGATTTCCATTGAATGCTATTCTCCATCCACGGTAGTGATTATTAGAATTTAAAAATCTCTGATTACCGAGAAAGATATTCTTCTGACAAAATTCCAAACGCGTCCAATCTGTGTTTTCTTCACAATTAGGACACGCACATTGACCTTTAATGCTATACCCTGATAGATTTACATATGCTGGAAAATCATTAATTGTGCCAAACAACAGCGCCCTCAAATTGAAACTTTCTTTCATATATCCATCATAAACCTCCACACCGTTCTCCCACAAAATCTTTAAGTCTTCGATTAAAGGTGTCAAGTATACGTCTATGTCATTCCATGGTTGTTTAGGCCCAGAGATTAACATAGATAACATCATGTACTTACGCTTCATACATAGCCATGGAGGTAGGTTATAAATCATAATAATCATAGGCCATGTGGTATGTGAGATACTTTGAAGACCATGTGGGTTCATTCCATCAGTAGATAATGCCAAGCGAAGGTTTCTTGCTTCTTCCCCAAAATCAGGATAATCATTATCAATTTTCATCCACTGAGGTGAATCTGCCGGATGCCGAAACTTTCCATATATAATTCTTTCATCTGCATACCAAGTCAAGTGTTTTGCATCGGTTTCACTACGAAACATGCGTCTAAATCTCGAAATTATAAGAAAATACCATAAGACTTTTGCTGGAGACATTTTCTTCTTATATCGAGAGACACCGCATTTAGGGCACTCATTTAACGATGCATATTCATTCCGAAACAAAATGCAATCATTTGGACAAACATGTATCTTATCATAACTCATGCCAATAGAGCACAACATTTTTTTGGCCTCATAGGTTCGATTGGGAAGAACATTATCCTCCGGGAAGCAAATCTTTCATAAGGGCTAATAACTCTGTAAAACTTTTATCCGACCATCCATTGCCCGCCTTTAAGTTGTACAACTTTAATACCGCAGACAATCTTGTGAATTTAGTGCAACCTTTATACAACGGTTTCTCTGCATCGCTTACCAACCTCTCAAACATTTTGGGACAATCCTGAAGATCTTCTTCAAGTGCTTTTGCAATCTCTTCGACCCAATCACAATCGTGTGTATCTGTGCCATTGTCGTTTGAAGCATAGGTTGCATTATCCCTCGGTTCAACATTCTCGTTACTTATATCACCATGTAATATCCAACATGTATAACTTCGATCAATTCCATGCCTCATTAAATACGATTCCAATTGAACTGCGTCAATCCGACGCCCATAACAGCAACCAAAGTAAGGACATGTGATTTGACTGGGGTTTTTGGCGTGTTCAACCGCAAACTTAACGAATTCTGATACCCCATTCTCATATTCTTTTGACAATCGATTCGAAGACATCCATTTTTTATCCATGGTTTTACTAAGTAAGCTAAACAAACACAAAATAACAACTAAGTACCTGCATAGAAGTTAGCAACTTCTGGACTGAACCATAAAGTGTAAGATTCTTGAAAATGATCCGAATTCACTCTTCACAAGTAACCCCTATAGCAAATGAACGTAAGTTAGTAACCGATGGTGTATACCAAATATAACAGGACAAATTTAGTATATAATATGATAAACAAGAAATATCGGAGGAACAAGTCAAAGTTTCAAGAAACAAATTTAGTAAACATCATCATTAATTCAAATAGCATGGTATACTTTGATTCATCACAAATGACACATCAACACTTAATGTTTCAACTCAACTTTGTAAAAAAAAAACAACTTCAACACTTAAGTTCAATTAACTTCAAAGTTCTATCCAACAAAGAATCATCAATTCAAATTCAATTAACAATTCAATCACTATTTATCATTTTCAGTCAACTCTCAAAATAACAATTAATTTCATAATTATTTTCAATCAACTCTCAAAATAAATTCAATCACTAGTTCAATTAACAATTAATATCATTATCATTTTCAATCAACTCTCAAAATAAAATTAACAATTAATTTCATTATCATTTTCAATCAACTCTCAAAATAAATTCACCACTAATATCACTATTTATCATCTTCAACCTTACTACGAACATTATCACTTTTTCCGAAATCTATAACAACGGTAATCAAATGAAGCTCCCAATGGTTTTTTTTAACCAAATCCTTACATCACTAAAATTTTATGATAAAATTCATTTTAACTTTACAAATATCCCTATAACAACCTCAACTAACTAACTTCTACAACACTCTTAACTACCTTAACTTTTCTAATTAATCACTATTCTACAAATTTTACACATTAATCACTATTCTACAAATTAATCACTATACTAATTAACTTCTACTATTCTACAAATTAATCACTATACTAACTTCTACAAATTAATCATATTTTACACAATAATCACTATACTAACTTCTACTAATTAATCACTTTTCTAATTAATCACTAACTAACTTCTACAGATCAAAAAATGAAAATCCAACATCAACAACTAATAATACAACACATTTATCTCACAGAAATAGCAGAGAAACAATCAAACAATGGAGAATATTAGGCATTTCCATGATTGGAGAGAAAACCTGAAAAACGAAAGAGAAACATACCTCAAACAAAGTTACGACGGCGGAGGACGGCGGAGGATGGAGGGCGTGAAAAAGACATGAACGAAGGGAGTTTCGTCTGCTTCGGAGAAGAAGAAACGAACATGACGGAGGGATTTGCGCAGACGGAAAGGGAGTAATAGTGGAGAGCGTCGCGAGAGAGAAAGAATGTTAGGGCTGTGAAATAGAAACGGTCATATGGAAAATTGAGGGATATCAGTATCTAGTTTAATTTTAATATTTTAAAAGACTTAAGGCAGCACTTTTAGAAAGCGCTTTCTTATGTTAGGTCTTTAGTGGCGTTTTTGAGGTAAAAGCGCTTTCTTTTAACAGGCATATAGCAGCGCTTTATAAAAGCGCTTTCTAATGTGGGGTTTACGAAAGGCCTTTAGCAGCGCTTTCCAAAAGCGCTGGCTAAAGTGTGTTGTACGAAAGCCCTTTAGCAGCGCTTTTCAAAAGCGCTGGCTTATGGTATCCTTTTAGCAGCGCTTTCTAAAGTGCAGCTACCTTAGGCCTTTAGCAGCGCTTTTCAAAAGCGCTTTCGTAGGACCTCCATATAGCAGCGCTTTTTTCCTTTGTTTTTTTTTGTTTTTATTAAAACTTATAGCAGCGCTTTTGGGAAAAAGCGCTGTCTTTGTAGTGCTGCCAAAAAACAATTTTGGCGTAGTGTTTTAACCAAAATTTGTCATGTTTCCAACCATTGCCGATGTTCATTCTGCAGCAACCCTTCACGAAATGTTGCTTCTTCTCGAATTCAAAAATTAATATCCACTTGAATATTTTCTTGTCATTTTGGAACACACTTAATATTATTAATTATTAATAATTTACAACAATCCCCCACTTGTTCTAATAATGACAAGACCAATTCCAGAAAAAGAGAAACAAAGAATGTTAATACAGTTAAGTATCTTTCGATTTAAAACTTAACCTTAGTAAAGACAACGCAAAGTCTAATCAAAATGTTAGGTAGCAATGCTTTTAAACAATTAATCCATGTGAATAGACCGACGTTACCTCACACACATTCTTTAAGGTTCTTCGCCTACATTACTCGCCTAGCACTTATTTATGGTCATATGCTTTCCTGTTTCATGAATTTTTCATGAGAGAAACTCCAAGTCTCACTTTGAGACGGAACCATCTCGAAATTCACATAGGTGAAGTTCATATTGTATCCTTTTCCATGAGACACATACCCTCGGTATTGAACTTCATTAAAAGTTTAAATAAAACTCAACCCTCATTTAAAGGTCAACATTATCACGAAATGTATGACAAACATCCAATTTAACGACTTGTTGTTGCCCATTGAATCTTGAGATTAATGTTCTACTAACGTAAGATTGGGTTGTCGCCGTTGTCGGAACTCTTATTCAAGGAGTTTCAACCCCATGCCTCTCGAGGTTGTTTTTACTAAGTCTCTGGCCAGTAGCTTAGTAAATGGATCAAGAAAATTATAGCTCGATCGTGTATATGTGAATGATTACATCCTTAATCAATTTTCTCATGAAAGAATGTCTAAGTCTTACTTGCGTAGACTTTATGTTATATAATTCTTTTTTATGGTTTAGTTAAAGTGGTTTGACTACCGCAATGTATCAACACCTTTGAAACATTGTCTTTAGTCAATGGAACTTCCAACAGAAGGTCCCTCAACCATTCAACTTCTTCACAAGCGAAAGCAAGAACCTCGAACTCCGATTCTATGGTTGAGAGAGTGATCCACATTTATTTCTTGCTCTTCCAAGTAATTGCACCCTCTTTTAGTGTAAATATCCACCCAAATGTATATTTTTGATATTCAATACTCGATATCCAACTCGCATCGGTATATCCTTCTAATATGGCAGGAAATCTACCATAATGGAAACAAAGATTTTTGGTTTTCATAAGATATCCGAAATTTTCTAATGATGGCCTTCTAGTGCTCACCATTTGGATTACTAGTAAAATCTACTTATTTTACTAATTGCAAATGCTATGTCGAGTCTAGTACATTGCATACACTTGCACATTCCAATTGAGCCACAAATCCCCCATCATTCTTTTGAAATTTGACACTATAATCAAATAGAGTGGTCACTTCATTAAAGCGTAAGTGTTTGAACTTATCAAGAACTTTCTCAACATAGTGTGTTTGACTAACTTCATAACCCCCACTATTTTGCTTTACTTTGATCCCTAAAAGTGTGTTAGCTAGTCCAAGATCATTCATCTTGAATGTGGAAGTTAGAAAGCTTTTTGTTTCTAAAATTCCATTTATCTCGTTGATAATAATCAATCATATAATCAATATGGAGACAAATGAATATCACAATATTCTCACACAACTTTGTGTACAAACACTTGTAACAAGAATCGGATGAAGAAGGTTTTTAGATAATCATGCAATTATGATGATGCAAGAAAGTTTTTAGATGAAGTGAGAGGTGAAATTATGAGTAATTTAAAGTAATATAATATAAATTGCAATGAGCACCTTATTTATGATCACTTGTCTTGAATCTTCACTTGAATTTCTATGTTAAACCTTATTGATCAACTTCATCATTGATGTGCATGACACTTTTGAACCTTTTCTTCTTTGATAATCTTTGTCTTTATCAAAATAGAACTACATATAAGATGTATTCCTCACAATCTCCCCTTTTGATGATGACAAACTTTTTTACTTTATTTTTTATAATAATTGAAAAGTTTCCCTTTAAGTTGTGTGTCTCCCCTTAATTGGTGAATCTTACAATGACAAAGTCAAACTTTTGATGTCATTGTTTCGGTGCTTACTTTAATCCATACAAGGATTTGACAAGCTTCCACATTTTTTGTTCATTACTAAGAAGCACATAATCTTCTGGTTACTCCATGTAAATATCCTCATCGAGATCTCGATATTAAAATTCCGTTTTAACATCCATTTGATGAACTATAAGTTCACGCAAAGAAGCTAATTCAAACAATACGCTAATTGTTGTCGTCCTTGCTACTAGTGCATATGTGTTGAAATAATTAACACGATCCTTTTGTCTAAAACCCTTGGCTACTAATCTATCATTGTAGGTGTTTAGTGTATCATCACTATGATACTTCCTATTAGATACCTACTTGCATCCAACGGGTTTTGATCCTTTAGGTAGATTAATAAGTTCCCAAGTGTGGTTTGACATAACAAATAGAAAATATACCACTTTCTATTTGCAAATACCTTTAGAAAGTACACACACTTTCTTTACAAATTATGTCACCACACACTTGGTGATCAATTACAATACTTGAATAAATTTGAATATATAAAGTTGTTCTTGAATCAATTTCAATAGACAATTGATCTTCACTTTCAATTTATAATTCAATAATATATGAACCTTAAGTGCTCAAAAAATATTATGAAACTTTTATGAAGGATTTTAAAGTTATGCACAAAGTTTCAACATTGTTTTTTGAATTTCTTGATTAGAGAACCATCTCTAAAAACACGATTTGCGGAAGCCACGATTTCCGGTTTGTGTTTTAACAATCTGCGGAGAACCTCTCTTACGAGGTTCTTAATTTTGGGAATCTCAAATTCCTTATACTCCACATCCCGAGATTCAATTGTTGCATTATATTCCAAATTCAGATGTATATACAAATTATGATCCATTTTTTGATGTCTTATAGTAATGAGTTTCATTGAATACAAACATGTTATTCACATAGAATACATATCAAAACTCAATTGCATTATTTAAAATCATGAACTTTAAAATTTTAACTACTTTAATGATTAAGAATTTTCTAATATAAATTATTTCAAAATTAAAATTCATTTATTTAAATAATAATACATGATCATGCACATATTAAATATTAAAAAAATTTCAGATAGTAGAGGATCATGAAACATTATTTCGCTAGGATCATGAAACATTATGTGTACTAGGATCATGAAACATTATTTTGTCAAAAACAAAATTATGTGATCTAAGGCTAAAAACAAAGGGAAAGGGAAGAAAAAGGCAAAACAACCAAAACAGTCCTAAAAATGGACCAAAAACTGCATTCTGACTCAGAGTATCCGGTTACTCTAATTAGGGTAACCGATTACTTTGCACGCAGAATGAAAAAATAGTGCAAAATTCAGCATAATTATTTTTTTTTTGATATATGTGGTATCCGACCAGTCAGCATAATCATCTTTCAAAGCTTTCTTCAAACATCTTATGATCATGGAATTGAAATTGCACGAAATTTTTTGTAAAACAACAGTAAAAACCAGCAATTAAACACAATTATAAGATTCAATGGATCAAGTAACAAGGATCACCAAAGATCTACATTGTGGAAGATGAATCAAGAACAACGATGGTGGAAAATGAGATTACCACTCCAAATCTAAAAATTCCTTCAAATTGCTCCAAGATCCAAACTCCAAAGCCTTGATCTACAAGAATTGGTGATGAAAAAGTGAATGGATGAAGGTTTAACTCAAAGTTGGATAAGATTCAATGTGAATTCTTGTTAACTTTCAAGAGAAGAAAAGTGAGCTTTAAGTGAATTTGGTAGTTGGGGAGAGAATTTGCAAGAGGTTTCTTGGCTATCAAAAGCTTGTAGACGGAATGAAATGAGGGTTCTATTTATAGAGTTTAGGCTTGGAAATTTTGGTGGTTTGGAATTTGGCTTGGAACCAAAGTTAGGCTTAGAATTTGAATTTGGAGAGAAAATCAAGATCAAGTGGTGATTAGTGAAGGTGTATGGTGGGAATTAATTTTGATTATGTAGGGGAATTAAAAGGAGGTGGTCTAGAATATTCCACATATGATCATTTTTAAAAATTGGTGCCAAAATTGCTGAATTTGAATTTGTTGATTTTTTCAAATTTTCCACGTGGTAATCAGTTACTTCAGTGAAAAAATGAGAAAATTGCCTTTTTGTTTCACTGTCTTGGCTCCGGCTCGATTTGTTTGCTTGTCAAAGAAGGCATGGAAATAAACACATGAACCTTGGAGTCTCTTGAATAATAATCAATCAAAAACTTGAGAACTCTTTATCAGATGAATTTTTGAATTATGTGCATATCAACTTTGACTTTATCAGATGAAATTCATTTGAGTTGAGGGACTGTTTGATATCCTTGATTCCCTTCCTGAAAAATTAAATAAAGGGGAAACAAACATATTTTTTTGGATTTTTATTAAAGGTTAGTAAACATAAGCAAATAAAGGCAAATAAGAAATACACGGATGCTCTGTGATCCCAGCAAGGCATAAACCCAAAGAAGAGAGGGATAAAGGAACCAAAGCATGATCTTGTTTGTGGTATAAGATGCAAAATGTGATGTGAATGATATGTGGAATCTTAGGGGTAAAAAATTAGGGTCTTACAGCTGCCCCTATTTAAGTCTCTTATATCGGGAGATATGAAGATACTTAAATACAAAAAGCCAAATTTTTAGCCCTAAGATGCCACAAGATGATATGAATGCAAAGGATAAAACACTCCGAGGGAAACTTGAAACAAAAGATTTACGGTAAATTGAGAGAGATGACGTGAAAAGACACGTTGGGGAACACAAGATATTTCTGGATATCTGTCTAGGTGACAAGAGGTATCCATCAATAGTTAGAAAGAGAGGGACAAGACCCTGGGAAGATGAGTAGTGGCATCCAAGAATAGCATTGGATGGAAACTACGAACGAGACAAAAGTATGCCAATAGATGTCCAAGAATGACATTGGACAACAACAAGAGAGTTTATGGTAAAAACAACAGCGTCACCCAAGATTAGTATTGAGTGGAGGTGAAAAACACTCTACAGGGGATAAGATATCCAAGAATGGCATTGGATAGAAGGAATCACAACATTCAAGAATGGAATTGAATGAGGCAAAAGTAAACATCAGAGTCATCCAAGAATAGCATTGGACTCAGCTGGGGAAAAGGTGTCCAAGAATGGCATTGGACAGAAGAAATCCAAGAATGACATCGAATGAAGTGAGAAAAGTTCTGGAAAATACATCAGAATTATCCAAGAATGGCATTGGATAAAAAGAGTTCACGATATCCAAGACTGACATTGAATAAAGTGAGAAAGAACTTTCAAGAATGACACTTAAAGTAAAGGTAAATCACTACATTTAGGAATGACACTGAATGAGAAAGAAATTTCAGGAATGGCAATGAAAGTAAATGTAAATTACTACATTCAGGAATGACACTGAATGATAGTGAGAAAGACATCCAAGAATGAACAGATAAAACTTTTAGGAATGGCACTGAAAGATATCCAAGGAAATATGTTGGGGATTACAGAAGAGAGGCAAAACTTCCAGGAATAGCACTGGGAGAAACAAGAGGAACAAGATATCCAGGAATAACACTAGAGATCAAAAGAGACAATCACCCAGGAATGGTACTGGAGTGAAAGAATGCCAAGATCCAAGAATAGCACTGGAATGAAAGAAGACAAACATCTAATAACAACATTAGATGCCCAGGGAAACAACAACATTCAAGAATGGCACTGAATGAAAAGACATGTAACTGCTTTGGTAGGCGCCAAGTAAGTTCAACTTCGATCACAAGGTAAGTTGTTGACAGCAACAGGACCAAGGGAAATGCACATGAGCACGAAACACATTTCGAGATATGAAAATCTTTCTATGTATGATAAATGAATGATTTATGTATGCAATGCAGATGATAGGGACAACTGAGATAGACTCTTTTGTGAGGGAAGAATGGAACTCTGATTCCTCGACACAGGGAACACTGCCCACTCTGCTTGGAGAGAAGATATTGAACATATCTCTGTCACACTTATGAACTGTATCAGGCTGATGGTCTTTTGAGGAAAGACATCTTTAGGATTCTTGAAGAAGACTACCCCCAAATTGATTGACTAATGAGGATAAACTGCTCATGACTTCAGTTTCACTGCTGCAGGGGAAAAATTGATCATGGCTTCAATTCTTGAAATGATTATTGAAAATAAACTGATCATGGCTTTAGTTTGACTATTGCTGGGGATGAACTGATCATGGTTTCAGTTCTTGAAATGACTTTTGAGAAGGCTAAACTCAGTATGGGTCTTGAAAGAGATCTTCTGGTTAACCAAATCTGAGAATAACTTGCACTGAGCGGCAAATCCTGAACTAATTCACAACCGGATCTAGAAGTAATGTGCCCCTGATAGGATCACTGACCAAGTTTCTCAACTGTTTGAAATTTCTTGATGAGGAAAGTTTGCCTGCAAACAAGATCATTCACACATGGTAATTTTAATGCAAAGCTCATGCAATTTTGAAATCAAAAATCATTTTTGTAAAGCAAATGAATCACTTGTCAAAACACGGTGGTTTAGAAATTCAAAGTGAAAGAGAAAGCAAAGGTATGACATCAAAACAAATGATTGGCAACAAACTTAGGAGTCAATTTACGCAACCTTGTTGTAGTATGCTTTTAAAAGAAACATGGCTTCAATTAGGTATTTTGAGGGTTGTAACGTGGTCTGGTTCACGGTTTTTGAAACAAAGGATATAGACTCAAAGTTTATTTGTACCCAACCCATTCTTCGTGATGATCTCCAGTCCTGTGTTCAGTTAATTCAAACTATGCATTTAGATTCCAAGCCATTTTAGAATTTCAACACTGTTACTCAAGAGCCAAGGGATATTTTTTTGAAATGGTAGTCACTTTTTCTTACAACATTTTGTTGTTTTTTATGAGGACCTCAGTCAAATCGTTTTGTCTTTGAGGATTTTGGTAACCTCTTGATTGATTTTTCTTTTGGTATCCCTAACTTTTGCCTGAACTATGTCATTTGAGCTTACAGTCAGCGGGATGTCCCAATTTTTGCCTAAGTCTCCTTCATAGGTTTTGACTTAGCGGGCTTTTATTTGATTTTTTTTATTCTCTTTTTTTTTTTTTGAAAGATAATGACTGTCTGGCTTAATGATTATAGTGAACCATCATTGGCTTTTGATTTGAAAGATATCTTCGACACTTCTTTTGATGTGTGTGAAGGAAAGCTTGTGATTGCAACCTTTATTGGAAGGCGTCTTGGATGATTCTCTTGTGTTTAAATACACAGTCAAATTAACTGAGAACTACCCATCCCCAGGTTAAGATTGCGGGTTTTTTTCATACAGAAAGAAACTCCAACTTCTAGGCTCAAAGGGGTTGACAAGGGATTAACTTCCTTATTTCTCCAGTGTTTGGGAGTTGAAACAATGCATGTACATCATCAGCCAGGTTTTAATTAAAAGCATACAATCCATCAATTTCAGGTATTTCGTTTTCATCATCCTCCCTCCAATCTTTGCATAAACAAAAGCTTGATAAAGAAAGTGAACAGGAGATATATTTTTGTTTTGTGAAAAAGAAAGCATAAAGATGCACACAGTGGATGTAAATGAATTGAATCAAAACATTGCAATGCTCATTTCATTAAAATTAACCATGAAAGTACAAATCAAGTTCGAAAGCAAATAGTCAATACAATCAATGAAAAATGCAAACAGAAAGAAACAAGGCCTAGTAACTAATCAGCAACAAGGATGAGCTATCCTGTCTGAAACATTAGCTTTAGGACATGATCTGTCTGAACTGACTCAAACTTCACTTGGCATGCTCTGGCAAAGGATTGTTGACAACATTGGGATTATCATCCAGAAAGGTGAGGATCTTTGCTTTCACCAATTCTTGTACTCTAACTTTCAATGCATAGCAACCTTCCAAGTTATGGCCTGCCCCACCTTGATGGAACTCACAGTGAAGATCATCCCTATAGCCGGCTGGGAGAGGATTTGGAGGAGGAGGTAGAGCCCTTGTTGTAATCAAACCTTTCTGAACAAGACCCGGATACAGCTCATTGTAGGACATCGGGATAGGATCAAAGTTAACCCTTTTGCGATTCTGATTTTGTCCAACAGCCTGACGAGGAGCTTGAACTGGTTGAGCATTGACAACAAGAGCAACTGCAGCTACATATTGTTGTTGCATGCGACGAGGTTTCCCTTCAACTGAAACAGCATGGGTATCGCCATCCTTCTTCTTTTGAAAATTCCCAACGGATTTTCTAGCACCATTAAAGGCCTCAACATTAGTAATCTTTCCTTTCTTGATACCTTCTTCTAGTCTTTCTCCAATAGTGACTAGGTCAGTAAAACCAGACGATACACTGCCTATCATCTTTTCCCAAAAGATTGGATGAAGATTGTCCATGAACAAACCAGTCAATTCCTTTTCTGCCAATGGTGGCTCCACCTGAGCACCTAGCTTTCTCCAGTGCTGAGCGTACTCCTTAAAGGATTCTTTTTCTTTCTGAGACATATTTTGCAGTTGACGGCGATCAGGTGCCATATCCAGATTGTACTTATACTGATTTAAGATAGCATCAGCCAAGTCCTTCCAGCTTTGGATACGATTCTTCTCAAGTCCCATATACCATTTCAGTGAAGCCCCACTCAAGCTGTCTTGGAAACAGTGAATGAGAAATTTGTCGTTGTTGGTATAGGCAGCCATCTTGTGGTAGTACATCACCAAGTGGCTTCTGGGACAGGTGTACCCCTTGTATTTCTCAAAATCAGGAGTTTTAAATTTAGCAGGCATAACCAAGTCTGAAACCAAGCACATGTCTATTACGGCAGCACCAAAGACATCACTTCCTTCCACGGCTCTTATCCTTTTGTCCAGAGTTTGCCATTGCTCTCTGACTTCTTCAATGTATCCAGGTTCTCCCTGACTTTCAGATTGTGGACCAGCAGTATGGACCACGAAAGGAGGATTCACAGGAATAACTTGAGCAACATAATGCACAATAGGCTGAGGTTCAGTGAACAATGGAGCTGAAGATACTGGTAGTACAGATGGGACAACCACTGGAGTAGTTGCAAAGGGTGGTGAGTAATTAAGAGGTAACCCAAATTCTGGCCAAGTAAAAGCTGGTTGCTGAATCGGTGGAGGGTCAATAGCAGCAGTTGAGATTTCAGAGATCACGGTCCTCTGAGGTGGTTCACCTCTAGTAATCAGAACTTGCATCATTTCTGTGAGCTTGGTCAGGCTGGCCTTCAACTCATCAATTTCCATTCTGACTTCAGCATTGTGTTGTTCTTTATTTTCCATTCTCAATCTGACAGCAGATCTAGTTTCGTAGTTGTGTCGAGGAAACAGCTTGATGGTGAACAAATAACTGAAGAAAGAGACAGTTGAAATGAGTTTCTGAGGCAACTTGGATAAATGCAAATGTATACTCATGGATGTAAGAGTGCATGGATGCAACAACCACAAACAAGATCACTCAAAGCACACAGGTTCAAAGGTTTGAGTCACGAACATGGAGTCAAGGTTAAGAACCTCCCACAATGGTATGTACTAGGGTTTATATCCACCTGTAGAACAAGGTTCTAAAAAGTGCCCAGATTCATAGATCCAACTTTAAGATATTATCGGCTTAAACGACTACTCGTTAGCCAACAATATTCTTAAGAGAAACTCGTCTGAGTGTGGTATCGCATAACAACTAATTCAAGTCTACACCTGAATAGCCACCGCACCACATCCTAATAAGGCCAAGATGGGTTAAAGGGTTCTAAGGTCCTCAGCTTCTCAGGCTCCCAGGTCGGAAAAGTAATGTCATTACGACTACTCGTATGACACCACTAATCCCAAAGGGGCCTCCACTGAGTGGGGGATCTCAAGTCAGCTTAGTAAGGACTACTCCACGTAAGCCGAACAAGACTATACCATCCTCCTATCATAAGTGCACTCAAGTCCAGGTATAGGAGTTATCTCACCACACAGAATCACCCAAGTAGAATAACCAATAACAGTCAAATCAAACAGATAAAGTGTAAATAAGTCAAAGTAGGCCGAACCCACTAAGAACCAGATTCCCCAGCAGAGTCGCCACTTTTCTGTAGCGGCAAAAATCGTGAGTGTAAGATATTGATAAACTTAGCTCAAAAAGCAAGAGTCGCCACCGCACTTTTATTTTATCCGAAAAGGAAAGGAAAAAAGAGCGAACAAAACCTACACAAGCTCTAAAACAAGAACAAATGAAGAGAGACTGGGTAAGGGGGTTGGTTACGCTAAGGGAATGTGTTAGCACCCAAAACGTCTATAGTACTCTCAATCTCATACTTTGTTGACAACATCTTCTTCTCCATGCTCACGGCACCAGTTTTTTGTGAAATGATGTCATCAATAACAGAACAAATTTATGGGATAAAGATAGAGTTTCTTAAACAAACACAAGAAACCCTATTAAGTTTTACAAAAGATAGAGAAGAAGGAACAAGAAGAAGAAGAAGAAGAAGAAGAATTAGTTAAAACTGTTTTACTATTCACTTACTCAATAAGGGTTCAAAGATTATAAGTGAATACCAATAATTTAACCTCTCTCTCAACAACCTAAGAGAACTAGTTTATTTATATACTACTAAGCTAACTTAGGCTACAAGTTAACTTGACAATTGGACTTACAAACAAGACTCAATTTGACATGCTAACTTAAACACAAAGCTAAGATATTTCGACAACATACTTGAACAGATTTCGACTACAGTATGCACAACTCCTGTTGAACCATGAAACTACCCTTATCGACACTAGAGTTCGATACAAATGCCACAAATGTTACCTATCACCATGAATTGAAGTTGTCCTTTGTTATTACATTTCATCAATCCTTTTCTCTATCACTTATTTGTATTGAAATAGATAAACATTTATGGTTTATAATCTCATCCTTTTATATAGTGTAGCGGCAAAAATCGTGAGTGTAAGCTATTGATAAACTTAGCTAAAAAAGCAAGATTCGCCACCGCACTTTTATTTTATCCAAAAAGGAAAGGAAAAAAGAGCGAACAAAACCTACACAAGCTCTAAAACAAGAACAAGTGAACAAAGACTGGGTAAGGGGGTTGGTTACGCTAAGGGAAGGTGTTAGCACCCAAAACGTCTATAGTACTCTATAGGAACCCTTTGAAATATCTACGCTTTTTGGTTTGAAAAGGTTTGTTTGAAACAAGATTGAGGAGATGAGAAGAGAAATGGTTTTTTAAGATTTTTGTGTTTGGAGAGACTTGTCGCCTCATGCCTACGTACCCACAAAGTGCAATATAGGATCAAAACCTCGTAGTTCATGGTACAAAGAATGAAATTTGTTGGTTTGGGTTAATTTTAAATGTAAAGACAAGTCATCATTTCCAAGCGAATAATTCCGCTTAAAGAGATGAGTCATGTCTAAACTTATGAAAAAATTTTGAAAGAGAAAGTGCATAAGGCACAAAAAGAGTTTGAATGTGTTTGAGTGTTTTTTAAAGTCTTTTGAAAAAGGTGTCAATATGCTTATGTAGTTTAGCATTTGTTAAGAAATGAAAAGAAAAGAGTAAAATCACTGGACAAAGTCAAGGTTTAATTATGAAAGAGGTGATATTTTGAAATCAAGAAAGTTTTGAAAAAGAGAGAAGGTTTTGAAAATTGATGGGGAGGAGAAGAAGTGACTATCCTAAAGCATAAAGTAAAAGCTAAGGATAAGAAAGATCTAACCACAAATGTAGTAATCTTCACCATAAACCAAGCAAAAGCACAAAGCTCCAAAGTCTTCAAACCATAATTCCAAAGCAAAGGGAAAATGTACTAGTTCTAAGCCAAGGATCCAAGAATAGCATTGAAGTCCAAGGTCTAGGTTCAAAATTCCATGTCTAATGCAAAGGATAGTAACCATAGTCCAAGATTAGAAGCACGAGTTTTTTAGAGGTTTAGGTCTTTATTAATGTTTTTGGTCCAAGTGGACAAAGAGAAAAAAGGCATAAGCATAAACATGTGTCCAACGGACAAAGGAAAAAATGCGGAAGCATAAACAAGATATGATATGATATAATGACATGAAGCATAAAAAAGTAAAGAGAGATAGGGATCAAGAAGGAAGCATAAAAGTAAGGTTAGAAATTAGTGATCAGTAGCACAAAGGCCCTAGTGCCATAAGCCTTCAAAAGGTAACACCGATTATTGTGCCTCGTGTCATGAACCATAATGAATGAACAATGTACTTAGGCCAAGTTTAATGAATACTTGTTAGAAGATTGATAGAATCAAAGCCTCTACAACAACAAGCTTCATAGATTTTGAACCTAATACAAAAGATCAACCATCCTTGGGCTTACAATCATAAGTTTGGGCCACGAAAGTTCATGTTCCGATTCGGAGAAGGATAAATGTAGCGCTATGTTAAACAATCGCCAATTGACTTATAAAGAAGTCACCCTACTCGAGGTTAGTCAATAGTGATCTTTGTGCTAATGCATGCTAGATGAACGATATGTAAATCGTCATCCGAAAGCAATACCGCACGAAAAGAAAATAGGTAGTGATCTAGTCTTGATCAAGAATTCAACAAAGAAATTATAAGATCCATAAGACTTTCATCGATCTAAATAAAAAAGAAATAGATAAAGAGAAAGCCAAATTAAACCACAAAATTATGTGATCTAAGGCTAAAAACAAAGGGAAAGGGAAGAAAAAGGTAAAACAACCAAAACAGTCCTAAAAATAGACCAAAAACTGCATTCTGACTCAGAGTAACCGGTTACTCTAATTAGGGTAACCAATTACTCTGCACGCAGAGTGAAAAAATAGTGCAAAATTCAGCATGATCATCTTTCAAAGCTTTCTTCAAACACCTTATGATCATGGAATTGAAATTGCACGAAATTTTTAGTAAAACAACAGTAAAAACCAGCAATTAAACACAATTACAAGATCCAATGGATCAAGTAACAAGGATCACCAAAGATCTACATTGTGGAAGATGAATCAAGAACAATAATGGTGGAAAAGAAGATTACCACTCCAAATCTGAAAATTCCTTCAAATTGCTCCAAGATCCAAACTCCAAAGCCTTGATCTACAAGAATTGATGATGAAAAAGTGAATGGATGAAGGTTTAGCTCAAAGTTGAACAAGATTCAATGTGAATTCTTATTAACTTTCAAGAGAAGAAAAGTGAGTTTTGAGTGAATTTGGTAGTTGGGGAGAGAATTTGCAAGAGGTTTCTTGACTATCAAAAGCTTGTAGAATGAATGAAATGAGGGTTCTATTTATCGAGTTTTGACTTGGAAATTTTGGTGGTTTGGAATTTGGCTTGGAACCAAAATTAGGCTTAGAATTTGAATTTGGAGAGAAAATCAAGATCAAGTGGCGATTAGTGAAGGTGTATGGTGGGAATTAATTTTGATTATGCAGGGGAATTAAAAGGAGGTGGTCTAAAATATTCCACATGTGATCATTTTGGAAAATTGGTGCCAAAATTGATGAATTTGAATTTGCTGATTTTTTCAAATTTTCCACGTGGTAATCGATTACCCATATAGTGCTAATCGGTTACTTCAGTGAAAAATGAGAAAATTGCCTTTTTGTTGCACTGTCTTGGCTCCGACTCGGTTTTTTTGCTTGTCAAAGAAGGCATGGAAATAAACACATGAACCTTGGAGTCTCTTGAATAATAATCAATCAAAAACTTGAGAACTCTTGATCAGATGAATTTTTGAATTATGTGCAGATCAACTTTGACTTTATCAGATGAAATTCATTTGAGTTGAGGGACTGTTTGATATCCTTGATTCCCTTCCTGAAAAAGTTAGTAAAAGGGAAACAAACATATTTTTTGGATTTTTATTAAAGGTTAGTAAACATAAGCAAATAAAGGCAAATAAAAAATACACGGATGCTCGGTGATTCCTGCAAGGCATAAACCCAAAGAAGAGAGGGATAAAGGAATCAAAGCATGATCTTGTTTGTGGTATAAGATGCAAAATGTGATGTGAATGATATGTGGAATCTTAAGGGTCAAAAATTAGGGTCTTACATATAGGATTTGTTATTTTCATAGTTTAAAGCTTTACGTTAGTTTTTGTTTTTAGTTCTAATTGATGAAATGGTTTTGTTCAATCTTTTAATATTTTGTTCAATAATTTAGATCTTCCAATATTTTGTTCAATGATTTAGATCGACAAAATTCAAGCCACAATTTCAAAAATGTCTGATTTATCAATTTTAGCATAAAATTTGTGAGATAACTGTATACAACTCTAGATCCTCCAAAAGAGTTGTGTTTGGGAGCTGCATTTAAAGCAAAAACTTCTGCATAAAATATTATGCAAAGTTCTAAGGGAAAATTGCAGCTCTTCGTTGTTATATCTACCATCTTATTAAGTAACTATTCAAGTATTGATAACTCAACCATACTCTTCAAGTATATGATAATTTCATGAAGAATTATAGTGGCTCACAAGATCCAAAAGTAGCATCTATTGATGAAATTAAAATCAAATAATTTTTTTAGTAACAATGATATAGGGGAAGATTGGCTACCAACAAAGTGGCAACACCAAGAATTAGTAAGGAAGATTACAACACAATTAGGATTCAAGTACTAGATCTTCGAGTTTTAAATTATAAGTAATGAAGATTACAACACAAGTAGGAATACAAGTAAGAAAAGAGACTAAAAGTAATTTCCTCCATACAACTTCAGGCTATGTCCTAAGCACTGCCACCAATTAATGTCCTCTTAAAAATAATCTATACTCCTACCTTGAAATTTCGTTTTCTTTCATTATGATCCTTGATTGATGATACATGCAAGTTTATTTATCTCACAATTGTGGTATATTGTGATGTGGGCAGCTCATGAAGCAATCTTGGCGACATCTTTACTAGATCTGTTGTATTTCATGTGGCTCTTAACAAGCTGACCAGACACAGTCTTCCCTCCTCTTGGGGTTAAACAATATGGAGATATGAAAGGCAGCATTCTCTGTGAACCCTTTCATAGACTGTCACTCATAGAAGTTGTCAAAGAAACTCTATTCCCCAGAGATGATCTCTTCTCCGTGAATTGCATCTCTTGAGTTTCTTCCAAATTCTCGAACTTTCCTGACTTTGATCTATTCTCGGTGAATAGCATTGCCTTGTATTTCTCGGGGTTTGGGGATCCACAGGCTTCTTAAAAGCACTTGTCAAGAAACTTTATTCCCCAGAGATGATCTTTTCTCCGTGAATGGCATCTCTTGAGTTTCTTCCAAATTCTTGAACTTTCCTGACTTGATCTATTCCTTGTGAATAGCTTGCCTTGAATTTCTCGAGGTTTGGGGACCCATCGGCTTCTTAAAAGCAATCGGCCTCCTCTTGGGCATCGTACAAGGACCCACAGGCTTCCTAAAAGCAACCCCGCCTCCTCTTGGGCTTAGTACAAGGACCCTACGGCTTCTTAGAAGTATTCACACCCTCCTCTTAGGCTTCGTATAATGATCTCTTCCTTCGGGAATGATAGCCTCCTCTTGGGCTTAGTACAAGGACCCGTCAGCTTCTTAAAACTTTCCAGCCTCCTCTTGGGCTTCGTACAAATTGTCCCGACGACCTCCTAGAGGTATAGGAACAGAACCTAGTCATCCTCATAGAACAGTCCTTTCATAGAGTCTACTACTATTTCTCAAAGCATAGTACAAAAGATGAAACTCTAGACTTGGACGATCTAATCTCCTTGAGTCTCAAAAGACATTCTCAAGTGACCCCTTCGCTAAATAGGAAAGAAACCCGCAGACTCGGACAATCTCAATACCCTTTGGATTTCCCGTTTCCTCAAAGAAAAGGAAATATCCCTGATCCTCAAATCAAATCCCTGAGTACAGTGTTGCTCATATAAGAACTGATTTTCTCTTTAAAATCAGTATACTGGACCTGTCACTCAACTGAAACAGTAGCCACAGCCTCCTCTTAGGCTTTGTATAAAGATCCTTCTCCAATGAAGTTAGCCTCCTCTTGGGCTTTGTACAATGATTCTCCCCAGCGGAGTCAAACCTTGTAGCCTTCATCTCGGGCTTCGTACGAGATACAAAGACTCTCTTGTTGAGTCAAACTTTTAGCCTCCATCTCGGGCTTCGTACGAGATACAAAAAAACACTCTCTTGTTGAGTATAAAAGACTCTCTTGTTGAGTCAATCACCTTTTAGCCTCCATCTCGGGCTTCGTACGAGATACAGAAACACTCTCTTGTTGAGTATAAAAGTTTCTCCTGTTGAGTCAACCCTTTTAGCCTCTCTCTCGGGCTTCGTACGAGACACATAAAAACTCCCTCTTGTCGGGCCAATAGCCTCCTCTTAGGCTTTGTATAAGAAAACCACTGGTTGATCCAATCAACCTTTTAGCATCAAAATTGTGCCTCATTCACAGTACACAAACATCAACCACTCCTTCCCCTTCATCTAATCGCTATAAGCGGCAAGCCTCTGGATCATCTACATCCATGCCACTGTCCCTCTTTTAGCATGAGAAATTCCTAAGGAAAGATAGCATTGCTCTACACTGAGTTAAAGTCTTCCAAGAATGGCAATGAAAGTAAATGTAAATTACTACATTCAGGAATGGCACTGAATGATAGTGAGAAAGACATCCAAGAATGAATAGATAAAACTTTTAGGAATGACACTGAAAGATATCCAAGGAAATATGTTGGGGATTACAGAAGAAAGGCAAAACTTCTAGGAATATCACTGGGAGAAACAAGAGGAACAAGATATCCAGGAATAACACTGGAGATCAAAAGAGACAATCACCCAGGAATGGTACTGGAGTGAAAGAATGCCAAGATCCTAGAATAGCACTGGAATGAAATAAGACAAACATCTAATAACAAAATTAAATGCTCAGGGAAACAACAACATTCAAGAATGGCACTGAATGAAAAGACATGTAACCGCTTTGGTAGGCGCCAAGTAAGTTCGACTTCGATCACAAGGTAAGTTGTTGACAGCAACAGGACCTAGGGAAATGCACATGAGCACGAAACACATTTCGAGCTATGAAAATCTTTCTATGTATGATAAATGAATGATTTATGTATGCAATGCAGATGATAGGGACAACTGAGATAGACTCTTTTGTGAGGGAAGAATGGAACTCTGATTCCTCGACACAGGGAACACTGCCCACTCTGCTTGGAGAGAAGATATTGAACATATCTCTGTCACACTTATGAACTGTATCAGGCTGATGGTCTTTTGAGGAAAGACATCTTGAGGATTCTTGAAGAAGACTACCCCCAGATTGATTGACTAATGAGGATAAACTGCTCATGACTTCAGTTTCACTGCTGCAGGGGAAAAATTGATCATGGCTTCAATTCTTGAAATGATTGTTGAAAATAAACTGATCACGGCTTTAGTTTGACTATTGCTGGGGATGAACTGATCATGGTTTCAGTTCTTGAAATGACTTTTGAGAAGGCTAAACTCAGTATGGGTCTTGAAAGAGATCTTCTGGTTAACCAAATCTGAGAATAACTTGCACTGAGCGGCAAATCCTGAACTAATTCACAACCGGATCTAGAAGTAATGTGCCCCTGATAGGATCACTGACCAAGTTTCTCAACTGTTTGAAATTTCTTGATGAGGAAAGTTTGCCTGCAAACAAGATTATTCACACATGGTAATTTTAATGCAAAGCTCATGCAATTTTGAAATCAAAAATCATTTTTGTAAAGCAAATGAATCACTTGTCAAAACACGGTGGTTTAGAAATTCAAAATGAAAGAGAAAGCAAAGGTATGACATCAAAACAAATGATTGGCAACAAACTTCGGAGTCAATTTACATAACCTTGCTGTAGTATGCTTTCAAAAGAAACCTGGCTTCAATTAGGTATTTTGAGGGTTGTAACGTGGTCTGGTTCACGGTTTTTGAAACAAAGGATATAGGCTTAAAGTTTATTTGCACCCAACCCATTCTTCGTGATGATCTCCAGTCCTGTGTTCAGTTAATTCAAACTATGTATTTAGATTCCAAGGGATTTTAGAATTGCAACACTGTCACTCAAGAGCCAAAGGATTTTTTTTTTGAAATGGCAGTCACTTTTTCTTACAACATTTTGTTGTTTTTTATGAGGACCTCAGTCAAATCGTTTTGTCTTTGAGGATTTTGGTAACCTCTCGATTGATTTTTCTTTTGTTATCCCTAACTTTTGCCTGAACTATGTCATTTGAGCTTACAGTCAGCGGGATGTCCCAATTTTTGCCTAAGTCTCCTTCATAGGTTTTGACTTAGCGGGCTTTTATTTGATTTTTTTTATTCTCTTTTTTTTTTGTTGAAAGATAATGACTGTCTGGCTTAATGATTACAGTGAACCATCATTGGCTTTTGATTTGAAAGATATCTTCGACACTTCTTTTGATGTGTGCGAAGGAAAGCTTGTGATTGCAACCTTTATTGGAAGGCGTCTTGGATGATTCTCTTGTGTTTAAATACACAGTCAAATTAACTGAGAACTACCCATCCCCAGGTTAAGATTGCGGGTTTTTTTCGTACAGAAAGAAACTCCAACTTCTAGGCTCAAAGGGGTTGACAAGGGATTAACTTCCTTATTTCTCCAGTGTTTGGGAGTTAAAACAATGTCTGTACATCATCAGCCAGGTTTTAATTAAAGGTTAGTAAACATAAGCAAATAAAGGCAAATAAAAAATACACGGATGCTCGGTGATTCCTGCAAGGCATAAACCCAAAGAAGAGAGGGATAAAGGAATCAAAGCATGATCTTGTTTGTGGTATAAGATGCAAAATGTGATGTGAATGATATGTGGAATCTTAAGGGTCAAAAATTAGGGTCTTACATATAGGATTTGTTATTTTCATAGTTTAAAGCTTTACGTTAGTTTTTGTTTTTAGTTCTAATTGATGAAATGGTTTTGTTCAATCTTTTAATATTTTGTTCAATAATTTAGATCTTCCAATATTTTGTTCAATGATTTAGATCGACAAAATTCAAGCCACAATTTCAAAAATGTCTGATTTATCAATTTTAGCATAAAATTTGTGAGATAACTGTATACAACTCTAGATCCTCCAAAAGAGTTGTGTTTGGGAGCTGCATTTAAAGCAAAAACTTCTGCATAAAATATTATGCAAAGTTCTAAGGGAAAATTGCAGCTCTTCGTTGTTATATCTACCATCTTATTAAGTAACTATTCAAGTATTGATAACTCAACCATACTCTTCAAGTATATGATAATTTCATGAAGAATTATAGTGGCTCACAAGATCCAAAAGTAGCATCTATTGATGAAATTAAAATCAAATAATTTTTTTAGTAACAATGATATAGGGGAAGATTGGCTACCAACAAAGTGGCAACACCAAGAATTAGTAAGGAAGATTACAACACAATTAGGATTCAAGTACTAGATCTTCGAGTTTTAAATTATAAGTAATGAAGATTACAACACAAGTAGGAATACAAGTAAGAAAAGAGACTAAAAGTAATTTCCTCCATACAACTTCAGGCTATGTCCTAAGCACTGCCACCAATTAATGTCCTCTTAAAAATAATCTATACTCCTACCTTGAAATTTCGTTTTCTTTCATTATGATCCTTGATTGATGATACATGCAAGTTTATTTATCTCACAATTGTGGTATATTGTGATGTGGGCAGCTCATGAAGCAATCTTGGCGACATCTTTACTAGATCTGTTGTATTTCATGTGGCTCTTAACAAGCTGACCAGACACAGTCTTCCCTCCTCTTGGGGTTAAACAATATGGAGATATGAAAGGCAGCATTCTCTGTGAACCCTTTCATAGACTGTCACTCATAGAAGTTGTCAAAGAAACTCTATTCCCCAGAGATGATCTCTTCTCCGTGAATTGCATCTCTTGAGTTTCTTCCAAATTCTCGAACTTTCCTGACTTTGATCTATTCTCGGTGAATAGCATTGCCTTGAATTTCTCGGGGTTTGGGGATCCACAGGCTTCTTAAAAGCACTTGTCAAGAAACTTTATTCCCCAGAGATGATCTTTTCTCCGTGAATGGCATCTCTTGAGTTTCTTCCAAATTCTTGAACTTTCCTGACTTGATCTATTCCTTGTGAATAGCTTGCCTTGAATTTCTCGAGGTTTGGGGACCCATCGGCTTCTTAAAAGCAATCGGCCTCCTCTTGGGCATCGTACAAGGACCCACAGGCTTCCTAAAAGCAACCCCGCCTCCTCTTGGGCTTAGTACAAGGACCCTACGGCTTCTTAGAAGTATTCACACCCTCCTCTTAGGCTTCGTATAATGATCTCTTCCTTCGGGAATGATAGCCTCCTCTTGGGCTTAGTACAAGGACCCGTCAGCTTCTTAAAACTTTCCAGCCTCCTCTTGGGCTTCGTACAAATTGTCCCGACGACCTCCTAGAGGTATAGGAACAGAACCTAGTCATCCTCATAGAACAGTCCTTTCATAGAGTCTACTACTATTTCTCAAAGCATAGTACAAAAGATGAAACTCTAGACTTGGACGATCTAATCTCCTTGAGTCTCAAAAGACATTCTCAAGTGACCCCTTCGCTAAATAGGAAAGAAACCCGCAGACTCGGACAATCTCAATACCCTTTGGATTTCCCGTTTCCTCAAAGAAAAGGAAATATCCCTGATCCTCAAATCAAATCCCTGAGTACAGTGTTGCTCATATAAGAACTGATTTTCTCTTTAAAATCAGTATACTGGACCTGTCACTCAACTGAAACAGTAGCCACAGCCTCCTCTTAGGCTTTGTATAAAGATCCTTCTCCAATGAAGTTAGCCTCCTCTTGGGCTTTGTACAATGATTCTCCCCAGCGGAGTCAAACCTTGTAGCCTTCATCTCGGGCTTCGTACGAGATACAAAGACTCTCTTGTTGAGTCAAACTTTTAGCCTCCATCTCGGGCTTCGTACGAGATACAAAAAAACACTCTCTTGTTGAGTATAAAAGACTCTCTTGTTGAGTCAATCACCTTTTAGCCTCCATCTCGGGCTTCGTACGAGATACAGAAACACTCTCTTGTTGAGTATAAAAGTTTCTCCTGTTGAGTCAACCCTTTTAGCCTCTCTCTCGGGCTTCGTACGAGACACATAAAAACTCCCTCTTGTCGGGCCAATAGCCTCCTCTTAGGCTTTGTATAAGAAAACCACTGGTTGATCCAATCAACCTTTTAGCATCAAAATTGTGCCTCATTCACAGTACACAAACATCAACCACTCCTTCCCCTTCATCTAATCGCTATAAGCGGCAAGCCTCTGGATCATCTACATCCATGCCACTGTCCCTCTTTTAGCATGAGAAATTCCTAAGGAAAGATAGCATTGCTCTACACTGAGTTAAAGTCTTCTCCTTCAGGTTAAAATCCCCTATAAAGGAAATTATGGCATCGTCGGATTCGCATATCCCGGTTAAAGTAATTCTCCTTTATAACCAGTCACCCAACAGTTGTGACAGACTAACCCTTCTTTAGAGATGACAAATTCTCTCTAAAGTCGAGGTCCTTCAGCTTCACGTCTTGGGCTTTGAACAAGACACAAATAGACTTTTCAGCTTCACATCTTGGGCTTTGAACAAGATACAAATCACCTTTCGCTGCACGTCTTGGGCTTTGAACAAGACACCAAAAACACCCATTTCCTCCCATAGAATAGGAGGAACTACGAACGCTCTGATTTCCCTATTTCGGTAAACGGGAATACGTAGGCATAAGATTGAAAGAAAAATCTTAGCGAGCACACTAAACAAAAACCCAAAATCCCATACTCTCACATACCTATCAAAAAGCATCAGTCCTAACATCCTAATCCTGGTTCCCCGCCAGAAACCTTCTGCCAAGATAAAAAGAAAGAAAACAGTATTGGCGAAAATACAAATAACCAGTACAAAGGCCCCCCACATTGATAGCATTCGTAACCTAACAGACCGCTGTTTAAACTCAGTATGCAAAGCAGGGTTAATTTGAGACATCTATTTCCCTTCCTTATTCAGCTCACAATAGGATAAAAAATGAATCGACCTGTAGTTTAAGCTCAACCGCAGAGAGCGACCAGCGCTTAAGAACCGCGTCCAAAATCGCTCGCTACAGAGTGGAGGTGAAAAACACTCTACAGGGGATAAGATATCCAGGAATGGCATTGGATAGAAGGAATCACAACATTCAAGAATGGAATTGAATGAGGCAACAGTAAACATCAGAGTCATCCAAGAATAGCATTGGACTCAGCTGGGGAAAAGGTGTCCAAGAATGGCATTGGACAGAAGAAATCCAAGAATGGCATCGAATGAAGTGAGAAGAGTTCTGGAAAATACATCAGAATTATCCAAGAATGGCATTGGATAAAAAGATTTCACGATATCCAAGACTGACATTGAATAAAGTGAGAAAGAACTTTCAAGAATGACACTTAAAGTAAAGGTAAATCACTACATTCAGGAATGACACTGAATGAGAAAGAAATTTCAGGAATGGCAATGAAAGTAAATGTAAATTACTACATTCAGGAATGGCACTGAATGATAGTGAGAAAGACATCCAAGAATGAATAGATAAAACTTTTAGGAATGACACTGAAAGATATCCAAGGAAATATGTTGGGGATTACAGAAGAAAGGCAAAACTTCTAGGAATATCACTGGGAGAAACAAGAGGAACAAGATATCCAGGAATAACACTGGAGATCAAAAGAGACAATCACCCAGGAATGGTACTGGAGTGAAAGAATGCCAAGATCCTAGAATAGCACTGGAATGAAATAAGACAAACATCTAATAACAAAATTAGATGCTCAGGGAAACAACAACATTCAAGAATGGCACTGAATGAAAAGACATGTAACCGCTTTGGTAGGCGCCAAGTAAGTTCGACTTCGATCACAAGGTAAGTTGTTGACAGCAACAGGACCTAGGGAAATGCACATGAGCACGAAACACATTTCGAGCTATGAAAATCTTTCTATGTATGATAAATGAATGATTTATGTATGCAATGCAGATGATAGGGACAACTGAGATAGACTCTTTTGTGAGGGAAGAATGGAACTCTGATTCCTCGACACAGGGAACACTGCCCACTCTGCTTGGAGAGAAGATATTGAACATATCTCTGTCACACTTATGAACTGTATCAGGCTGATGGTCTTTTGAGGAAAGACATCTTGAGGATTCTTGAAGAAGACTACCCCCAGATTGATTGACTAATGAGGATAAACTGCTCATGACTTCAGTTTCACTGCTGCAGGGGAAAAATTGATCATGGCTTCAATTCTTGAAATGATTGTTGAAAATAAACTGATCACGGCTTTAGTTTGACTATTGCTGGGGATGAACTGATCATGGTTTCAGTTCTTGAAATGACTTTTGAGAAGGCTAAACTCAGTATGGGTCTTGAAAGAGATCTTCTGGTTAACCAAATCTGAGAATAACTTGCACTGAGCGGCAAATCCTGAACTAATTCACAACCGGATCTAGAAGTAATGTGCCCCTGATAGGATCACTGACCAAGTTTCTCAACTGTTTGAAATTTCTTGATGAGGAAAGTTTGCCTGCAAACAAGATTATTCACACATGGTAATTTTAATGCAAAGCTCATGCAATTTTGAAATCAAAAATCATTTTTGTAAAGCAAATGAATCACTTGTCAAAACACGGTGGTTTAGAAATTCAAAATGAAAGAGAAAGCAAAGGTATTACATCAAAACAAATGATTGGCAACAAACTTCGGAGTCAATTTACATAACCTTGCTGTAGTATGCTTTCAAAAGAAACCTGGCTTCAATTAGGTATTTTGAGGGTTGTAACGTGGTCTGGTTCACGGTTTTTGAAACAAAGGATATAGGCTTAAAGTTTATTTGCACCCAACCCATTCTTCGTGATGATCTCCAGTCCTGTGTTCAGTTAATTCAAACTATGCATTTAGATTCCAAGGGATTTTAGAATTGCAACACTGTCACTCAAGAGCCAAAGGATTTTTTTTTTGAAATGGCAGTCACTTTTTCTTACAACATTTTGTTGTTTTTTATGAGGACCTCAGTCAAATCGTTTTGTCTTTGAGGATTTTGGTAACCTCTCGATTGATTTTTCTTTTGTTATCCCTAACTTTTGCCTGAACTATGTCATTTGAGCTTACAGTCAGCGGGATGTCCCAATTTTTGCCTAAGTCTCCTTCATAGGTTTTGACTTAGCGGGCTTTTATTTGATTTTTTTTATTCTCTTTTTTTTTGTTGAAAGATAATGACTGTCTGGCTTAATGATTACAGTGAACCATCATTGGCTTTTGATTTGAAAGATATCTTCGACACTTCTTTTGATGTGTGCGAAGGAAAGCTTGTGATTGCAACCTTTATTGGAAGGCGTCTTGGATGATTCTCTTGTGTTTAAATACACAGTCAAATTAACTGAGAACTACCCATCCCCAGGTTAAGATTGCGGGTTTTTTTCGTACAGAAAGAAACTCCAACTTCTAGGCTCAAAGGGGTTGACAAGGGATTAACTTCCTTATTTCTCCAGTGTTTGGGAGTTAAAACAATGTCTGTACATCATCAGCCAGGTTTTAATTAAAAGCATACAATCCATCAATTTCAGGTATTTCATTTTCATCATCCTCCCTCCAATCTTTGCATAAACAAAAGCTTGATAAAGAAAGTGAACATGAGATATATTTTTGTTTTGTGAAAAAGAAAGCATAAAGATGCACACAGTGGATGTAAATGAATTGAATCAAAACATTGCAATGCTCATTTCATTAAAATTAACCATGAAAGTACAAATAAAGTTCGAAAGCAATTAGTCAATACAATCAATGAAAAATGCAAACAGAAAGAAACAAGGCCTAGTGACTAATCAGCAACAAGGATGAGCTGTCCTGTCTGAAACACTAGATTTAGGACATGATCTGTCTGAACTGACTCAAACTTCACTTGGCATGCTCTAGCAAAGGATTGTTGACAACATTGGGATTATCATCAAGAAAGGTGAGGATCTTTGCTTTCACTAATTCTTGTACTCTAACTTTCAATGCATAGCAACCTTCCAAGTTATGGCCTGCCCCACCTTGATGGAACTCACAGTGAAGATCAGCCCTATAGCCGGCTGGGAGAGGATTTGGAGGAGGAGGTAGAGCCCTTGTTGTAATCAGACCTTTCTGACCAAGACCTGGATACAGCTCAATGTAGGACATTGGGATAGGATCAAAGTTAACCCTATTGCGATTCTGATTTTGTCTAACAGCCTGACGAGGAGCTTGAACTGGTTGAGCATTGACAACAAGAGCAACTGCAGCTACATATTGTTGTTGCTTGCGACGAGGTTTCCCTTCAACTGAAGCAACAAGGGTATCGCCATCCTTCTTCTTTTGAAAATTCCCAACGGATTTTCTAGCACCATTAAAGGCTTCAACATTAGTAATCTTTCCTTTCTTGATACCTTCTTCTAGTCTTTCTCCAATAATGACTAGGTCAGCAAAACCAGATGATACACTGCCTATCATCTTTTCCCAAAAGAGTGGATGAAGATTGTCCATGAACAAACCAGTCAATTCCTTTTCTGCCAATGGTGGCTCCACCTGAGCACCTAGCTTTCTCCAGCGCTGAGCGTACTCCTTAAAGGATTCTTTTTCTTTCTGAGACATATTTTGCAGTTGACGGCGATCAGGTGCCATGTCCAGATTGTAATTATACTAATTTAAGAAAGCATCAGCCAAGTCCTTCCAGCTTTGGATACGACTCTTCTCAAGTCCCATATGCCATTTCAGTGAAGCCCCACTCAAGCTGTCTTGGAAACAGTGAATGAGCAATTTGTCGTTGTTGGTATAGGCAGCCATCTTGTGGTAGTACATCACCAAGTGGCTTCTGGGACAGGTGTGCCCCTTGTATTTCTCAAAATCAGGAGTTTTAAATTTAGCAGGCATAACCAAGTCTGAAACCAAGCACATGTCCATTACGGCAACACCAAAGACATTACTTCCTTCCACGGCTCTTATCCTTTTGTCCAGAGTTTGCCATTGCTCTCTGACTTCTTCAATGTATCCAGGTTCTCCCTGACTTTCAGATTGTGGACCAGCAGCATGGACCACGAAATGAGGATTCACAGGAATAACTTGAGCAACAGAATGCACAATAGGCTGAGGTTCAGTGAACAATGGATCTGAAGATACTGGCAGTACAGATGGGACAGCCAATGGAGTAGTTGTAAAGGGCGATGAGTAATTAAGAGGTAACCCAAATTCTGGCCAAGTAAAAGCTGGTTGCTGAATCGGTGGAGGGTCAATAGCAGCAGTTGAGATTTCAGAGATCATGGTCCTCTGAGGTGGTTCACCTCTAGCAATCAGAACTTGCATCATTTCTGTGAGCTTGGTCAGGCTGGCCTTCAACTCATCAATTTCCATTCTGACTTCAGCATTGTGTTGTTCTTTATTTTCCATTCTCAATCTGACAGCAGATCTAGTTCCGTAGTTGTGTCGAGGAAACAACTTGACGGTGAACAAATAACTGAAGAATGAGACAGTTGAAATGAGTTTCTGGGGCAACTTGGATAAATGCAAATATATACTCATGGATGTAAGAGTGCATGGATGCAACAACCACAAACAAGATCACTCAAAGCACACAGGTTCAAAGGTTTGAGTCACGAACATGGAGTCAAGGTTAAGAACCTCCCACAATGGTATGTACTAGGGTTTATATCCACCTGTAGAACAAGGTTCTAAAAAGTGCCCAGATTCATAGATCCAACTTTAAGATATTATCGGTTTAAACGACTACTCGTTAGCCAACAATATTCTTAAGAGAAACTCGTCTGAGTGTGGTATCGCATAACAACTAATTCAAGTCTACACCTGAATAGCCACCACACCACATCGTAATAAGGCCAAGATGGGTTAAAGGGTTCTAAGGTCCTCAGCTTCTCAGGCTCCCAGGTCGGAAAAGTAATGTCATTACGACTACTCGTATGACATCACTAATCCCAAAGGGGCCTCCACTGAGTGGGGGATCTCAAGTCAGCTTAGTAAGGACTACTCCACGTAAGCCGAACAAGACCATACCATCCTCCTATCATAAGTGCACTCAAGTCCAGGTATATGACTTATCTCACCACACAGAATCACCCAAGTAGAACAACCAATAACAGTCAAATCAAACAGATAAAGTGTAAATAAATCAAAGTAGGCCGAACCCACTAAGAACCAGAGTCCCCAGCAGAGTCGCCACTTTTCTGTAGCGGCAAAAATCGTGAGTGTAAGCTATTGATAAACTTAGCTCAAAAAGCAAGAGTCGCCACCGCACTTTTATTTTATCCAAAAAGGAAAGGAAAAAAGAGTGAACAAAACCTACACAAGCTCTAAAACAAGAACAAGTGAACAGAGACCGGGTAAGGGGGTTGGTTACGCTAAGGGAAGGTGTTAGCACGCAAAACGTCTATAGTACTCTCAATCTCATACTTTGTTGACAACATCTTCTTCTCCATGCTCACGACACCGGTTTTTTGTGAAATGATGTCATCAATAACATAACAAAGTTATGGGATAAAGATAGAGTTTCTTAAACAAACACAAGAAACCCTATTAAGTTTTACAAAAGATAGAGAAGAAGGAACAAGAAGAAGAAGAAGAATAATTAGTTAAAACTGTTTTACTATTCACTTACTCAATAAGGGTTCAAAGATTACAAGTGAATACCAATAATTTAACCTCTCTCTCAATAACCTAAGAGAACTAGTTTATTTATAGACTACTAAGCTAACTTAGGCTACAAGTTAACTTGACAATTGGACTTACAAACAATACTCAATTTGACATGCTAACTTAAACACAAAGCTAAGATATTTCGACAACATACTTGAACAGATTTCGACTGCAGTATGCACAACTCCTGTTGAACCATGAAACTACCCTTATCGACACTAGAGTTCGATACAAATGCCAAAAATGTTACCTATCACCATGAATTAAAGTTGTCCTTTGTTATTACATTTCATCAATCCTTTTCTCTATCACTTATTTGTATTGAAATAGATAAACATTTATGGTTTATAATCTCATCCTTTTATATAGTGTAGCGGCAAAAATTGTGAGTGTAAGCTATTGATAAACTTAGCTCAATAAGCAAGAGTCGCCACCGCACTTTTATTTTATCCAAAAAGGAAAGGAAAAAAGAGCGAACAAAACCTACACAAGCTCTAAAACAAGAACAAGTGAACAAAGACTGGGTAAGGGGGTTGGTTACGCTAAGGGAAGGTGTTAGCACCCAAAACGTCTATAGTACTCTATAGGAACCCTTTGAAATATCTATGCTTTTTGGTTTGAAAAGGTTTGTTTGAAACGAGATTGAGGAGATGAGAAGAGAAATGGTTTTTTTAAGATTTTTGTGTTTGGAGAGACTTGTCGCCTCATGCCTACGTACCCACAAAGTGCAATATAGGATCAAAACCTCGTAGTTCATGGTACCAAGAATGAAATTTGTTGGTTTGGGTTGATTTTAAATGTAAAGACAAGTCGTCATTTCCAAGCGAATAATTCCGCTTAAAGAGATGAGTCATGTCTAAACTTATGAAAAAGTTTCGAAAGAGAAAGTGCATAAGGCACAAAAAGAGTTTGAATGTGTTTGAGTGTTTTTTAAAGTATTTTGAAAAAGGTGTCAATATGCTTATGTAGTTTAGCATTTGTTAAGAAATGAAAACAAAAGAGTAAAATCACTTGACAAAGTCAAGGTTTAATTATGAAAGAGGTGATAGTTTGAAATCAAGAAAGTTTTTAAAAAGGGAGAAGGTTTTGAAAATTGATGGGGAGGAGAAGAAGTGACTATCCTAAAGCATAAAGTAAAAGCTAAGGATAAGAAAGATCTAACCACAAATGTAGTAATCTTCACCATAAACCAAGAAAAAGCACAAAGCTCCAAAGTCTTCAAACCATAATTCCAAAGCAAAGGGAAAATGTCCTAGTTCTAAGCCAAGGATCCAAGAATAGCATTGAAGTCCAAGGTCTAGGTTCAAAATTCCATGTCCAATGCAAAGGATAGTAATCATAGTCCAAGATTAGAAGCGCAAGTTTTTTAGAGGTTTAGGCCTTTATTAATGTTTTTGGTCCAAGTGGACAAAGAGAAAAAAGGCATAAGCATAAACATGTGTCCAACAGACAAAGGAAAAAATGCGGAAGCATAAACAAGATATGATATGATATAATGACATGAAGCATAAAAAAAGTAAAGAGAGATGGGGAGCAAGAAGGAAGCATAAAAGTAAGGTTAGAAATTAGTGATCAGTAGCACAAAGGCCCTAGTGCCATAAGCCTTCAAAAGGTAACACCGATTATTGTGCCTCGTGTCATGAACTATAATGAATGAACAATGTACTTAGGCCAAGTTTAATGAATACTTGTTAGAAGATTGATAGAATCAAAGCCTCTACAACAACAAGCTTCATAGATTTTGAACCTAATACAAAAAATCAACCATCATTGGGCTTACATTCATAAGTTTGGGCCACGAAAGTTCATGTTCCGATTCGGAGAGGGACAAATGTAGCGTTATGTTAAGCAATCGCCAAGTGACTTATAAAGAAGTCACCATACTCGAGGCTGGTCAATAGTGATCTTTGTGCTAATGCATGCTAGATGAACGATATGTAAATCGTCATCCGAAAGCAATACCGCACGAAAAGAAAATAGGTAGTGATCTAGTCTTGATCAAGAATTCAACAAAGAAATTATAAGATCCATAAGACTTTCATCGATCCAAATAAAAAAGAAATAGATAAAGAGAAAGCCAAATTAAACCACAAAATTATGTGATCTAAGGCTAAAAACAAAGGGAAAGGGAAGAAAAAGGCAAAACAACCAAAACAGTCCTAAAAATGGACCAAAAACTGCATTCTGACTTAGAGTAACCGGTTACTCTAATTAGGGTAACCGATTACTCTGCACGCAGAGTGAAAAAATAGTGCAAAATTCAGCATGATCATCTTTCAAAGCTTTCTTCAAACACCTTATGATCATGGAATTGAAATTGCACGAAATTTTTAGTAAAACAACAGTAAAAACCAGCAATTAAACACAATTACAAGATCCAATGGATCAAGTAACAAGGATCACCAAAGATCTACATTGTGGAAGATGAATCAAGAACAATAATGGTGGAAAAGAAGATTACCACTCCAAATCTGAAAATTCCTTCAAATTGCTCCAAGATCCAAACTCCAAAGCCTTGATCTACAAGAATTGATGATGAAAAAGTGAATGGATGAAGGTTTAGCTCAAAGTTGAACAAGATTCAATGTGAATTCTTGTTAACTTTCATGAGAAGAAAAGTGAGTTTTGAGTGAAATTGGTAGTTTGGGAGATAATTTGCAAGAGGTTTCTTGACTATCAAAAGCTTGTAGAATGAATGAAATGAGGGTTCTATTTATAGAGTTTAGACTTGGAAATTTTGGTGGTTTGAAATTTGGCTTGGAACCAAAATTAGGCTTGGAATTTGAATTTGGAGAGAAAATCAAGATCAAGTGGCGATTAGTGAAGGTGTATGGTGGGAATTAATTTTGATTATGCAGGGGAATTAAAAGGAGGTGGTGTAGAATATTCCACATGTGATCATTTTTGAAAATTGGTGCCAAAATTGATGAATTTGAATTTGCTGATTTTTTCAAATTTTCCACGTGGTAATCGATTACCCATATAGTGCTAATCGGTTACTTCAGTGAAAAATGAGAAAATTGCCTTTTTGTTGCACTGTCTTGGCTCCGACTTGGTTTTTTTGCTTGTCAAAGAAGACATGGAATTAAACACATGAACCTTGGAGTCTCCTTAATAATAATCAATCAAAAACTTGAGAACTCTTGATCAGATGAATTTTTGAATTATGTGCAGATCAACTTTGACTTTATCAGATGAAATTCATTCGAGCTGAGAGACTGTTTGATATCCTTGATTCCCTTCCTGAAAAAGTTAGTAAAGGGGAAACAAACATATTTTTTGGATTTTTATTAAAGGGTAGTAAACATAAGCAAATAAAGGCAAATAAAAAATACACGGATGCTCGGTGATCCCTGCAAGGCATAAACCCAAAGAAGAGAGGGATAAAGGAACCAAAGCATGATCTTGTTTGTGGTATAAGATGCAAAATGTGATGGGAATGATATGTGAAATCTTAAGGGTCAAAAATTAGGGTCTTACATATAGGATTTGTTATTTTCATAGTTTAAAGCTTTACGTTAGTTTTTGTTTTTAGTTCTAATTGATGAAATGGTTTTGTTCAATCTTTTAATATTTTGTTCAATAATTTAGATCTTCCAATATTTTGTTCAATGATTTAGATCGACAAAATTCAAGCCACAATTTCAAAAATGTCTGATTTATCAATTTTAGCATAAAATTTGTGAGATAACTGTATACAACTCTAGATCCTCCAAAAGAGTTGTGTTTGGGAGCTGCATTTAAAGCAAAAACTTCTGCATAAAATATTATGCAAAGTTCTAAGGGAAAATTGCAGCTCTTCGTTGTTATATCTACCATCTTATTAAGTAACTATTCAAGTATTGATAACTCAACCATACTCTTCAAGTATATGATAATTTCATGAAGAATTATAGTGGCTCACAAGATCCAAAAGTAGCATCTATTGATGAAATTAAAATCAAATAATTTTTTTAGTAACAATGATATAGGGGAAGATTGGCCACCAACAAAGTGGCAACACCAAGAATTAGTAAGGAAGATTACAACACAATTAGGATACAAGTACTAGATCTTCGAGTTTTAAATGATAAGTAATGAAGATTACAACACAAGCAGGAATACAAGTAAGAAAAGAGACTAAAAGTAATTTCCTCCGTACAACTTCAGGCTATGTCCTAAGCACTGCCACCAATTAATGTCCTCTTAAAAATAATCTATACTCCTACCTTGAAATTTCGTTTTCTTTCATTATGATCCTTGATTGATGATACATGCAAGTTTATTTATCTCACAGTTGTGGTATATTGTGATGTGGGCAGCTCATGAAGCAATCTTGGCGACATCTTTACTAGATCTGTTGTATTTCATGTGGCTCTTAACAAGCTGACCAGCTGCAATTGCGGACATGAGTGAAAGCTCTCCGGCAAGGACTGAAGCAGCTACTATTGTTGCCAATTGCCTTGAATTTTCTCCTGGTGATTCTTTACTAGCACCCTTCACACCAAGTAAATTCAAACAAGCTGATTGTGATGCTAGCTGTGTGCCTCCTCCAACTGTTCCCACCTGCATCAAAATAAAGAGGGTTATTATTAGGAATTATGTCGTAATCTATAAAAACTATAATTAAGGTAACAACCAAATGATCAAGACTAAAACAAATTATACCTCAATGGAAGGCATAGTTACAGAGACATGAAGGTCCTTCCCATCATTCACAGCTTCCATCATGGTCATACAATGAGAACTCTCAACATTCTGAGCTGGATCTTGACCTGTAGCCAAGTATATAGCTGAAACAATATTACTAGCATGCGCATTGAATCCACCAAGAGCACCAGCCATGGCTGAACCGGTAAGATTCTTTAGCATGTTAAGTTCAACCAAAGACTCAACACTAGTCTTCAACACTTTCTTCACCACCTCTTCCTTAATTACAGCCTCACAAACCACAGATTTTCCTCTCCCTTCAATCCAATTCACTGCAGCTGCTTTCTTGTCTGAACAATAATTTCCTATCATAACCAAAACACATTATTACATCACAATTTTAGAGAAAGTTTAACCATAGCAAAAACAGAATATTATAATCCAATTAAAAAAAACATTGTTTCTGTGATGTAATATTTACCAGATATACCAATAACATCCATATCTGGAAAATCACTTTGAAGAAAATCAAGGACGTTTTGTACACCTTTTGATACCATGTTCATCCCCATTGCATCACCAGTTGAACAAGTAAATCTAGTATATAAATTCTTTCCTGCTATAGTTGCTTTAATATTCTGTAATCTCGCAAATCTACTAGACCTGAATATCCCAAACAGAATCAGTTACTTAAATGAATAAATCTACAGACACCAAATATGTCATTGACATGTTGACAGAGTAATAATTTGAAAAGATAAATTGCATAAACTATTGCCACGTTAAAAAATATTTTGAATAAAAATTATAGAAGTTTGAAACTAAAAACAGAGAGTAGAAAATTACTTGTTGAAAGTGTGAGCCAGAGAATCAAAATTCTGAGGATCTTCTAAATAGAACTTTAACTGAGAAGCTCTTTTGGCGGAGTTGAATCTAACAACGGGAGCTCTAGTCATGCCATCACGGAGGACAATGGCGGAAGCACCGCCAGAAACATAAATTGCTTTACAACCTCTATTAGTGCTTGCAACCAAACAACCTTCAGTGGTTGCCATTGGGACAGTGAACTCTTTTCCGTCAAGCAACAAAGGACCGGCAACTCCAACCGGAATCTGAATAAATCCTATGGGCATCTCGCAACACTGTCCTAATATAGAATCGTAATCAAAATTTTCAATCGGTAAACCCTCAAGTGACCTTCCGGCAACTCTCTCCACCACTTGGTTACGAATAACCGCCGCTCGCCGGGTATCTCCGAGTTTTGATTCAAGTGAGTAAGACGGAATTGATCCTGAAACTACAGCCTGAATAACCTCCTCGTCATCAGACGAAAGCTGTACCATTACCGGCGCTGAAACAACTTTTTTGACGGCGGTTTTCGATGGCAGCGGAGGTAACTTCGGTGCGATTCCGGCGAGGCATGAACCGGTGGTTTTAGAGATCTCAGTTTCATCTTCATCATATTGAACGGAACTGGAAGCGGCGAAGGGATGAAGCATGAAGCCAATGCTGAAGAAAGCCATAAGATAGAAAAATGAAGCGATGAAGGAAATTACAGCTACCATCTCGGAGATTGTGAGTACATGTAGAGGAGTAGAGGTTCGGATCTTCTCACGCCACCTGTGAAGAAGAAAGTAGGCGACAGAGAAGAAGAGGCCGAAGAATACCGCGTTTGCTAAGTAGAGTGAAGGCTGTGATTGTGAATCATGCTTTTCGTTTTTCGTTTTCGAAGATTCGACGGCTTTCAGGCTTCGCTGCTGAACGTCCATTTCTCTCCAGTTAAGTGTTGGATTTTTTGAAAATTTGAAATCCAAAATTAAAAACAGATAGAAGGAAAAAGGAAGGAAAGAATAGAGAGGGAAATATTTTCTTCTAGTTAAGAGGATTGTTGGTTGAAAGTTGAAAGAAAATGTGAAGATGTAGAAGGTTTTATATAGACAAAGAAAGTGAAGGAGGGAAATGAAAACCACAATTGGAAAACATAAAATAATATGTTTGATGAATTTAGTATATCAAGAGTGTTATAATATTGAATGCTTAGTGTTAAATAGTATATACATACATACACGTGCATGTCCTCCTTTCATTGATCTTTTATTTATTTTTCCTTCAAATTAATTGAGTGCCTCCTCTTAACGACCAACGTTTTAAATGATTGAGTACAATATGTTGATATTTTATATTTTGTAAATAAATATTGTAATTACTAAGCCATTTGTTTCCAACTTGTACAACTCGTTATATCCATTCCAAATTGCAACTACCAAGTTCAGTTTTGTCACACATGGCATCGGTTATTGCATCATTTGAAAGGATTTAAATATGTATTTGGTTACTACTTTTTTGTTTTAATTTTAAAACTTTATTTGTTTAATTTTGATATAAATTTAATGGATATATATCGACAATCTAAAATAATTTACACATTTGTCAATAAAAAATATCAATTTACAATATTATATCTATTGGAATAATATAAGCAAATGTGAGTAAGTGGAGAAATAGTCTCACATTGAATAGGAATGTCATGATTTGAACATTTATAAGTGAGAGAATCCACTCACCTATCACTTTAAGGTTATAGGTGGACAAGTGGTGTGTCTCTCACAAAGGTGAATTTATTTTTATGTACATTATATTTGTAGAAGCAAGTTTCACTCACATTGAGTTTTGATGAAGACAACACAACAAACTCTCTACAAAGATGATGTGCAAAAAGAAAGAGAATCAAGATGCAATAAAGTACAAGAAGCTCAAGTTCAAGAAAATATCCTAAGTGCTATCAAGGTTGAACAAAGCTTCAAGGGTTCAAATGTCATGAAGATCAAAGGTTGAACAAAGATATAACAAGGTCATTTAAATGGTTATACAAGTGTTCACACGTCTTGCATTTTGCATATCCTTGATCTAGTACATTGCATAGTTTTTATGGAAAGTTCACTTTGATTTCTAAAACTTTTTATTGAGATTTCAACACTGTTAATCGATTAACACATGGGGTTAACCGATTAACACATTCAAAATTTGAATATTTTTAAACGTTACATGGGTGTTAACCGATTAACCTATATGGTTAACCGATTAACACTGCTACTGTGAGCAAAAATTGGTGACTTTTCATGGAAATATGCATTGTCCTCTCATCTCTTTTCATTCCCTTGCTGCATATTTTACATACCTTTTTGTAGGGGTGTTTTACACATATTTAAACACTTCTATTTCAGATTTAACACTAACCTCCTAACAATTTCAAAAATAAAAAATTCACTCATACTTTCATATTTTCAAAATATTCTTCAAGTGTTCATTCAAACATTTTTTGAGAGAAACTTCTGCATATCTTTTATAAAATATCATTGTTTCATCTCATTCTTGTCAAGAACACTTGTATACATTGTTTGAGTGATATTGTTTCAAAGGAGAAGATCAGTTATCAAAATTGATATCAACATTCTATCAAGACATAATTTTATCATCAAGAATATTTTTCTGTTTTACCTTGTTGTCCAGGATTGTTGGAAACAAGTGAATATTTTGAAGAGGATTGTTCTTCATACACTTAATTACCTATAGGTTAGATAGTAAGCATCACTATTGGTGTGATTAGGCTGTACAATAATTCTAAACTATAGTGAACTCTCTTTCGTGTTGAAGGAGGAGTGGAGTACTCTCGGGTTGTGAGGGGAACCACTATAATTCTCTTGTGTCATTTTTCCTTTCCGCACTTTACTTTCAAGCACTTATCATTAAACGGAAAAATAACCAAGAACCGGTAAAAAGATCGAAGAAATTTTTAAGAACCTAATTCACCCCCCCTCTTAGGCGCATTTACACTTACAATTGGCATCAGAGCAGGTGATAGGTAACCTGTTCCTATTCGATTCAGATGGCTTCCGCAAACAATGATCTTGTATTCAAAGACGGTGGTAGTAGCAACAAGCCTCCTTTGTTTTCTAGCCAATACTTCGACTTCTGGAAAATCCGTATGAAGGCACATTTAGAAGCACAAGGAAGTGATATATGGGAGGCTGTTCAAAATGGTCCTTTTATTCCTACAACGGTTTTCAACAGAGTTGGTACGCCAAAACCACAAGCATCATGGGATGAGGATGATAAGAAAAAGGTTCTCTATGACAAAAAGGCAATAAATATTTTACAAAGTGCACTTGGAATGGATGAATTCTTCCGCGTCTCAACATGTACAACGGCCAAGCAAATATGGGACACTCTTGTAGAAACTCACGAAGGAACCGCCGAAGTCAAAAGATCCAGATTGAATACCTTAAGTCAAGAGTACGAGTTATTTAGAATGCAACCAGGAGAATCAATCTTAGACTTGCAGAAAAGATTCGTGCATTTGACAAATCACTTGAATGCACTTGGTAAGACTCTAACGAATGATGAACTTAATCTTAAAGTGCTTAGGTCTTTAACAAGAGAGTGGCAACCCAAAGTGACGGCGATCTCCGAAAAGAAGAGTTTATCAACGATGACATCCGCTACTCTATTCGGAAAGCTTCAAGAATATGAGACGGAACTTGGACTATTGGAGAAACGTGAGAACCAAGAAAAGAAATCCAAGAGCATTACCTTAAAAGTCGAATCCAAAGTTGTGAAGAAAGAAGACAATCCCGAAGAGGACGAAAACTTTATGCTTCTTGTAAAAAGACTAGGAAAATACTTCAGTGCAAAAAATAATATTGGAAACTCTAGTTTCACAAGAAGAAAGAAGTCCTCAAAGAACAAAGAAAAAGAAGCATCAACATCCAATGGAGACATTATATGTTATGAATGTGGAAAGCAAGGCCACATCAAACCGGAATGTCCCAAACTCGCAAAGAATCGTGACAACAAAGGAAAGAAGGATTACAAAAAGAAAGCCTACATTGCTTGGGATGACAACGAAATAAGTTCTTCATCGGACTCCGATAGTGATCAAAGCGCAAATCTAGCATTGATGGCATCACATCATTCCGACGATGAAGACGATGTGGTTAGTAGTAACTTTTCAATTTTTGATAGTGATGCTCAAGGAGCAATTGATGAACTTTTAAGTGAATGCAAAATTCTATATAAAACCATCTCATCTCAAAAGAAACAAATATCAATCTTGGAAGAAAATATTGAGAAAATGGAAAATAAGTTCAAAGATGAAAAAGAAGAATTAATCAAGAATTTTGCATGCACTAAATGTGAGTCACTTGCTTTTCAAATAGTTCAATTGAAAAGAGTCCTAGAAAGATATGAAAAAGGACAAACTGGATTGGAACATGTTCTTAAGAGTCAAAGATACTCAAATGATAAAAGTGGTCTAGGTTATTCAAGATTATCTAAACAAACTTCTAACAAGACCATCTTTGTAAAAGCTAAAGAACAAATTCCTTTAGAGAAAAGTGACAAGCCTAAAAAGGTTCAACAATATAACAAAAGGAAAAGAAATAATAAGAAGAAGTCTTATAATAAGAAGAAATCTTATCCCCCTAGATATAAAAGCAACTTTGAGCCTACTTGTTTCTATTGTGGTATTAAAGGTCATACTCCTAATGCATGTTATATTAGAAACTTTAGTGTTGCTCAAGGCCATTATGTATGGGTCAAGAAAGGAACTAACTTTGAAGGACCCAAGGCTATTTGGGTACCTAATAAAACGTAACTCTTTTTTGTAGGTATGCTTGAAGACCTCTTCAAATAAATGGTATCTTGATAGTGGATGTTCGAGGCACATGACGGGTGACCTAAGAAAATTTTCACATCTAACGCTTAAGGCCAAAGGATATGTTACTTATGGTGACAACAACAAAGGAAGAATCCTTGGCATCGGCATCATTGGTTCACCGCCTTCAACAACTATAGAAGATGTCCTATATGTGGAAGGTCTAAAGCATAGTCTCCTTAGCATTAGCCAATTGTGTGACCGAGGTTTCAAAGTCAACTTCACTAAAGATGAATGTTTGATTGAAAACAAAGTTACTCATGAAGTTATGCTAAAAGGTAAAAGAGTTAATAACATATTTTTAATTTCCTTAGATAACTTGTCTTTGAATGTTAGGTGTCTCTTGGCAAACAACAATGAATCATGGTTATGGCATAAGAGGTTTGCTCATATTCATATGGAGCACTTGAATAAGTTGATCAAGCATGACTTAGTCATTGGATTGCCGAAGATCAAATTCATCAAAGATGGGTTGTGTGGCGCTTGCCAAAAAGGAAAGCAAACCAAATCAACTTTCACATCCAAGAATGTGGTGTCCACAACTAGGCCACTACAATTGTTGCACATGGATCTCTTTGGTCCATCAAGAACAAAAAGCTTCAGAGGTAATGTCTATGCATTAGTTATTGTTGATGATTTCTCTAGATATACTTGGACATTGTTTTTAGTGCAGAAAAGTGATGCTTTCAAAGCCTTCAAGAAGTATGCAAAACAAATACAAAATGAGAAGTCTCTTACAATTGCCTCCATTAGAAGCGACCATGGTGGAGAATTCCAAAATGCCTCATTTGAAGAATTTTGTGAAGAACATGGAATCTCACACAATTTCTCCGCACCAAGAACTCCACAACAAAATGGTGTCGTAGAAAGGAAGAATAGATCATTGGCGGAACTTGCAAGGACAATGCTAAGTGATTCAAATCTTCCTAAGTATTTTTGGGTGGATGCGGTGAGCACGGCATGTTTTGTAAGTAACCGTGTCAATATTAGACTTATTCTCAAGAAGACCCCTTATGAACTTTTTAAAGGGAGAAAACCAAATATTTCCTTCTTTCATGTGTTCGGGTGCAAGTGCTTTGTCCTAAACAACGACAAAGACAACCTTGGTAAGTTTGACGAGAAATCTGATGAAGGTATTTTTCTCGGCTACTCTCTCTCTAGTAAGGCATTTAGAATTTATAATAAAAGAACTTTAACTATAGAAGAATCTATGCATGTCAAATTTGATGAATCTAACCCCTCGAAAGAGGACATTATTGTTTGTGATAATGATGATGATCTTGTAGAAACTCGCAAAGAAGATACTTTTAAAGACTTCATTGAAAATCTAGAAGAAAAACAAGAAGAACATCATGATGAACCAATTCAACAAAAGTCGATCAACAATGATCTACCAAAAGAATGGAGAACACATAGGGATCACCCAATCGACAAAGTCATCGGAGACATAAGTCAAGGGGTGACAACAAGACTAAATCTCAAAGACGCATGCTTGAACATGGCGTTCGTTTCTCAAATAGAACCCTCCAAAGTTAATGAAGCTCTTGAAGATGATCAATGGATCATTGCCATGCAAGAAGAGTTGAACCAATTTGAAAGAAATCAAGTTTGGGAACTTGTTCCTAAACCAAACGATAAACATATCATCGGAACAAGATGGGTATTTAAGAACAAACTTGATGAAAATGGAATTATTATTCGTAATAAAGCAAGATTGGTGGCTCAAGGGTACAATCAAGAAGAAGGAATTGACTTTGAAGAAACATTCGCTCCAGTTGCAAGGTTAGAAGCTATTCGTCTATTACTTGCTTATGCTTGTTCAATGAATTTTCAGTTATTTCAAATGGACGTCAAAAGCGCCTTCCTAAACGGATATATCAACGAAGAAGTCTATGTCAAACAACCTCCGGGCTTTGAAGACTTCAAGCATCCTTCACATGTATACAAGTTGAAGAAAGCTCTCTATGGTTTAAAACAAGCACCAAGGGCATGGTATGATCGTCTAAGTAATTTCTTATGCGAAAAAGGTTTTGAAAAAGGCAAGGTAGACAAGACTTTGTTCATTAAGAAGATTAAGAATAATACCTTACTTGTTCAAGTATACGTGGACGACATTATCTTTGGTTCAACAAACAATCAACTATGTGAAGAATTTGCTTCAATGATGCAAGGCGAGTTTGAAATGTCTATGATGGGAAAAATGAATTACTTCCTTGGATTACAAATCAAGCAACAAAAGGACGGAATCTTCATCAACCAATCAAAGTATTGCAAAGAATTATTAAAAAGATTTGATATGGATGGATGTAAAGCTATGTCAACACCAATGGGATCCGGAACCTACATTGATCAAGACGAATCGGGAACATCGGTTGATATTACGAAGTATCGAGGTATGATCGGTTCTTTATTATATTTGACGGCAAGCCGTCCTGACATAATGTTTAGTGTGTGTTTATGTGCTCGCTTCCAAGCAAATCCAAAGGAGTCACATCTCACTGTGGTCAAAAGAATCATGAAGTATCTCAAGGGGACGACAAATGTTGGATTATGGTATCCTAAAGGTAGTGTTTGTACTTTAATCGGTTATTCTAACGCGGATTATGCAGGTTGTAAAACGGATAGAAAAAGCACGAGTGGAACATGTCACATCCTCGGAAATGCACTAGTTTCGTGGTCTTGTAAGAAACAAGCATGCGTTGCACTTAGTACGGCCGAAGCGGAGTACATAGCAGCTGGTAGTTGTTGTGCACAAAACCTTTGGTTAAAGCAACAATTAAGCGACTACGGAATTGATCTTGGTTGCATTCCTCTCCGGTGCGACAACACAAGTGCAATCAACATTACGAAGAATCCCGTCATGCACTCAAGGACCAAACACATTGACATTCGACATCACTTTCTTCGTGATCATGTGCTTAAAGGCGATGTCGAAGTGACGTTTGTTGATACTCATAACCAACTAGCAGATATCTTCACCAAACCGCTCGCAAAAGAATCATTCTACAAAATTAGGCGAGAACTCGGTATCTTGGATGAAGGTGATATCTAAACACATCTTTAAATTTTTATTCATCAAGTTATTTTCATCAAAATTTGGCTAAAGTTATATGTTACTATGATATAGTATTAGTATATTTGTCTTGCACATGTTATCTTTTGATATTATGCAATTTTTGACACTGTTAATCGGTTAACCCAGGGAGTTAATCGATTAACACCTGCAGCTCTTGAATTTGTGAAAATCTTGATTCTGTTAATCGATTAACCCAGGGAGTTAACCGATTAACCTGCGCTAACGTGGAATTTTGTTTTAAACGTATGAGTCTATGTTTTAAGTATGTGGATTAAAGGTATTGGGTGCATGTACTTTCAGTCAACATTTTCTTTTACTCTTCTTCCTCACCTTCAAACTCACCATTAAAGCTCTCTTGGAACTCATCACCTCCACCCACTCAAGTTTTGATTCAAACTTCACATTAAAAACCCACTACAATTACTCTCCTATAAAACCTTCTCATTCTCAACTCTCTTTCAACCATTCCTCACCCAAATCCGAAAATCCCTCTCTCAAAACCTAAAAGCTTCAAACTTCATCCATGGCTTCTATGAAGAAGGGAAAGGGAAAAATGCCAGCAAGCAGCTCAGCAGAACACGAGGAGGATACTCAAATGGAAACTATCAAGAAAAGGAGAATGGACTTCAAGGTCCGGGTTCGTCAACTACTTCCGGTAAAATATGTCAATCTCTTAGATTTTCCGGCTCCTTTCTTTGATTTTCCGAATCTGTTAAAAATTCAGAAAATAGACAAATTTGTTGCTGATAAAGGTAAATGTTATACTGATCTGGTTAAAGCTTTTATGAACACCATGTCGATTAATTTGGATATGAATGAACAACATATGCTGAGAGCAGTGGTTAGAAACTGTGAGATTGTAGAGAATTTGACAGGAATAGCTGCGACGCTGAAAATTCCATATTCTGGATATTTTCTTCGTAAAGGCGTTACATTCTCGGATGGTCCTTGGGCTGATTTTAACAAGATGGAATACTACTACAGCATCTGTAGATTCCCAAGAGAAGTTGTGGTTGCTGGACAACGTACAGCCCGTACGCTTCGGTATGCTTCAAATTTGTCTATAAACGATCGAATGTTACATTATGTTATCTGCTATGTTTTGATTCCAAAGGACTCCAACCATGCTCAAATTAGTGATCTTGAGATGCAAATGTTGTTTGCAATCAAAAATAAGATCAAGATTAATTGGGTTCTAACCATGATATATCATCTGAAGCAACAAATTTCTTTGTCCACCCGGCTCCCATATGGTCGCCTAATCTCAAGGATTTTAGAAAACACTGATTTGGACCTCAATAGGGAACCGGCTACTATTCCGAAGCAGTCCGCGAATGAAATCAATAAAACAACAATTGTGAGGAACACCGGAATCATGGAAACAAGTCCTGGAAGTGGAGCATACAAGTATGTTGAAGCAGAATCTACTCCTTCCCCCTATCCTATTCCCGAAGGTGGCATTACAAATGAATTTCTCTACATAACTATGATGAATCAACATAGAGAAACCTCCCGGGCAATCGCTTCTCTTCGCAAGCTTGTGTTGGATTCACAAAGACAACATGGAGATGAAGATGGTGATGATGATGAAGATGGCAGTGAAGAAGGTGGAGAAGGGAGTGATGAGGTTTCTGATGAAGATTGAAGTCCTTTGCCCCATATCTGATTTTGTTATGTCTTTTTCAATTTCTATTTTATGTCTTGTATTCAGATTTTATGTTTTGATCGTCTAAGTTAAATTTTGTGTATCGTAATTCCAATTCTGGTTTTGCTATGAATGTGTGTTCGTTGGATTATATGTGTATGTTTTTTATATATGTATATATAATTATAAACGGTCATTGTTTGGAATCCTCTTCCTTTTTGCTAATGACAAAGGGGGAGAAGGATTGGTTTCTCTAACAGTTTTTGTGCAGAAATTTTTACCCTCATGAATTTAGGGGGAGCTCCACTTTAGGGGGAGAATCAAAGTTAGAGAAAACATCAAGTCTAAAGGTTTAAGCTTTCAATGGATTGGTTGTCATCATCAAAAAGGGGGAGATTGTAGAAGCAAGCTTCACTCACATTGAGTTTTGATGAAGACAACACAACAAACTCTCTACAAAGATGATGTGCAAAAAGAAAGAGAATCAAGATGCAATAAAGTACAAGAAGCTCAAGTTCAAGAAAATATCCTAAGTGCTATCAAGGTTGAACAAAGCTTCAAGGGTTCAAATGTCATGAAGATCAAAGGTTGAACAAAGATATAACAAGGTCATTTAAATGGTTATACAAGTGTTCACATGTCTTGCATTTTGCATATCCTTGATCTAGTACATTGCATAGTTTTTATGGAAAGTTCACTTTGATTTCTAAAACTTTTTATTGAGATTTCAACACTGTTAATCGATTAACACATGGGGTTAACCGATTAACACATTCAAAATTTGAATATTTTTAAACGTTACAGGGGTGTTAACCGATTAACCTATATGGTTAACCGATTAACACTGCTACTGTGAGCGAAAATTGGTGACTTTTCATGGAAATATGCATTGCCCTCTCATCTCTTTTCATTCCCTTGCTTCATATTTTACATACCTTTTTGTAGGGGTGTTTTACACATATTTAAACACTTCTATTTCAGATTTAACACTAACCTCCTAACAATTTCAAAAATCAAAAATTCACTCATACTTTCATATTTTCAAAATATTCTTCAAGTGTTCATTCAAACATTTTTCGAGAGAAACTTCTGCATATCTTTTATAAAATATCATTGTTTCATCTCATTCTTGTCAAGAACACTTGTATACATTGTTTGAGTGATATTGTTTCAAAGGAGAAGATTAGTTATCAAAATTGATATCAACATTCTATCAAGGCATAATTTTATCATCAAGAATATTTTTCTGTTTTACCTTGTTGTCCAGGATTGTTGGAAACAAGTGAGTGTTTTGAAGAGGATTGTTCTTCATACACTTAATTACCTATAGGTTAGATAGTAAGCATCACTATTGGTGTGATTAGGCTGTACAATAATTCTAAACTATAGTGAACTCTCTTTCGTGTTGAAGGAGCAGTGGAGTACTCTCGGGCTGTGAGGGGAACCACTATAATTCTCTTGTGTCATTTTTCCTTTCTGCACTTTACTTTCAAGCACTTATCATTAAACGGAAAAATAACCAAGAACCGGTAAAAAGATCGAAGAAATTTTTAAGAACCTAATTCACCCCCCCTCTTAGGCGCATTTACACTTACAATATTTTCTCTTTAAATATTTATAAAATCATGTTATTTTATTTCTATCTTTTTTTTTTGTTTATTTTAATCTTTTCAAATTTAATTTATATTAAAATTGTTCTCTATAGAATATATATTTTATTCTGTCTAATATAAATGTCTGAAAGAATAGTTCTAATATTATATACATATACACAAACCAATTTTAATTTAAATAAATTTTAGAATGATTAAAACCAAAAAAAAAACAATATTATATGTACTTACAAAGTATCAAAAGTCAAATAAAGCAATTATAAGAACTAACTTAAAATTATATATATCTAACTACTTCTTTGTTTTAATTTAAAACTTTATTTCTTTAATCTAATATCTAACTAATAAAAGTAATCCCCACTAACTCTCTATTATACCTTTTTGATTAAACTTTCATTTTAACTAAATCAAAAGGGTATTTTTGACTAATTACATCATTAGATCAATATTAGGGACTTAGCATTTATTATTGCTGATGTGTAATTATAAGACATTTTTTCACGCAAAAAACCTGAAATTTGGAAAAAAAAAAACCTAAAGCCATTCTATTTTGCTGTCAGTATTCACATTGGATATTGAAAAGGGACTTTGAAGGTTGAAACTGCATTGATACAAATGCATGGCTCTTCAATATCACCATCGAATCTCTTCCAATTTTATTCTCCAATCTATGACAAAAACATGGCTCTCCAATATCACTTCCTCCAACTTTCTCACTTCCTCCAACCCTTCACCTTTTCCTCAACCAAAAAGCTGATACGAATTCAAAATCAGATTTGAAATCGAAACAGAACCCTAATTTTGCTGTCACTTTTTATCACTTTTCAATTTTTTTTTTGAGATTTTTACTTTATAAGATAAGATTTTGTTCCCACTGCTTGCTGTATTAAGATCTATTCGTTTTATTCTTCTTTCAATCCAAAGACCTTTCAAGAACTCGAATCAAACACAAATAGTCAATGGTTTGGTTTGTTCAAATTCACCTTCTATGATTTCAATTTCACTAACTACTATTATTCGCTAATTCAAGTCCCTAATTTTAGGATTTTGTGATTTGCAGGGAATACTTGTGTTGTACATAAGAAAAAGCTTGAGTTTTTCAGAGATGATTAGTAGAGTTACATGTGATTTTATTCTTTGTATTTTGTTTTTAATTTCTGAAAATTTGTATTTTATATATTGGGTAAATAATTGATACTGCTGCCCTTGATTAGTGGTGAAATCTATATATTTATTTTCTAAAATTTTGTTTATGTATATTTTTGTTTAAAAAAGTTGTATACCTCAACATAAATTTTTTTCGTCTTTTCAATTGTGTGTATAGACTCTTGCATTTCGAGAAGAATTGAAATTCAGTAAGTAAATCGAATCTCTCTGCTAGCGGTAAGTGTACAAATCCCTTTTCTGTTTAATTATAATTTGTAATTTTAATCCAAAGCTCAGTTTTTCGTTTTAATCTATCTTCTTTTCATTTTTGAAAACTTGGGTTAATAATTTTGTGTTCAATTTTGGTATGAACATCAAATTAATTAGTGTAGCATTGCCTACTAAGTGTTTGATGAAATGTCTGTGTTGGTGATAGGGTTCAAATTGCCAGGAAATGAAGAAAGTAGTGCACCCATAAAAGCAATGGATTTGTATTGAATAAATTCTACTCCTATGTGATTTGTGTTTTAAATTACTATTATTTTAGTATAATAATGTTGCCTCTGTTGGATTAGTGTGGAGCTTGGTGTGCATCTTTATCTTCTACCAACTATAACAAATAATATAATGTTAACTATTGCTCATGTAGTCATATTGGTTGGTACTAACATTAAATTGTGCTCATGCTTTCATGAGGTTTCTTTAATGACTTCTTATGCCTATTAGAAGTTGTTATTTAATAACACTATTTTCTTCTTTTACAGGTTAAACCATTGTATCTTGGTTGTTGTTGACAACAAAATACTCAAATCTTTGTAGTGAGTTCCATAGTTAGATAGAACAATGCACTATATTATGAATATAGAAATAATCAGAACTGTGTGACGCAAGATTGCCTCTGTTTTTTTCAATGGTAATTGCAGTTTGATTTATCAATATGAAACTAATGTGATTGGATTAGATTTTAATTTTATTCTTGGTTTCTGATAAAAATAGTTTATAACTCAATGTTTATGAAAATTCCTTAAAATTTAACATATATCAAGACGAGTGAAGATTATGATACTGAGTGAAGATTATGATACTCTTCTTTGTTGCTGACCATGTCCCTAAATTTGCTTCTAAATTCTGCTGCCATTATTCTAAAAGATTATAAGATTAGTTAACTAATCATAGACTAATAGTAAATGATTTTACATTTTATTTTCAATTATTTAACAGAACAATATATATACAAATTTATCACCAAAAGAAAAAACATTTACAAAATTGGCTAAACTATATCTATGGTCACTGTATTTTAAGAAAATTCTCTCATAGACCCCACACTTGAGCTCACCCTCGCAAAAAAATGTAAAATTCTAAACTATCTTCATTTTTTTCTCCATTCCATTTTTACTTCTTTTTAGACTAAGAATTTACAGTTTCTTTTTTTAAATTTTGAAATATACAGAATATAAAATAAATAAATTGAATATCGAGAACGAGGAGGGTGCAATTTGGAAAATCAATTTCTGCATATTTAAGGTTAATTAAAATATATTCAGAGTACATTTATTTAAGCACATTTCTTTAAAATATTTAGAATTAAAAGATTCATTTTTTTAAAATAAAAATCAAACATGTTGAAAAAATTGATGTGATAAAAATTGTATACTGCTTAGATAAGTTAGGAAGAAGTATAAGCACATGATTCAATCATTAATTTGATGTGATATTCGCATGATGTTTGTAATATTATGGTTTATTAACATTAGTATTTGTCAAAAGGAAAAGTTTATTAATTAATATATTTATGGTTTAATATCTTTTTAGTATAATAGGTTAAAGTTTATTTTAGTCCCTTATCATATTAGTTTTTTAGATTGAAAGATTTTTTTTTATTAAATTAGCGATGAATTATATTAGTTTTTTGTTTTGAATAAGTAATGTATCAAGATTTTGGAGACTATTTATCATAATAAAGGTTCTTGAAGGCATATACTGACGGGTAGATGTGAAGCGTATTGTTGTACCCCTAATTTTACCCCTTAGATGTCATAACATTTTGCACCTACATTTAGGATTTCATTCATCCATGCATTGTTAACTAACCATAATATCTTGCTAGTTTGTTTCTTTTGTGAAAGCCAGGTTTACACAGGAAAAAGAACAAAAGGCAATAAGCCAGACTCTCCCATGTTTCAAGGTCTGTGGCTCCAAATGCAACCATTTGAGCTCACCTATATCCTAGAGGTCTTACTCAACAAGAATTCAAGTGTGACTGGCTCTCATCACAAGTAACTTGAGCCACAAGTTCACCCTGCCTCCAATTAGGGTTTTTCCAAGACAAGACAATCATGGCCTTTGATTTTGACCAAGATTTGTTCTCAAACCCTAGGACTTGACTCCACAAGATAGAAGACATCCCTGGAGACCATCATTGAGCCTTAGATATGATTAAAGAGGCAAGATCATCAGAAATCATTCCAGTACATTCACCGTCGAAATTAAGGTTTTGACTTAGGCCTTAATCCTCGAGATTTTGATCCAAAATGAAACATCCAAGTTCTCAATCCATCAGACATGTCTCATTGATGAGTTAGGGCACGAGAGATCAAGTTTTAAGAAGTTTCTTGCAAAGGAAGCAAGGTTTGGTTCATGAAACTTTTCAAATGTGGAGATTTCACTACTTGGGCCAAAATTGAAACAGTTATAACTTTCAAACCACACATCCAAATTGAGTGACTCAAAGCTCAAATGGAAGCTTTTTCCATGATCTTCAAAACATATTAGAGGACCCTCTTCCAAAAAATGCTTGGTTTTTGAGTTACAAGACTTGGAAGATAAATCATCCTTAAGGACTTAGTGAAATCTCAGCTTTTTCACCCTTATTTTCACACAACTTCAACTCAAATTTTCATACAGTTCCAAGCCTCAAATCAAAAATCCTTGAACATGAAAGTTGTAGAGGGCATTAAGGGCTTTCCAAAAAGTACAAGAACTCCACCATCCATTGAGTGAGCTGAGAGATTCGTTGAAGTTTGAGGTCCATTTCTTGAATTTTAAGCTTACCAATTTATGCATAATGGTGCATTACTCTTTTAATCACCCAAAACCTTCACTCTTATGATGTTTAAGTGCAAGATTACCACATTCAAACCTCTGCCACGATTTGTACCAAGCTGAGACATTAAAATATTAAGAACTTATGCAAGTTGGTGCAACTTGACATGAAAGAGAAACTTTTTTCAACACAAAAGCATGGCAGCCACCTTTCTCCTTGAAACTTGGACTCCACACCAATCAAATCAGCCCACAACATCAGACCTTACCCTATGCTATTCATCCATCATAACTCTTGAGGACTTTGGAAGAAAGTCCAGCTCACACGATGGACAATCCTCCAAGGAGGGCAAACTTGGCATTTGTTCCAATTCTGGCCATGCTTCAAATCCTCAACATTTTCCTATAAATAGGGCTTGGTTCCACTCTAAAAAGACACCAACATTTTACTTAAAAACTCTAAGAAGTCTCTGAGTTTAGTTTGGCAAGTGAAGAGAGGAAGAGTGGTGCATTGCAGGCTGTTGCTGTTTGGGAAAGAAAGGAAGATCCAATTAATACTTGAGGGTGCAGTGGACATATTCCACTAGGTATTTTTCTGTCCTTTTCATCCTATGCTCCATATGTCATGTACATCTTGCATTTTGATCATTTTTGAATTGTTTAAGGTCATGTAATATACTGTTAGTTGTTGGTATTGGAATTCCTTTATGTTAATACTAAGATTTTGTAAGCTTGAGCTGATCTCAAATAAATCATTCTATGACAGTTTGGGTTAGCAATATTTGTTTTGTTTGCTAGCTTGATTAATGCTTGTTTTCACTACCTTTTATACATCATGCCATGACCATATAACCAAGTTCATATCTGTTACATACTGGCTATGTTGATAAAACCTTGTGCGGCCTTGAGATCATTGGACCTATATGGTGTTGTTTGGAACTACCCGAGGGATAACATATGGTCCATGTCTTCATGATGTGTTTTGAATGCTTGAACTAATGCAGACTGTACATGTTAGGCTAGTTGGTTTGGTATATCATGAAGGTTGTATTTGGGTCATATTAGTGACAAGTTTCTGTTTCTCATATTATTAACTCATAACATCATCTGCAGGATGTCAATGATGACATAACCAAATCCATGTGATTTCCATTTTGATTTTGATGTTAAAATGTTAGATAATGTTGATGCTCAGTTGATGTCTCTTGGAACTGCTAGTTTCGATGGTACAATTTCGATACTTCTTTGATATAGTTTGTTGGTTTGGGGGTATTCATTTTGAAAGGCATGAGATTTTGTTTTGTTGATATTGTGACAGTTTTGTTCTCATTTTGTCTCTGCTAACTCATGTTATGCCTTTACTATACCACGAACATGTCTGTTTTGTTTTTGGGCATTTGAATCAAGAGGTCAAGTGAATAATGTTGGCATTGATAGCACTGCCAATACTTGATGCCATGTTTGTTTTATGCTCATAATACCACAATCATGTAACTGTCTTGTTGTTTATTTGAATGCTAGTGTTATCAAGTTTTGGTTTTCATACTCTTAAGTTGAGTAGTGGAAATCACTCCCTGCATTGTCTGAATGTATCTTAGGAAAGCTGAATTGGTCTCATGATACTTTAAACCATATGCATGAACTATTATAATGTGGAATTTTCTCTAGACCAACACTGCCATGATCCCTTTAAACCTACATGATGTTTGTTTGAAACTGCCAGATGGATAAACGTGTCATCCATGTCTTCATGATGTATTTTGAATATGCTCAGGTTGTCCATGTTAAGTTAGTATGGTTGGAATAACATGAAGGATGTGTTTGAGATCATGTTAAGGACCGATTTCTGTTATGCTTCTTGCTCTCTCATATTGACAACTCTCAGCCCTGTCCTTATAATGCCATGAATACGTCTGTTTGTTTTTCTTCTTGCATTTGTATCAAGTACGTGAATAATGTTGATGTTGGTGACACTGCCTGTTCTTGGGGCTATATTGTTTTGCACCCTAATGCCATGATTATATTTAAGGGATGTATGTTCTTGTTAAAATTCACACGATGCATGCTCAAAAATGTCTGTGTTTGGTGACATAATGGTTGTCTTCCCATGACAAAATCTGCACGTTTGAAACTACTCATGTTTTCTTATTTATATGTTTAAATTAGGGCTGACAATGAACTAAACCAACTCGAAAATAGTTCGAAATTCGATTCGAAAATTAAATCGTTGAACTAGGTTCATGAACCAAATGAGCTGAATATGAGCTAAAAACTAAGTTCGTTAACTAAATGATCTAAACTTGAACTATACATAGTTCGACTCGTTAGGTTCATGAGTCAATTCGATTATATATGAGATAGATTATATTGTCTTTAAGAGTAGGTTTAAAGATTTGTTCTAAATCTTAGTCTCATATTTTCTTTTAATCTAATGGTTTTTATTGATAATTTATATTCTCAAGTGAGTAAAATATTTCTACGAATAATTATACAAATAAAATTGACATCGTATAAATTCCAATCTCATAACTTTTATTTTATTTCTATATTTTTTATTTAAAAAATATTAATTTAAAATGTCAAATATATATATATATAAAAAATAGACTTAAAAAAATTACTTTTAAGTCTGTGAAATAAGCGAGTTGAACCTAACAAGATAAACATAACGACTTGAACCGAGATATTCGTGAACTTCTAACAAGTCGAGTTTGACCTGAAAAAAAATTCGTGATGAACTCGAACTCGAACTCGGCCAATTCTTAACGAGTCGAGTTTGAGCTGAAAAAAAGTTCGTGATGAACTCGAACTCGGCTAATTCTTAACGAGTCGAACTGAGCTAAGGCGAGTTCGACTCGACTCGACTCGACTCATTTCCAGCCCTAGTTTAAATCTATGTTAAGTAATTTGAGAATGGTTGATTGAACCTGCTTTGGTTTTATCTTGTTTGTTCGTATTCTTGCCTTGGATGTTTTAATATCATTTGTTGCTACTTGTCTGAGGGTTAATAATAAATGATGTCCATACTCTCGGTTTGATCAAGTTTTGGATAGATTTTGTTTCACAAGAGCACACACCCTATGTCTTCATTCTCGATAAGCTCTGTGATATTGCTGCATGTACGCATGAGTATTCCTATTATCTTCATATCTATGTATGTATATGATGTTCATTTGGTTGAGATTTTAGATGCTAGTGTTGGAACTTGTAGTTTAGCCCTAACTCTGTCTTCCCAGATCGTGGCAAGTTGCCAATTTTGCTTTAAACTACATTGCCGGCTCTGATTGTTATTGCTGCCATGGAAAGTGATGTTGAATCGTGTGTGCAAGTGAGAGGTTATCCATGGCTGATCTTGTGATAGGTGTTAGTTAGGATTGTATTTGTTCATAAGAGCATGAAAAGAAGAATAAGGAGCATGGCATGGTAGCAGGAAATGTTTGGGGTTTGTATCTGTTAAAGCTTGTCCACGTTAATTGGCATTTTTTTGATTTTTATGTTTGCATGAGTTACGTGAAAGCTTGGCCTTTTCATTGGCCAGAATTTGTGTTGTTGACTGTTGGAGTTTTTATGTTAAGACCAACCATTTAATAGAGAGAGCATGTGAGGTGTTTGACCATGTTAATTTTGACTAACCTATTTTGTTTTGCTTTGAGGGTTTAAGTATTACTGGGGCTGGCTTATACAACGGATGTATAGCCACCCCAGTGGTAGAAGACATACGCTGCAACCAAAGGGGCTGGGTTTCGAATCCCCCTCGCCCCAGTCCCCTTTTGGTTTTTATTTTCTTCTCATTTTCAACTATTTTGGAACGTGGGCATGTTATTCACACCCCCAGGAAAAGGCCCAAATTATGTTTAACTTGAGTTTCATTGATCCAGAATTGCTAATGCACCCCATTCTATTTTCCTATTATTTATTTCCTTTTTTCTTAATTTCAATTTTTCATTTCATTTATAATTCCTAAAAAAACATTTTCCTTTAAACCAAAATTTCCCAAAAATTTCATAAATATATTTTGTTAGTTAATTTTATTTTCATAATTTTAATCTTTAATTTTTCTTTTTATTTTGTAATTAACTTCGAAATTCACAAAGTATGTATACTTTTTAAACTACTAGAAACCATGTGATCTCTAAGCTATTTCGTGTTAATTCTTGACACATGGGAAAGATATTTTTGAGAAGGTTCATTAACCTTGGATGAATTCATTTCGTTAAAATTTTGTGTAACTTTGTTGCCAAGTTTCTTGCCTTGAATGCTTAGTATTTATTTTCAAATGTAAAAATGATATGTTTGTGTTGTCATTTGCTTGTGAGTATTGTGAATTGTATCACCATCTTTTGCCACACATGAATGTTAAACTTTACTTTTGAGTTTGATTATTGCCTAATTGTGCACATCTTCTTTGAATTCTTGAATTTATATTATCCATTTAATCTCAGAATCACTTGTAACTTTCTTGTTAATAAGTTTTTATTATCCCCTTATTCCAAAGGAAAGTCTCTCTATTGACCGTAAGGTCATAGATACTTCACAACCTTTTACCCTTCACAATCCTTTCACAAGAGATAACCATTAATCTCTTCTCCTAAAACAATCAATCCTCACAAGCTTTGCTTTCAAGCTTTTCACCCTTTTACCCCTTGGTTAGGTGAACTACAGTTGCTCTGATTCTTTAGTCAGATACGTAGGCACAAGATGCGACGTCTTGGCGAGCATACTTAGTGTATATACCCCTAGGTCTTTACCTTAGCACATTTCCCTTAGCAAGCAAACACAACATAACACAAATACTAACAAGAGGTTCCTGTAGAGTATTATAGATACTTAGGGTGCTAATACCTTCCCTTAGTATAACCAACCCCCGAACCTAGATTCTCTTTTTAGGGTTTTTGTTCTTTACCCTTTCCTTTGGATAAATCAAAGCTCGGTGATGAATTTCAAAGTTTTGCGATTCAAGTTAATTAATAGCTTGATATCCGATTCTCACCGCAACAGAAAATGGCGACTTCACTGGGGATGTTCCCCTAAGAGGGTTAAGCCTATCTTGTTTGTATTTATGTTATTTATATGTTTGCTTGCTTGTATATCTGTACATATTCATATCTATATATATATATACATGTATGTGCTTGGGTTTTCTGTATGCAGGATGGTTACTTTGAGTGGTAAGGATATGTCCTATACCCGGACTTGAGCGTATATTTATGATAGGACGATGGTATTTTCAAGAAGGCTTTGAGGGAGTCGATTTCCGAAAAAGTTGACTTGAGACACCATCACTCAGTGAGGCCCTCTTGAGAGTCTAGTCATGTTAAACGAGTCTATTCGTGAAAACGTGCTACTCTCGACATAGGCGCCGTCGATACTGAGAACCGTAGTTACCTCTAACCCCACTTGGCCTTTTTAGATGTAGTGCGGTGACCATGAGGGAGTCTATTTCTGAAATGGTTGTCACGCGATACTACACTCGGACGAGACTCCCTTGAGAATATTATTGACTACCGAGTCATTCGGGAAATCGATAATATCCGAAAGATGGGTTGTCGACTCTGGGAACTTCTTAGAACCCTGTTTTACAGATACAAAAACCCTAGTACACACCTTGTGATTGTTTCTTTACCCAGACTCCATGATGTGATCTCGAACCCTTGATCCTGCTGCATGTGTTTTGCATCCTGTTTGCATTGCATTACATATCATTTGCATCTTTGTATTGCATACGTCTGTTTGTCCAATGGCTCATTTCCAGTTGTCTCTATCTTCCAGTGTTGTCTATGAGTCGTCAAGTTGATTCCTCGACACCGATATCGGACTAGAGCTAATTACAGACGCAAGATGTCAGAGCAAGAGGCACACAATGCTGAGGTCCGAATGGAGATCGATGACCTTAAGTCAAGCATGACTAAACTCACTGAGATGCTTCAAGTTTTGATTGCTAGAGGAGAACCTCCCCAAAGAACTGCCATCCAGGAAGTTTTAAGCGTTGATCCCCCACCGGTTCAAGTGCCACCATTAACTTGGCCCGAGTTTGGTTTGCCATACAACTATTCTCCGCCGATTGTATCTACTTCTATGCCTGTATTTCAAGCTCCTGTTTTTGCCGAGCCTAGACCTACAGTCCATGCTTTTCTGCAAACTGTTCGAGCTTCCTTTGAGAATCCCCTCTATGAGTACAATGCTGCCAGTGCTCAGGGGGGAGAGCCTGAAGACTATGTTGAACCTGAAGTTGTCCGTGAGCAGTTTCAGACCTTAGACAAAAGACTCAAAGTTGTTGAGCGTAATGACTTCTTCAATGTGGATGCAGACAACATGTGTTTAGTGTCTGGCCTTGTTATGCCTGCTAAGTTCAAAAATCCAGAATTTGTTAAGTACAAGGGCCATTCTTGTCCAAGAGCTTATTTGGTCATGTATCTCCGCAGAATGACTACTTACACCAAAAATCAGAAGCTACTTATCCATTGTTTTCAGGATAGCTTGAGTGGGGCATCACTTAAGTGGTATATGGGTCTTGAGCAAAACTCCATTCACTGCTTCCAAGATCTCACAAATGCCTTCATGAAGTAGTATAAGTATAACCTTGACATGGCTCCTGATCGTCTTCAACTGCAAAATATGACTCAGCATGAGAAGGAATCTTTTAAGGAGTATGATTAGCACTGGAGAGAGTTGGCTTCCCAAGTTGAACCTCCTCTGGCTGAGAAAGAATTGACTGGAATGTTCATGGATACCTTGTCCCCATTCTATTGGGAGAAGATGATTGGAAGTGTTTTCTCCAACTTCACTGATTTGGTTACTATCGGCCAGATGAAATTCATTCGAGCTGAGGGACTGTTTGATATCCTTGATTCCCTTCCTGAAAAAGTTAGTAAAGGGGAAACAAACATATTTTTTGGATTTTTATTAAAGGTTAGTAAACATAAGCAAATAAAGGCAAATAAAAAATACACGGATGCTCGGTGATCCCTGCAAGGCATAAATCCAAAGAAGAGAGGGATAAAGGAACTAAAGCATGATCTTGTTTGTGGTATAAGATGCAAAATGTGATGTGAATGATATGTGGAATCTTAAGGGTCATAAATTAGGGTCTTACATATAGGATTTGTTATTTTCATAGTTTAAAGCTTTACGTTAGTTTTTGTTTTTAGTTCTAATTGATGAAATGGTTTTGTTTTTAGTTCTAATTGATGAAATGGTTTTGTTCTATCTTTAAATATTTTGTTCAATAATTTAGATCTTCCAATATTTTGTTCAATGATTTAGATCGACAAAATTCAAGCCACAATTTCAAAAATGTCTGATTTATCAATTTTAGCATAAAATTTGTGAGATAACTTTATACAACTCTAGATCCTCCAAAAGAGTTGTGTTTGGGAGCTGCATTTAAAGCAAAAACTTCTGCATAAAATATTATGCAAAGTTCTAAGGGAAAATTGCAGCTCTTCGTTGTTATATCTACCATCTTATTAAGTAACTATTCAAGTATTGATAACTCAACCATACTCTTCAAGTATATGATAATTTCATGAAGAATTATAGTGGCTCACAAGATCCAAAAGTAGCATCTATTGATGAAATTAAAATCAAATAATTTTTTTAGTAACAATGATATAGGGGAAGATTGGCTACCAACAAAGTGGCAACACCAAGAATTAGTAAGGAAGATTACAACACAATTAGGATACAAGTACTAGATCTTCGAGTTTTAAATGATAAGTAATGAAGATTACAACACAAGTAGGAATACAAGTAAGAAAAGAGACTAAAAGTAATTTCCTCCGTACAACTTCAGGCTATGTCCTAAGCACTGCCACCAATTAATGTCCTCTTAAAAATAATCTATACTCCTACCTTGAAATTTCGTTTTCTTTCATTATGATCCTTGATTGATGATACATGCAAGTTTATTTATCTCACAGTTGTGGTATATTGTGATGTGGGCAGCTCATGAAGCAATCTTGGCGACATCTTTACTAGATCTGTTGTATTTCATGTGGCTCTTAACAAGCTGACCAGCTGCAATTGCGGACATGAGTGAAAGCTCTCCGGCAAGGACTGAAGCAGCTACTATTGTTGCCAATTGCCTTGAATTTTCTCCTGGTGATTCTTTACTAGCACCCTTCACACCAAGTAAATTCAAACAAGCTGATTGTGATGCTAGCTGTGTGCCTCCTCCAACTGTTCCCACCTGCATCAAAATAAAGAGGGTTATTATTAGGAATTATGTCGTAATCTATAAAAACTATAATTAAGGTAACAACCAAATGATCAAGACTAAAACAAATTATACCTCAATGGAAGGCATAGTTACAGAGACATGAAGGTCCTTCCCATCATTCACAGCTTCCATCATGGTCATACAATGAGAACTCTCAACATTCTGAGCTGGATCTTGACCTGTAGCCAAGTATATAGCTGAAACAATATTACTAGCATGCGCATTGAATCCACCAAGAGCACCAGCCATGGCTGAACCGGTAAGATTCTTTAGCATGTTAAGTTCAACCAAAGACTCAACACTAGTCTTCAACACTTTCTTCACCACCTCTTCCTTAATTACAGCCTCACAAACCACAGATTTTCCTCTCCCTTCAATCCAATTCACTGCAGCTGCTTTCTTGTCTGAACAATAATTTCCTATCATAACCAAAACACATTATTACATCACAATTTTAGAGAAAGTTTAACCATAGCAAAAACAGAATATTATAATCCAATTAAAAAAAACATTGTTTCTGTGATGTAATATTTACCAGATATACCAATAACATCCATATCTGGAAAATCACTTTGAAGAAAATCAAGGACGTTTTGTACACCTTTTGATACCATGTTCATCCCCATTGCATCACCAGTTGAACAAGTAAATCTAGTATATAAATTCTTTCCTGCTATAGTTGCTTTAATATTCTGTAATCTCGCAAATCTACTAGACCTGAATATCCCAAACAGAATCAGTTACTTAAATGAATAAATCTACAGACACCAAATATGTCATTGACATGTTGACAGAGTAATAATTTGAAAAGATAAATTGCATAAACTATTGCCACGTTAAAAAATATTTTGAATAAAAATTATAGAAGTTTGAAACTAAAAACAGAGAGTAGAAAATTACTTGTTGAAAGTGTGAGCCAGAGAATCAAAATTCTGAGGATCTTCTAAATAGAACTTTAACTGAGAAGCTCTTTTGGCGGAGTTGAATCTAACAACGGGAGCTCTAGTCATGCCATCACGGAGGACAATGGCGGAAGCACCGCCAGAAACATAAATTGCTTTACAACCTCTATTAGTGCTTGCAACCAAACAACCTTCAGTGGTTGCCATTGGGACAGTGAACTCTTTTCCGTCAAGCAACAAAGGACCGGCAACTCCAACCGGAATCTGAATAAATCCTATGGGCATCTCGCAACACTGTCCTAATATAGAATCGTAATCAAAATTTTCAATCGGTAAACCCTCAAGTGACCTTCCGGCAACTCTCTCCACCACTTGGTTACGAATAACCGCCGCTCGCCGGGTATCTCCGAGTTTTGATTCAAGTGAGTAAGACGGAATTGATCCTGAAACTACAGCCTGAATAACCTCCTCGTCATCAGACGAAAGCTGTACCATTACCGGCGCTGAAACAACTTTTTTGACGGCGGTTTTCGATGGCAGCGGAGGTAACTTCGGTGCGATTCCGGCGAGGCATGAACCGGTGGTTTTAGAGATCTCAGTTTCATCTTCATCATATTGAACGGAACTGGAAGCGGCGAAGGGATGAAGCATGAAGCCAATGCTGAAGAAAGCCATAAGATAGAAAAATGAAGCGATGAAGGAAATTACAGCTACCATCTCGGAGATTGTGAGTACATGTAGAGGAGTAGAGGTTCGGATCTTCTCACGCCACCTGTGAAGAAGAAAGTAGGCGACAGAGAAGAAGAGGCCGAAGAATACCGCGTTTGCTAAGTAGAGTGAAGGCTGTGATTGTGAATCATGCTTTTCGTTTTTCGTTTTCGAAGATTCGACGGCTTTCAGGCTTCGCTGCTGAACGTCCATTTCTCTCCAGTTAAGTGTTGGATTTTTTGAAAATTTGAAATCCAAAATTAAAAACAGATAGAAGGAAAAAGGAAGGAAAGAATAGAGAGGGAAATATTTTCTTCTAGTTAAGAGGATTGTTGGTTGAAAGTTGAAAGAAAATGTGAAGATGTAGAAGGTTTTATATAGACAAAGAAAGTGAAGGAGGGAAATGAAAACCACAATTGGAAAACATAAAATAATATGTTTGATGAATTTAGTATATCAAGAGTGTTATAATATTGAATGCTTAGTGTTAAATAGTATATACATACATACACGTGCATGTCCTCCTTTCATTGATCTTTTATTTATTTTTCCTTCAAATTAATTGAGTGCCTCCTCTTAACGACCAACGTTTTAAATGATTGAGTACAATATGTTGATATTTTATATTTTGTAATTACTAAGCCATTTGTTTCCAACTTGTACAACTCGTTATATCCATTCCAAATTGCAACTACCAAGTTCAGTTTTGTCACACATGGCATCGGTTATTGCATCATTTGAAAGGATTTAAATATGTATTTGGTTACTACTTTTTTGTTTTAATTTTAAAACTTTATTTGTTTAATTTTGATATAAATTTAATGGATATATATCGACAATCTAAAATAATTTACACAGTTGTCAATAAAAAATATCAATTTACAATGTTATATCTATTGGAATAATATAAACAAATGTGAGTAAGTGGAGAAATAGTCTCACATTGAATATGAATGTCATGATTTGAACATTTATAAGTGAGAGAATTCACTCACCTATCACCTTAAGGTTTTAGGTAGACAAGTGGTGTGTCTCTCACAAAGGTGAATTTATTTTTATGTACATTATATTTTCTCTTTTAATATTTATAAAATCATGTTATTTTATTTCTATCTTTTTTTTGTTTATTTTAATCTTTTCAAATTTAATTTATATTAAAATTGTTCTCTATAGAATATATATTTTATTCTGTCTAATATAAATGTCTGAAAGAATAGTTCTAATATTATATACATATACACAAACCAATTTTAATTTAAATAAATTTTAGAATGATTAAAACAAAAAAAAAACAATATTATATGTACTTACAAAGTATCAAAAGTCAAATAAAGCAATTATAAGAACTAACTTAAAATTATATATATCTAACTACTTTTTTGTTTTAATTTAAAACTTTATTTGTTTAATCTAATATCTAACTAATAAAAGTAATCCCCACTAACTCTCTATTATACCTTTTTTATTAAACTTTCATTTTAACTAAATCAAAAGGGTATTTTTTACTAATTACATCATTAGATCAATATTAGGGACTTAGCATTTATTATTGCTGATGTGTAATTATAAGACATTTTTTCACGCAAAAAACCTTAAATTTGGAAAAAAAAAAAAGACTACCTAAAGCCATTCTATTTTGCTGTCAGTATTCACATTGGATATTGAAAAGAGACTTTGAAGGTTGAAACTGCATTGATACAAATGCATGGCTCTTCAATATCACCATCAAATCTCTTCCAATTTTATTCTCCAATCTATGACAAAAACATGGCTCTCCAATATCACTTCTTCCAGCTTTCTCACTTCCTCCAACCCTTCACCTTTTCCTCAACCAAAAAGCTGATACGAATTCAAAATCAGATTTGAAATCGAAACAGAACCCTAATTTTGCTGTCACTTTTTATCACTTTTCAATTTTTTTTTGAGATTTTTACTTTATAAAATAAGATTTTGTTCCCATTGCTTGTTATATTAAGATCTATTCGTTTTATTCTTCTTTCAATCCAAAGACCTTTCAAGAACTCGAATCAAACACAAATAGTCAATGGTTTGGTTTGTTCAAATTCACCTTCTATGATTTCAATTTCACTAACTACTATTATTCGCTAATTCAAGTCCCTAATTTTGGGGTTTTGTGATTTGCAGGGAATACTCGTGTTGTACATCAGAAAAAGCTTGAGTTTTTCAGAGATGATTAGTAGAGTTATATGTGATTTTATTCTTTGTATTTTGTTTTTAATTTCTGAAAATTTATATTTTATATATTGGGTAAATTATTGATACTGCTGCCCTTGATTAGTGGTGAAATCTATATATTTATTTTCTAAAATTTTGTTTATGTATATTTTTGTTTAAAAAACTTGTATACTAACCTCAACAGAAATTTTTTTCGTCTTTTCAATTGTGTGTATAGACTCTTGCATTCCGAGAAGAATTGAAATTCAGTAAGTAAATTGAATCTCTCTGCTAGCGGTAAGTGTACAAATCCCTTTTCTGTTTAATTATAATTTGTAATTTTAATCCAAAGCTCAGTTTTTCGTTTTAATCTATCTTCTTTTCATTTTTGAAAACATGGGTTAATAATTTTGTGTTCAATTTTGGTATGAACATCAAATTAATTAGTGTAGCATTGCCTACTAAGTGTTTGATGAAATGTCTGTGTTGGTGATAAGGTTCAAATTGCCAGGAAATGAAGAAAGTAGTGCACCCATAAAAGCAATGGATTTGTATTGAATAAATTCTACTCCTATGTGATTTGTGTTTTAAATTACTATTATTTTAGTATAATAATGTTGCCTCTGTTGGATTAGTGTGGAGCTTGGTGTGCATCTTTATCTTCTACCAACTATAACAAATAATATAATGTTAACTATTCCTCATGTAGTCATATTGGTTGGTACTAACATTAAATTGTGCTCATGCTTTCATGAGGTTTCTTTAATGACTTCTTATGCCTATTAGAAGTTGTTATTTAATAACACTATTTTCTTCTTTTATAGGTTAAACCATTGTATCTTGGTTGTTGTTGACAACAAAATACTCAAATCTTTGTAGTGAGTTCCATAGTTAGATAGAACAATGCACTATATTATGAATATAGAAATAATCAGAACTGTGTGATGCAAGATTGCCTCTGTTTTTTCAATGGTAATTGCAGTTTGATTTATCAATATGAAACTAATGTGATTGGATTAGATTTTAATTTTATTCTTGGTTTCTGATAAAAATAGTTTATAACTCAATGTTTATGAAAATTCCTTAAACTTTAACATATATCAAGACGAGTGAAGATTATGATACTGAGTGAAGATTATGATACTCTTCTTTGTTGCTGACCATGTCCCTAAATTTGCTTCTAAATTCTGCTGCCATTATTCTAAAAGATTATAAGATTAGTTAACTAATCATAGACTAATAGTAAATGATTTTACATTTTATTTCCAATTATTTAACAGAACAATATATATACAAATTTATCACCAAAAGAAAAAATATTTACAAAGTTGGCTAAACTATATCTATGGTCACTGTATTTTAAGAAAATTCTCTCATAGACCCCACACTTGAGCTCGCCCTCGCAAAAAAATGTTAAATTCTAAACTATCTTCATTTTTTTCTCCATTCCATTTTTACTTCTTTTTAGACTAAGAATTTACAGTTTCTTTTTTTAAATTTTGAAATATACAGAATATAAAATAAATAAATTGAATATCGAGAACGAGGAGGGTGCAATTTGGAAAATCAATTTCTGCATATTTAAGGTTAATTAAAATATATTCAGAGTACATTTATTTAAGCACATTTCTTTAAAATATTTAGAATTAAAAGATTCATTTTTTTAAAATAAAAATCAAACATGTTGAAAAAATTGATGTGATAAAAATTGTATACTACTTAGATAAGTTAGGAAGAAGTATAAGCACATGATTCAATCATTAATTTGATGTGTGATATTCATATGATGTTTGTAATATTATGGTTTATTAACATTAGTATTTGTCAAAAGGAAAAGTTTATTAATTAATATATTTATGGTTTAATATCTTTTTAGTATAATAGGTTAAGGTTTATTTTAGTCCCTTATCATATTAGTCTTTTAGATTGAAAGATTTTTTTTTATTAAATTAGCGACGAATTATATTAGTCTTTTGTTTTGAATAAGTAATGTATCAAGATTTTGGAGACTATTTATCGTAATAAAGGTTCTTGAAGGCATATACTGACGGGTAGATGTGAATAATATAAGCAAATGTGAGTAAGTGGAAAAATAGTCTCACATTGAATAGTAATGTCATGATTTGAACATTTATAAGTAAGAGAATCCACTCACCTATCACCTTAAGGTTTTAGGTGGACAAGTGGTGTGTCTCTCACAAAGGTGAATTTATTTTTATGTACATTATATTTTCTCTTTTAATATTTATAAAATCATGTTATTTTATTTCTATCTTTTTTTTGTTTATTTTAATCTTTTCAAATTTAATTTATATTAAAATTGTTCTCTATAGAATATATATTTTATTCTGTCTAATATAAATGTCTGAAAGAATAGTTCTAATATTATATACATATACACAAACCAATTTTAATTTAAATAAATTTTAGAATGATTAAAACCAAAAAAAAACAATATTATATGTACTTACAAAGTATCAAAAGTCAAATAAAGCAATTATAAGAACTAACTTAAAATTATATATATATATATATATATATATATATATATATATATATATATATATATATATATATATATATATATATATATATATATATATATATATATATATAATGGTCATATTAAATTATTTTATAAGATACCAGTCATTCTACCTAAATTATAAATTACTTTTCATTTTTAATGAATTAAGCAATACAATTAATTTTAACTTTAATTACAGTTTTGAGTTATCTTAGCCTATATGGATTGATATGTAAATTTCTTAATTTATTTTCTCATGAAGAAACACATTATTGACTCTAATTGTTTAAGATGTCAATTTTTTATAGAGGCTAAGGCAAGAAGGGTTCTTATAGTAGTAAATTTGGCTACACGAGATAATATATTAAAATAATCAACTCCTTTTAATTGTGTTTAGCATTTAGCTACAAAATGAGATTTATATCTGCCAATATTAGCATTAGCAAAATGTTTTATTTTGTATATCCATTTACATTCAATGGGGGTTTGTTGGGAGGAAGGTCGACAATGGTCCATGTTTTGGTTTGCTCAAGGGCCTGGAGTTTAGATTGCATGGCCAACAATCGTGCTCACTAGCTTGGGAGAATGTAGTGTGTTTAGGTGTAAAGGAAAGGGATGTGCAGAAATTTACATAAATAGTATTACAGTTGGCATAACTAAGGACAAACGAGAGGGGAAAGTTTATGTTGGAAAATGTAGGAGGAGTGGAGTTAATGAGGTTGCAATGGTAATCCACAAGGTAGGAAGGAGGCTTGGAAATCCGAGATGACTTTCTGGTTATATAAGGATTAGGGCTAGGTGAAGGGTATTCAGTTTGGGTATAGATGGTGGAGGGGGAATGGGGATTATGAGGAAGTTGGTTGTTTGAGGGATATGTGGGTGTAGGTTGAGTAGTAGGAATGGGTTCAAGGTCATTGTTGTTGTGGTGAATAGTATAGACGGGTGGGAGAAGGGATGTGGTAAGGATAGCAAGATTCATAAAATATAACATTCTTAGAAACAATAAAATTATTAGTGGTGAGATCATCCAAAAGGTAACCTTTAGTTCATTCCCTATATCCAAGAAAAACACAGCTTTTAGAACGAGGATTAAATTTGCTACGATTATTCATAAAAGTAGAGGAGTAAGCAAGACACCCAAATGTTTTGAAAGGAACATAATCAGGACATTTATCATAAAAAAGAAAGTAAGGGGTTTTGTTATGAATGAGAGAAGAAGGTAAACAATTTATAATATGGACAACATGGGCAATGGACAACTGCCATTTTTTTTTTGGGAATTTTAGATTTAAAAGATATAGCTCTTGTAACATTGAGGATGTGTTGATGTTTCCTCTGAACAATACCATTTTGTTGAGGTCACTCAACACATGATCGTTGGTACAAGATGCATTTGGATTTATAAAAATTACTCATTAAAAATTTCGGTCTATTGTCAGTGCGAATGCATTTTAAATAACAGAAAATTGATTTGAAATAAAAGAAATAAAGTTGATCAAATATTTATGGGTTTCACTTTTATGGGTCATAAAGATGACCCAAGTGAATCTAGTATAATCATCTACAAGATTAAGGAAGAATTGATGATTTGTGATATAAGGGGTAGAGAAATGACCCCAAATATCAGCATGGAGGAACTAAAACGCATTAGAGGTAGTGTTATGACTATTAGTATAGGATAAACGTTTGTGCTTAGCTAAATAACATAAATGACAAGACAAATCTTTAGTATTATTATATTAAATTTTGGGAAAGAGAGAAGACAATTTTTTGTGAACAAGGGATGATGGATGACCTAATCTTCTATGCCAAGTAGCAGAGGAAATATTAAAACCATAATTACAAGTAAAAGGGGGATAGGGAAGAGAAGACATGGCATGTGCTGTGAAGACATAAAGATCCACATGCATGTCAACTAAACCAATCAGAGTCTTGGAATTTGTCTGCAAAATGATACCTTGTTTATTAGTAAACATAAGATGGCATAGAGATGGATCAATAAATTTAGTAGCATAAATTAAATTAATACTGAAGGTGGGAATGTAATAAACATCAGTCAGAGAGAGAAACATTGTAACACCTCGGATTTATATTAATAATGTTAGTATATTTTACTATTATTTTTAAATAATTATTTGGATCTTTCGGTGTGTTTATATGATTATGTGTTTATTTAATTTATTTTGGCTGGTTGGGTGTTACCGAGAAGTTGAGAGAAGTGAGAAATTTAGTCAAACAGGAATTAATTCGAATTAATAGAGTTATTGGGAGTGTGGGAATTAAGTATTAGATATAATATTGGAATTGAAGAATTATTCATATTATTATTTTTTAATTAGTGTGTAATAGAAAATAGTGGAATTTGAAGAGTTTTAAAGAAAATAAACAGAAATAAGAAAATGGAGTAATTAGGGGTGTGGTGAGTAAAAATGGATGTTATAGAAAATTAGGTTAAATGGTGGGAGATATAGAAAGTTGAAAAAGACAGAAACGTAAAATAGGCAAAAGTTAGAAAAAAGGAAAACTAGGAGAGCAAGGGTTGGAAAATGAGGATCACCATTGTTAGAGCTTGTTGTTGTAGAAAATCTGAGGTAAGGGGGAATTGGTTCACTTATGGGTGTTTTAATTACATAGAGGATAGAGAGAGGTCTTGATCCTCCTCTTCTTTCCTTTCCTTTCCCTTACTAATGAAGTTTTGTTAAGTTTTTGGATTTAGAGATGGTTGTACAAACCTATCTAAATCTATGTATGGTAATTGCTATTGTTTGATTTTGATTTTATGCTTAATTATGTAATAAAATCTGTATGCAATCCTATGTAAAAATTATGAGTTATGTGTTCTTGATTTGTACTTAAAAAGTGATGAACATACTAATAGATTGATGATTAAATGATGTTAGGATCTATAATATATGTGTTGTATGTTGTCATATTGTTATATAATCACTGTATGTCAAATTTTGAGTGTTCTGGCTTTTACGGAATCGAAATCAAAGGTCCAAAAGTCCTCATATGGTGAAAATGGCAGAATTTTGCACTCTACAGCGGTGACGGGCGTCACCTTTGTGAAGGTCCAAGTGTCATTGCGTCGAACGAGCTGACGGGCGTCAGCTGGGTAACGGTCAAACCGCCACTAACCAGACTAATTTTGTTCATATACAGTTTTCATCATAACTTGAGTTTTGTGACTCCAATTATGGCACAATTTGAAGCGTTGGAAAGATAACATGTAGTACTACCTCATGGTATGATCCTAAGAGGTTACTAGTATACGTGAGGATGTGATTATAGTGTACTACTTGTTGTGTAACACTAATTGATGGTTAATGATGATGGAAATATTTTGTTTTGATTGTTGCGATTCATTGAATTAATGAATACCCCATGAGGAGGGATGTTTATATTGATGTTGAGATGATTATTGATGAAAAATTATATAAACTTAATTTTTATGTTGATATTTAATAATTGATTATGTTTGAGGTGTCTGGTTCTGTACATGCCAAATATATTTGATGTCGAGTTGTGTAGTCGGATAAGAGTAAGCACAGACTAGACTATGGTAGCAGGAATGTAGAGAGCTAGGCAAGCATTATACACAACTCGGGCCGGTCAAGGAGCCCCTCCCATCAGTCGAGTTCTTACAAGGCCGGGTACTATAACCCACCAACCTGGCACCGACGCCGATCATGAGCTCAACAAGTGCCAATTCAACAGTTGTAACGGCGGCGGCGCATCAATGCAGACGTTATCCTGTCTTCAAAGCATGCATTCATGAAGATGAGTTACGGAAATGATGGCCATGCAATGTCAGAAGTCCAAGAGGCTTCTCTTAATGGAATAACTTAAATGAAGATGGAAGAAGGCTATAAAAAGGGCTCCCACATGAGGTTTAAGCAAGACACATCCATCTTGAGACAATATACAACACCTGTATAGCTCTCAAATCTCCAAAGATACTTACACAGTATAGACAGCGTAGTCTTCTTTACCCTAAAAAAGGAGACTAGCACTTTTGGTGATCTAACTATTTTTGGATAGAACATTTGGCGCCCACCGTGGGGCCTATGTAAAACTTTCCCAGGCCACACCTCACATTAATGACATGTCTTCTGAAGGAGATCCTCCAGACATGGCTCAACTACTAGATATGATGGAGACCATGCGACAACAGAATGAGACGATACAAGACAGCATACAAGTGCTGCAGCAGAAAAGTCAAGCTGACGGTGATAGTGAGGAGGAGCCAAACCGCTGGTGACTAACACAACCTCTAAAACTCACAAGTTTTAGACTTCTCAAGTAATACAACCTCACAGGTCTTACTCAAGGAACAACCTCTAAGACACACGACTTAGACTTCTTAAGAAATACAACCTCACAGGTCTTTCTCAAGGAACACAAACCTAAGTTTGAATAAATTTCGTTTACAATGAAATGCTTCTATACAAGCTGAAAATGTAAACACGTTTTCGACCAGAATAACTTAAGAAAGATTTCAGATAGAGAGAGTATTGCAGTAGCGTTCGTGTGTATCTTTCTACAAGTCTTTTGCTTCCTTTTATAGCCGTGTAGAAAGAGCCGTTGAAATGTAATCATGATAGCATAATGTTGTACCCCAAATTTTACCCTCCGATATTCTGATCGTTTGCATATCCTTTTCATTGGTCTCTGTTTTCGCATTTTAGTAAACATATCAATAATCATGCATTTTTTGTTAGAATTTAATTTGTTTTATTTCTTTTTTTCACTAACTATTTTCAATTATCTTTTTTATTATTTTTAGTTTTATTATTTTTATTTCTTTATTATTATTATTATTATTATTATTAATTTTATTATTATTAGTTTTATTATCATTATTAGTTTTATTATTATTAGTTTTATTATTACTAAGCTTTATTATTATTATTATTATTATTATTATTATTATTATTACTTTTATTTTGTTTATCTTCATGGTAAGTGGGGACCACTCAATCATTCTAACACTTCACATGGATTGCCAACTTGGATTTATCAATGACCAAAAATCATTCTCACACTTCACTCATCAATGGCCAAGAATCATTCTCATAAAGTCACATGGATTGCCAACTTGGATTTATCAATGACCAAAAATCATTCTCACACTTCACTCATCAATGGCCAAGAATCATTCTCATAAAGTCACATGGATTGCCACATCAACACTCCCACTTTATTCACACTATAAATAAGATCTCTCTTTCTCTCATTTGACACCAGATTCACCCCACACAAAGGCTGAATACTCTCTTAATTTTCTCCCTCAATTATTCTTGCAAATTTTCTGGAGAGAAGGCTCGTCTTCATTTTTCCATAACTCGTGTCATTGAAGAGGCAGTGGACCGTCTCCATTAGGTAACATTCACCTCTTTTATTTCTCCGTTTTCAAAGTACCATGATCATTTATGTATGCTATTATCAAGTTCATTAGCATGTTAATATTTTTCTGGAAAAAGTATGGTAATATCCTATAATTTTTGTTTGGTTTTATTATGAATGATGTTTAAAAGATAAGATAAAAATTCAAAAAGACAAAAAACATGCTTCATCACCACCCTTTTATTATTTCATACTATTTTTATTTTATTTTCCATTTATTTCTTAATTTTGTTTCTCTAGTTTTTATTTTAGGAGCACTTTGAATTTTTAGTTTCAATTTATCATGTTATTTCTTGAATTCATAACTTTTTCTTTCGAATTTTGTTTTGATTTTTATTTTTCGCTTACGATCTTTATTTCGATTTTTAGGGCCAATGATATTACAAAATCATAACTTAGTTGATTTATGCAAAATGACTAAAAAGTCTTGATATGTATGAGACTCATTTCTTTATTTTTGTTGGTCAATGAAAGTCGAATATCAAAAGATTATCGATCTTCCGATTAAATCTTGATCAAGACGAGACTAACTTTATTCTTCATTTCGAGTCCATTTTCTTTACTTTAGGCCGATGAAATTGCACAAATCTTGACTTTGATTATTTCAAATCAATAAAGTCTTGATAAATATGAGGCCACTTTTTACTTATTTTTATTGGTCGATGAAAGTCAAAAATCTAAGATTATCGATTTATCGATTTAAATCTTGATTAAGACGAGACCAACCTTATTTTTTCATTCCGGTTTCATTATCTTTATTTTGGTCGATGACATAACAAACTTCATGGTTTGGTTGACTTCCATGAATCAACAAAACTTTGATCAATATGAGACCGCTTTCTCTTTATTTCAGTTTCATTCACTTTTTAGTCGATGAAAGTCAAGAATCATTGATTATCGATTCCTCGATTAAATCATGATTAGGACGAGACTAATTCTATTTCGTGTTCTTAGCAAGCAAACATAACATGACACAAACTTAGCAAGAGGTTCTCGTAGAGTACTACAGAGACTTAGGGTGCTAATACCTTCCCTTTGTATAACCAACCCCCGAACCTTAGATCTCCCCCCTTTAGGTTTTTTAACGATCTTGAACCTTTCCTTTGGATAAATCAAAGTCGGTTGTAAAAGAAAATGATGCAAGTTAAGTAATAACTTGTTATCCGATTTTCACCGCAACACATAACTAGACTGACGGCTAGAAGCGTGAGGACAGATAAAAACTTTTACGTGCTGCGTGTCCTGTTTTTGTCAGAATATCTTTGATTGTACCGTTGCACAGTTACCCAGATATTTTCACTTGAACTAAGGTGCAGCTGTACTATGTAGCTTTGTCTTCTTGGCTTCTCAACTTCAGAGGCTTTTTACGAGCATGAGTAAGAAGGGAAAACTTAGCTAGGTTCTTGAGATTCTCAAGTCTTCGAATCTTCAGAGTCTTTAGTACTTGGTTTTCAGAACCTCGATCGCTTGGTGCGTTGTCTTCATATCTTCAGAGGCTTCTGATAGTATTTAGTTGAAGCATGAGTAGAGATTTGATTTAGGTCTTCAGAACCTTGATTCAGAGAGCTTGGGACTTTAGCATCTGGACTTCGTTCGATTAGAACCTATGTCTTCAAATCTTCAGAACCCGTTCTCTTTTCCTTTTATATCAGAGTGTGTAGGCGGAGTATTTTACTTTAAGCATTGTGTTCGCGCCAATTTACGGAAGCATAACCTGTTTGTTACATTCTCACAAATAACAAACATTAGTTGTACAAAATTATTCATACAAAAATACTCATTTGGTATCATCAAAACTTAGAGATAAAATTGCAGAACCAAATCTTGTTCTCACAATCTCCCCCTTTTTGATGATGACAAAACTATGTATTTTGATGACACAATTTTGATATATATATATATATATAGTGCAGGAGAATAACAGATTCTAAAGATAGCTTATCCTTCGTATGAAGTGCTCCCCCTGAGTCTTAGACTTGATGAATTTCTGAGCTTGGGGCTCCTCCTGATTTTACTAGATCATTAGCTCTTAGTCTTGATTCTCTTTTCAGCAGAGTTCTGATTTTCTTTTCTTAATAAGGCTTGATTTGGATCAGAATACCTAAAAAAGAAAAACACTCTAATAGAAATATCAGTTTTATCTGTTAGCATGTAAACAACATTTTTCAGAGATTTGACTATGGAATCAAAATATCACATTCATATATTAATTCTCCCCCTTTTTGTCATCGATAAAAAAGATAAGCGGTGAAAGGGTGAAAAAAAAGGATCTAAAGTTAGAAGGAAAAAAAAGACACAAGAATTAGGTGCTTCCAGAGGACATCTTGTCCCATATCTTCTGAAGCATGCCTTGAAGAGTAGCACTGACAGTCTTTTGTTCCTCAAGAGTTTCTCTGAACTTTTGTTGTTCTTCTCTGATTTCTCTAATTGCGTCTTCCAAATGCTTAACAGCAGGATCAAATGTAAAAACAATTGTAGCATCTTGCTTGGCCTTTTCCATGGCTTCAGCTTTCTGTGCTATCCTGGCTTCTTCCGCAGCCTTTTCTGCAAGAATTCTTGCTTCCTTAGCAGCCTTCTCTTCAACTTCTTTCTGCTTTGCATCCAAGAACTTAAGTATCCTGATCCGCTCTTCAGCTTCTGCTTTCTCCTTTGCCCGTTGAATTCCATCTGTGATGGTTACATCTGAGAAGCTTACAATTCTTGCAAGCTTACTACTCAACCATTTCTGGAAGTTTTGACAAGATCTTTCAAGTTCCAAAGGCTTGGTACTTGTGTTAAGTTCTGCTCTTAGGTTCGCAAATTCCTTAATGCCTTGTTATAAAATTGGCTTGCGCATTCTTCAAAAGATGTTGGAGGTGGTTTAGTATAGATGACTAAGGCAAGGTCAGGCTTGGCAGAATTCGTTTCAGGTGGTGTTTGCTGAGATGGAACGATCTCAGTAGGAGCATGTTTACTGATTTGTTGATCAGCAGGAGATGTCACTTCTGGAGTGTCTGAGACCATGAAAGATTCAGGGGTGACGATCTCTAGAGATTCATAGGTTGTATCCTCAGAGACAGACTCACTACTAAGGACTTGAGATTCAGAGATTAGATTCATGGAACTTTGTTCATTTGGCTGAATAATTGACGAGGTTATTGACGAGGTGTAAGTAGGAATGGCTTTAGTCGAGATAGGGATACTGATTGATGAGTTGGGTGAAGATTGGATAGTGATAGTTGAAGGAGGAATTGAGAAAGATGGTGGTTTAAACTTCACCTGTGGATTGGAGGTAGGAATGACAGTGGTTTGAGATGATGATGGTGCAGTAACAGTATCAGTGACATTCATAGATCCAGAAGAATTGACAGTCGATTTATTGATTTTCTCAAGAAGAAGAGTTTCCGGTCTAGAAGCTTTGGAGGTTTCAGTTTCATCCTTTTTCTTCTTCTTAGGCTCAACATCCTCTTCAGTTTTCTTCCTCTTACTCCTCGTGATGTATTTAGATTTGGGAGCAATCTCTTCAACTCTGGATTTTGGCATGTCATGCCCTTCTTCTCTCATTATAGCCACAAACGAAGCAATTGTTGTTGGATTATCTTCTTTACGATAGCAGGGGTAGTTCGGTACTGAATGTTTGATCGTAGTGTCGTGAGGGATAGATATAGGTTTCACATCAACATTACTGATCATTTTCATATGCTTAAGGTTCACAGCATTGAAAGCTTCTCCTACTTTGCTAGTCAGATAGTATGTGTACTTGGTTTCTTTGACTAGATACTCCACTAGGCCACTTTCAACAAAGATGTCAGAGAGAAGTCTTCCAAACGGAATGTAATTTACAATCTTCCTATCTGGTAAAGCTGTTGTTCTCGTCTTGCGCACCATATCTCTCAGGTAGTAGAAAAGAATGGATGGAAGACACATTTTCTCATTTTTGTGCAAGTAGTACAACATGTACTTTTGATTTGTGTTGAAGAAATCTGTAGCACTCTTTGGAGGTCTTGGACTGATACATCCAAGAATGATTTTATGCCAGATTCTCAAATTGTCACGCAGATTCTTGCTTTTGTATTCTGTAGTCCCAGCTTGACAATTTTTGAAGATTGCTCTGTTGATGACGGAGTCAGATATTTCAGTTTTTCCATAAACTCTTTTTCCTTCCAAGAGTTACATCCCTAGTAGGTCTGAAATAGATTTTTCAGTGATAATGATCTTTTGATCTATAACAAAAGATACAACATGAAGATCGTCTGTTTCAGCGTGCCTCTAGAATTCCTTTACTAGGTCATCAAAGGTTGAACCTCTAAGTATTTCAAAGTAACTTTTCCATCCTTGAGTATTAAGTTGATCAATTTTGTTAAACCCGTTATCGCGAAGATTGTCGAAGTCGACAAGCAGCTCTTTCAGAACAATAAGTTCGTTTGCATGCATAACACAAGTAACAGAGGAATTTCTCTGTGTGACATGGGTTGCATTGATTGTGGGAAGAGATAATGAAGTCGAGGCGATCGTCGCGGTGGTTGTGGAGGTGGTAGAAGGTGTGATAGATGAAGATGACAGCTCTTGGGAGACATTCAGTGACGTTTCAACTTCTTTGGAGAGGAGAACAGTTTCTTGTTGATCGATGTTTGTCATGATGATGGTTAAGAACGGAGAGGATGAGAACATGGATTGAGTTTGAGAGAGAGAGAGAGAGAGAGAGAGAAATTTAGGGTTTTAGGGTTTCCTTTTGAGTGAAAGAGGGAATAGGAATGGTTTTTAAAAACATGAAGAGATAGACACAACAGGGGATAAGTAAATAAATGTAATTAAGTTTTGAGTCAATCCCAAGAAAATTATTGTTCGTTTGATTTGGGTAAATATAGTGAATTAGATGTAATCTAATCACATGCAAAAAAATCATTTTCTAATTAAATGACGCCTCAGAACTGACTCAGAAGAGAAATTAATCAGAACTGAGATACTTCTCACAAAAGTGGTTTTGATGATTTAAAAATACTTATTTCTTCTGACTAACACATTTGGTTCTGAAATAACCTTATTCTGAGCAGTACACCATTTTCAGATGTTTTAAAATATTTAGAAATCTATCTTTAGCTAAGGGTTTTGTAAAAATATCAGCCCGTTGATGGTCTGTATCAATAAATTTTAAGCATAAGGTTCCCTTCTGAACATAGTCTCTGATAAAATTGTGTTTTATTTCAATGTGTTTATCCCTAGAATGAAGAATTGGATTTTTACTTAAACAAATAACAGCAGTATTATCGCAGAAAATATGAATGTTACTCTCATATATCTGATAGTCTTCCAGCTGATTTTTCATCCAAAGCATTTGTGTACTGCATAGAGAAGCGGAGATGTATTCTGCTTCTGCTGTAGAGAGAGCAATTGTAGATTGCCTCTTACTTGACCATGAGATTAGATTGTTTCCTAGGAACTGACAGTTTCCAGATGTGCTCTTTCTTTCCAATCTGTCTCCAGCATAGTCTGCATCGCAGTAACTAGAAAGAGTATACTCTGATGTTTTCTCATACATCAGGCCAAGGTTAGTTGTTCCTTTCAGATACCTCAGAATTCGTTTAACAGCAGTTAAATGAGATTCCCTTGGATCTGATTGGAACCTAGCACATAAATGTACACTAAATAATATGTCAGGTCTAGAAGCAGTAAGATATAAGAGAGAGAGCCTATCATACAACGATAGAGCTTTTGACAAACCTTAACTCCTGTTTCTTCTTTTCTCATGGCACATGTTGGATGCATTGGCGTTTTAGCTGTATTACAATCCACCATGTTGAATTTCTTCAGAAGTTCTTTTGTGTACTTACTTTGATGAATGTAGGTGCCTTCTGATTTCTGATCTATTTGAATTTCCAAAAAGAACTTTAACTCACCCATCAGACTCATTTCGAATTCTGCTTGCATTAACTTTGAAAATTCTTCGCATAAAGAGGGGTTAGCAGAACCAAAAATAATATCATCAACATAGATTTGAACTATAAGAATATCATTCTTGTATGTTTTACAGAAGAGAGTTGTGTAAGCCTTTCTTATGGTGAAATTGTTTTCTAAAAGAAATTTGCTCAATCTATCGTACCAAGCTCTGGGAGCTTGCTTTAAACCATAGAGTGATTTTTTGAGTTTAAAGACAAAATCTGATTTTTCTAAATTTTCAAAACCAGGAGGTTGTTTGACATAGACTTCTTCTGATATATAACCATTTAAGAATGCACTCTTAACATCCATCTGATATAGGGTGATGTTATGATTTACTGAAATGGAAATTAATAACCGTATTGCTTCAAGTCTGGCGACATGAGCAAAAGTTTCATTGTAATTAATTCCTTTTTGTTGACTGTATCCCTGAGCGAAAAGTCGTGCCTTGTTTCTGACAACTTATCCCTTCTCATTTAGCTTGTTTCTGAATACCTATTTGATTCCAATAACATGAACATTCTTAGGTTTTGGAACTAGATCCCAAGCATCATTCTTTGAAAATTGATTCAGTTCTTCTTCCATAGCCAGAACCCATTCTTTGTCCATAAGAGCTTCTTCAACCGTAGCTGGTTCAATTAACGACACCAGTCCCAAGAGTGTTTCTTCTGATGGTCTGAGGGCTGATCTGGTTCTGACTGGAGCGTCCTTGCTACCAAGAATTAGTTCCTCAGGATGAGATATATACATTCTTCTTTTCTTTTGCTATGGAGTATTCGGAGTTACATCGGTGGTATCCGGCATAGGGTTTTGCTGGTCTTTGACTTCATCTGCCTTTTCTTTAGGTTCTGAGAAGCTAATTTCCAAACCTGCAAGCTTTTCAACTAGCTCTGACTTTTCAGAGTCAGGCTTGTCATCGAATCTAACATGAATTGATTCTTCCACAATCCGTGATTCTGTGTTATAAACTCTGAATCCTTTTGAGCGTTCAGAGTATCCTAACAGCAAACACTTCTGTGCTTTGGAATCAAACTTGCCAAGATTCTCTTTAGTATTTAGCATAAAACAAGTACATCCAAATGGATGAAAATAGGAAATATTGGGAATTTTATTCTTCCACAATTCATAAGGAGTTTTATTTAAGATAGGTCTAATAGAGATTCTATTTTGAATATAACACGCAGTGTTGATTGCTTCTGCCCAAAAATGCTTAGCCATGTTAGTTTCTTGGATCATAGTGCGATCCATTTCTTGTAAAGTTCTGTTCTTTCTCTTTACAACTCCATTTTGTTGTGGAGTTCTAGGACAAGAAAAGTCATGGGATATCCCATGTGAATGAAAAAGGTTTTCAAAGTCTTTGTTTTCAAATTCTCCACCATGATCACTTCTGACTTTGATGATTTTGCAATTTTTCTCATTTTGTACTTGGGTGCAGAAGGAAGCAAACACAGAATGTGACTCATCCTTGTGTTTTAAGAATTTCACCCATGTCCAACGACTGTAATCATCAATGATGACTAGTCCGTATTTCTTACTATTGATCGAAGCAGTTTTCACTGGTCCAAAAAGATCAATGTGAAGAAGTTCTAACGTTCTGGAGGTGGAAACAATATTTTTTGCTTTAAAGGAGGTTTTTGAAAACTTGCCTTTCTGACATGCTTCACAAAGAGCATCTGAAGAGTACTTCAGATTTGGCAAGCTTCTGACAAGACCAAGCTTGTTCAGCTGAGAAATTCTTCTCAAGCTAACATGACCAAGGCGTTTGTGCCAGATCCATTGCTCTTCATTTACAGAAAGAAGACATTTTACATTTTGGTGTTTTAAATCTGATAATTTAATTTTGTAAGTATTGTTCTTCCTCTTTCCATTGAACAGGACAGATCCATCCTTTTGACTTACAGCTTTACAGGATGTTTGATTAAAGATAACGTCATAACTATTGTCACTAAGCTGACTGATTGACAATAGATTATACATAAGACCTTCAACTAACAGAACATTATTAATAGAGGGAAGCTTACCATTTCCAATAGTTCCGGAGCCAATGATTCTTCCATTTTGATTTCCTCCGAAATCGACGACACCTCCGGGTTTAAGTTTCAGATCTTGGAACATATGACTTTCTCCCGTCATGTGTCACGAGCATCCACTATCTAGGTACCATGATTGGTGTTTCGATGGTGCCATTAAGGATGTCTGCAACATAAATTATCTTATTTTTAGGTACCCATTTTGTGGGTCCTTTCACATTAGCCTTTCCAGAGGTTCTGACACCTTTGGACTTCCTTATATTGGAATAATAGTGTGGAAATTGTGCATAATGTTTAAGTTTAGGAGTTTTCTTCAGTGTCTGTATTTGTGTAGTGATCGGTTTTGAACCTTTTTGTTCAGAACATTTTAAAATAGTGCCAGAGGGTACAAAAGGTTTGGACAGAGGTATTATCTTGATACTTTTGGTCTCATCATATGGTTGTGATGGTCCTAAATATCCTAGAACTCTGTTACCATTTCTGCTGACTCCATATATCATTGAAGCCATTTTGCTTCTGTCTATGCTTTTAGCAAGAAAGCGTTGGAAAGCTCTATCATACTTGACTACTTCATTAGTATTGGTTTTGTTAGAGATGATTTTTTCTTCTAACCTAGAGATTTTAGTTTTTAATGCAGTATTTGAATTTTCTAGAGAAAGTAGTTTTTCATTTAATTCAAGAATGGTTTGTTTGCTTTTAGTAAGATCTTCTGAAGGAATCACAAGAGTCTTTTTCAGAGTTTTGTGTTTTCTTCGAAGAGTTTGATATCTTTCCATAAGTTCATATAATCCTATTTCAAGTTCAGAGCGAGATAGGGAAGAAAGTACCTCTCTTTCGTCATCGGAGTCTGAAGGTTCTCCTTCTGATAGAACGTCGTTTGATTTAGCCATGAATGCTACGTTGGCACGTTCTTCATCAGAATCATCTTCGTACTCTGAATCATCCCAAGTTGCCATAAGACCCTTTTTAGCTTTCTTAGGTCTTTCATCTTTCTTAACCTTTGGACAGTCATTTTTGATATGTCCAGGTTCCTTGCATTCAAAGCACGTAACATCTCTTCCATAAGTTCTCTTTTGACCATATGTTGACTCAGATCTTCTTCTTGGTCCTCTGAACTTATTTCTTCTGTATTTCCATAGTTGACTAATTTTTCTTGATATGAGAGATATGCCATCTTCGTCTGATTCTTCTTTAGATTCTTCCACTTCCTCCTCTGCTTGATACGCCTTTTTCTTCTCAGGTTTAGCTTTTAGAGCAATGGATTTGATTTTCTTTTGGGGTTCATCTTCTTGGAGCTCTATTTCATGACTTCTTAAAGAACTGATTAGTTCCGCAAGACTTATACTATTCATATCCTTTGTTAGTTTCAAGGCGGTCACCATGGGTCTCCATTTGACAGGTAGACTTCTGATAATTTTCTTGACATGGTCTGCAGTAGAATAGCCTTTGTCCAGAACTCTGAGTTCGGCAACAAGCATCTGAAATCTTGAGAACAAGGTTTCCACAGTTTCGTCATCTTCCATCTTGAAGACCTCATATTTTTGAACTAGTGCAAGAGCCTTCGTCTCCTTGACTTGAGCATTGCCTTCATGAGTCATACGAAGAGAGTCAAAGATGGACTTCGCAGTTTCTTTGTTTGTAATTTTCTCATATTCTGTATAAGAAATTGCGTTTAACAGAATCGTTCTTGCTCTGTGATGATTTTTGTAAGTTTTCTTCTGTGCATCTGTAAATGCACTTCTATCAATCTTTTTGCCTGTAGTATCTACAGGGTGACTGTAGCCATCGACTACCAGATCCCATAGATCTAAGTCAAACGACAAAAAGTAACTTTCAATTCTATCTTTCCAATAGTCAAATTTTTCTCCATCAAAGATAGGAGGTTTTGCACTATAAGAATCTCTTTCATTTACAATAACACTTATCTCAGCATTTGGTATAGACATTGTTTTTCACACTTGGATCGGTACTGAACACTGTTAAGTGCTTGATAAAAATTCAATCTTTTTATCACCTCAGAACCGAAGCTCTGATGCCAATTGAAGGTGTGAAAAACTCAAGAAAAGGGGGGGTTTGAATTGGTTTTTCAAAATAAAATTGTTTCTTTTATTAAAACTTACTTTTGTTAGACTCTTTCTTTTATCAATAAAAACTCTTTTCAATCACGACACAATGACACGTTATGTTTATACTAGTTCACTTGAGAAACACTCAAGCTAGTCTAGTCCACCCGCCAAGGTGATTTTGCCTCTCTCAACGAGGTCTTAATCCACTATTCAATCAAATCAGTACAATGCACGAGCCAAACCGCTGGTGACTAACACAACCTCTAAAACTCACAAGTTTTAGACTTCTCAAGTAATACAACCTCACAGGTCTTACTCAAGGAACAACCTCTAAGACACATGACTTAGACTTCTTAAGAAATACAACCTCACAGGTCTTTCTCAAGGAACCCAAACCTAAGTTTGAATAAATTTCGTTTACAAAGAAATGCTTCTATACAAGCTGAAAATGTAAACACGTTTTCGGCCAGAATGACTTAAGAAAGATTTCAGATAGAGAGAGTATTGCAGTAGCGTTCGTGTGTATCTTTCTTCAAGTCTTTTGCTTCCTTTTATAGCCGTGTAGAAAGAGTCGTTGAAATGTAATCATGATAACTTAACTAGGCTGACGGCTAGAAGCGTGAGGACAGATAAAAAATTTTGCGTGCTGCTTGTCCTGTTTTTGTCAGAATATCTTTGATTGTACCATTGCACAGTTACCAAGATATTTTCACTTGAATTAAGGTGCAGCTGTACTATGTAGCTTTGTCTTCTTGGCTTCTCAACTTCAGAGGCTTTTTACGAGAATGAGTAAGAAGGGAAAACTTAGCTAGGTTCTTGAGATTCTCAAGTCTTCGAATCTTTAGAGTCTTTAGTACTTGGTTTTCAGAACCTCGATCGCTTGGTGCGTTGTCTTCATATCTTCAGAGACTTCTGATAGTATTTGGTTGAAGCATGAGTAAAGACTTGATTTAGGTCTTCAGAACCTTGATTCAGAGAGCTTAGGTCTTTAGCATCTGGACTTCGTTCGATCAGAACCTATGTCTTTAGATCTTCAGAACCCGTTCTCTTTTCCTTTTATATCAGAGTGTGTAGGCGGAGTATTTTACTTTAAGCATTGTGTTCGCGCCAATTTATGGAAGCATAACCTGTTTGTTACATTCTCACGAATAACAAACATTAGTTGTACAAAATTGTTCATACAAAAATACTCATTTGGTATCATCAAAACTTAGAGATAAAATTGCAGAACCAAATCTTGTTCTCACAATCACTACGTGAGTACCTGGCTCGATTCAATGAGGAAACCCTCAAAGTATCTCATCCAAACCAGGAACTGTTTGTGGGGGCTTTTCAGTATGGATTATGAGTCAGGCAATTCAACGAGTCGCTGGCTCAGAAACAGACTATTAGCATGGACGATATCACTACCCGGGCTGAATGTTACATCGTGGGAGAAGAAAGTAACCAAGAGAAAAGAGCCAGGGATATCAATGAAAAGACAAAGAGCAAGGAAGAGGCATCAAACAGGAGGAAGGAGCATCCTCGGGGAGCTGCGCATGGGCGACATGCTGCCAGACCATTCAGATAGCCATACGAGCCAGACAGAGACCTCACCCATACAAGCAGGGGAGATATCCTTAAAGAAGTCATCCATATGAATCTGTTACCGGAGCATCATCGTCCCAAAAAAGCCAACACAATCATGGGAAGGCAACCTGAGGCTTGGTGTAATTACCACCGTGTACGGGGACATCACACCAAGGGTTGTCAGTAGCTGAAAAAGGAAATTGAAGCTCTAATCCAGAGGGGACACCTCTTGGCATACGTGAAGGATTTCTCGACCATAAAATAACAAAAGAAGTCCTCTCCGAGATGATCAGGGACAGAAAAGTCATCCCGAAAGAAGAGTTCAGATGTCGAAGAGGGTCACGAGACAAAGGCAGCTTGGCACACCCTAAATACCATTTTTGGGGGGTTTGTTGGTGGTGGAGAGACAAGTTCAGCCAGAAAGAGATATGCTAGAGCAGTTATGCATATCGACCAGAGATCCCCAGAGAAACCGGAAAGCAACTTAGATGTTGTAACATTCTCCAAATAAGATGCCATAGGAGTCTTAGCTCATGAGAATGATCCTATGGTTATCAAAGTACAGATAAGAGATTGGAGCGTGAAAAGGGTACTGATAGACCCTGGAAGTTCGGCCGACGTATTGTATTGGGATGCATTTAGATTAATGAGGCTTGATGTGACCGAGTTATTACCATTCAAAGGCAGTCTAGTAGGATTCTCGGGAGAACAGGTTCAGGTGCTCGAACATCTAGCATTGCCGACTACCTTTGGTAACACGGCTAATGCGAAGACTGTCCAAGTGAGGTACCTGATAGTCAATGCTGCTTCATCCTAATAACATCATTACATGCCGGCCATCATTCAACGCCCTGGAAGCTTCGCTTTCAACTCTATATCTGACAATGAAATTCCCACTCGGAGATGGACAGGTTTGAATTGTCAAAGGCGACTAGGGGCTGGCGAGAAAGTGTTATAAGGATAGCTTGAAGTTGAAAAGAAAGGAACCCGCAGGAGAAGCAGATCCCAAGAATTCCCTCAAAGTCCACCTGGTCGACATAGACCCACATGATGATTCAGTTGAAGACAACATAGTGCCCAGCGAAGAAACCAAGCAAGTCCAGATTGGGCATCTACCATCCCATGTTACACACATCGGAGTCAACATGTCCCCTGAAGAGGAGAAATAGATCGTACAAGCTCTAAAGGACAACGTGAACCTTTTCGCATGGAAGCCATCAGACATGCCAGGGATAGATCCCAATTTCATATGCCATCATTTAGCAATCATTCCAGACATCAAGCTAGTTTCTCAAAGGAAAAGAAAGGGTGGCGATGAAAAAAGGAAGGCAATTGCAGAAGAAGTCGAGAAGTTGTTACAGGTCAGGTTCATCAAGGAGATCAAGTATCCGACCTGGTTATCCAACGTAGTGATGGTAAAAAAGAAATCCGGGAAATGGCGAATGTGTGTGTACTTTACGGACCTCAACAAAGCATGTCCTAAAGATCCGTATCCACTTCGAAACATTGACCGACTGATAGATGCTACATCAGGTTTCCGTTTGCTCCGTTTTAAGGATGCATACTCTGGGTACAACCAGATCCGCATGAATCCAATAGACGCACCAAAAACTGCTTTCATGACCCATCAGAGCAATTACTATTATTAATTCATGCCTTTTGGACTCAAAAATGTTGGGGCTACTTACCAGAGGCTAATAGATAAGGTGTTCGCTACTCAGATAGGTAAGAATCTGGAGGTCTAGGTAGATGACATAGTGATCAAGACAAGTGAAAACCGGTCACATGCGAAGGATCTAACTGAAACCTTTGCATCCATTAAAAGCTACAACATTAGACTGAACCCAGACAAGTGTACCTTTGGGGTGCAAGCCGGGAAGTTCCTCGGATTCATGCTCACCAACTGGGGAATAGAAGTAAACCCGGACAAATGTCGGGCTATAATAGATATGTGAAGTCCAACCACAAAAAAGGAGGTCCAACAGCTGACAGGGAGGTTAGTTGCATTGTCACGATTTTTATCATGTGTAAGAGACAAGTCATTACATTTCTTTGCAGCCATAAGGAAATCTAAGGAGTTTGAATGGACAGAGGCGTGTGAAGAAGCTTTTCAAGAAGTAAAGTGTTTCCTATCCTCACCTCATATCCTAGTAAGGCCCAAAGAAAATAAACCTCTAGTCTTATACTTGTCGGTCACGGATAAAGCCCTGAGCTCGGTTTTAGTACAAGATAGGAAGGTGGAGAGCGACCCGTATACTTTAACAGCAAAGTTCTAAAGGGAGCAGAGCTAAGGTACCAGAAGATTGAATGTTTAGCGCTGGAAGTAGTCATCACAGCCCGGAAGCTGAGACATTATTTTCAAGGTCACCCCATCACAATAAAGACGAATTACCCAATTAAACAAATACTGAGAAAGCCCGACTTAGCAGGACGGATGGTCAAGTGGGCAATAGAGCTCTCCGAATACGACATCAACTTTATACCTAGGACCAGTATTAAGTCACAGACACTGGTCGATTTTGTGGTTGAATTAAGTGCACCAGCTGGAGAAGAAATCTCAAACAGATGGATCCTTTATGTAGGTGGATCTTTAAATCTCAAGGGAAGCGAAGCCGGAATCATTTTGGAAGGACTCGGAGATCTAACATTAGAATACTCTTTATGTTTCAATTTTCAGGTTAGTAACAACCAGGCAGAGTACGAAGCCTTGATTTCCGGAATAAAATTGGCAAGAGAAGTCAGAGTAACACACTTGTTGGTAAAAACCGACTCCTAGCTAGTGGTCGGACAGATGAAGAACAAGTACCAGATGAAGGATTCCACCTTGATAAAGTACCTTCAGAAAGCTTCATGAATATCCAAAGCGTTCTCAGAATTTGAAGTCGTCCACATCCCAAGAGAAGATAATGCCCGAGCTGACCTTCTAGCCCGGCTAGCCAGCTCAAAGAATCCAGGAATGAATAAGACCATGATTTAAGAAGTTCTCGAATCACCCAGTATTCAATCAGAAGAAGTATTAACCATAGAGAATGTTCAAGGGTGGATGAGACCCATTATCAGCTACTTGACCCAGGAAGTATTACCCGAAGACGTCAATGAAGCCCAAAAGATTAAAAAGATAACTTCCCGGTATATCATAATCTCGGAAACGCTCTACAAGATGGGCAGGTCATCACCTATGCTCAGGTGTGTGTCAGAGTCTGAGATGGGGCTGGTAATTAAAGAGGTCCATGAAGAAGCTTGTGGTAGCCACATCGGTGGGAGAGCACTATCCAGAAAGATCCTAAGAGCCGGGTACTACTGGCCACATATGATACGAGATTCCATCGAATACGTTAGCAAGAGTGAAAAATGCCAAGTATTCGCTCCATTTAAACATTTACCAGCCGAGTCACTCCATCTGATTACATCCCCATGGTTGTTCTATCAGTGGGGAGCAGACATCCTAGGGTCATTTCCAGCTGCTTCAAGACAACTCAAGTTCCTAATTGTTTCAGTTGTTTATTTTACAAAATGGGTGAAAGCCGAGGCTGTTGCTCGGATCTCTGCCGAGAAGGTTCGCAAATTTTATTGGAGGAACATCATATGTCGGTTTGGTTTTCCAGGAGTCATAGTCTCGGAAAATGGAGCTCAATTTGCAAGCACTTTGGTTGTATACTTTTACAAAGATTATGGAATACAAAACAGGTTCACATTAGTAGAACACCCACAAACCAATGGTCAAGCAGAAGCCGCCAACAAGGTTATCTAGGAGGAATAAAAAAGAAACTGGAGGAAACAAAAAGAATGTGGATCGATTACTTGCCAGAGATATTGTGGTCATACCACACAACACCACATTCTACCACTCAAGAAACACCCTTCAGGATGGTATATAGAGCTGATGCAATGATACCAGTGGAAATTAACACTCCGGCTTGGAGGCGTGAATGCATTAATGAAATCACCAACATGGAGAATTTGAACATCTCGGCTGACCAGATAGACAAAGTTAGAGAGACATCACGGATCAGAGAAGTTGCTGCAAAGCAGAGGTTAGAAAGAAGGTACAACCTGAAAGTCCGGCAGAGGGAGTTCCAAGAAGGCGACCGGGTCTTGAAGAAAATCACAGACCCAAAAAACAAGGGAAAGCTCGCCCCCAATTGGGAAGGCCCATTCAGGGTAATTCGAAAGCTAAACAACGGAGCATACAAGCTGGAAACATTAGAAGGAATAGAAATACCTAGGACATGGAATGTATCCAATCTTAGGTTGTATTTCAGTTAAATCTTATGTAATTCAATAGTGAATGAAGGACCCGGGTTGCAATCTTTTCCCTTGCAAGGGCAAGGGTTTTTAACGAGGCACCTGGACTTAAAAAATTATTATGTCTTGTTTATAGGTATTCGGCTGGAGATGATGAGTTATAACTCAGAAAACTCCTATAAACGTGTCGACTTGCTCTGCGTACATAGGTCGCCCATAAACGGGTTGATTAAACTCCTATAAACGTGTTGACTTGCTCCGCATACATAGGTCGCCCATAAATGGGTTAATTAAACTCCTATAAACGTGTTGACTTGCTCCACGTACATAGGTCACCCATGAACGGGTTGATTAAACTACTATAAACATGTTGACTTGCTTCGCGTACATAGGTCGCCCATAAACGGGTTGATTAAACTCCTATAAACGTGTCGACTTTCTCCGCATACATAGGTCACCCATAAACGAGTTGATTAAACTCCTATAAACGTGTCGACTTACTCCGCGTACATAGGTCACCCATAAACGGGTTGATTAAAATCCTATAAACGTGTCGACTTGCTCTGCATACATAGGTCGCGGAAAACGCTCTGCGTACACGGGTTGAATAAACATGTCTACCAGCTCCGTGCACACAAGCCGGACAATCAAAAATAAAAATGATGAAACATCTAAGCCCAAAACACGAGATACTTGGGGCTTGCAAGTAAAAAAGTCATACATGGAAAATTGCCAATAAGAAAGGAGCAAATATCTGTTGAAAGGACACCGAGTCCATACCATAATCAGCGCCTAATCCTACAAGAGTTCAGGACTCCCAAAAGTGTGAAGACGATACACACAAGATAACTAAAGGCTCCTTAATAATTAGCTTCATGATAAGCTATCTGAAAAGTCTTGGAAATCAAGCATAAGCAAAATAAAAATAATACGCGGCAATCTATAATCAAACACCTTAAGTTAGTCTAACTTAGTGCCCGCGGGGCTGGATATATGCACGGATTATTTTGCAAAGGAACAAACATGATGAACAGCAACGACATAAACAAAAGCCTTAGAAGGGCAAAAAATTGTACATTACAAAGCCCGAAGGCTAAAAATTCATAAGCATAAAGGGGGACAACACCACACTCCCTCGCCAAAATGTAAAAGTGCATCCAGAAGGATGACTAACTAAAAACAAAGAACATCAAGATTAAGTAGCAGCCGAAGTATCATTAACAATATCATTTTGGGTCGGGTTCACATTCCCGTTAGCGTCATTAACCGGCCCTTGAGACCTCTCTGGGCTATCCTTCTCCAGCTCGCCAAGATCCACACGTCGGCCATCCTGCACCACCTTGAAGTAATCCATCTCCGAAAAATCCAAGCAAGGATGGAGATAGAGAACTTGATCTTTAGCTCTCTCAAAAGCTTCGTCACCAGCAGACAAAATATCGATATGAGCTTTCTTCAGAGCTTCTTTAAGATCGCTATATGATGATAAGAGCTCGGAATTAGAGGCCTCGGATATCTTCAACTGATCAGTAAGTTTGGCTAAGGTCGACTTATGATCAGACTCCAAAGTCTCTTTTTCCTTCCTCGTGTTAGCTAAATCCTTCTCCAAGCTGGAAAGCTTCTTAGACTGAGATTCCTGGGAACTCCTCAACTGAGCGACTTCATCCTTAAATATTGACTCAAGCTTTTCAGAGTCATCAGATAATTCAAACAAACCACGGGCGAGGACAGAACACCTCATCAGATAAGAACTAAGATTCTGAGTGATTTTCTGCAGACCAATGGATTTAACTTTATTAACATCCTCGGGAGCATCGAGATGATCACGCAGATATCAGAAGCCATCAAAATCATTGGACCAAAACTTGAATTCCCCATATGCAGAATTCTCCCCTGGGCATATCATGAGGGAGTTAATCTCCATTTCAGTTTGATGAATATCCTCATTCATTTGAACCTTCATTTTCTTTGGGTCACCTTGAGAGACCTCGTCCTGAGCAAGTAAAATGAGAGGCTGGGGCTCAGCCTTACTCGAGGCGGCTTTAGTGCTTGTACCCCTGGGTCGTTTTGGTGCCCGGACTTTTAGCCCACCTAAGTCGGACTTGGATGCATATGCACCCCCAGTTCCTCTCTGGGCTTCCCGAGCTGCTTGCATCAATTTCTTTTGCTCGGCTACAGATAGATCAGTCATCTTGTCTACAAACAAACAATATGAGATTAGAGTAAAAGGAAGACGAGGAATATTTAAAATGAAAAATGATGATTACCCAAAAAGGAAAGAAGTCGATCGTCATCTAAGGGCAACAATTCCTTAGTCCTCATCATATGGAATGAATCAAGAATGGCCAGGGACTGGAGTTCCAAGTCATTTAGTTTATCTTTGTTAAAACCAGTAATTGATAAGGGATCCTTGGTCCAGTAGTGAGGAAAGCGGGGATGCCCATCTAAGGCGTATAACACCTGTGGACATCTCGGCCCATTACGAACCCTCAAAAAACAATCTTTATAATTCTTGTAATTTGAGGTATAGGCCTGAAGGAAACTTCGGCTGGGCATATTCCACTAATTTGAACCCAGCTCCGGTTATCAACTCATTTTACCTCAAAGAAGGAAAAAGAATAAACCTATGGTTGGAACGATGTCTAAAACCTCGCAAACCCTCTCAAAGGCCTTTATAAATCCCTAATTGTTGGGACGGAGTTGGGAAGGTGCTATATTGACGGTCTTCAACACGTCCACCTCGAAATCGGAAAAAGGGATACGGGTGTTGAAATCTTCCAGAATACTAGGATAAAAGTAGAAAAACTCTTCAGAAATATCTTTTGGCCAGAGTATACGTACTCTTTCCTTTGAACCACATGGTTCCAAAATAACGTCATCTTCGGAACCAGTAGAGGATATAATCCTCAGGGATCGGATTTTAGCAATTTCTAGGTCATCAGCAGTACTATTCTTATGGTTTATAACCTCAGAATCGAAGGGAGCAGCGGTCTACATTAGAATTTCTATAGAACCTGAAGAGTCAAAGTCAAAGTCACTTTCAGAAGTGAGAATCTCATTATAAAACTTATCCATGACTCGCCTATACTCTTCTACCCCTACAGAATCTGTCATCTCTTGCATGTTTTCTTCCCATAATCTTTTTCTCTCCTCATCACTCTTATGGATAACCTTACCCTCATCATCACATTCCCTAAGAACTACCATTTTTGCTAAAAAGAAAATAGAGGAAAATCAATAGGGAAAGGAAAAAATACATGGAGTAAAGAGCGCTTGGAGTTGAAACAGATTCGTTTAAAGAATGTAGGAGTAAAGGAAAGAGAAGGTTGACTTTAATATAAGCCCAACGTTCAAAAAATGTCTAGAGAATAGCCACTCATGATGTATTAAAGTCATCATAACGCTAGGGAAGATTAGGGGACACGATCGTTCGAAGATTTTTGACACGTAAGGACCTAAGAAGAAAAGCTGACCTATAACTCGGCACCTAGCAAATATATCCAGGCTCATGTTACTGCCGAGTACTGCACCCTTATAAACGGACATAGTACTCGGGGGCTTATGTACATGCCAAATATATTTTATGCCGAGTTTTGTAGTCGGATATGAGTAAGCACGGACTAGACTATGGTAGCTGGAATGTAGAAAGCTAGACAAGCATCATACACAAATCGGTCAAGAAGCCCGACTCCCATCAGCCGAGTTCTTACAAGGCCGGGTATTATACCCGACCAACCTGGCACCGACGCCGGTCATGAGCTCAACAAGTGCCACTCCAACAGTTGTAACAGCGGCGGCGCATCAATGCAGAAGTTACCTTGTCTTCAAAGCATGTATTCATGAAGAGGAGTTACGACAATGATGGCCATGCAACGTCAGAAGTCCAAGAGGCTTATCTTAATGGCATAACTTAAATGAAGATGAAAGAAGGTTATAAAAGGGTCTCCCACATGAGGGTTAAGCAAGACATATCCATCTTGAGACAATATACAGCACCTGTATAGCTCTCAAATCCCCAAAGATACTTACACAGTATAGACAGCATAGTCTTCTTTGACCTAAAAGAGGAGACTAACACTTTTGGTGATCTAACAATTTTTGGCTAGAACAGGTTCAAAGATGGAATCGTTAGTGTGACCTTACATTGATATTAACTTTATTATGTTGAGTTCGATTCAGAGATGGAACCGATGTTGAGTTTCGAAGATGGAGATAATGGTGAGCCTTCATGTATTTTTTTATGTATAACTCATGCATCATGTAGATAAGTGATAGGTGGGGATTCGTTCCATTGACGAGTCATGATCTAGAGATGTAATTAGTGATGAGTCCTAATTCAGAGATGGAATCGATGAGGAGCTTGTGGTTTAGAGATGTAACCATTGATGAGCTTGGGGTTTAGAGATGGAACCCATGGATGAATTTAGTAACATAACTCTAAAACTTCCAAACCTTGGCACCACATGCATCGGAGTAGAGTCGAGGTGTCCATTGCATGCATGAAATTACATGTTGATTGATTGGATTATGTTGTGTATCCATCCTTGTTGTATTATACACCGCTAACATGATTTGAGTGCATTCTCACCCCTCTTTGTTGTTGTGTGGTTATTCATGTCGTTGTTGCGGATACTCAGGTATAGGAGCCTTAGTGTCACGCAGATTAGAAGATGGCTGAGATGGCTATCTTCACATCTTTATTTCTACATTTATTTAGTTTATGCGAATAAAGCCCTGATACTGTAACACTGGGACGAGATTTGTTATGTCTATCTAAGAAAGTTATTTTTAATTGCATTTTCACTTATTTCAAATCTAATTCCTTTTGAGAACATGAGATGTTTTAATCGTTTAAATGTTTAAATTTTCATTGGGATGTTTCGTAAATTTTGAAAAGGATGTTTGATTGAGAATTACGTGTGACACTCTAATGGTGATGTTTATGCATGTATATTCGTTCTTCTCTTTTAAACTAAGAGTCAGGGTTTTAAAGTGTTACATAGTTGGTATCAAGTCCTGGTTGGTCCATTCGGCCTAGGTTATGACTAAATTGTACCATTGTGTGCGACATATGTGTGAACATTGTCAATGCTTTACAGTTATTTGCTATATGTTGAAAAGTATTTCGGGGGTGTTTTATCGTCTCCACAAGGATTGTATGTGTATTGCCGCTGTTCTATAGTCGAAAACGTTTTAAACTTTTAAAGTAACAAAGAGTTTGGTATTTTCGTATCGGATCATTTGCATAAGAATTTAGTAATCAACGGTAAAGAAATTGGTTTTAAAGTTTGCTAAAAACATGTCAAGATTAGGGTCCGATAATCCGTTTTGTACGTATTTACTCGATAAAGGATGTGAACTCGTTAACGATGAATATAACCACATATCCTCTCAACAAGTTTATCTCTAACACTTGTTGTGAGATTTATCATATTGATCCTTTGATGATCTCTCACTCAAACTACCAATATGATAACATTCAAGATCAATATTTATGAATATCAACTTTCAAAACTATCTCTAGCCTCATGATTATTGATGGATTGAATCTTAGGTCAAGTTTTAGAACATATCTCTCGATCATGAACTAAAACAAAATATAAACCATATAAACAAAGTTTTTCCTCTATATTTATCATCAACAAGGTTCACAAACTTAATATAAAGATCAATACATACATAATGATGGATTACCTACCACTAATCTTGACACAAGAGTTGCTTAGCTACCAATTGTCATGGTAGCTTGATCAACAAGTAATGGACAGAGATTTTGTTGCATCAATCTTCAAAGATTCAAGGATTGAAGCATAAAAGATTTGGATCCTAAGAAAAATAATAAAAGATGAAGTTTTTATGCTTCAAAGAAGTTTCTAGGTTACAATGATTCTTTGTAAAAGTGTTATCTTTCAAAATATCTTCAAAACTAACTAAATACTACTTTCTGCCCAAGCAAATTCGCCGGGCGAGTGCCTTCTTTCGTCGGGCGAAGCCCATAAATGAAGCCACATGACACTTACAGTGCCAGCTGGTCCATCTAAAATATCTCTCTTCGTCGGGCGCTCTATTCCTTCGCTGGGCGAATCCAAATTTGTTGGGTGAATAAAACCTGGGAGCTACTGGAACTTGAATTGGAATTAATTAAATATCTCGCCTCTTCCTCGCCAGGCGAATCCATATTCTCCGGGAGAATTAGCAAGCGAGCCAAGTCCTCTAGCTACTGGAATTGGACTTCAAAAACAACATTTCCTCTCGCTGTTGCTTCGCCGGGCGAAGCAACCTTTCTTCGCTGCATGCTCGTCGGGCGAAGCTTCCAAAATCTGCAGACACACGCACTTTTCGTTTCTTTGAATTTTCTTCTGCGACGATCTGCAACCTTTTGACAAATTTCACTACAAAATTAACAAACACATCAAAATATCTAATATTCACAAAAATGCAAGAATTGCTTAAAAGATAAGTCATTATCCGATTAAAGCAATAAAAAGAACTTAAAGGTGTCAATTTTAGATATAAAAACTAGCATTATTTGACAACTAACAAACTCTCCCCAACTTGCATCTTTGCTTGCCCTCAATCAAAGGAAATTTTTACAAAAATCACAAGAAAAGCTTTCACACACCCAAATAACCGATAGCACGCATGGTTCAAACTCGGCAATTTGCACGCACAAGCTACTTCTAAGCATTCATAGAATCAAAACTTGAATATGACTCAAATCCTAATCACAAAATTATACAATGCAACATCAAGTACCCTCAAGCTCGCATTGAATCACCTAAATACTCACACGCATTATGCACAATATTATTTACACGGGACAAAACACTCATAAGTAATCGCGCCACATCCAAAACAATTTATGCAATCATCTTACAATTCATGAATACTATGGAAACAAAGATCACAAAAGGACTTTTATTGGTTGTAACTTGGTCGGGGTTAAAAACAAGGGACATATGTACACGGCCATTGAAACAAGAAAGGGTAAAAACTATGAAGAGCATTTCTTTTTCAAAATTTTCAATCTTGTTCAATCCTTATTTCTTTCTTTCACAATGCATTCTCTTCTTTTGATTTTTCTTTTCTTTTTGTTCTTTTTGCTCTTTTTCTTTCTTCTTTTTTTTCGATTTCTTTGTCTTAGAATGCATTGTATCACCAAATCCTTTTTCTCTTTTCAAAATAAACCATTCTCCCAAACTTCAACATTTTCATAAGCTTAACTTAAATGCTCTTCAAAACGGGTTAAAATTCGGGTTCATGATTCAAACAAAATTTTCTTTTCGGCTCAAAAGAGGTTTCAAATATGCGCACATTCACAAGGTGACTTGAGGTGTTTTTGGAATGGTGGTTATACTCAAAGTGCACAAGCATTGCCTTGATAATTTCTATGTTTCCACAACTTCAAAACAAACAAATAAGATTAAACATAAACTATTTGAGTAAACAATGACTACATAAATCCCTCTGGAATTTGTGAACAATGAAGGCAACTCACATTTGTAGTAATGTCCTAATTGATTCAAAATGAACAAGAGTTTACAAAACATTGCATTGACCAATTTTTCAAAAAGTAAAAGTTTCACATTCACATTATGATTCTACAAAATCAATTTCATACCTTGATTGTGCTCATGCCAAGAAGCTTATCATCACCACATGCATAAAGGCAATAAGGCCTTCTTTTCATTTTTTTTTCAAACTTCTTGCCAACAATTCACTTTCAACAGTCAAAGGCAAACTTAAAACAAAAAAAATTTCGTACAAGCCAAATAAATACTCAAAACAGAATTATCATTACTAAATTGGTGTTTTCACACCCAAAATGTGTTTTGCCTTTCCGACATACATGTCTTGCCTTTCCGGCATACATCAAAAGTCTCGCCTAAGCGAAGAACAAACTAAACCAAAACAGAAATTAAAAACATAATTTAAATGACAAAACCAACAAAAATTCTTTCACTTTGAAGCCTATCCTCCAAACTCATCAAAACCATCTCCCATGTCCACATCAGCATCGTCACCAACATCATTTCCCGCAGCATCATCAACACCAGCAGCACCTACCCCCTCCGAAAAGAATGGACGCCTGTTCCCAGGCCAATTTGCATAAGCGTTGAAGTCGTCCCTTGAAGGAAATGGGGTGACCTCCAAGGGGTTCGTCTGGTACTGATACATCTGTTGCATACAATTAAAGTTAAATTCGTTAGACCTGTGAATAGAAGCGCCCATGTCCCACGAATAATTTTAAGTAGCCCTCATTCGGGGGTCCCAAGTAGAGAAATCCATGGGCTTGGTTGGCTCATTTGTTTGAGCATGAGAACTTTCACCAACAGCCCCTCTTTTCTTCTTCTTACTCGCAACCAACTTTCCTTTGCAATATCGATCTATGTAATCATCATCAATGAGCCCTCGCCTCTTTTCATTCACAACATTTGGTTCAAGGACCCACTTTTGGTTGCAAAGAGACTGAATCAGACATGGAAAGATGATTGGGGCAGCAGAATGAACACCAGGCATCCTTGTGTTTTCCACAAAAATTTTCATTTCATTTGCGATAACCTGAGCAATGTCAACCTCTAGATTCTCCATAATACAGTACATGAGTAAACCGGTCTCGAGAGGCACAGAGGACCTATGCAGCCTTGGCCTAACGTTGTACGAAAGCAAGAGCAAAATAGCCTTAGCCTCCAGAGTCATATCCTCTCTGTTGTACCTGATAGGCTCACCCTTCTCGTTCAAATCAACACTCCTTCCCGGAATTAAAATTGAACTTGAAATCTTTTCAAGGTCAAGAGGTTTCTTGAGTAACAGGGTGAAGTCATCTTTTTCCAAAATTCCCAAGGTGTACGGCTTACCCCATAAATTGTTGATCTCACAACGGCTAAAGCAAATCTCTTTTCCTCTGACAAAGGTTTTGAACCTGAAGTGTTCTCCCTCCGGCTGTAATGCATTGGCATAAAACTCTCTTACCAACTCGTAAGAGACACAGTCCACCGGGTTCAGCAATGATCCCCATCTTTTACTTTCGAAAATAGCCTGAACCCGACGGTAATCACCTTCGTGATTAAGGATGAATTTCCGCTCCGAAAGGATCTGCCTTCCATCTAGGATAACTATCCTTGCCGCATGCGCAACACTCAGAAAACGGCGCTGATCATACTCAGCCGGCACAGCAGATCCGCTTGCAGATCCCTTTTGTTTATTAGCAACGGTGGGTCTGGTTTTTGGAGCCATCTGCAAGACAGACAAAAGAAAACAAACCAACACAGCAGCAGGAAACACGTTAGAACAACAAACAAAAGAAAAGAAAATGAGTTAGAACAGGTAGAACCAAAACAGAACTGAGAAAGCTGTGTCGCCGCTGCTTCGCTGGGCGAAGCAGAAGCGAAGCTTTGCTGCAAGCTCGCCGGGCGAAAGTTTGCGAACACAGTTTCTTGCAAAAATAACACAGTTCTGCGATTTTTATCCTCATTTTCTTCAAAGATCCCATACTTAACACAAGACAACAAAGTATCATAGCATGCAAAGAGATTAACTACTTCTACTCCTAAATCTACATTTCCAACAGTAACCCTAATTGTATGCTTCTACTACAATACTTAAAAAGGAAGAATTTTAACATAAACAACCATTAAAACTAACCTTCAGAGTGATTGAGAGTTGATAGAATTTTTGGAAGGGACAAAGAGTGCAAGAGGGAGACTTAGGGTTTGTTTGTGGTGAGAGAATTAGAATACCAAATGAGGGAAAGAAACAAAGTGGACCACAAAACCCTTTTATATGTGGGGACCAAACTTATCACTTTTTCTACTTATCCCCTCTTTCACTCTTGAAACACACTGGGCCCATTAATTTTTCTTTCCAGCTCAGCTTGCTTCGCCCAGCCACGCAGAAGCGAAGGCCAGGAAAACAGGTTTCACCGGGCGAAGCTACTTGTTCGCCGGGCGAACTACAGCAGAAACATAAAATTTTTGTTTTGGTGAGTGCTACCAACTCTACACAAACACTACACTTTTAAATACACTTGCAAACATAATTCAACATAAAAAACAGGGTAAATACTTACAATGTTGGGGTGCCTCCCAACAAGCACTTTGTTTAACATCGTTTGAGCTCGACGTTCCAAGATGATTTCAAAGATCATCAAGAAACACTGCGCAATTCTCTCGGTCGATTTCTCCTTCGAGATAGATTTTTAAGCGTTGGCCGTTCACTGTCCAACTCTCCTTCTTTTGCAAGTCCTCTATACCTATGGCACCATAGTGCTTAACATCCTTGACAAAAAATGGTCCAGACCATTTGGACTTTAATTTTCCCGGAAACAGTTTCAAATGGGAATTTAATAAAAGAACCATTTGGCCGACACGGAACTCTTTATGAGAAACCTTTTTGTCATGATATCCTTTCACTTTCTCTTTATAGAGCTTGGTTGAGTGGTACGCATTATTTCTGAGTTTTTCCAATTCATGAAACTGAACTTCCTTTTTTCGCCGGCCAAGCTCGGATCAAAATTTAACATTTTCAATGCCCAAAGAGCCTTGTGCTCTAATTCAACGGGTAAATGGCATGTCTTGCCATAAACCATTTGAAAAGGAGTTAAGTCGATTGGAGCTTTGTAAGCGGTGCGATACGCCCATAAATCCTCATCTAACTTTTGCGACCAATCTTTTCGCGAGCCTGACATGGTCTTCTCTAAAATCCTTTTTACCTCTCTATTAGACACTTCGGCCTGATCATTGGTTTGCGGGTGGTACGGAGTTGCAACCTTATGCTTTACACCGTAATTCTCTAAGACCTTTTTGAGCGGTGCATTGCAAAAATGCGAACCTCCGTCACTGATTAACACACGAGGTGTGCCAAAACGGGAGAATATATTTTTCTTAAAAAAATTTATCACCGTCTTGCCATCAGCCCTCGGTGAAGCAAATGCTTCCACCCACTTGAAAACATAGTCAACCGCAACCAATATATACTCATTTGAAAAAGATGGTAGGAATGGTCCGACAAAATCAATACCCCAACAATCGAACACCTCAACTTCCAAAATTGTTTGCAAGGGCATTTCATTTCTATTTCCAATCCCGCCACTTCTTTGGCATGTATCACAACTTTTTGCATGGAGGTTGGCATCTTTAAACAATGTTGGCCAATAAAAGCCCGATTGAAGGACTTTAGTTGTCGTTCTTAAACCATTGTAATGCCCTCCATATGGCAAGTTGTGACAATGCCAAAGGATACTTTTGGCTTCGTCAAGAGTGACACACCTCCTCAACAAATTGTCACCTCCTAACTTAAACAAGTATGGCTCATCCCAAACATAGAAGTTAGCATACGATAGGAATTTCCGTCTTTGATTCCAAGTTAGGTTCTCCGGTATAAATCCGGTTGCTTTGTGGTTAGCAAAATATGCAAACCACGGCCTAGCTTGTACTCAAAAAAGTTTTTCATCCGAAAATTTTTCTCGGACCTCATTTTCTCGGTGAGTTACCTCTACATTGACCAACCGGGATAAAAGATCTGCTACCAAGTTTTCAGGCCCTTTCTTGTCACGGATTTCTAAATCAAACTCTTGTAACAAAAGGATCCACCGGATTAGCCTTTACTTAGAATCCGGCTTGGTAAGCAGATATTTAATGGCCGAGTGGTCAGTGTAGACTACCACCTTAGAAACAATCAGATAAGACCGAAATTTTTCGAGAGCGTACACAATAACGAGTAATTCTTTTTTTGTGGTGGCATAGCTAACTTGTGCCTCACTAAGAACTTTACTCGTGTAATGTATAGCATGAAAAATTTTGGTCTTTCTTTGTCCAAGCACCGCACCAACGGCATAATCGCTAGCATCACACATCAATTCAAAATTTAAAGTCCAATTTGGAGCAACGATTATGGGTGCGGTGATGAGTTTCTCTTTTAAAATTTGAAAGGTATTTAAACATTTATCATCAAAGGAGAAAGACTTATCTTTGTTGAGTAGATTACTCAAAGGTCTTGCAACTTTGGGGAAGTCTTTGATGAACCGCCTATAAAAGCCAGCATGGCCTAGAAAACTCTGAATTCCTTTGACATTGGTTGAAGGAGGAAACTTCTCGATCACTTCAATTTTAGCTTGATCCACTTCAAGGCCTTTAGAGGAGACTTTGTGGCCAAGCACAATCCCCTCTGTTACCATGAAGTTGCACTTCTCCCAATTTAGTACCAAGTTTGTTTCAACACACTGTTCAAGAACGGTCTCCAAATTTTTCAAACAAAGATCAAAAGACACTCCGAACACGGAGAAGTCGTCCATGAATACCTCCATCGTTTTTTCAATAAGGTCGTAAAAAACTGCTTGTACACACCATTGAAATGTTTCCGGTGCATTGTACAAGCCAAACGGCATCTTCCGGTAAGCAAAAATTCCAAAGGGACATGTGAACGCCGTGTTCTCATGGTCTTCCGGGTCAACCGAGATTTGGTTATAACCGGAATAGCCATCTAAGAAGTAATAAATTTCTTGACCCAACAATATCTAAAGCATTAGCTCCATAAACAGGAGTGGAAAATGATTTTTTCTAATAGCGGTGTTTAGCCTCCTATAATCTATACACATTCTCCAACCCGTTATAGTTCTCGTCAGAATCAATTCATTTTTCTCATTTCGTATAATGGTCATTCCTACCTTCTTAGGCACAACTTGAATGGGACTCACCCACGGACTATCGGATATCGGGTAAATCATTCCGGCATCCAATAGCTTAACAACCTCTTTTCTCACCACTTCCTTCATAGTCGGATTCAAACGGCATTATGGCTGGGCTACCGCTTTGAAGTCCTCTTCCATTAAGATTTTGTGCATGAAATAGGCCGGACTAATTCCCTTTAGATCGGAAAGAACCCAACCTATAGCTTGTTGATTCTTCTTCAAAACTTGAATCAAACGGTCTTTCTCTTTGTCGGATAAAACGTTGCTAATGATAACCGATTTGTTACAACCGTCATCAAGGAACACATACTTCAAATTAGAAGGCAACATCTTCAATTCAAGTTGAGACTTATCATCACTCGCCTCCTTCTTCAATACTTCCATTTCATTTTCCCATGGTTGTAACTCTTTTAAAGATTCAAGTTCCTTCAAACACTCTTCAAGTGCCCTTTCTTCTTCATCGGAAAATACTTCAAATGAGTCATCAAGAGCTCTTTCCAAGGGAGATACTATATGAACTTGCTTTGAGACTTCCATTATGGCTTCTTCCGTTGCATCAATATGGAAACTATCATGTTTATCTTGAGAATGCTTCATTACTTCAAAAAGATCAAAGCACACCTCTTCATTTTGAACCCTTACTTTCATAAGGTCGTCATCAATATCAATCATCATCCGAGCGGTCTTCATAAAAGGGCGTCCAAGAATTAATGGAGCATCCTCGTCTTCCTCCATATCGATCACAACAAAGTCAACCGGAAAGAAAAATTTATCAACCTTAACCAAGACATCTTGAGCCAATCCATGAGGATGAGTTGTGGATTTGTCGGCCAATTGTAACATCATCCGAATTGATTTCATTTCAATGTTCCCAAGCCATTTCACAATAGACAATGGAATTAGATTAATGCTTGAGCCCAAATTAATTAAGCCTTTGCCAACATAGACATCACCAATGGTTACCGGCAAAGTAACACGCCCTGGATCGACTTCTTTCTTTGGTATAGTTCTTTGGATTATAGTACTACACTTGCGTCAAGGACAATTATTTTCGGCTCCGAATATCTTCGCTTCTTTGTAAGAATATCTTTCATGAACTTAGCATATTTTGGCATTTGTTCAAGCGCTTCGGCAAACGGAATGTTGATTTGCAATTGTTTGAATATGTCCATGAAACGACTGTAATGCCTTTCATTGTCCTTCTTGGTGGGCACATGAGGGTAAGGTAAGTTTTGAATAGGAATTGGATTCACTATCTCCTTCCCCTTTTGACTCTTCTCTTCTTTTCTTCTATATTTTCTTTTTCAAGATTATCTTTTTCAACTAACTTCTCATGTTATTTTTCAACTTCTTCCATATCATTCTTTTCAACTACAACATCATCAACTTTTTCTTTCTCCACAACCTCCTCAATTCTTACATCAACATTTTTCTCATTTTTTTCTCCTTCTCCCAACTCTCTCCCACTTCAAGTAACAATAGCTTTACAATGCTCCTTTGGGTTGTTTTGAGTATTGGCGGAAAAAGGTGGCCCCGCTTGTTGCCCGGCCATTTGTTTTGCAAGTTGCCCAACTTGATTCTCGAGATTTTTGATCGATGCTTCATTTGTCTTTTGATTTTCCATTGACATTTGAATAAATTGATTAAGAGTTTCTTTAATCTTGGAACTCCCACCTTGAGGTTGATAAGGATTTTGTCGATTTTATTGATATCCTTGTTGATTTTGATAATTTCCTCTTGGTTTTTGATTTGATACCCTTGTTGATTTTGATAAGGTTGTTGTTGCCTTTGATAACCTTGTTGTTGATTTTGGTTATTCATGTAATTTGCTTCTTCATCACTCGGAGGACAAGGAGGACAATCGTCGGTGGGATGATCACCTTTACAAAGCTCACACACCGCTATTTGCACATTTTTGTTCGGCAAATTTTGCATCTCTTTAACCTGTTGAGGGAGCTTTGACATTTGTTGCATTAGCAACTCAACCTGTTGAGATAGCAATTTATTCTGAGCAAGAATTGCATCATTTGTCCCCAACTCTAGCACTCCGGGTTTCTTTTGAGATTGGCCACGATTATGATTCCCTTGATGGTCGTTTAATGCCATCTTGTCAATGATGGAAATGGATTCGTCGGCACTTTTAGTCATTTAAGATCCACCCGCGGTAGCATCCAACAATGTTTTATGCACCATTTGAAGACCATTTCTGAAAATATGAACTTGCGTAAGCTCGTCAAAACCGTGCCCTTTGCATTTTCTAAGCATGGACTTGAATCTCTCCCAAGCTTCGTTGAGAGACTCATTCCCACCTTGTGAGAAAACTGCAATCGCTGTTTTCGCTTCCATAAAACGATTGTGAGGAAAAAATCGTTCCAAGAACTTCTCTTCTAACATGTTCTAGTCCATCATGATAGCAGTTGATTGGTCAAGGTACCATTCCTTAGCCTTCCCAATGAGGGAATGCGGGAATAGTCTCTTAAACAAAGACACTTCTTCAGCTTCGGGTGCACCAGTCGCGCCCGCAATTTCATAGAATTTGGTCAAGTGAGTAAAGGGATCCTCGTGATCTATACCGGTGAATGGATTCTGGTATAGAAGAGCGAGAATACCCGTTTTCATTTCAGAGTGCCGACCATTATGAGCATTACGTGCGAACTGAGCAATATGCCTCAGACTATTAACACAAGGTGTTGAAGCAGGTGGTGGTAGTGGTAGAGCAGCCATGGTTGGCGGTAACTATGGTATTGGTGTCGAAGTTGAACTTTCCTCTCGTTCTCGTCTTTCGTTAGCAAGTTGCCTCCTCCGCCTTGTTCTGCTATTTAACTTACGCGCAGTTCTTTCAATCTCAGGATCAAAAAGAAGTTGGTCTACGGGTAACTTCCCTTGTATAAACAGAGTCTGCACACTTAGCCAAACAAATTAACAAGCACAATAAAAAGTTAGACAAGCTTAAAACTTAACAACTATTGCGATGCTCGCAATAACAAACAACAATCCCCGGCAACGGCGCCATTTTGTTGAAAAGTATTTCGAGGGTGTTTTATCGTCTCCACAGGGATTTTATGTGTATTGCCGCCGTACTATAGTCGAAAATGTTTTAAACTTTTAAAGTAACAAAGAGTTTGGTATTTTCGTATCGGACCATTTGCATAAGAATTTAGTAATCAACGGTAAAGAAATTGGTTTTAAAGTTTAGAAAAAACATGTCAAGATTAGGGTCCGATAATCCGTTCCGTACGTATTTACTCGATAAAGGATGTGAACTCATTAACGATGAATATAACCACATATCCTCTCAAGAAGTTTATATCTAACACTTGTTGTGAGATTTATCATATTGATCATTTGATGATCTCTCACTCAAACTACCAATATGATAACATTCAAGATCAATATTTATGAACATCAACTTTCAAAACTATCTCTAGCCTCATGATTATTGATGGATTGAAACTTAGGTCAAGTTTTAGAACATATCTCTCGATCATGAACTAAAACAAAATATAAGCCATATAAACAAATCTTTTCCTCTATATTTATCATCAACAAGGTTCACAAACTTAATATAAAGATCAATACATACAAAATGATGGATTACCTTCCACTAATCTTAACACAAGAGTTGCTTAGCTACCCATTGTCATGGTAGCTTGATCAACAAGTAATGGACAAAGCTTTTGTTGCATCAATCTTCAAAGATTCAAGGATTGAAGCATAAAAGCTTTGGATCCTAAGAAAAATAATAAAAGATGAAGTTTTTATGCTTCAAAGAAGTTTCTAGGTTACAATGATTCTTTGTAAAAGTGTTATCTTTCAAAATATCTTCAAAACTAACTAAATACTACTTTCTGCCCAGGCAAATTCGTCGGGCGAGTGCCTTCTTTCGCCGGGCCAAGCCTACAAATGAAGCCACGTGACAGCTACAATGCCAGCTAGTCCATCTGAAAATATCTCTCTTCACCGGGCGCTCTATTCCTTCGCTGGGCGAATCCAAATTCGCTGGGTGAACAAAACCTAGGAGCTATTGGAACTTGAATTGGAATTAATTAAATCTCTCGCCTCTTCTTCGCTGGGGGAATCCATATTCGCCGGGCGAATTAGCCAGCGAGTCAAGTCCTCTAGCTACTGGAATTGGACTTCAAAAACAACATTTCCTCTCGCTGTTGCTTCGTCGGGCGAAGCAACCTTCCTTCACTGCATACTCGTCGGGCGAAGCTTCCAAAATCTGCAGACACTCGCATACTTTGTTTCTTTGAGTTTTCTTCCGCGACGATCTGCAATCTTTTGACAATTTTCACTACAAAACTAACAAACACATCAAAATATCTAATATTCACAAAAAATGCAAGAATTGCTTAAAAGATAAGTCATTATCCGATTAAAGCAATAAAAAGAACTTAAAGGTGTCAATTTTAGATATAAAAACTAGCATTATTTGACAACTAAGACTATACTAATTTCAATTAGTTAACTTGTTTAAACCAGTTGTGCAAAGAGAAATGTCTGGCAGAAATAATCGTGCGATTGATGATGCATTGGAAGCAATGGATAATGTGATGGTGCAAGTGAACGAGGCTCTGTAGGAAAATTTAAATCAAAATTTTGGTGCTGATGATTTTTGTGGGCTGGAAAAGTTTCAGAAGAACAAACCGCCTACCTTTAAGATATTTCGGGTTATTGTTTGCACTGATGAGAAGAAGTCGGGACTCATATGTTATCTAAGGACGTTGAGTATTTGTAGGATAATGCCAGCCAGATGTTAGAAGTTGCAAGTACTGAGATAACTTAGGACAACTTCAAGAAAAAGTTTATGGATAAGTATTTTCCAGTTGATGTTCGTAGTAAGAACGACATTTAGTTCCTTGAGTTGAATTAAGGAAACATGAATGTGGCTGACTATGCGTCTAAGTTTGAGAAGTTGTCCAAATTCTGCCCTCACAACAATGGGGTAGGAGTTGAAGGCTCTAAGTGCATAAAGTTCGAGAGAGGGTAACACAGTAATATTCAAAAAGTGTAGGATATATGATGAGGATATCCAGGCCATATCTGCTCACTATAAGAGTGTTAGTTAGAAGAAGAATGGAAGCTAGAGTCGTGGGATGTCTTATGGGAATCCAACTACTAAGAATAATCAGAAGAATCAGTAGAAAGCCTTGGGTGGGAAAGAGCCAAGTGGGGGAAGAACGTTTACTTCTCTTAGATGCTTCAAGTGTGGAGAAGCTGGTCATCATGTTTTTAGGTGAAAGAGCACAACTATGACTTACTTCAAGTGTGGAAAGCAAGGACATCATGGTGTTAAGTGTAGTAATAATGAGCTTATTTGTTTCAACTGTGGGGAACCAGGTCATATAAGTTCCAAGTGTTCAAAGCCGAGAAAGCTCTAGATGACATGCAAGGTAATGGCAAAGTGTTTGCTATGTGTGGAGTTGAGGTCTCAAGATCAGATAATTTGATTCGAGGTGCGTGTTTTATTAATAGTGTTCCTTTGATTGTTATTATTGATATGGGTGCCACGCATTCATTTATATCTCGTCATTGTGCTGCTAAGTTAAGATTCGTAGTGTCTGCTATGAATGGTAGCATGGTCATTGATACCCTGACAAATGGTTTAGTGACTACTTCGTCATTTTTTTTTGAATTGCTTGTCGACCATTTATGGTAGAGAGTTTGGAGTTGACTTGATCTTTTTACCTTTGAGTAAACTCGATGTCATTTTTGGGATGAACTGGTTGGAGTTCAACCGTGTTCATATCAACTGTTTTGACAAGACTTTGTTGTTTCCCGAACCCGAAGAGAGTACAAATTTGAGATTCATGTCCGCTGGTCAAGTTAAGATGTCTTTGAAGGAGAACAATCAGGTGCTTGTGATGTTCGCTTCTTTAAGAGTACATATTGATGTTGTGGCTAATGATATGTTTCTGGTGTGTGAATTCCCTGGTGTGTTTCCTAGGGACATTTATGACTTGACACTAGAGAGAGAAGTAGAGTTCGACATATATTTAGTAACTGGTACTAGATATGTGTCGATGGCACCATATATGATGTCTGCTTCAGATTTGAGAGAGTTGAATAATCAGTTAGAATATCTGCTTGAGAATAATTTTGTCAGGCCGAGCATCTCGCCATGGGGAGTGCTAGCGTTGCTGGTTAAGAAGAAAGATGGTAGGATGAGGTTATATGTTGATTACTGATAGTTGAATAGGGTTATGATTAAGAATAATTATCCATATTCACCATTCACCACCATTGTTGTTGGTTAAGAAGAAAGATGGTAAGATGAGGTTATGTGTTGATCACCGATAGCTGAATAGGGTTACGATTAAGCATAATTATCCATTTCCGAGAAGTGATGACCTTAGTTAGTTGGAGCTTGTATGTTTAGTAATATTTATTTGAGATTAGTTTATCATCAAATTCAAGTAAAGTCAGAAGATATTCCGAAGACTGCGTTTAGGACCCGATACAGTCACTATGATTATTCAGTGATGTCTTCTGGTGTGTCTAATGCGCCAGGTGTGTTCATGAAGTATATGAATAGAATCTTCCATCCTTACTTAGATAAGTTCGTTTTGAATTTCATAGATGGCATCTTGGTGTATTCTAAGTCAGATGAAGGGCAAGTGGGACATCTGCAAGTTGTGTTGCAAACCTTGCAAGAAAAGAAGTTGTATGTTAAGTTGTTCAAGTGTGAGTTCTGGTTGCAAGAAGTGAGTTTTCTTGGTCATGTGATTTCTAGAAGTGGTATAGTAGTTGATATGTCTAAGGTGGATGCGGTGTTGAAGTAGGAGACTTCTAAGTCTGTTACAGAGATTAGAAGTTTTCTTGGGCTGGCTGGTTACTATAGAAGTTGTATAGAAAGATTTTTGAAGTTGACTCTACCTTTGACTCAGTTAAATCGGAAAGGGAAAGCTTATGTGTGGAGTGTTCAGTGCGAAGAAATTTTTTAGAAGCAGAAGAAGAATTTGATGTTGGCGCCAATTATTATTTTTCCGGATGCGAAGGAATCTTTTGTTGTGTATTGTGATTCATCTAAGATGGGCTTAGGTGGTGTTGTCATGCAGAATGGTCAGGTTGTGGATTATGCTTTGAGGCAGTTGAAGATTCATGAGAGGAATTATCCTACCCATGGATTAGAGTTGGAAATTGTAGTGTTTGTGCTTAAGATATGGAGGAATTATCTGTATGGTTCGAGGTTTGAGGTTTTTAGTGATCACAATAATTTGAAGTACATGTTCGATCAGAAAGAGTTGAATATGAGGTGGAGAAAAGGCTAGATTTTTAAATGGATTGCGACTTTGAGTTGAGTTACTATCCTGGTAAAGCTAATGTGGTGGCAGATGCACTGAGTAGAAAGTCTTTACATATGTCGGCAATGATGGCTACAGAGATTGACTTTATTAATTAGTTCAAAGATCTTAGCTTGTTGTGTGAGATGACGCCGCAGAGTTTGATGTTGGGTATGTTGAAGTTGACTAGAAATGTTCTAAAAGAGATCAGAGATGGTCAAAAATGGGATTTGGGATTGATTTATCAGTTGGTGTTAATAAATCAAGGTAAAGAAGTGGGTTTTAGAGTTAATGAGAATGGAGTTATGAGATTTCGAGATAGAGTTTGTGTGCCGGAATTTCCAGGGCTTAAGAAGAAGATTCTTGAGAAAGGTCACAGAAGTGGTCTGAGTATTCATCACGGAGCTACTAAAATGTATGAAGGTCTTAAGAAGATGTTTTGGTGTCCATGTATGAAGAAAGACATTGCAGAGTTTGTGTTTCATGTTTGACTTATTAAAAGTCAAAGATTGAGCATCAGAAGCCATCTGGGTTGATACAGCAACTGAGTATTCCCGAGTGGAAGTGAGATATTATTTACATGGATTTTGTTACGGGTTTGCCAAAGACCGCGAATGAGAATGATTTGATTTGGCTTATTGTGGATAGATTGACTAAGTTGGCTCATTTTATCCCGATAAAGATCACTTACCTGTTGCAGAAGTTAGCAGAGATCTACATCATTGAGATGGTGAGACTACATGAGATTCCGTTGAGTATTATTTCAGATAGAGATCTGAGGTTCACATCGAGATTTTGGGAAAGCTTGCAGAGAGCCATGGGAACTAAGTTGAGGTTGAGTTCTACCTACCATCCGCATACGGACGGTCATACAGAGAGAACCATTTAGTCGTTAGAAGATTTGTTGAGGACTTGTGTTTTGGAGCAAGGAGGTAGTTGAGATAGTCATTTGCAACTGATTGAGTTTACTTATAAAAACAATTTTCATTCTAGTATTGGAATGACTCCTATTGAATATTTGTATGGTAGAAGGTGTATGACACTTTTGTGTTGGTATGAATCAGGAGAAAGTATTGTGCTTAGACCAGAGATTGTTTAGAAGACTATTGAGAAGATCAAGATGATTCAAAAGAAGATGAAGGTATCGTAGAGGAGACAAAAAAGTTAAGATGATAAGTGGAGGAAAGCTCTTGAATTTCATGAGGGTGATCATGAAACCTTTCAGACTCCACTCTAATTATATTAAACTCAACCCTTTTAATTCAAAAAAAATCTAACATATAATGAACTCAACTTAATGACTCATCAAACTCATAAAATTGTTGGCCAAGTCATAAACTACTCACAAATATTTGAATCAAACCACTCAATTTATGCATTTAAACTTCTTACTCACACCCTCATACACACATTTAACCTTTAAAGCATTACTATGAGATAGTACTACGCGCCAGCTTCCCAACAATTCAAACTGCGTCACAATCGGAGTCACAGAACTCAAGTTATGGGAAAAAAATAGGGGAACTAGTAGATTGTCTGGGGGGGACCAATGGATTGTTTTGAACATTCAGCCCGGCATTTTTCACTCGAAGTAGGGAACCAGTCGATTGTAGTAGGGAACCAATCAACTATCACCTAGAATTTTTCTAAAAATCTCACTTATAAACTCATCTTCTTCAACCTTTAACCCTCTTAAACCATATTTAATCATAATCTAACTTGCCCAAGCATTTCACATCATGAATTCAACATCATGCATCAATTACATACTCCCTCCGTCTCACAAAGGTGTCCTCTTTGATATTTTCACACTTTTAAGATAATAATTAAATATGTTGATTTCAATGATAAAACGAATGTCATCAGATTAATAAACCCCATAATCACTCATACAAATTTGGACGAAAATCAATTATTAGCAAAGCATGAATTTCACATCATAACACAACAATCAACAGAGGTTTTGCCCAAACCATCACAAGATTCACAAAACTCATCAATGGAAACAAAGGAAAATAACAAGGAAGTGGGTTAGAGTCCATCTTTATCCTTTATGCATAATACACCCATAGATGGATACTCCCCCCCTTACCTCAAGTTTGCAGCAAAAACCTTGAATCTACAGCTATAATGGCTTTACTCTTGCTTTTCTAGGGTTTCCCAACTCAGCTGACAACTTTTCACTTACCAAAACTTTCTCTCCCTATTTTTCTATTTAAAACAAATAAAAACCTAATTTTCTTTTCATTAATTTCATTCCTCCCCCCTCAACTCATGGTAATTCTCTCCTCACCATATTAATAATATTAAAATTAAATTTCCTCCTAAAGTCTCAAATTCCTATATTTCTCTATTAATTTTAATTATAAAAATTCTACAAAAAAAATCCATTAATTTTCAAAAAACCCAAATAAAGTACTCTAAAACTGGAATAAAATAATAGAAGGCATTTAAACTTAATTAAAATAATTTAATTTAAAATTGGGGTATTAGAAACATCACCCTTCGAAGCATGACACACTTCAAAAAGATTGAAGAAAAGATCTCGATAGGCCAAACTCGTTTTCCCCGGGTATTCGTACCAGTATTTAAACACTTGCATAAAGCCCAAAGCACAAGGATGGAGTTGCGAAGGGGGATATGAAGATGATTCAAAACCTCCTTCTCGAATTTAGTGGAAGAAAAGCCCCTAGATCCTGAAAGATACAAGCATAAAAGAGGACACAACACCCCTCGAACCTGTAAAAAATCCTTTTTTCGGCTAGAATCGACGAGACTTCCCAATCTGAAGAAACACCTATTTCTAAATGAACAAATGAAATCTCCTCCCCTGGATAAAAACAGACTCTCAGACTAAATATGACGGCTCGACCAAAGAATTATCTTCTACGATAATCACCATTATCACCATTGTTGAGATAAGTGATATTGAAAGATTCAGTGAATAAGGTGAAGCGATATAGAGAAGATAAGCAAATAAGAAACAACTTCAAAATGAGAAACAACACATAAAATCTTGTAGGGAAAATAACATGAAGACCAAAAACCTAGGTCAAACCATCCGAGGGTAACACACTTCTTGTCTCATCAATCCCCTAGATAAAAAAACACTTGAGTGACATAGGTAGGGCAATTGATTCCTAACCCACGTATCTGAGGTGACGTGTTAACGACTTAGGGAGACATCAAACCAGAAACAAAGAAACATTAAATGCATTGATTACTCCTGCAAAATACTCCAAACATTTCCAATACTTTATGCATCCGGGGCACGTCTTCGATATGATCGACCAATACTGCTATAAGACCTCCCAGTCCCTAAGACCTCGAGAAGTCTTGGGGAAATTGTTTCAAGTTGGTCATATCCTTTTTTACTTAACCACCGCAAGACGGACGTCCCAAATCCAAGTAAAACGTTTATTAAACTTCAAGAGTATTCTCATGACCACTGGACCCCCAGAAACCAAAAAGTAGGGGATATTCAACCACAACGCAACCAACGGTTCTCTGTATTCCGCGTCAGGAAGATATCAAGGTAGTTATTCTGATCACCTATATATGTGGAGGGCGTCATTTCAGGTAACAAGTTTCAAACACACTTTGAATACTCTCACATCGTTCACATACTAACTTGAGCTTTGTAGTGCTAACCTTGTAGGTACACCCTTTGATTCGTTGCATCAGAAGCTCTCATTCGTCGCAGCTTCTGTGACTCCGCACATTTCTGGTTTCGAAACATAACAATTATTATAATGGTGGTAGTGAATTGAACGATGGAGGAGATCCAAATAGAGTCGCGGAGCAGTGAAACTTAGGGTTTGTGGTGAGCGATGAATCTTATCTTATGATTTATTGTAATTTGTGAAGGGGAGAAGTGAATTTAAGCAACACATGTGTGTTGTGTTGTGTTATACCAACTATTTATGGACTTTAAACGTGATATAGTTATACACATAGGGGTGGCAGAAAAACCTGTACCTGCGGGTAAAACCCATCACGGGTACAAGTTGAATAGCTTAATGGGTATCCACGGATAAAATAAACTGATATTTAATCATCCATTTTTTTACGGGCACGTATAGGAATTTTATGGTACACATACCCGCGGGTATCCGTATCTGCTAATAATTAGGAAAGTTACTTAAATATCATTTAAAATTATTATACTTGATAAATTATTTCCATTAATAGTCACTTAATTTAACTTGGTAATCTTCTTTTCACTTAAAACCCTAGTTTCATACGTTCTTCTTCTGTGTATTCTTCTTGCCTTGCCACTTCTTCAAAAGTTATACACATAATTTTCTATTTATATTATATAAGAAAAATTAGTAAATTACAATTTAAACAAAAAAAAGCTATTTGTGGATATCCGTAAATACCCACGGGTATCTCAAAATCCACGGATACTCGTTTGGTGGATACCCGCACGAGTATGGGGCAGACGAAGGTATCATTTTTACTAAACGGAGCGGGTAGCGGGGGACTAGTACCTATAACACCCCATAAATTAATTAGTTTATTTAATCAAATTATTTCGTATTTTATTTAATTAATTGATATTTGGTGTGCTTTTAATTAAATAAGTATAGTGAATTGTATGTGTATATGGGGCCTTAATGGGGTGTAGTAAGAGCCTTGGTAGGGTGATAGAAGGATTATAATAATTAGAATAATTAAAATAATTAGAATTATAGTTATTTTGATTCATTAATTAAAATAAATTAGAAAAAGGAGGTTTTTTGGTGTAAAGTAGGAAATATGAGAATATGAGGGAAGTGGTGAACTTTATGACATAAGTTTGGCCTTAGTGTAAGTACCTAAAGATTAAATTAGGTTTATGAGATAAAATAGGGATTAGAAACCTAGAATTATTAGTACGTGAAAACATAATTTTAGAAAAAAGAGACAAGGGCAATGCTAGGGCTTGAAGGAGGGAGATCTCTAATCACAAACTTTGATTAGTTTTGAATTTGCTTGCAAGGAACCTATGGTAAGGTAGGAGAAAGACTTTAATGTGGGTGTATAGCATGAAGGTTATAGAAGAGAGGTACTTACTCTCTTTAGGGATTATATGAATTGTTTGTAGATTGTTATTGATTATGCGTGGTTCTGAGAATTGGTGAATTGAAGTGTAATTATTCAATTTTCATATGTTGAATTATATGTTCTGTACATATATGTTTATGCCATTGTTGGGGTTGTTGAAAATTTTAACATAAACATGAATAAATCAAATTGAATGAATAATTGGTATGATTCTGTAAATTAGCATGTTGTAATGATGCTAACACATGTGATATAATTTTCTATACGTGTTTGGGTGATTGAGGATCGAATTTTGGAGTTCAAGGAGATTTCCATGGCAGAAAATGCATTTTTTCCTTCTGGTGCAGGGTAACAGGGATCACCCAGATGACGAGTTACCCGTCATGCACCTTGAGACGTTGACGGACGTCAGTGCTTTGACGGGGAGACCATCATGGTATCCAGGCTTATTTTCCAAGTCGGTCGTCACTATGGTGACGGTCTAGAGGTTTTGATCAAGTGACGGGCGTCACCAGGGTGACGGGTCACCTGTCATGCTGTCATTGGGGAGGTTTTCGTCCCTATTACATGATCTGAACTATTAGTTTAGATTTTTGAGGTGTTTCTGTCGTTTGGGTGTCTAATAGCTACTGTTTGGATGCTTTGATGTTGCTAATTAATTATCATGAGTTTATTTAATAAGTTTTTGTGGAATTATTGTGGTTGATTGGTGATTGTCTTACTTTCTGGTTGTTGATTATATGTGCAATGGGATGAGAGGTGTATGGGGATGTTTTATGTTATTACATGATAAAAATGTGAATAAAATTGTTGTGGAATACATGATTGTATGGTGAATATTTATATATTTGTTCGTGTGCATTATTGTTGTTATTGGTGAATAGTAATTTAGAAGGGGGATTAATATTGTGTGTCAATGCATGGTGTTTATGGTCAGAAGGCGGACTGTAAATATTAATATTGTTGTTGCATTGATTTGTATGGACATGCATCATTGTTTTGTGTCGTTAAAAGAGGCATGTCCACTAGTTCAGAAGGTGAGACTAGTGGCTTGTCCTGAGCTCAGAAGGGGGCTCATGGTTCAGAAGGAGGAACCCGGTTCCAGAGAGAACTAAATATTGAGTTGGTACCACATGCATAAGTTTCATGTTATGCCATGAGCTACATTACATATATATGTGCATATTGTTGTGAATGGGTGTGAGATTATAGTGGTGTTTATTGTGTATTGGATGTGTGGTATGTTGTATGTTTCTCTACCTTCGTATTCTTTACACTATTCATATTGAAGTTGTTTCTCACCCCTTTGCTGAATGTTGTCCCCCATGGACATCTTGCAGATACTCAGGAGTAAAGTTGTTGTTGTCTATTGAAGGTGGCTTGTAGAGCTACTTTTCATTTTATTTATCGCTTTTATCACACATTAGTGGTTTTTAGTGCTCTGATATTGTAACATCGGGAATGGGGCATTTGTTATGTTTTTGAGTTGATGTTGCTTTTTGTATTTAAAATTTTTAATACTTTATTGATTGGAGTTTAAATTGAAGATGTTATGATATGTTTTTCCATTGTATGTTAATAATCGTTTGATGAGTTTTGAAGGGTTGTCGTTGGTGACCCTTTAAATTATCAAATAAATCTTTTTATATAGGCTTTGGGGTTTAGGGTGTTACAATACCCGTGCCCGCAAATACCCATTGTCATCCCTATATACACATAAGTTTAGTTCATCATTTTTGTGACTTTAAAAAAATGAAGATCGAGAACCAAATCGAACAAACTCAATTTTCATTAGTTCAATTTTTTCAATTTAGTTTGGTTTAATCATTCAATTTGTTTGATTTTGTTTGATCCTCTTACAACTTTGTGAGTTCAAAAATGCACCCCTTAAATAGAAAGTCCTATTAAATAATTCACTAAAATAGTTTTATTTTAATTTAATTTAACTTTATATCTTTAATTAATTATTTTATAGTTAAAGTGTGTGTGTGTGTATATATATATATTGTGAATTGATGTCGTCAATAACAAACCAAAATATGAGAAAAAGATTGAGTATCTTGAACAAACACAAGAAACCTTATTAGGTTTTACAAAAGATAGAGAAGAAGGAAGAATAAGAATAAGAATTGGTTAAAACCGTTTTACTATTCACTTACTCAATAAGGATTCAAAGATTACAAGTGAATACCAACAATTAACCTCTTTCAACAACTTAAGAGAACTAGTCTATTTATAGACTACTAAGCTAAATTAGGCTACAAGCTAACTTAACAATTGGGCTTACAAGTAAGGTCCAACTCGACATGTTAACTAAACACAATGCTAACATATTTTGACAACATGCTTGAACAGACTTCGACTCCAGCATGCACAACTCCTGTCGAACCATAAAACTACCCTTGTCGACACTAGAGTTCAATCCAAAATGCCACAAATCTCCACCTTGGAACAAACTCTACACTAACAAGGGAACATACTATTTTTCATCATGCAGTTTTTTCAATTGCATACAGTGGAAAAACATGCTACTCGGCAATGTCTTGATGATCATATCAGCAGCATTGTCATCAGTCGAAACCTTCAGCACTTGGACTTCTCCACGCTCGATTATCTCTCTGATGAAGTGCAACCTCACATCGATGTGCTTGGTTTGCTCATGATAGGCTAAATTCTTCAACAGGTGTATTGCACTTTGAGTATCACATTTAATAGTGATAACTCGACCTTGAAGTTTAAGCTCCTTATCAAAACCTTCAAGCCACAATGATTCTTTCACAACTTCAGTGAGGGCAATATATTCTTCTTCAGTGGTTGATAAGGCAACAACCTTCTGAAGTGTCACTTTCCAACTAATTGATGTGACGAACATAGTGAACGCATATCTAGAAGTAGATTTTCTGGAATCCATACAACCTGCATAATCAGAGTCAAAAAATCCTTCAATTTCGACTTCACTATCATCACCATAGGCTCCACCATAAATAAGGAATCTACTCAGAGACTCATTGATGTACCTAAAAATCCACTTTAATGCTTGCCAATGCGCCTTTCCAGGATTGGCCATATACCTGTTTACAAGGATCATTTCGTACGCTATGTCTGGCCTCGTACAGACCATATCATACATCAAAGAACCTACTATACTAGCATATGGAATGTTATTCATATAGGCTCTTTCAACTTAAGTACTAGGACTTTGAGTCGAACTCAACTTGTACTGATGATTAGTCGGTGTTAGAACAGGCTTTGAATTCGACATACCAAACTTTTCGAGAATCTTCTTCAGGTATTCCTCTTAAGATAAGCATAATCTCGATTGCTTTCTATCTCTCTGGATGTTAATCCCAAGAATTCTGGAGGCAGCTCCCAAATCCTTCATGTCGAACTCCTTATCGAGTTTAGTCTTCACCTTCATAACATCTTCAACACTATTGCTTGCTATGAGAATGTCATCCACATAAAGCAACAAAATAACAAGTGAATTTCTAGGTCAAAATCTCAAGTTAACACAATGGTCGAATTGCCTCCTAGTGAAACCAATGTGTGTCGTGAACTTGTCGAATCTCCTATTCCATTGTCTAGGAGATTATTTCAGGCCATACAAAGATGTATTCAGCTCGCACACATAATCTTCCTTTCCCTTTTCTGCATACCCTTCAGGTTGCCTCACCAGGATTGTTTCATCTAGATCACCATACAGAAAGGTTGTTTTCACATCCATCTTTTCAAGTTCTAGGTTGAACTTTGCCACCATGGCTAAAAAAATTCTAATTGATCTATGCTATACAACATGTGAGAACACATTATTAAAGTCGACACCGTCTTTCTGAGTGAACCCCCTAGCAACCAACCTTTCCTTAAAACGCTTCAACATCGCTCCTTCGATTCCTTCCTTAACCTTGAAGATCCACTTACAGCTGACTAACCTGGCGCCTAGAGGTTTCTCGATCATCTCCCAAGTGTTATTATCATGAAGATATTTCATCTCATCATCCATGAATTTCAACCATTCAGTCTTGTCTCGACTCCTCAAAACTTCCTTATAGTCTCTAGGTTCTTCGTGTAACACCCTTTTCTACCCCACAAATATCACAGCGGATTAAACATAAAATCATTAAATAAATTAGCATCACCTCAAAGGGTGTACATTTCTCAATAAAATCAAATCAACAACTGTTGCTCCGTAAACAATGGGTTTTCCTCAAAATAACTCAAAAATGCCTCAAAGGGCAGCAGATCCACCATAACCACAAAATCCCACCAAAGGGTTTTTGAAACAAAACCATAATCATCAAAATAACAACAAAATAGTAGCCAAATAAAACTCAACATGGTTTAACTCAACGACCCAACCCGATGTTACACTATCAGAGCAAGACCCTCTACATCGACCAAAAGCAAATAATACTTCAAAAGTTCCTCGAAGCATCCACGGCTAATCCTGATCACCTGCACGTTACCCACGTGGAGGCAACATTCAAACAGGCAGGATGAGTAATATAATTCATTATAATCAATATAAAATAGGATATGCATAAAAATGGCGTCATCATCATATACAGCATCATCAGAGTCATCACAGGCAAACATCAAAGCACGACATCATAAATCACAACAATATGCCACATAAATGCAATGCACAACAAGACTCATGCATGTGGTACCAATCGTCACAATCGATGGACACTTAGGCCATCACCCTCCAAAGATCCCCATCATTAGGATCAGTTTCACACAAGAACCGGAGCACGTCATAAACCACTTCACATCCACATAATGGGATGGAAGCCACAATAGACCGAAGTCTAACCTCATCATCACTGGACCGAAGTCCTAACATCATCATCAAAATATGCTATGAATGCATGATACACAACGTCAATAATCATCATCGTCAATAAAATCATTATGTGCATCATCATTCATCAAAATATCATGTTAATCATGTCATCAAATATACGTCAAAACATCACGAAATCATCACGCCATAATCATTATTAACATCAATAACATCATGGTAAATCATCAGAAAAATCACAGCACCAAAACATCAGAACATCACAGAAATCATAAACAAAATTTCACGAACAGCAGGGTTCGCTACTGAGTTCGCCTTGCGAACCTATTCGCTTTGGCGTTCGCATTGTGAAGCTGCTAGCGAATCCCCATCCCCATACAAAAACCAGAGAGTTCCCCCTTCTACCTCTCCTTGCTGCCTCTATTCGCTAGGCGAAGCCCTTCGCTGGGACGTTCGCCTTGCGAGCCCCAAAAGTCACCTCCCAGAGTCATCTCAGTACCATCACACACTGATGGGCTAATTTATGTACGTGCTAGTATACACGGTCAAATTAGTAGCAAGTGATAAGAAAGAGTATCGATCCCACAGAGATTGTATTAAGCACAATGATTTTCATACAAGAAGTTGTAAAGTAAACATGAGCAAAGGTAATAAAATAAAGGTGTGTGTCATGTGGTTAAGAAAGTGGAAAAACAGAGAAGATAATTAAGGTTTAACACAGAGAGAAAGAGTATGTTGGACAATGTTCCATTTATTGAATTCATCTAATGCATGCTTTTGATAAGTGTTGTCGTGACATATGAGGTTAGAACGTATCTAGAGGTGTATCTCTACAACATCATATGCATATACATCAAAGCAAGGGGACAAATCTCTAAGCCTCACTTGTAACTTTGGTGCATGTCTGGGTTCATTCTGAATTTCCCCTATGGGTGTAGCTCTTTATCTCTAAAGTAGCTAATCTAGTGAATATCTCTATCCTACTATTTTCAACCACATTTACTTATGAGTTCCACTTGTTAAATATCTCTCAACATTAACAAGCTGTTATCTACTTCTAAGTTGCCAGACAAAGGAATAAATATATAGCATATATTCACATAAGCAAAATATATCAAGACAACACATTCATAACATTCAAAAGATTACTAATTCATTAAACTTCACATTATCCAACAAAGCAAGTTTAGCTCATAATGAGTAAAATAAGCACAAGACAGAGAGATCTTAAGCTACACATTCCTAAGCAAGAAGATAGAAATGATAAACCTAAGAATGACACTTTAATCACTTGCAATTTGTTAAACCGCAGGCGACGTCTTTTGTCACACCTCCCCTTGACTCGAACGCTGGCTCCTCCTTAATTTAACTTCTGCAGAATTTTGCCAAGTTTCAGAACCCACTTTCTTCATTGCAATGCAGCTCTATTTATAGAGAATTTCCAGATGCATATTGTCTCTCTTTAGTTCTTGGGCCTTTACAATGATCCATTAGCTTAAGCCCAAAGAATAAAGCATATTCCTTTATGTTATACCATGATAGTACAATGCACATGGGAGACAACAAGACACTGTGGCAGAATTGGAGGAGCAGCAACAGTAGTGCAGGAATAGCAACAGCAGACCAAAACAGCTTTTTAGAATTTCGTCTTGTAGCGTTTTCGTCCTTATCCATTCATTCTTATCCATTCAATTCAAATTATGTCCTTGCAATAGCAAATATTCCTTCCAAAATGACTTCTCTTCCACATAAGTGTAGCGAGTGATTTTTGGATGTGGTTGCGAAGCACGATCGCTCTAGTACTACAGCTCGATTCATTTTTTATCCTATTAAAGCTGATGAAGGAAGGGAAATAGATGTCTCCATCTAACCCTGCTTGCATACTGAGATTAAACTGCGGTCTGTTAGGTTTACAGATGCTACAAAGATTTGGGGTTTCTCCTAAGTTTATTTTATTGACGAGGGGTGCTTTAGGCTATCGGTTGAGATGTTAGGACGGATATATATGAAAGTATGGGATTTTGGGTTTTTGTTTAGTGTGCTCGCTAAGATTTTTCTTTCAATCTTATGCCTACGTATTCCCGTTTACCGAAACATGGAAATCAGAGCGTTCGTAGTTCCTCCTATTCTATGGGAGGAAATGGTGTTTTGGTGTCTTGTTCAAAGCCCAAGACGTGAAGCGAAAGGTGGTTTGTATCTTGTTCAAAGCCCAAGATGTGAAGCTAAAAGGGTGTTGACTTTAGAGAGAATTTGTCATCTCTAAAGAGGGGTTTGTCTGTTACGACTGTTTATAAGGGAGAATTACTTTAACCGGGATTTGTGAATCCGACAATGCCATAATTTCCTTTATAGGGGATTTTAACCTGAAGGAGAAGACTTTAACTCAGTTTAGAGTAATGCCATCTTTCCTTAGGAATTTCTCATACTAAAAGAGGGACATTGGCATGGATGTAGATGATCCAGAGGCTTGCCGCTTACAGCAGTTAGATGGAGGGGAAGGAGTTGTTGATGTTTGTGTATTGTGAACGAGGCACATCTTTGATGCTAAAAGGTTGATTGGATCAACCAGTGGTTTTCTTATACAAAGCCTAAGAGGAGGCTATTATGTGTCTCGTACAAAGTCCGAGAGAGAGGCTAAAAGGTTTTTGACTCGACGATAGAGTCTTTTGGTATCTCGTATAAAGCCCGAGATGGAGGCTGTTTGACTCAACAAGAGAGTTTTTGTATCTCGTACGAAGCCCGAGATGGAGGCTAAAATTTGTTTGGCTCAATAAGAACCTTTTTGTATCTCGTATAAAGCCCGAGATGGAGGCGAAAGGGTGATTGACTCAACGAGGGAGTCTCTTATGTTTCTCGTACAAAGCCTGAGAGAGAGGCTAAACGTTGTTTGACTCCGCTGGGGAGAATCATTGTACAAAGCTCAAGAGAGAGGCTAACTTCACTGGAGAAGGATCATTATACAAAGCCTAAGAGGAGGCTATGGTTACTATTTCAGTTGAGTGACAGGTCCAGTATACTGATTTTGAAAGAGAAAATCAGTTCTTATATGAGCAACACTGTACTCAAGGATTTGATTCGAGGATCCAGGTTATTCCTATTCTTTAAGGAAATGGGAAATCCGAAGGGTATCGAGACTGTCCGAGTCTATGGGTTTCCTTCCTATTTAACGAAGGGGTCACTCGAGAATGTCTTTGAGACTCAAGGAGATTAGACTGTCCAAGTCTAGTGTGTCATCTTTTGTACTGTGCTTTGAGAAACAGTAGTAGACTCTTTGAAAGGATTGTTCTATGCAGATGACTAATATCTGTTTCTATACCTCTAGGAGATCGTCGGGACAATTTGTACGAAGCCCAAGAGGAGGCTGGAAACTTTTAAGAAGCCGATCGGTCCTTGTACGAGGCCCAAGAGGAGGCTATCATTCCTGGAGGAAGAGATCATTATACAAAGCCTAAGAGGAGGCTGTGAATACTTCTAAGAAGTTGTAGGGTCCTTGTACTAAGCCCAAGAGGAGGCCGGGTTGCTTTTAGGAAGCTTGTGGGTCCTTGTACGATGCCCAAGAGGAGGCCGATACTTTTAAGAAGCCCGTGGGTCCCCAAACCCCGAGAAATTCAAGGCAAGCTATTCACAAGGAATAGATCAAGTCAGGAAAGTTCGAGAATTTGGAAGAAACTCAAAGATGCCATTCACGGAGAATACATTCATCTCTGGGAGTAGATTTTCTTGACAATTCCTAATGAGGACAGCCGAAGAGAAGACTGTATCTGGTGATCCTATTGGGGATCTAGTTGTCTATTTCTATGAATAAACGAAACGGCGTCACCTAGTTCTAGACGTAGTTGCCGGGGAAACTTGAAATATCTATACTATTATTAAACAGTTGATATGAGTTTATGAAAGAAGACTTACAGTGAAACAGCCCCACAATACAGTTATATGTATATGAAAGCGGTAAATGAAAGCAATAACCACTTACTCGGTAGTAGAGCTTCCATGATGTTTGGTTAGTTGTTCAACAAAGACAGATTGAAAACAACAGTATAATTCAAAATCAAAGGGGAAAGTGCTTTGAAAAAGAAAGATTTGGGGCTTACAACTCAAGGAGAGGCCCAGGGTTTTATTAGTGAGCGCACTGTTTGAATTTTTACAGAGGGACTTATACAAGTGACTGTGGCCCAAAAATTGTTTTCTGTACAAAGGGATGGGTCTTACACTCTCTCAAGAGGCCCAAAAGGTTTAAAGAAAAAGAGTGGGGCTTATAACACGAGGGTAGGCCCAGATGATTTTTCCGTTTGAAATGGCGATCGCGCCGAGGTTTTCTTTTAACACATAGGGGCTTATACAATATCTGAGGCCCGAAGTGCTTTTGGTTAAAAGGGGGTTGGGTCTTACACTCTATTAGAGGCCCAAAAAGTTTTGAATGGGTCTTATAGCTCGAGGAGAGGCCCAAAAGGTTTTTTCAAAAGGCGACGATCGCGCCGTTTGTTTTTGACGGTATCGGGACTTACACAATACACTGAGGCCCAAAAATGATTTGGTCAAAAAAAAGGATTGGGTCTTACACTCTATTAGAGGCCCATGAGTGTGACAATGATTTGTTTGAGTGAAAATCAAAGAAACCCTAATTTTATTCTTTAAAAGTAAATATTTAAAGAAAATCAATGAAAAATACCAAATAGGTTTGAATAAACCACTTGTGATTTTTGTTTAAGGTTTGAAAAATGAGGTATAAATCACAAGAGATATTAAAACTCATTTGGTCTTGATTTTTCAAGATGAATATTCATTTTAAAATGTTTAAAAACAAATAAAAGTGACTTTATTCACAAAAATACTAATTATATTAAATAAATAATATAAATTCAATTTTTTGTGGAATAAAATATTTCAACATTTTTGTGATTTTTTGCAAAAAGAACCAATAAAAAATAATTAAAATTGAAAGAGTTATTAATTTTCCAATTAATTAATAAACCATGAAAATATTGGAAAAAATGGCAAAATGTGAAAAAAACACAAAATGGCATGGGTGGGGTTTGAACCCAAGACCTCAAGGTTACAAGGCGCGCGCCTTACCACTGGGGTGGTGATACATCCATTGTTTGAAACAAAACAACAAATATACAAGGCATGACTTGGTTTTAGGCCTGGCCCAAGGCAAGTTTTGTCAAGTTTTGGCTCAGAAACGTGAAGGTCATAACTTTCTCAATTCTTAATGGTTTGAGACAAAATTTATATGCATCTGGGCCATAATTTCATAAGGAATCCAATGGTGGTGGTAGTTTTTTCAGATCACACTCCCTCCTCAAAACCCGATTGTGGTTTTGAAAATGACCTATAAATGCATTTTCTATGCTACAGCTTGGTACAAGCATGGATTACATGGTGAATTAGCTCAAACACAACATATACAACATGTATGAGATGTTTATGATCAATGGACTTCAAAGCATTGCATGTTTGAAAGATTCCAAGTTGTGAGGCTTACCTCTTTTTTGAGATTTTGGAGCTTTTGTGCAATCTGTCAAACCTCTTGTTCCAGAAATGATTTGATGCTTTAGACACACTCAAATGATCCCTTAGAAGCTTTTAGGATGATTGAAATTGACTGGTACCTGCAAAAACACAAACAGTCCCTTTCTTGCAAAAGGGGTTAAAAGTGACCAAAATAGCAACTCTCTCAAATGGTGTTCCAGATGAGGGGAACCATTTGGGACAGTTCAAGGATGATATTTGGAGTGTGTTTGAGGTTTTATCTGGTTTGGAAAGTGACTGAATCAAGACATGGCTTGAAAAATGCAACAAAAGTCTATTTTGAGGTTTTGAGAGGTGACTTTGTGATTTTGTTATTACAGGTCACTTGTGATAGTTTGCACAGCTTACATATGATATATATGAGGTGTGTGTGTGATTGATTGGGATGAAAAAGCTCTCAAGCTCAAAAACTCAAAGTTGCCTTGCTAAAGAAGGCATTTTTGCCAAGAGAAAGAGGTTTTGAGGAAAGCATCTGTTTGATGGCTTTGGTGTACTCAAACTGATCACAATTGAGCTCTATTTATAGTAGAGCAAGTTTGTTTTGGAATCCACAGTGAATGGCAACTGCAGCAGGTGTTTGTTCAATGTTGGCCAATGGAAATGCAAGTCTCCTCTAGCCATTGACTAGAGGTTAGGGCACAGGGCTGTGGTTCCCTTGGTCTTGGATAAGTCTTGACTGAATTCAGTTGCAAATGGCTCAGTCCATGCCACCTTGATGCTTCCATTGAATGCTCCAATCCAAAATTGGAGTCTTGTCCCTATTTTGGCCATTCTAGGTTCAACATACTATTTCTTGTTCCAAAGACTTTGGAGGCTTGGCTCAGTGATTGTCCCCTTTAGATTCAATCCTCAGAGGTGTCCAAGTGGATAGGAGCATTTGGATTTGGCTGATTTTGGCAAATCGAGCAAAAATGCAAATTCTGCCTTGCCTTGGCAGATTTCAGCAAGGCAACTTTCCAATGTCATATCTCATGACTCAAATTGAATTTGGTAATGTTCTTGGTCATTTTAAAAATCCCTTACATGATACAACAACTGTTTGAACATATTTGGTTTTCATCTCTTTTGAATCCAAGTGAAAAATCCCCTTACAATTGGCAAAAAGTAGGGTAAAATCTGACTTAGTGAAATTTTCACTAAGTGTTGGAACAAAGTGACTTTTCTTGATTTTGATCACTCCATAACTCAAAATCCACGAGGAGTTGGAATTAGGTCTAGTTGAAGTTTTTGTAGAGGGCAATGAGATCTACAAATCAAGCCTTGGATGGGAGAAAATGGCTTTGTGGTTTAGGAGTTATGACCCTCCAAAGTTAGTACCCTAGCCACTTTATTTTTAACTTAGAAAATTTTCTAAGTTTTTTATGGTTACCCCTTTTACAAGTTACCCAACTTTTCTTGATTTTTCTTGATGAATGATGATTCAAATCATACATTAACATCATTTTAGGGTTAAAAATCCATTTTGGTGAAAAATCTCAAAAAGTCAAAGTTGACTTTTGTGCACAGTTGACTTTTTGTCCGATGAATTCCAAACTGTGCAATTCTTCAGGAAATCATGTCCTTGACCTAAATCAAACTTGATGGACATGTTCCATGGGTGTCATAGGGTATATTGATGCATGTCATAGGGCTTGGGAGCATGTCCTGGTCAAAAGTCAAAGTTACAGTTGACTTTTTCCTTAAAACCCTAACTGTGGTGCAGATGAAATTGAGACTTGTTGCTCAAGCTTCTTGGATTAATCCATTATTCCAAATGGATCAATATAGTTCATTAGAGACCCTCAAACCCTCTCTTGAGGTCTTGGCTCATGATTTGCCTTAAAAGTCAACTTAGGGGTGAATTAGGTCAAGAAACCCTAATTCCTGATTTTTTATGAATGCATCCCCTGAGGCAAAATTGACTTGATGATTGGGTCCATGAGGTCCCATGAAGTATATTAGGTTATGTTTTGGATCATTGGCTTGTGCCCAGATGAAAAATTTCCACCTGGAGGCCCTGGTCGACCAAAACCCTAATTTGGTGACACTGTCGATCATGAGACTTGATCCACCTAGAAGGGAGCAGCCTTGTGCTTGATCCTTGAAGTGGGAGTCCTTTTAATCCATTGTGGATGTTTGAGAGGTTAGACAAGTTGAAGATCATGTCATTCCTTGATTGATCCTTTGTCTAAGCACTCAGGGAGGGCTTGAAACCCTAATTCTGATTGTAGTGGATGCTCACCCATCTTTAGGGGATTGATGAGGCATGAAAGTACATCCATATTGTGATGATGATTTTCACAATGATGGGAAATATTAGTGGTCAAAATTTGGGGTATGACAGATGCCCCTATTTAATCTTCTTGGACACGAAGGTGTGAATGACGAAGGTATTCGGGCATTCGTGGTGCAAGAGGATTAAATATCGGAATACCCGAAATTTTGATGGTGGTTATGAATGGTAGGTTACGCATTCATCTTCTTTAGCTAAGCAATGATGCTTAGAAAAGGTAAACTTCCCCTCGATCCTGGTCTTCAGCCAAGGAACTGGTCTCAGTTTCTAAAATAAACTTCCCCTCGATCCTGGTTTCCTACCAAGGAACTGGTCTTAGTTTCTGATGTAAACTTCCCCTCGATCCTGGTTTCCTACCCAGGATCTGGTCTTAGTTTCTTTCGTCAATAAACTTTACTGACAAGAGACGTTATTCGTAGCGGCTTTCCTTCAAACTTCTCAACGAATTTTCCTGGGGAGATGCCATTTGACGGAAAAAGTTTTGATGTCAGACTTGCTGGGGAACCCAGTCGTCTGAATTGTAGAAGTGTACAAACTTCTCTGTTGGAGATGCCATTTGTTGACTCTACTTGGGGAATGCGAGTCCCTTGAGAGACTGCATTCGTTTGGGGTCTTTACATCATACTTTTCTCGGAGAAATGTCATATGATGTGATCCAATTTTGAGGTGCCGATGACCTTTTCATCAGTGGGTTTTTCGGAGAAAAACTGCCGTACTGCCGAATCTCCGATTTAGGAGGCTTTCTCTCAGGATTTTCTTTAATCCGGGAAAACAAGGATATCATCTTCAATGGTGAAGAGTGATGTTAACTGAGGGCTCTCTGGTCTTTCAGAGGTTCAAGTTATCAAAGTGGTCAAGGGCCAACTTCAACCCAGAAATAAAACTGGAGGAGAGAGAATGTTCAGACGTAACACTTCCTGGCGAGGAAAGGGGCTAACAACTCAATTGAGAGGACTTTTATCACTAGGGGACAAGACCGACTAGAGTGATAGTGATGCAATATGACTGTGAATGTAAATCAATAATGCATGATGTATGTATGTTTATGCTGACAAAACTGACGCGATATACAAACTGACAGGTGAACACGATTGGAAACTCGGCCATCGCGGGGCGAAGAAGTACCGTTGGTTCAGAATAGAAATTCCACCTTGCTTAGGAGAGATAGTCCCTGCGGGGAATACCGTTGATCGGGCATAGGAGATGAGAACTCGGCCGAGGCGTGTCAGACGAAACAAGGTCTCTGACACAGTTGATCCCTTCATTCAAATGTACTGGGTTAGAAGGAGTACTTTGATTCTGTACTTTGAAGTTCGATTACTTCTGGAGAAGCGACCGATGTTCTTTTGATGTTCAACAGTCAAAAGAAATTGTTGTCTTTAATTTAAAAGCAGAAAAAGTTTTAACAAGTAAATTCATTTTTGTTTTATTTCAAGAATCGCTAACAACGTCATTCTGTAAAGCTAAAACAAATAAGAATTACAAACAAAAGCACAAGGGCTCAAATTTTATTGATAAGATGGAGATCAGCCAAACGCGTGATTCCAAAGAGTATATACAAAGTTAGAAAATGGTAATTTACAGGGAAAAGGGCTACGTTGAAACATAACGACCACTATCCTTCTACCAACTTTGAATTCGGGACATCCTGAGCTTCTGTCGAAGATGACCTTGACTGGAGTTTTCTGGCGGATGATGTAACTGCTGCTGCTGAGGGACTTGCCTCTGTTGAACATAGTTACTTGCCATTATCCCTAATTTTTGCCTGGATTGTACTATGAGATTTCCAATCCATCGGGATGATTTTTTTTCATGTCTCTAACTTTTGCCTGGACCGCCCTTTCGGGTTTTCAATCCACCGAGACGTTTTTTTTTTTTTTTAGTTTAGGCGAAGTATTTCTTGACTACATCAACATTTGTGGGGTAGGAAAATTCCTCTCCGTCCATGGTTGCAAGTCTCAAGGCGCCGCCTGAGAAAGCTTTCGTGACCACATAGGGGCCATCATAATTCAGAGTCCATTTACCTCGCGAATCAATGAGAAATGACTGGATCTTCTTGAGCACGAGGTCTCCTTTTCTGAAAACACGAGGTCGGACCTTTTTGTCAAACGCCCTCTTCATTCTCTGTTGATACAATTGACCATGGCATAGTGCCGTGATTCGCTTCTCCTCGATCAGATTCAATTCATCGTGTCGGCTTTGACACCATTCGGCTTCGGTGAGCTTAGCTTCCATCAATACTCGGATTGACGAGATCTCTACTTCTATGGGGAGCACTGGCTCCATGCCATATACTAGAGAGAAAGGGGTTGCCCCTGTTGAAGTGCGGACAGATGTACGATAACCGCGAAGAGCAAAGGGTAGCATCTCGTGTCAATCTTTGTAGGTTACAACCATCTTTTGAACAATCTTCTTGATGTTCTTGTTAGCCGCTTCTACCGCTCCGTTCATCTTGGGTCGGTAGGGAGATGAGTTATGATGTTCAATCTTGAACTTTGCACACAACTCTTTCATCATCTTATTGTTCAAGTTAGATCCATTATCAGTAATGATTTGGTTCGGAACACCATAACGGCAGATGATATTGTTTTTGATAAATCGGATCACCAATTGTCGGGTTACATTGGCGAATGACGCTGCTTCGACCCACTTGGTGAAATAGTCAATGGCTACCAGGATGAACCGATGTCCGTTTGAAGCCTTTGGTTCGATCAAGCCAATCATGTCGATTCCCCATATGGAAAATGGCCATGGGGAAGAGAAAACTTTGAGATGTGATGGCGGTACATGAATTTTGTCGGAGTATATCTGACACTTGTGACACCTCCTCATGTACTTGTAGCAGTCAGATTCCATGGTCAACCAGTAATACCCTGCTCTCAGAATTTTTCTCGCCATTGTGTGTCCGTTGGCATGAGTGCCAAAGGACCCTTCATGAATTTCTTTCATAAGCATGTCTGCTTCTGGTCTGTCTACGCATCGGAGCAAGACCATGTCAAAATTTCTCTTATAGAGAGTGTCACCGCTCAGGAAGAAGTTTCCAGCCAATCTTCTAAGGGTTTTTCTGTCTTTTCTGAGTGCCCCAGATGGGTACTCTTGTTTCTGAAGGAAGCATTTGATATAGTGATACCAAGGTTTGTCGTCTATGACTGCTTCGATCGTGAAGATGTAAGCGGGCCGTTCAAGGCACATTATGTCGATCTTAGGTAGGTCATTCCATTGACCTACACTAATCATGGAAGAGATGGTGGCTAATGCATCAGCCATGTGATTCTCATCACGAGGGATATGATGAAACTCAACTCTGTTGAAGAAAGGTAACAACCTTCTTGCATAGTCTTTGTAAGGGATCAATCCTGATTGGTATGTGTTCCAATATCCTTTTATCTGATTGATAACCAGGGCTGAATCGCCGTATACGTCCAAGTTTTTGATCCTTAAATCAATTGCTTCTTCAAGAGCCATGATACAAGCTTCGTATTCAGCCTCGTTGTTTGTACATTTGAACGTAAGTCTGGCGGTGAAAGGAATGTGGGTACCCTGAGGGGTAACAATTATTGCCCCAATTCCGTTTCCATAATGATTAACTGCTCCGTCAAAGATTAGTCCCCATTGGGAACCTGGTTCTGGCCCTTCACTGGGTAACGGTTCATCGCAATCTTTCATTTTTAGATACATGACATCTTCGTCTGGGAAGTCAAACCCGATTAATTCCTGATCGCCAATCGGTTGATTAGCCAAATGATCGGCTAAAATACTTCCTTTAACGGCTTTCTGAGCGTGGTACTCTATGTCATATTCTGATAACAACATCTGCCAACGGGCAATTCTTCCCATGAGAGCAGGCTTTTCGAAGACGTACTTGATTGGATCCATTTCTGAGATTAACCAAGTAGTATGACAAATCATGTATTGGCGAAGACGTTTGGCTGCCCAAGCCAAAGCACAGCAAGTTTTCTCAATCATCGTGTACCGTCCCATTGAGTCCTCTAAGACTGTGAGGTAAATGATCATTGGTCTTCCTTCCACTGGAGGTGATAGAATCGGAGGATTCAACAGATATTCCTTAATACTATCGAAGGCGGTTTGGAAATCTTCTGACCAAATGCAATCCTGGTTTTTTTTGAGTAATTTGAAAATCGGCGCACATGTGGCGGTCATGAGGAATATGAATCTGGAGATGTAGTTCAAACGTCCCAAGAATCCTCTGACTTGTTTTTCAGTTTTCATAGAAGGCATTTCTTGAATAGCCTTGACCTTGTCAGGATCAACCTCAATTCCTTTCTGGCTGACGATGAACCCTAGTAGTTTCCCTGAACGGACACCGAAGATGCACTTGTTGGGATTCAAGCGGAGCTTGAATTTTCTTAGACGTTCGAACAATTTTGACAGATGTTCAACGTGCTCACTCTCTGTTTTAGATTTTTCAATCATATCATCGACACATACCTTAATTTCTTTGTGTATCATGTCATGAAACAGAGTAGTCATGGCCCTTTGATAGGTTGCCCCGGCGTTCTTCAAACCGAACGGCATTACCTTGTAACAAAAGGTGCCCCATGGTGTAATGAACGAAGTTTTCTCCAGGTCTTTCGGCGCCATTTTGATCTGGTTATAGCCCGAGAATCCATCCATGAAGGAGAAAATTTTGAACTTTGCTGTGCTGTCTACCAGCATGTCAATGTGTGGTAAAGGAAAGTCGTCCTTTGGACTAGCCTTGTTCAAGTCTCTGTAATCAACACACATTCTGACCTTTCCATCCTTTTTGGGAACGGGTACGATGTTGGCTAACCATTGAGGATATTCAGATGTGGCGAGGAAACCCGCGTCAATCTGTTTCTGCACCTCCTCTTTTATTTTGATGGCCATGTCCGGGTGAGTGCGTCTCAAACTTTGCTTTACTGGCGAACATTTCAATCTTAATGGTAAGTGATGTTCCACGATGCTGGTATCCAACCCTGGCATGTCCTGATAGGACCAAGCGAATACATCGGGGAATTCTTTGAGAAGCTTTATCAAACTCTCTTTGGCAGTTGGACTGAGCAGTGCCCCAATCCTGATTTCTTTTCTCTCTTGTTCTGAACCCAAGTTTACCGTTTCCAACGGTTCTTTGTGAGGTTCAATGGACCTTTCCTCTTGTCTGAGTAATCGGGAGATCTCTTCTGGAATTTCGTCGTCATTTTCTTCTTCAGCCTTGAATATCGGGAACTCAAAGTTGGGAGAAGGCATCGGATCGTATGTTTCAACTGGGTTTAAAACAAGCAATCTGCATGACGTGATGATTCGTGTTTAGAAGAGATAGAAAAAATGCAAGTGTGTGCAGTGTATTTATTTTACTGCTTATTTTTATTTGAATTGTTTTTTAGGATTACCATTTTCTGAAAAAGCAAAAAGAGAAAACAGCAATTAATGCGGAAATTACAGAACGACGTTATTTTATTAATGAACAAGTCGATCCTTGAAACTACAGCCCTATAAAACAAAACTCTGTTGCTTTGGGCTAAGAGAAGAGGGAAAATTTACAGAAAGCGAGCCCTATCAAAACATCCGTTTCACCTGGGAAGGGTGAAAGGTTAAAAGATGGCAATTACTTTGACTGATGAACGATCTTCGGAACCCTGACGGCAACCCATTGGCGGCGAACTCCTCGGTGAATCACAAAGTCTGGCACCTTCCTTGATTTGTCTTCAGAAATGACGCTGATTTCTGGTAGAGCAGGATCATTGGAATCTGTCTCCCAAGAAGAATTGTCGTAGGAGAATTCCTCCGTTACATTTTGCATAGCATTTGTGCTCTCAGCTGTATCTCCCCATCCAGTAGGCTGGATATCTTCGAGCCTGATACGAGAGCTTTCGGGAGCGGTGTACTTGACCATATAGTCGTATTTCCCACTCGGTTGTCCCAAGGTGTCCCACACTTCTTTCAAACTGGAGGAGTCATCTCTCTCGATGACGTTGACCTCGGGAAAAGTATAGTTGATGAATTCAAGTCCTGCAAACGTTGCGAATTCATCTTCGTGTTGAGTAGTTTCTGAATGACCTGAGTGTTGATCCCATGACATGGTGGGGACACAGGTATTCTGTTCAATGACGGTCAGCTGATTTTCATTGTTCGGCTGACTCTCTTGCCCCAAGTTTCCTGGGTAAGGCTGCCACATTGGCAGACCATCCATTGGGCCATAGTAATTGTGGTCAAAGTTGTCTTTCATCAGAGTGTCTTCCTCTAATGAATTTGGCGGAACACGGCATCCTTCCGGATCACAATCTTCGTATATCATTTCGACGTCTGACCGTGGTATATATCTCGGACTCTGTGCGGGATAGAAAAATGGTATAAGCACCTCTTCCTGAGACATATAACCGTCCTCGTTAAGATAGGACTTCCATTCTTCATCTGTGTCAGAGGGATCTTCCTCATTGATAGCATGTACTGCCTGAGACACTGGGTGAAGAAAACCTCCACTGTGGAAGAAGTTTTGAAGGGGATGAAGGCTTTCATCGCTAGCAGCTGTCCGGGTACAGGTTGCAGAAAAACTAAGACCCTTCTTTGTTGTATTGCTAATAGGAATGACAAGCTGTCCCCATCCTGTTGTATCGGTACTCTCGACCGCTTTAATAGCATCTTTGTATGAGGAAATCGAGGTTCCTCCTTTGAACTTATTGTTCTTGCTTACCGACAGTGCTTGGAACTGAGTTCCAATAACCTCCTCGGGTTCTATACCAGTAGACGATGACAAGTTGCTTACAAGCAAGGCTTGTTCCCCACAAACTATGATAAGTTGATCGTTCTTGACGAACTTTAGCTTTTGGTGGAGGGTCGAAGTGACCGCTCCAGCCTGATGTATCCAAGGTCTTCCTAATAAACAACTGTACGTTGCCCGGATGTCCATGACCTGGAAAGTGACTTGGAAAGTGTGAGGATCAATAGTTATGGGAAGATCAACTTCGCCGATAACTATTTTTCTGGATCCATCGAACGCTTTGACGACGACCTCGCTGATTCTCATCGGAGGGCCTTTGAATGATAATTGCATCAAAGTGGACTTCGGCATAACATTTAGGGCTGACCCTGTGTCTACCAGTACGATGGGCAAAGCATCGTCCTCGCAGTTAACTGTGATATTGATCGCCATGTTATGACGGCAACCCTCTTCGAGTAATTCCTCATCACTAAATCCCAAATTATTGCAGGAAGTGATGTTAGAGACAATGCTATCAAATTGTCTGATTGTTACATCCTGTTCCACAAAGGCTTGCTCCAAGACTTTCTGTAGAGCCTCCCTGTGGGCCTCTGAACTGAGTAACAGCAATAACACCGAGATCTTTGAAGGATTTTGTAACAGTTGATCGGCAATGTTGTATTCACTCCTTTGGATGAGCTTCAGCATCTCATCATCATTTTTTGAAAGGTCGGGATTACTGGATTGACCGACTGGTGGATTAGGAGCTTCTGTCTGAAGTTCCTTTTCCTTGTTAGGTTCTCCAACGCCTCGGTTGAAGATTCTACCGCTCTGTGTTACATGACTGATGTCTGCAATATTCACGACGGAGGGTAATGGAATTTCCTTTCAGTTTTCAACTGTCGTTGCACCGTATTTGTAAGGGATAGCCTTAGTTGATTCATATGGTAGTGGTCTCGGCAGATAGATGACTACAGGAGCCTTCTGATTTTTCTGACCATCATAATTAATCTCGATCTGTTCCCGGTTGGGAACTTTAGATTCATCAAGTAGAGGGATAATGGAAAAAACATCCCTGGTCCTGTGATGACCAGAGATCGTGACAACATCCTCAACTTACTCGGCAAGGTAGTTCGGCATCCAGTCGATGGGTCCAGAACCCGGACATGGGCGAATCTCTCTACGATCCACCCGACCCTGAAGAGTTGCTCTCACAAAGTAACACCCTTGGTTACCTTCCGAACAGACGCTACAACGGTCATAGTTGTGTGGTGGCACCTGGCCACACCCACTTTGAATACAATGTAACCTTACTAGGTTAGCTTCCACAGATCGGACATCCTGACTCTGACGCCGAGTAGGATTCCTGTTATTGATACTAATCTGCTGAGTATCTTCATTTATATAAATTGGCATCCACCAGTGATTTAACAAGTGCTGAAGTGCCTCCTGGACAAGGGTACAACCTCGATCATTTTCGCAACCTGCTTTACAGCTTTGATAGTCGTGTGATGTTAAGAATCTGAGTCGGACCTGCTCAGCATGTAACTCTACCAGGTTGGTATTCATCACGTGAATATCGAAGATCTGAACCATGTTGATTTGATAGGAGTTCCTATCATGGTAGTCCTGGATCCATCCAAGATCCATCTGACACTGGAGGGCCTCCTGTATGAAAGAGCATCCCTGCTTGTTTACCGAGCAAGTCAGACAGGAACTGTAATCGTGCTGCGGCAGATTATGATACTGGCTTTGCCTGGAATGCATCGCCACCAGGTTGACATTCATTGCACGGATATCGTGGTTCTGAATGATGTTGGAGTTCGTGTAGACCATGTTAACTCCACAAACTAGGTGCTCTTGGATCCATCCGAGATCCATTTGTTCCTGTAGGGCTGCTTGTACCACAGAACATCCTTGATTGTTTTTAGAGCAGACATCACACTGATGATAGTTATGAGGTGGCACATGGCCATATCCACCCTGTCTACAATGCATCTTGACCAGATTGGTTTTTAACAAGAGTACATCATGAATTTGATAGACATTGTTAGTCTCTCCTTCTATCAAATTGACTGCAGCCTTCTCATGTTGAGGCAGCGGGTTCGTGAGAATATTAGGATTTGTATCCTTGAAGGATAAGACCCCGCTCCTAACAAGTTTTTGCACGCCGGACTTGAAATTGAGACAAGTCTCTATGTTATGCCTTGGACCTCCTTGATGATAAGGGCAAGTTTGATCCACCTTAAACCCAAAAGGTGGATTTTTCGGTACTGTAAGAGGAGATTTAGTCTGAATGTGCCCCTTAGCCAGTAGTAATGGAAATAGTTATGCGTACAACATTTGTATAGGATCAAACCCTGATGGTCGTGTTGTACGGTTGTTGTTATATGGAGGACGAGCCTGCTGAAGAGGCTGTTGTGTCCTTTGCTGATCAGGTTGGTTCTGCGCAACCTGAGGTTGATACGTAGGAATAGGCGCAGGGCCGATAGCAGGAGTTACAGCTGCTACTGGTTGATAACGTCGCCTTTGCTTTCCGAGAGAGATATTCCCAATATCTTGCTCTTTTTTCTTTGGGAGAGCACTACCGTATTTTTTAGTACCGCTCGTCGATCCAGTGTCTTTTACCAAACGTCCTTCTCGGACGGCTTCCTCAAGACGTACGCCCATGCCCACCATCTCGGTGAAATCACTGGGTGCACTGGCAACCATTCGGTCATAGTAAAATGAGCTTAAGTTCTTTAAGAAGATATTTGTCATCTCTTTTTCCTCTAGAGGTGGACAAATTTGAGCGGCAATTTCACGCCACCTTTGAGCATACTCCTTAAAGGTTTCCTTGTCCTTTTGCGACATCGATCTGAGTTGATCTCTGTCGGGTGCCATGTCCAAATTGTATTTGTATTGTTGGACGAAGGCAGTGCCAAAATCTCTGAATGTACTGATCGTAGCACGGTTTAAACCCATGTACCATTTTAATGCGGCACCGGTTAAACTATCTTGGAAGTAGTGAATCAGTAGGTCCTGATTCTCCGTCTGAGCTGACATCCGCCGAGCGTACATCACCAGATGGCTTTGAGGGCAAGAGTTACCCTTGTACTTTTCAAAGTCGGGCACTTGAAATTTGTGCGGAACTTTCACATTTGGGACCAAGTAGAGATCTGCGGCGTCCTTTCCAAATAGATCCTGACCGCGAATGGCTTGCAACTCCTTTTGCATTTCCAAGAACTGCTCCTGGAATTCCTCCATTCTGTCAAACATAGTTTCCTTCTTACCAGAAGGTGTCTGTGGAATCTGTCCTTCCGGGACAATGTGCACCACAGGGGTTGGTACCGTGACTACGGTAGTGAGTCTTGGTGCTTCCCGAAGTTTGTAACCTTCAGGAGTTTTCAGTATGTCTCTGGCATCTTCGCTTTCCCGAAGTTTGTAACCTTCAGGCCCAGCGGCTTCTGTTGTGATTCCCCGATCTTCAGTGATCGGCGGAACATATCCTTCCGGGATATAGTTAACAGGCATTCCCAAGGACGATCTTTTGGTATTTGATACCTAGGATCATACTTCTCCACTATGGGCGTTGAGGTGATCTCTGAGATCACAGTTCTTTGTAGCTGAGCTTCTGCCATGGCTTGCATGTCGTTACGAAGCTTTCAACTCTCTGTTTTCTTCCTCAAGATCATCCATCTTTTTCTGACGATTGGCCCGAGTATTATACGAATGAGACAGTTTGACTCTAGAACCGAGACACAAATGTGAGATTCGTAGATAAGAAGAATACGCGATGTGAGAATGATGAATGCAATGATTATATTAATTGTTTTTTTGGTTTAATCAAAATAAACTTTGACAATTAGATTGCAAATATCAAACAGTGGGGAAACCCCTTTTTATTGAAATTCAAAGGATTACAGAAATGGAAATACAGTAGATTACAAGGTGCACAAACAGAAACCTAAACTAATGGGCCCTGAGTCCTCTTTGAAGAGAAATCGGGTGCTGATTCTGGTATCTTCCTTTTCTTTGACCGGGGCTCTTGGGCCGTTGTCGGGTTGTCATTCCTTTGCCAGGTGAAAGGAGTGAGCAAATTCCTTTGGTCATCTTGATCCTCTACAGCATGTTGCTCCAAAATTTCAATCAGAGCATCTTTCTCTTTTAGTAATTGATGTATTTTGATGCACTCCACGTCGAGGGTGCGGTACTTGTTCTTCCAAGACCTCCTCTGCCTTTGAACTTTGTTGAGAGTAACCTGAAGCTTTTTAGTTTCCGTCATGAAGTACATGATAGATTCACTCGGCGGAAGAATTCCGTAACGAGGATAAGGCATCTTTAGCTTGAGAGCTCTAGTTTGTACCTAATGGAGGTAAGGCTCCACCGAGACACAGTCCGGTTTTCCTAGAGACTCTCGTCCTTTCTTATGAACATGCTTCCAAGCGTGCACTATTTCCATCTTTAGTGCTCTGTCGTTTTCTCCTTCCTTGAAGAAAAGACCTTCCAGATGAACACCCCGTGGGATGTGTCTCATTGGGTATCCAAATTGACGACGAACCAATACCGGATGGTAGTTGATTCCTCCTTTAGTTCCTATAAGGGGTACGTTGGGGAAGTTTCCACAACGATCAATGATTCTGATTCCATCATAGATCCTATTACACCAATCTATATCAGAGTTGGTAAGAGACATGATCTTCTGCGACCAACGTGAGGCACTCTTACAATCCCAAAAAGCAGCAGACTTGGGCAAGTGAGAGATAAACCATTTGTAAAGTAGAGGTACACAGCATGTGATCTCCCCTCCGCTGTACAAATTTCCCAAGTGTACAGAATGATACGCATCTGCGAGCAAAGTCGGTACAGAGTTTCCAATGAGAAAAACCTTAATGGAGTTAATATCGATGAAATTATTAATGTTGGGAAACAAAAATAACCCGTAGGCGAGCAAGACAAAGACGCTTTCAAAAGCAGTCACGTTTCCTATACTGGCAAAATACAGGGCTTTCTTTGTCTAGAACTGGGCTGGCAAACCTTGGATGCCACCCTTGGTAGTTAGGTGAGTCCTGACCTCAGACTCGTCCAAATGAATTGCTCTTGCAATGGTCTGATTCTTTGGAATTTCTTCCAGTCCAGAAAATGGAGCTCGATCAGTAATGTGTAGATCAATCAGATGAGAATACTCCTCCAGCGTTGGTGCGAGCTGGTAATCCGAGAATGTGAAACAGTGATAAACCGGATCATAAAACTGAATGAGCGCATCCATGATTCCCTCAATCACATGGATTCTTAATAGTGGTAGCAAACCTCCGTGCTTGGCTCTGAAAGCCTCTTGGTTTGTGATCATTCCTGCTAACCTTCTCAAATCCTCTAGCTTTGGAACCTTGAAGGTATAACTATGAGTTCTCCTTCTACCGAAATCCATTAGTGCAATCATTTTCTCTGATATTTGCAATCACAATCTCAGTTTAATTTGAAAAACAGAGAGACTAGAAGAGAAATTTTTTGAATGTTTTAATGTTTTTTAAATGAATGCATGAATGCAGCACACAAAAACATAGAAAAAACATGGGGTCAAAGGGTCGTTGTCATGAAGTCAAGGCTCTACCCACCCCCAAAGGTTTATACTAAGGTGATTTTTGTACCTGTACTCATTATCATCAGCTCCTCCCAGAAAAGCAAAACAACAAGCGGATCGCCAGCGAGTTATAGAGCAATCTTAGAGTAAGTACCATTCACCGAGAATAGATCACCAGCCTCAAATGAGGGTAGTATCGCGTAACAACTATTCCCGATAGTTTCCGCACTACAAAAGGGTTTGGCTCCTCAGCTTCTCAGACATCACAATCGGCCCATTGTCTAGGTGAGAGAATGGGTTGCATTGGTCAGGCTCCACTGAGGTTGATGGTCGACCTCGTCGCCATCACTTATCTTAAGTGTATACTCAATCTTTCCACATGCGGCATCACACGCATTCCCATTAGCAGAAAAATAAACACGTATAGCAATTAGGAAAAGCAGTATATATATTTGTCCTAATCATCCTAGACCTTTAAAAGCTAAGAATCTTAAGTTCCTAACAGAAAATGGTTTCCCGGCGGAGTCACCAATCTGTGGTTTCATTCCAAAATAACGGCGTTTTGACCTAAGATCCTAGTGACGTCAAGGTTTCCACAAAAAAGAACAAGATCCCTAAAGAGACCTGCGCAGTCCCCAGCAGAGTCGCCATTTTTCTGTAGCGAGTGATTTTTGGATGTGGTTGCAAAGCACGATCGTTCTAGTACTACAACTCGATTCATTTTTTATCCTATTAAAGCTGATGAAGGAAGGGAAATAGATGTCTCCAACTAACCCTGCTTGCATACTGAGATTAAACAGCGGTCTGTTAGGTTTACAGATGCTACAAAGATTCGGGGTTTCTTCTAAGTTTATTTTGTTGACGAGGGGTGCTTTAGGCTATCGGTTGGGATGTTAGGATGGATATATATATATGAAAGTATGGGATTTTGGGTTTTTGTTTAGTGTGCTCGCTAAGATTTTTCTTTCAATCTTATGCCTACGTATTCCCGTTTACCGAAACATGGAAATCAGAGCGTTCGTAGTTCCTCCTATTCTATGGGAGGAAATGGTGTTTTGGTGTCTTGTTCAAAGCCCAAGACGTGAAGCGAAAGGTGGTTTGTATCTTGTTCAAAGCCCAAGATGTGAAGCTAAAAGGGTGTTGACTTTAGAGAGAATTTGTCATCTCTAAAGAGGGGTTTGTCTGTTACGACTGTTTATAAGGGAGAATTACTTTAACCGGGATTTGTGAATCCGGCAATGCCATAATTTCCTTTATAGGGGATTTTAACCTGAAGGAGAAGACTTTAACTCAGTGTAGAGTAATGCCATCTTTCCTTAGGAATTTCTCATACTAAAAGAGGGACATTGGCATAGATGTAGATGATCCAGAGGCTTACCACTTACAGCAGTTAGATGGAGGGGAAGGAGTTGTTGATGTTTGTGTACTGTGAACGAGGCACAGCTTTGATGCTAAAAGGTTGATTGGATCAACCAGTGGTTTTCTTATACAAAGCCTAAGAGGAGGCTATTATGTGTCTCGTACAAAGTCCGAGAGAGAGGCTAAAAGGTTTTTGACTCGACGATAGAGTCTTTTGGTATCTCGTATAAATCCCGAGATGGAGGCTGTTTGACTCAACAAGAGAGTTTTTGTATCTCGTACGAAGCCCGAGATGGAGGCTAAAATTTGTTTGGCTCAATAAGAACCTTTTTGTATCTCGTATAAAGCCCGAGATGGAGACGAAAGGATGATTGACTCAACGAGGGAGTCTCTTATGTTTCTCGTACAAAGCCCGAGAGAGAGGCTAAACGTTGTTTGACTCTGCTGGGGAGAATCATTGTACAAAGCCCAAGAGAGAGGCTAACTTCACCGGAGAAGGATCATTATACAAAGCCTAAGAGGAGGCTATGGTTACTATTTCAGTTGAGTGACAGGTCCAGTATACTGATTTTGAAAGAGAAAATCAGTTCTTATATGAGCAACACTGTACTCAAGGATTTGATTCGAGGATCCGGGTTATTCTTGTTCTTTAAGGAAATGGGAAATCCGAAGGGTATCGAGACTGTCCGAGTCTATGGGTTTCCTTCCTATTTAACGAAGGGGTCACTCGAGAATGTCTTTGAGACTCAAGGAGATTAGACTGTCCAAGTCTAGTGTGTCATCTTTTGTACTGTGCTTTGAGAAACAGTAGTAGACTCTTTGAAAGGACTGTTCTATGCAGATGACTAATTTCTGTTCCTATACCTCTAGGAGGTCGTCGGGACAGTTTGTACGAAGCCCAAGAGGAGGCTGAAAACTTTTAAGAAGTCGATCGGTCCTTGTACGAGGCCCAAGAGGAGGCTATCATTCCCGGAGGAAGAGATCATTATACGAAGCCTAAGAGGGGGCTGTGAATACTTCTATGAAGCCGTAGGGTCCTTGTACTAAGCCCAAGAGGAGGCCGGGTTGCTTTTAGGAAGCCTGTGGGTCCTTGTACGATGCCCAAGAGGAGGCCGATGCTTTTAAGAAGCCCGTGGGTCCCCAAACCCCGAGAAAATCAAGGCAAGCTATTCACAAGGAATAGATTAAGTCAGGAAAGTTCGAGAATTTGGAAGAAACTCAAAGATGTCATTCACGGAGAATACATTCATCTCTAGGAGTAGAGTTTCTTGACAATTCCTAATGAGGACAGCCGAAGAGAAGACTGTATCTGGTGATCCTATTGGGGATCTAGTTGTCTATTTCTATGAATAAACGAAACGACGTCACCTAGTTCTAGACGTAGTTGCCGGGGAAACTCGAAATATCTATACTATTATTACACAGTTGATATGAGTTTATGAAAGAAGACTTACAGTGAAACACCCCCACAATACAGTTATATGTATATGAAAGCGGTAAATGAAAGCAATAACCACTTACTCGGTTGTAGAGCTTCCATACTGTTTGGTTAGTTGTTCAACAAAGACAGATTGAAAACAATAGTATAATTCAAAATCAAAGGAGAAAGTGCTTTGAAAAAGAAAGATTTGGGGCTTACAGCTCAAGGAGAGGCCCAGGGTTTTATCAGTGAGCGCACTGTTTGAATTTGTACAGAGGGACTTATACAAGTGACTGTGGCCCAAAAATTGTTTTCTGTACAAAGGGATGGGTCTTACACTCTCTCAAGAGACCCAAAAGGTTTAAAGAAAAAGAGTGGGGCTTATAACACGAGGGTAGGCCCAGATGATTTTTCCGTTTGAAATGGCGATCGCGCCGAGGTTTTCTTTTAACGCAGAGGGGCTTATACAATATCTGAGGCCCGAAGTGATTTTGGTTAAAAGTGGGTTGGGTCTTACACTCTATTAGAGGCCCAAAAAGTTTTGAATGGGTCTTATAGCTCGAGGAGAGGCCCAAAAGGTTTTTTCAAAAGGCGACGATCGCGCCGTTTATTTTTGACGGTATCGGGACTTACACAATACACTGAGGCCCAAAAATGATTTGGTCAAAAAAAATGATTGGGTCTTACACTCTATTAGAGGCCCGTGAGTGTGACAATGATTTGTTTGAGTGAAAATCAAAGAAACCCTAATTTTATTCTTTAAAAGTAAATATTTAAAGAAAATCAACGAAAAATACCAAATAGGTTTGAATAAACCACTTGTGATTTTTGTTTAAGGTTTGAAAAATGAGGTATAAATCACAAGAGATATTAAAACTCATTTGGTCTTGACTTTTCAAGATGAATATTCATTTTAAAATGTTTAAAAACAAATAAAAGTGACTTTATTCACAAAAATACTAATTATATTAAATAAATAATATAAATTCAATTTTTTGTGGAATAAAATATTTCAACATTTTTGTGATTTTTTGCAAAAAGAACCAATTAAAAATAATTAAAATTGAAAGAGTTATTAATTTTCCAATTAATTAATAAACCATGAAAATATTGGAAAAATGGCAAAATGTGAAAAAACACAAAATGGCATGGGTGGGGTTTGAACCCAAGACCTCATAAACGTGAAGGTCATAACTTTCTCAATTCTTAATGGTTTGAGACAAAATTTATATGCATCTGGACCAGAATTTCATAAGGAATCCAATGGTGGTGGTAGTTTTTTCAGATCACACTCCTTCCTCAAAACCCGATAGTGGTTTTGAAAATGACCTATAAATGCATTTCTATGCTACAGCTTGGTACAAGCATGGATTACATGGTGAATTAGCTCAAACACAACATATACAACATGTATGAGATGTTTATGATCAATGGACTTCAAAGCATTGCATGTTTGAAAGATTCCAAGTTGTGAGGCTTACCTCTTTTTTGAGATTTTGGAGCTTTTGTGCAATCTGTCAAACCTCTTGTTCCAGAAATGATTTGATGCTTTAGACACACTCAAATGATCCCTTAGAAGCTTTTAGGATGATTGGAATTGACTGGTACCTGCAAAAACACAAACAGTCCCTTTCTTGCAAAAGGGGTTAAAAGTGACCAAAATAGCAACTCTCTCAAATGGTGTTCCAGATGAGGGGAACCATTTGGGACAGTTCAAGGATGATATTTGGAGTGTGTTTGAGGTTTTATCTGGTTTGGAAAGTGACTGAATCAAGACATGGCTTGAAAAATGCAACAAAAGTCTATTTTGAGGTTTTGAGAGGTGACTTTGTGATTTTGTGATTACAGGTCACTTGTGATAGTTTGCACAGCTTACATATGATATATATGAGGTGTGTGTGTGATTGATTGTGATGAAAAAGTTCTCAAGCTCAAAAACTCAAAGTTGTCTTGCTAAAGAAGGCATTTTTGCCAAGAGAAATAGGTTTTGAGGAAAGCATCTGTTTGATGGCTTTGGTGTACTCAAACTGATCACAATTGAGCTCTATTTATAGTAGAGCAAGTTTGTTTTGGGATCCACAGTGAATGGCAACTGCAGCAGGTGTTTGTTCAATGTTGGCCAATGGAAATGCATGTCTCCTATAGCCATTGACTAGAGGTTAGGGCACAGGGCTGTGGTTCCCTTGGTCTTGGATAAGTCTTGACTGAATTCAGTTGCAAATGGCTCAGTCCATGCCACCTTGATGCTTCTATTGAATGCTCCAATCCAAAATTGGAGTCTTGTCCCTATTTTGGCCATTCTAGGTTCAACATGCTATTTCTTGTTCCAAAGACTTTGGAGGCTTGGCTCAGTGATTGTCCCCTTTATATTCAATCCTCAGAGGTGTCCAAGTGGATAGGAGCATTTGGATTTGGCTGATTTTGGAAAATCGAGCAAAAATGCAAATTCTGCCTTGCCTTGGCAGATTTCAGCAAGGCAACTTTCCAATGTCATATCTCATGACTCAAATTGAATTTGGTAATGTTCTTGGTCATTTTGGAAAGCACTTACATGATACAACAACTGTTTGAACATATTTGGTTTTGATCTCTTTTGAATCCAAGTGAAAAATCCCCCTACATTTGGCAAAAAGTGGGGTAAAAGCTGACTTAGTGAAATTTTCACTAAGTGTTGGAACAAAGTGATTTTTCTTGATTTTGATCACTCCATAACTCAAAATCCATGAGAAGTTGGAATTAGGTCTAGTTGAAGTTTTTGTAGAGGGCAATGAGATCTACAAATCAAGCCTTGGATGGAAGAAAATGGTTTTGTGGTTTAGGAGTTATGACCCTCCAAAGTTAGTACCCTAGCCACTTTATTTTTAACTTAGAAAATTTTCTAAGTTTTTTATGGTTACCCCTTTTACAAGTTACCCAACTTTTCTTGATTTTTCTTGATGAATGATGATTCAAATCATACATTAACATCATTTTAGGGTTAAAAATCCATTTTGGTGAAAAATCTCAAAAAGTCAAAGTTGACTTTTGTGCACAGTTGACTTTTTATCCGATGAATTCCAAACTGTGCAATTCTTCAGGAAATCATGTCCTTGACCTAAATCAAACTTGATGGACATGTTCCATGGGTGTCATAGGGTATATTGATGCATGTCATAGGGCTTGGGAGCATGTCCTGGTCAAAAGTCAAAGTTACAGTTGACTTTTTCCTTAAAACCCTAACTGTGGTGCAGATGAAATTGAGACTTGTTGCTCAAGCTTCTTGGATTAATCCATTGTTCCAAATGGATCAATATAGTTCATTAGTGACCCTCAAACCCTCTCTTGAGGTCTTGGCTCATGATTTGCCCTAAAAGTCAACTTAGGGGTGAATTAGGTCAAGAAACCCTAATTCCTGATTTTTGATGAATGCATCCCCTGAGGCAAAATTGACTTGATGATTGGGTCCATGAGGTCCCATGAAGTATATTAGGTTATGTTTTGGATCATTGGCTTGTGCCCAGATGAAAAATTTCCATCTGGAGGCCCTGGTCGACCAAAACCCTAATTTGGTGACACTGTCGATCATGAGACTTGATCCACCTAGAAAGGAGCAGCCTTGTGCTTGATCCTTGAAGTGGGAGTCCTTTTGATCCATTGTAGATGTTTGAGAGGTTAGACAAGTTGAAGATCATGTCATTCCTTGATTGATCCTTTGTCTAAGCACTCAGGGAGGGCTTGAAACCCTAATTCTGATTGTAGTGGATGCTCACCCATCTTTAGGGGATTGATGAGGCATGAAAGTACATCCATATTGTGATGATGATTTTCACAATGATGGGAAATCTTAGTGGTCAAAATTTGGGGTATGACAATAAGCCCTAGGAATCACGTTTTCTTTTCTTTTGAAATTTTTATTTCATCCGAATTTAATTTCCAGCTTTTATGCTGCCTTCCAGACGCGGTCAAGAACAATCTTGCCTCAACTCATCACAGCTAACCTTAACTCAAGCACAAAACACGTTAAAAACATAAAAGGGAGCACATATTATGCTCCAAGCAAATTACTATAAAAACAACTAAAATGCAATAAAATAACAACTAAAAAGCAAATTAACATCTAATAAAGAAAAGTATTAAGGTATGTATTAACTCACAAAATGTGGCTTAACACACCCCCAAACTTGAATCATTACCTGTCCCCAGGTGATGCAACAGATAACATCAAAAAGAAGTAACAACCACACAAAATCTTTAAATCACCAGCACATTTCTTACAACCAGAATCTATCTCAAAGGACTGTATCTAAACATTGGCACAACTCAGTCTTTATCATATTTTAGCTCATTTGGTGCGTGTGTGTAACCCATGATGTTTCCTGTCATGCCAGAATTCTTCATTCAAGATAATTAGCCTAAATCTTAGTTTGGTTACTCTATCCTATGGTCCAAGATTTCATTTTTTTAGTTTCAGCAGGGGGGATTAACTAGCTTACTGTATGTATTGGCTTTTTGGTTCATTTTGAACTTGAGGATTCTACTTGCATCACTTTTCTTAGTAACTTTTGCTAGATGCTCCACCTTTTCACCTGACGGGATATCACTTGTAATGAGTCTAACCTGTTACTAATGGTGAAGACATCCATTGTTCCTCCAGTTTCGGGCACAGGAACTTTATTCATCGTGCTCTTTGGCATTTTAATTTTTTTTTACTTTTTAGTAGATGCAGTAGATCCTTGTGCTAGCCTTATTTTACTAGTGTTTTCCTCCCCTAAACTAAATCCTACAATGAATCTTATTCCATACTTTAGAATAATTCAAACTTCTCAAGAGGCTAACTACTTTTCTGACTTTTTCCAGCGCGACAGTGGTTATCATTGAGTCACAAATTTGTGCATTGATTCTTATTAAGACTTTGTTTCCAATATTTTTCAACAATCCAATGAAAAATATTCTAAGATGTTTTTGAAATTCTATTGATTCAAGACTTGAGTAATCATTATTTCTCTTTTTTTTTCTTTTTTTTAACACACATTAACACAAAAAGAAAAAAAATCATAAATTCATAAGAAATTAAAATAAAACAGCAGCAAAAAGGTGTCACACCCCAAACTTAAAGCAAGAAAAATGTTCTCACTGTTAGCCTGATGGGTTATGGCACGACAGAACAGGACAGTAACTAAGAACATCAAATTAAATGTAATCATGAAATGGTTGATAGGTTAAGTGAGAAATACCTGCCAGGCTACAAGCCTGCTGGTTTTCCTCATTCCAGATTTTTGGGACTTTTTTCTCTTCTTCCACAGTTTCTCTACTTCCTTCATCCAACTTTGTTGAACTTCATGAGGCATGACAGAGGTCGCCTCCTGGACAGCAGCATCTTTCAGGTCCAACTTCTTTTTCTTTAGTTTTATGGAGGACAAAAAGACCTTCCCATTCTCATTCTTCAGAACATGATATACTGAAATCTTCAAAAGTGGCTGAAGTGGAATCTTCCGTGTAGTTGTCATGTCATAGGTCATCTCCAACATTTCATACTTTTTCACCCAAGATCCATCGGGTAGCTTTGGTGGAGGCCTTTTTATGACACCTTCGTCCTTGAGCTCTTCATTTTCCATGAACATAAACTTACCAAACAACTGATCTTCCTTGATTTTCATTATCCTTTGAGGGAATGATGGAGGTGGTGTTTCTTTTAAAAAAAATCTTGATACACCAGATTCAGTCACGTCAGATGGTGTCTCTACAATTTTAGGTGACGTGACAAAACACTTCCCCTTCTACAGATCTGAATTTGATAAATTAGCAAATTTTGTGACAATAATGGGTTGTACTATTTTAGCTTCTGGAGTGTCTTCTTCTGGAATATCACATGGCTTTGGCTCATCATACTCCCATGAGCTTAGAGTAGTAGTGATTTGCCATACTTGATTTTCCAATTTTTTTATACTCTCCCCTTGAGCTTGAAATTGTAACTTTGTTTCTTGCATGAAAGTTTCCAAAATAGACTCCAATGTGTTGGTTCCATTAGTTGTCACACTTGCATTAGGAGAAGAACTAGGGTGATTCATCCATCCTTCACAAGAAAAATCAGTGTCATATGTCATGACATTTAATGGTGCAGTAACTGTCACGACGGGTGGCATCATGAAGGACTTCAACATGTTGTGTATTTCAGCAAGTTGAACAGCCAAAACAGTGGTTTGTCTGACCTCCATTCTGTAGAAATCAACCAATGTATGCAGCACTTTTGCACACCTGTCGTGTCACTAAAAGACAGAAAAGATTAAATGCTCAAATGTAAATTTTACAAACTTCAATGAAAAATCAAAATCTTAATGAAACAATCCCCGGCAACGGCGCCAAAAACTTGATGGGCTAATTTATGTACGTGCAAGTTTACACGGTCAAATTAGTAGCAAGTGATAAGAGAGAGTATCGATTCCACAGAGATTGTATTAAGCATAATGATTTTCATACAAGAAGTTGTAAAGTAAACATGGGCAAAGGTAATAAAATAAAGGTGTGTGTCACGTGGTTAAGAAAGTGGAAAAACAGAGAAGATAATTAAGGTTTAACACAGAGAGAAAGAGTATGTTGGACAATGTTCCATTTATTGAATTCATCTAATGCATGCTTCTGATAAGTGTTGTCGTGACATATGAGGTCAGAACGTGATCTAGAGGTGTATCTCTACAACATCATATGCATATACATCAAAGCAAGGGGACAAATCTCTAAGCCTCACTTGTAACTTTGGTGCATGTCTGGGTTCATTCTGAATTTCCCCTATAAGTGTAGCTCTTTATCTCTAAAGTAGCTAATCTAGTGAATATCTCTATCCTACTATTTTCAACCACATTTAATTATGAGTTCCACTTGTTAAATATCTCTCAACATTAACAAGTTGTTATCTACTTCTAAGCTGGCCAGACAAAGGAATAAATATATAGCATATATTCACATAAGTAAAATATATCAAGACAACACATTCATAACATTCAAAAGATTACTAATTCATTAAACTTCACATTATCCAACAAAGCAAGTTTAGATCATAATGAGTAAAATAAGCACAAGACAGAGAGATCTTAAGCTACACATTCCTAAGCAAGAAGATAGAAATGATAAACCTAAGAATGACACTTTAATCACTTGCAATTTGTTAAACCGCAGGCGACGTCTTTTGTCACACCTCCCCTTGACTCGAACGCTGGCTCCTCCATAATTTCACTTCTGCAGAATTTTGCCAAGTTTCAGAACCCACTTTCTTCATTGCAATGCAGCTCTATTTATAGAGAATTTCCATATGCATATTGTCTCTCTTTGGTTCTTGGGCCTTTACAATGATCCATTAGCTTAAGCCCAAAGAATAAAGCATATTCCTTTATGTTATACCATGATAGTACAATGAACATGGGAGACAACAAGACACTATGGCAGAATTACAGGAGCAGCAGCAGTACAAGAGCAGCAGTAGTAGTGCAGGAGTAGCAACAGCAGACCAAAACAGCTTTTTAGAATTTCCTCTTGTAGCGTTTTCGTCCTTATCCATTCATTCTTATCCATTCAATTCAAATTCTGCCCTTGCAATAGCAAATATTCCCTCCAAAATGACTTCTCTTCCACATAAGCCCTAGGAATCATGTTTTCTTTTCTTTTGATATTTTTATTTCATCAGAATTTAATTTCCAGCTTTTATGCTGCCTTCCAGACGCGGTCAAGAACAGTCTTGCCTCAGCTCATCACAGCTAACCTTAACTCAAGCACAAAACACATTAAAAACATAAAAGGGAGCACTTATTGTGCTCTAAGCAAATTACTATAAAAATAACTAAAATGCAATAAAATAACAACTAAAAAGCAAATTAACATCTAATAAAGAAAAGTATTAAGGTATGTATTAACTCACAAAATGTGGCTTAACACACACTCATCGCGCATTCGCAGCGCTGCTCGCTTTGCGAGCCTGGACGAACATTTGCCTTGCGAATGAGTTGTTCGCCTTGCGAACTAGCAATTTCTGCAATCGCTGCTACGCATCAGTAGCACTTCAGTACACCAAATCCCTACAGGTTCAACCTCAATTCTCCCAAACACATCTCCAAAACAGTCCTAAAGCATTATGGCACTCAAAGGCATAAAACCTACGACATTTAGGTCGATTAATTCCACTATCCTAATTCAAAATCACATAAACCTTCACAAACTCTCAAGGTTCCCATAAACCCCATAAATCCCTTTCTCATACAAGATCCCACATATCATTAAAAGGTTTAGCCTCGAAGGCTTATTTTTACCCAAATCAATTCAACCCTTAATAATCCATCATCGATCCTCATAAATACCCCTAAATCATCAATAACTCATAAACCCTTCAAAAACCCCAAAAACCTCAAAAATCCACTTTAAACACGTCACTTCCTATATTGAAAACAATGAAAGGCAATACTCCTCATGCCTTAGATTGTCGATCCGAAGCTTTTCTCTATTGAGCCTTTGGAAACCTTCACGAATCCTCGTCTTTTCCTTTATCTTCAGAGCTCTGCACTTTCTCCTTATTTTCACGATCTAACAAAAATGAATCATATTCCTCCCAATTCCTTTTTGTTAAACCCTTGGGCTTCTAAAAATGGGGTTTTCCCCAATTTACCCTCACTAATCCTCCTCAAAAGTCCATCTTGCCCTTAATTCCTCTAATATTATTTTAAATTAATAATAATACCAATATATTCATATTATATATTATTATTTAATTAAAATAACCAAAAACTCCACCAAAATACTGACACCGACACAAACCCCCAAAATTCATCAAAAATTCACAAATATTATATTTAAATAAATTAAATAAATATTCTAATAAATTTGGGGTGTTACAACTCTCCCCCACTTACAGAATTTTCGCCCTCGAAAATTACCTCAAAGAAATAGAGTCGGATACGACTCCCTCATCTGATCTTCGCGTTCCCAAGTCCAACTTTCGCCAGCTGGTCCGCCCCACAACACCTTCACCAAAGTTATGTCTTTACCCCGCAGTTAATTCATTTCTCGACCGTCAATCCGCACAGGTAAAGCTTCCACTGTCAGATTATCCCCCACTTGTATATCATCCATCTGAATCACATGCGACGGATCCGAAATGTACTTCCTCAACCGAGACACATGGAACACGTCATGCAAATTTGCAAGTGACGGCGGTAAAGTAATTCGATAGGCTACCTCTCCTATCCTCTGCGAGATTTGATACGGACCAACAAAACGTGGAGCGAGCTTCCTAGACTTCAAAGCTCGACCCGCACCAGTCACTGGCGTCACCCTCAAATACACGTGATCTCCCTCTTGGAATTCCAGTGTCTTCCTCCTCTTATCATGATAGCTCTTCTGGCGACTCTGCGACGCCCTCATCCTTGCTTGGATCATCTTAATCTTCTCGGTCGTCTCTTGCATAATCTCAAATCCGAGTACAGCACTCTCACTCGACTCACACCAACATAAAGGAGTTCTACACTTCCTCCCATACAAAGCTTCATAAGGCGCCATTCCAATACTAGCATGAAAACTATTATTGTACGTGAACTCAATCAACAACAAATGGCAATCCCAAGATCCTCCATGATCCAACACACAAGCTCTCAGCAAATCCTCTAAGGATTGGATAGTCCTTTCTGTTTTTCCGTCCGTCTGCAGATGATAGGCAGATTTCATCCTCAACTTAGTACCCAAAGCCTCTTACAAGCTCTTCCAGAGCCTCAATGTGAATCTCGGATCTCTATCCGACACAATACTCAAAGGTATCCCATGTAACTTCATAATCTCCTCAATATACATCTCGGCCAACTTCTGCATAGAATGATTAATCTTCATCGGCAAGAAATGAGCCGATTTAGTTAATCTATCCACGATCACCCAAATTGAATCATTTCCCTTAGTAGTCTTCGACAATCCCACCACAATCCATGGAAATACTATCCCATTTCCATTCTGGAATCCTCAACGGCTGCATCATACCTAAAGGCTTCTGATGCTCAATCTTTGACTTCTGACAAGTCAAACACGCATAAACAAACTCCGCAACATCCTTCTTCATACCCGGCCACCAAAACAACTTTTTCAAATCTTGGTACATCTTCGTAGCACCGGGATGAATAATCAACCTACTTCGATGTCCTTCCTCAAGAATGCTCTTCTTAATATCCGGGACATCTGGAACACCAACCCTGTCTCTGAACATCATCACACCATTCTCGTCAATTCGGAATTCTCCTCCGTTACCTTGGTTGATCAAAGTCAACTGGTCTACTAACTTCAAGTCAGATCGTTGTCCCACTCTAATCTCTTCCAGAATACCACTAGTCAACTTCAACATTCCCAACTTCACACTGTCAGGAGTCTCTTCACACACCAAACTCAAATCTCGGAATTGCTCAATTAATTCCAATTCTTTCGCCATAAGCATCGACATATGCAATGACTTTCTGCTCAATGAATCGGCAACTACATTTGCTTTGCCCGGATGATAACTCAAATCAAAATCGAAATCCTTCAGCAGCTTTAACCACCTTCTCTGCCTCATATTCAATTCTTTCTAATCAAATAAGTACTTCAGACTTTTATGATCACTGAACACTTCAAACTTAGAGCCAAACAGATAGTGTCTCCAAATCTTCAACACAAACACCACAACGGCCAATTCCAAGTCATGTGTAGGATAATTCCTCTCATGAACTCGCAATTGTCTCGAAGCATAGGCAACAATTTGACCATTCTGCATCAGCACTCCACTAAGACCCATCTTCGACGCATCACAATACACCACAAAAGATTCACTTGGATTAGGCAAAATCAACAGCGGAGCGGTCGTCAACCTCTTCTTCAATTCCACAAAACTCTCTTCGCAAGCTACATCCCACACAAAATCTTGACCCTTTTGAGTCAACTGAGTCAAAGGTAATGCCAACTTAAAAGCCCTCGATAAACTTGCGGTAATAACCCGCCAATCCCAAAAAACTTCGTATCTCAGTAACAGACTTCGGAGTCTCCCACTGTAACACAACATCAATCTTGGAAGGATCTACAGCAATTCCACCACTCGAAATCACATGGCCAAGGAAACTCACTTCCTTCAACCAAAACTCACACTTCGACAGCTTTGCATACAACTTCTTTTCCTTCAATACTTGCAACACAGTTCTCAAATGCTCAGCATGCTCTTCTTCAGACTTAGAATATATTAGGATGTCATCGATGAAAACCACCACAAACTGATCCAGATACTCATGAAAAATCCGATTCATATACTCCATGAACACACCAGGTGCATTGGACACACCGAACGGCATCACAGTGTATTCATAGTGACCATACCTCGTTCTGAAAGCTGTCTTTCGAATGTCATCAGGCTTAACACGAATCTGATGGTAACCTGACCTCAAATCAATCTTGCTAAACACACAGGAACCCATTAACTGATCCATCAAGTCGTCGATTCTCGAAAGTGGATACTTATTCTTGATAGTCACTTTATTCAACTGCTGATAATCAACACACAACCTCATACTTCCGTCCTTCTTCTTCACTAATAACACAGGAGCACCCCACGGAGAAACATTTGGTATTAAGTCCACTGCAAACTCTACTTCACGCTCTGAAGGCAAATCACTGATGTCATCTGGAAACACCTCTGGAAATTCACATACAACAGGTAAGTCGACACTTGCAGCTTCATGATCAATCTGCAATGATGCAAACATTACAAACACCAAGGCTTCATCTTCCACAAGTTCGTCTACTTGCTTCGCCGACAAGAACATTAACTCCCCACTATCACCAAACTTAGGAAACTCCGCTGTCTTAGTATAATAATTGATATGAACATGGTTGAACACCAACCAGTTCATTCCAAGGATTACATCGATTTGGTGCAAGGGTAAACACACCAAATCCATCACAAAACTCTTCCCAAAAATCGTTAAAGGACATCTCAAACACACAAAAGTAGTAGTAACAGAACCATTAGTAGGAGTCTCTATTAGCATACTACCATTCATATCAGACAACTTTAAACCCAACTTATTTGCACATTCAAGCGAAACAAAAGAATGAGTAGCACCAGTATCAATAATATCAACCAACTCAACATCATTAATAAAACAAGTACCTCGAATCAAGTTGTCCTTCTCTGGCACTTCTGCACCACTCAAAGCAAACACTCTGCCACTGGTCTGAGCAGCAGTAGCCCACTTCTTCAGTTTCTGACACTTGGTACTGATGTGACCCTTTTCACCATAATTGAAACAAGTTGGACCATCATCCTTGCAATCAGTAGCTCTATGACCCTTCTTGCCACACCTGTAGCACCTCAACACACTATTAGTACAAACATCAGCCCTGTGACCTTGCTCGCCACACCTATAACACTTCCCAGAAGCGGGAGCTGCTCCCCCACTTGTCTTTTTCCCATCTGAAGCCTTCTAATTCCCTTTTTCAGCTGAAGTCGTATAAGGTTTCCCCCTATACTGCCATTTCTTCTCACTCAACTGCTTGTAGTGAGCTTATCGAGCTCGGCTATCCTCATCGTAGATTTTGCTCTTGTCCACCAACTCAGCATACCTGCGGATCTGTTGATACCCAATACCCTGCTTAATATCTGGTCTCAGTCTATTCTCGAACTTGAGGCACTTGGACATCTCAGCATCAGCACGGTTGTAGTTAGGACATACTTCACCAGCTTCTCGAACTTCGCAGCATACTCTGCAACAATCATGTCTCCTTGCTTCAGCTCAAGGAATTCCACCTCTCTCTTACCACGAGCATCCTCTGGATAATACTTTCCCAGGAATTCTGCTTGAACACAACCCAGGTTATCACAGTGCCAACATCTTCCAGTCTCTGGCGAGTGTTATCCCACCAATCCTCAGCCTCTTCTGACAGCATATGAGTTCCAAACTGAACTTGCTGCGCGTCAGTACATCCCATTCCTCGGAAGATCTTCTCGATCGCCTTCAACCACTTGTGTGCACTTGCTGGATCGTGAGTACCCTCAAACTCCGGTGGATTGTTCCTCTTGAACTCCCTCAAAGCACGAAACTAATCTAGAACTCCACCATTCGGATTGAGTTGCGCCACCACATTAGCAACTGATTCCAAAGCACCAGCAATAGCACGATCATTTCTTCCAGCCATCCTGCACACCACCAACAAGGTTAGAAGAACTAAAACATCAATAGTGTACACACACTTATCGACCGACAGGGGACTGACATCACGTAAAAACCTGGCCGGACAGACCGACCTGCTCTGATACCACTAATGTAACACCTTTTTCTACCCCACAAATATCGCAGTGGATTAAACATAAAATCATTAAATAAATCAGCATCACTTCAAAGGGTGCACATTTCTCAATAAAATCAAATCAACAACAGTTGCTCCGTAAACAACGGGTTTTCCTCAAAATAACTCAAAAATGCCTCAAAGGGCAGCAGATCCGCCATAACCACAAAATCCCACCAAAGGGTTTTTGAAACAAAACCATAATCATCAAAATAACAACAAAATAACAGCCAAATAAAACTCAACATGGTTTGACTCAACGACCCAACCTGATGCTACACTATCAGAGCAAGACCCTCTACATCGACCAAAAGCAATTAATACTTCAAAAGTTCCTCGAAGCATCCACGGCTAATCCTGATCACCTACACGTTACTCACGTGGAGGCAACATTCAAATAGACAGGGTGAGTAATACAATTCATTATAATAAATATAAAATAGGATATGCATAAAAATGGCGTCATCATCATATACAGCACCATCAGAGTCATCACAGGAAAACATCAAAGCACGACATCATAAATCACAACAATATGCCACATAAATGCAATTCACAACAAGACTCATGCATGTGGTACCAATCGTCATAATCGATGGACACTTAGGCCATCACCCTCCAAAGATCCCCGTCATTAGGATCGCTTCCACATAAGAACCGGAGCACGTCATAAACCACTACACATCCACACAATGGGATGGAAGCCACAATAGACCAAAGTCTAACCTCATCATCACTGGACCGAAGTCCTAACATCATCATCAAACTATGCTATGAATGCATGATACACAACATCAATAATTATCATCGTCAATAAAATCATTATGTGCATCATCATTCATCAAAATATCATGTTAATCATGTCATCACATATACGTCAAAACACCACGAAATCATCACGTCATAATCATCATTAACATCAATAACATCATGGTAAATCATCATAAAAATCACAGCACCAAAACATCAGAACATCACAGAAATCATAAACAAAATTTCGCGAACAGCAGGGTTCGCTACTGAGTTCGCCTTGCGAACCTATTCGCTTTGCGAAGCTTCCAGCGAATTCCCATCCCTATACAAAAACCAAAGAGTTCACCCTTCTGCCTCTCCTCGATGCCTCTATTCACTAGGCGAAGCCCTTCGCTGGGGCGTTCGCCTTGCGAGCCCCAAAATTCACCTCCCAGAGTCATCTTAGTACCATCACACACTCATCGCGCATTCGCTACGCTGCTCGCTTTGCGAGCCTGGGCGAACATTCGCCTTGAGAATGAGTTGTTCGCCTTACGAACTAGCGATTTCTGCAATCGCTGCTACGCATCAGTAACACTTCAGTCCACCAAATCCCTACGGGTTCAACCTCAATTCTCCCAAACATATCTCCAAAACAGTCCTAAAGCATCATGGCACTCAAAAGCATAAAACCTACGACATTTAGGTCGATTAATTCCACTATCCTAATTCAAAATCACATAAACCTTCACAAACTCTCAAGGTTCCCATAAACCCCATAAATCCCTTTTTCATACAAGATCCCACATATCATCAAAAGGTTTAGCCTCGAAGGCTTATTTTTACCCAAATCAATTCAACCCTCAATAATCCATCATCGATCCTCAGAAATACCCCTAAATCATCAATAACTCATAAACCCTTCAAAAACCCCAAAAACCTCAAAAATCCACTTTAAACACGTCACTTCCTATATTGAAAACAATGAAAGGCAATACTCCCCATACCTTAGATTGTCGATCCGGAGCTTTTCTCTATTGAGCCTTTGGAAACCTTCACGAATCCTCGTCTTTTCCTTTATCTTCAGAGCTCTGCACTTTCTCCTTATTTTCACGATCTAACAAAAATGAATCCTATTCCTCCCAATTCCTTTTTGTTAAACCCTTGGGCTTCTAAAAATGGGGTTTTCCCCAATTTACCCTCACTAATCCTCCTCAAAAGTCCATCTTGCCCTTAATTCCTCTAATATTATTTTAAATTAATAATAATACCAATATATTCATATTATATATTATTATTTAATTAAAATAACCAAAAACTCCACCAAAATACTGACATCGACACAAACCCCCAAAATTCACCGAAAATTCACAAATATTATATTTAAATAAATTAAATAAATATTCTAATAAATTTGGGGTGTTACACTTCATCCATAACCTCACTTGCAGAGATTAGGGTATAAGCTATAAGATCTGCATAACTAAGTCTCTGAGGTGGCTTGATGGCTTTTCTCGAACTGTCTCTTGCCAGTAGATAGTTATTATCAATCTCTTTATCTTCGTCAGCAACTTGAGATTCTTCTTTGACTTCATCTGGGTTATGCAATTCAGCATCACTATGCTCTACCTCAGCAGGAATCTCTTCCTGTTCCAGCTCTTCTTAGAGATCTTCGAACTTCAACCAATGTCATTAGTTTTCTTGAAAGCCACCTCAACTTCATTGAAAACTACATCTCGAATTGTGATACACCTCCTATGACCTGGCTCTAGGCACCATATCCTATAAGCTTTGACTCCTTATGGGTATCCAAGAAACATACATCTCAGAGTTCTAGGTTCGACCTTGTCTTGCCTAATATGAGCATAGGCTAAACAACTAAATACTCTAAGTCTATCAAGACTAGGTGGATGTCTCGACCAGACTTCTTTAGGTGTCTTCATTCCAAAGGCTGTCGAGGGACACCTATTTATCAATTATGCTCCAGTCACAGCAGCTTTTTGTCGCTCCCGGGATTTTCATCCAAGTACAAACGCGAAAGTGGCACCGAACAGAGTCGCCAGCAATGTGTATTTATCCCAAGAGAGGGAAAGGAAACACCGCGTAAACCTGAGGGAAAGGAAAAGCATGGTCTTACGACCAAGAGAAGTGGGTAAGGGAGTCGGTTACGCGAGAGGAAGGTATTAGCACCCCCTCACGTCCATCGTACCCGATGGGATCCACGCTTGCTTGTCTCGATCAAAGGGTGTAAAGAAAGGAATACTGAGAAAGAACTGAAAAAGGAAAGGAGAAAGAGAAACAAATGTAGGGAAAATAAAAGAAGTGCTCGCATGGGCCCTACCCCACTGCCTACGTATCTCATCGGGAGCATGAGAATCAGAGCGACGTAGTTCCCCTCACTAGGGATGAATTGTTTGTGTTTTTTAGAGAACGGCTGACGTTCTAGCTCAGGTGTTGCAGGCTCGCTGGTCCGAGTGCGTTACCATCTTGCAAGAGAACGAGTAGAAGCGCGTTCGTGCGTTGAGAGTGAATGAGGTGAGAAAAGAATTCCCGAAGGAAAGACATTATTGTTTGTTTTTGTCTTTTAAGAGTTTTTTCATTTGTTTGCATATGATAGTGTATCTGAATCTTAGTCATTGGAATGTGTACATCCTCACATTCCAAGATGGAATGGGTAAGAAAACACACTAAGAGTGAAGAAGACCCCCACACTTAGTTCCAATTGTCAAGGTTCAAACACACTAGCATACTTGTGTTTATTAAGTGTTTTGTTGATTAAGAAATGAAGAAGTGTTTTTTATTATTTGCACCTTCAACAAGTATTGCATTTAAGTCCCTCATACAAGATCAAATGTTTAACACATTGACCCAAGATGGGCTATATGCTATACATTCTAAGATTATAAGAGAAGACCCCTTATAACCTTTTCTTTATATGAAAGGCCTAAATGCAATAAATGCCTACCTTTATTATATGTTTTGAATTTTCTTTGAGATGAGAAAAGAGACTCAAGGGAGGATAAAGGTAAAAATCTATATGGACTAAGACTCAATCCTAATTGATTAGTTAAGGGAGTGATCCTAAGGTTTGTGAGGTTTCAACCTAACGTCTAAAGAAAGAATGAATTAAACAATTCACTTCTAAAGTAGAAGATGAATTGTAATTCACAAAGGGAAAGTGATGAGTTATTAAAAGAAAGCACATAAGTGCTTAACAAAACACAAAATGGAATTGTAAAAGAGAAAGGATAGAAGTTGAATGTGGATTCCTTATCCACACTCAATTGAAACTTACCGAAGCCCCTACATGGTTAGTAAACATGTATAAGAAGTATAAGAAGTAAAAGAACATGTAATGCATCATAAAACTCACAAGAATTAAATGAGAAAACAAATCCTAGAACCACAACCAGAATGGGCATCATATGGACAACAAATGAATATCATCATACAAGTGCAAGTGAATAGGCAACATCATCCATTAGCATTTAAACATGTTACAAGAAGAAAGGGTAGATGAAAGATGGAAAGAAATGAAGAGGATATGCATAGATGGAACATGTAAATCAACAACCAGAATTGAAACTAAATGGAAAATGATTTATAAACATCTCAAAAGTATTTAGGAGGTAAACATCAAAACATTTAAGAAGTGATAGAAGAAATAGAATTGAAATGGAAGTTCAAAAGAGAACACAAGTACAAACACAACATGTTAAAGGTGCACAAGGTTTAAATGAAAGTCAACATGCAAGGATGACATATAATATGTACCAATGACCTATAATGTCAAGTGAATGGTTCACCAAATATGCAAATGATCATGCAAGTATACACCAAAGAAAACATGCACCAAAGATTACAATGATATGACATGTTATAATGCTTTAAATGAAATGCATCAAACAAAAATCAAATGGCCTCATGAAAATTATGAAAACATGGTATTGGAGTTCACTAACCAGAGATGAATCACATATCAAAATAGCATATCAAAATTCAAAGCAAAATGACTTCAAACAAAGCAATTAGGTCAAGTTGAAATGTCATGCAAAGTGGTACAAATATAGGCATCAAGACATGTGATAAAGTGACCTAAAAAATCAAACAAAAATCATCTAACATACTTCAATGTATTAGTGAATCAATGCAAAAAGAATCATGTCAAAACAGTTGGTAATGAGCAAGCACAAAATTAAACAAATTCATGTATCATGCTTAGAATGCATCTAAGTGGAAATTCAAAGAAAAATATGGAACAGGGGCAAAAAGGTCATAAAATCAGAAAATAAAATCATGAAAAATTTCCTAAATGTTTTAAGAATACACATGAATTTTTGTAGAATTTTATTATGCTATTTTGTAATTTTAAAAATTAAAAAGCAAACGTGAGCAAAATGAAGAAAATAAAATGAAATGGACATAAAGGAGGGGGTGTATGCATAACAATCATTCAGTTCAGATTAATTGGGCTTTAAGATGCAAGGGTGTGAATAGCAATTATCCTAGGTCCACTAAGCGTGCAGAACACAATAGCAGGCATGGAATTTCAGTCAAAGCAAGTCAAAGCAAGGAAAACCCTTGGATCAGGTCAAGTCAACAGACAAGTCAAAGTAAGCAAGATCAAAGCTCATGCGTGAGGGAACATACTCATAACTATGTACTGCACCGCACCATGTTTAAATGAATCAGAAAATTGGCACATGACATGCACGCCCTTTTTTAATGTGCTGGCACGTTTTCACGCATTGGATCAACAAAATCACACGGCTGACATTCAAACTGGCAATGAAACCCTAGCACAAAGCTACCGGCCGGAGAGGGACCTCCGGTCACCTTCTCCGGTCACACACCACCGTCTGCAACTTCACATGTTCACAGAAATGTACAATACGCATACCAAAATGAAGCTGAGCTCATGTAGATCAAGAATGCACACTTATTTTTCACATATCAAGCACGTGCACAAAGAACAGAAGAGATCAAGTCCTGCCCTAAGTTTTCAACTATGCCTCTAAAGGCCTATCAACTAGCCAGACAAATTCTTGAGCTTATAAGAAGCCTCAAGAACCTGAAAACCACTTCAAATCAAGTCTATAATGGTGGAAATTCGTACCTGAAGATTTGAGACCTTGAGATGTTCTTCAGAAAACCAGAGATGCTGCTTCCTTTTTGAGCTTCTTTTGGCCAAATAAAGGCTTAGATGCAGTGGTGGATGATGATTCAATGGAGAAGAAATGAAATCCAAGCTTCAAAACCAGTTGCAAGGTAGTGAAATTGAGAAAGAATCAGAGAGATTCTGAAGTGAAAATGAGGAAATGAACAAGGTGAAGCTCGAGAATCAATGGCAATGGTGAGATTGAGAGAGAAGAAGAGCAAGTTTCTGAAGTGAATGTGTGAAAAATGAAGTTGGAAATGAAATTTGAGAGTGTGATTTTTATTTATAGTGTGAGCTAACCATGGTTTAATGAGTGGAGTTAACTGAGTTGGATGAGTTAAAGTGAGTGCACCCTAACTAACTGAGTCAAGTTAGTTAGGGGCGAGTTATTGAGGCTGAGTTATGGTGAGGTCAAGCTCATGACAGTTATGGTGGAAGGGAGAAAAGGAGAGTGAAGCTGCCAATCTGTGCATCAGAAACTTGCTAAGCAAGTTTGTTCCTTCTATTCTCATGTATGGCACGTGACAGTGTGCATTATGTAAGTAACTTGTGCTTGGTTGAAAGAGGAAACAAAAGTGAGGAGGTGTTTGTGGTATGACTGAACCAAATCATGCAGCATGTCATCAATGTATCAGTGTCAACATATGGTGGTTTATGGAGGTTTTTCTCTCTACTCAATGACTGCCTTAGGGAGTTTATGGGTTCATTTGAAAGAGGGTACATTGGGGAACAATATTGGTTTGAAAATTGAAGTGAAATGAGGTCTCAAACATGTCTAAAAATAGCTATGAACACAATGGTTCACAACTGGTTGGTGGGCGTGGCAAAAGGTTGGCTGGCAAGGCAATTGGGCACACAAAATTTCAGCACAAACAACATGACTTTGAACCCTCCAAACTATCTCATAACTTGGTTAAATCAAAATTTTCACAACATCAACATTGAAGAGGACACTACAAGGAACAACTTTGATGTTGAAAAGTTTTTCATTTGAGGCCTTTAACCATGAGAAAAATGAGTGGACATTTGGCCCACCAACTGTTTGTTAAAATGATTGCGCGCGTGACCTGAAAATCTTGGTCATGACCTAGTTTTGAACCTGCTTTCCTCCAACTTTGATCAATCATATCTCTCTCAATTTTTATCCAATGGAGATGTTCTACACATGGATTTGAAGCTTAAAACAAGATCTTTCATTGAGGCAGAGTGGATTTTTCATTTGGTGCTCCAAATTTAAATGGCCTTGGTTCAAATTCTGATGCAAAATGGCCAAAACTTGCTATTTTTAGTAACCCTTCTTCATCCAAAAATGGCAACTTTCCACATCTTGATTTTTTCATGATTCCTTTGGAGTTTCTTGATCAAATTTTGTACATTGGACATATGTAACATGAATTTCATGAATTTGGCCTCAAAAAGTCAAGAGTTGACTTTTTCCTCTGATTATTTGACTTTGCCCCAATTTCTCTGATTCTTGATCTTTCTTCCAATTGAACCACTTCTAAAACCAATTGAGATGCAATCTTCCACACATATACACTTAAGAACATGTAGAATACCATGACAACAAGCTTTGTCCAAAAAATCAAAGATTCCCTGATTTAATGGGAAACCCTAGTTTTGACCCCCTTTGGTTAGGAGGAAATTGCACATCTTCCAAATCCAAATTCCTCAGAGTATGTTGTGTATCCTCTTAAAGGATGATGAGAAATGCCACTTGAGAATGATTTTGAATCAATGAGCTATCTCTTTTGAGGGTTTTCCTTCAATTTTTGAATCTCTTGCATAGTGAAAGATGTAGTGCTTCAATCTTCCATTGAATCTCACTTCCTTGAGGTTTTGGAAGATCAATTGAGATAGTATGAGACATGAGAGACCTCTTGGCTTGTCTAGAGCCAACTTGATTGACCTTTTTGTGCTTTGAATGATCCCTTGATTGTCCACCTTCCACCTGATCACATGCCCTGATGGTAAGAAGGATGCCATGCTTCATTTTTCTATGTTAAATGCAATGCAATGCTAATGAGATGGATATGATATGATAAATGATAATGCCATGCTATGATGCCAAAAGGGAAGAGCAAATTTTGGGGTATTACAGCTGCCCCTATTCAAGCGCTGTAGACCTGAATGCCTGAAAGCAATTGCTTTCGGACTTTCAAGGTATATAGTGATTGAATACCAAATATAACCAAAAATTTGCTCTGGATGATGAAGAATAACAGGGATATAAACCCAACGAGACTGCTGGATTGAGTCCTCGATGAAACGTCGGAGAGATCTGTCTTTTGAACGATGCCAGACGACTACTGGCTTGCCACGCTACTGGTGGACTTTAATACTGTCTTTTTGAACGACGCCAGACGACTACTGGCTTGCCACACTACTGGTGGACTTTAATAATGTCTTTTATGCAACTCCAGACGACTACTGGCCTGCCACGCTACTGGTGGACTTTAATAATGTCTTTTATGCAACTCCAGACGACTACTGGCCTGCCACACTACTGGTGGACTTTGCAGCTTCGTGCCACCCGAAGATGGACTTTTGCCAATCCACTGTTGGACTTTTAGAATATGCCACCCTTAGATGGACCTTTCGCCAATCCACTGTTGGACTTTTAGAATATGCCACCCTTAGATGGACCTTTCGCCAATCCACTGTTGGACTTTTGCCACCCGAAGACGGACTTTTGCCAATCCACTGTTGGACTTTTGCCACCCGAAGACGGACTTTTGCCAATCCACTGTTGGACCTTTGCCACCCGAAGACGGACTTTTGCCAATCCACTGTTGGACTTTTGCCACCCGAAGACGGACTTTTTCCAATCCACTGTTGGACCTTTGCCACCCGAAGACGGACTTTTGCCAATCCACTGTTGGACTTTTGCCACCCGAAGACGGACTTTTGCCAATCCACTGTTGGACTTTTGCCACCCGAAGACGGACTTTTGCCAATCCACTGTTGGACTTTTAGCTGCTTTGCCACCCGAAGATGGACTTTTGCCAATCCACTGTTGGACTTTTGGAATTTTAAAATCGAATTACTCTCTGCCTCCGCGCCAGACATCTCTGCCGACTCTGCTGAGGAACCACAATCAATGATTTAATCTCGGAGACTCCTAAAAGGATAATATCTCTGCTGGCGAATGGATGAACAATCCGTCTGCTTCGAATTGCCAAGCTTGCCAAAAATAAATTGGACTTTAAGATATGAGGGAATGACGACTCTGCCAGGAATTATTCCATCTGTTTGGGGGAATGAATTTTGGTCACAGTGATTCCGCTGGGGATGAGAATTTTTAAATGACTTCCTGCTGGGGAAATGAGCCCTTAAAACTCTGCTTGGGGATTTATTCAACCCAAGATCCTTTATAGGGATTATCAACCTTCTGACCCGGCTGGGGAAAGGCTGTACCATCCTTGTTGAGGAATAGATTCTGTCGATCTGATAAACCTCTGCGGAGAGAACAACAACTCAGCTGGAAGTTGCTGACAAGATTCGATGCTGACCTCTGTGGGGATACCATGACCAGAGATACGATCTTGCTGGGTATCAGGGCTACTCTGCCAGGGATATGCAAATCCTGGTTAGAACATTCTACTGCAACTTGCTAGAAAGAGTCCTTAGAGATCTGTTGGGGAAACCCAAAGCAAATCCACAGTAGTCTGCTGAAGAATATGACTGTCAAGCTTAGGATGAGTACCACAATGCCCCATGTTAGGCGAGCTTTCCCTTTGGACAATTCCGTTGGGGATGACGAGTTTATAACAAACTCTGCTGGAGAAAACTGCTTTAAAGCGTCTCGTGTTGGGGAATGCCTTTTGAGAGAATTTTACAGAAGACCAACTGTCCTCAAACTCTACTGGGGGTGATCAACACTTCATGCTGGGGAAACAATCATGCCCCATGCTTGGACAACACAACAATTCGTCCCCGCAAAGGATGTCATAAGAGGATTTTACAGAAGATCTAGCCTCTTCAAACTCTTGTGACTTCGCTGGGGATAATGACCATCAGTTTCGGTGTCGACGAGACCACTCTTTTGGGGAACCTGTGACCGTTATCGATATAGAAAAGCTTGTAGCTGTTGGAAGTACTGAATGAGAGAATCGACTTAATAAGATGCAACGGTACCCAGTTGAACTTAATTCACTGATATGGACCCGTTATGAACAATCGTCGACCGAACGATGAACGCCGATCTCCTTACCCATAATTGCCCCAGTCTTTTGCGTGGGGTGATTTATTGCTGGTCTTGTGCTTAAAATCATCTGCACCTGCTACCTGCAACAAAAGAATATGCCCACATGCCCCGAATATTGCGTGGCTAGAATCCACCATCCGGGAGTATTCAACATTCGAAGTAATTTCAAATATTTTTTCTGCGCATGTTATTGCAAGGCTGCCATGTTTTCAAATGCAATGTTTTATCAAAAATTAGGACGTTTTTGCAAACAAAGCAATAAAACAAAAATAGAAAGCTTTTTACTGAAATTCAATTTATTGACTGAGAGCCCAGAATAGGCAATTACATCTGGAAGCAATCCCTGGAAAGAGGTGATCGCTGAAAATTGAGAAAAGAAACTATCCTAATGGCAATGTGAAAACGGAATTCCACTGAGTTTCCATTCTGTTATGACCAGTATGTCTTCAAAACTCCCCGACCTTGCCTTCTGAGGAATGATCAGACCGATTCCTATCCTTCAGAACGTCAGTTGTTCAAACGGTGACAGGGTACAGATAACTCAAACCGTAGTCATTCGCTTAAATCCCTCTTTTGTGTGGACCGCCCTTTCAGGTTTTCGATCCACCAGGATACCCTTTTTTGCCTAAGTTGCCCTTTCGGGTTTTCAACTTACCGGGTGTACAAAAATTTTTTTAATTATATCCCTAATTTTTGCCCGAACCTTATTCTGTTTTTGGTTCGCCGGGATGCCCTTTTTTGCCTGGATTTTTTTATTTTTATTATCCAGCGGGTCTATTCATGCGAAGTATTTTTTGACTACGTCCGAGTTGACAGGGGATGAAAAGTCTTCGCCATCCATGGTTGTAAGCAATAAAGCTCCGCCCGAAAAGACCTTTTTAACCACGAATGGACCTTCATAATTAGGAGTCCATTTGCCCCTGTGATCTGTATTGGGAGGAAGGATCCTTTTGAGTACCACATCTCCGACTTTATAAACCCGAGGACGCACCTTTTGGTCAAATGCCTGTTTCATTCTGCGCTGATATAGTTGCCCATGACATACAGCCGCCAATCGCTTTTCCTCAATAAGGCTCAACTGATCAAATCTGGCTCGTACCCATTCAGCTTCATCTAGCTTAACATCCATCATAACTCTGAGGGACGGAATCTCTACTTCAACCGGTAGCACTGCCTCCATACCATATACAAGTGAGAATGGGGTTGCCCCAGTGGACGTGCGTACCGACGTTCGATACCCATGCAAAGCAAATGGCAACATCTCATGCCAATCTTTGTACGTGACAACCATCTTCTGTACAATCTTCTTGATATTTTTGTTGGCCGCTTCGACCGCGCCATTCATCTTTGGGCGGTACGGAGAAGAATTGTGATGCTCGATTTTGAAGTCCCGGCATAACTCAGCCATCATCTTATTGTTCAAATTAGAACCATTATCAGTAATGATTCTTTCGGGAACTCCATATCGGCAAATGATATCCCGTTTTAAGAAACGAGCGACCACTTGTTTTGTAACATTGGCATAGGATGCGGCTTCAACCCATTTGGTGAAGTAATCAATTGCCACCAAGATGAAACGATGACCATTGGAAGCTGTAGGCTCAATCTTTCCGATCATATCAATGCCCCACATGGCAAACGGCCAAGGCGACGACATGATGCTCAACGGATTTGGAGGCACATGCACCTTGTCTGCATAGATCTGGCATTTATGGCATTTGCGGGCATATTTACAACAATCTGACTCCATAGTCAACCAATAATATCCCGATCTTAACAACTTTTTAGCCATTGCATGCCCTCCGGCGTGAGTACCGAAAGAGCCTTCGTGCACTTCAATCATCAACAAGTCTGCTTCATGTCTATCCACACATCTAAGCAGGACCGTGTCAAAATTTCTTTTATACAGCACGCCATCTTTGTTCAAGAAGAAACTACCAGCTAACCTTCTCAACGTCTTCCTGTCTTTGGACGATGCCCCTGACGGGTACTCTTGACTTTTCAAGAAACACTTAATATCATGAAACCATGGCTTGTCATCAGACGTTGCATCGACCGCAAACACAAATGCTGGTCTGTCAAGGCGGGATACCTCAATCTTAGGTACATGGTTCCATCCTTGCACTTTGATCATGGAAGACAGAGTGGCCAAGGCATCAGCGAACCTATTCTCATCTCGAGGAATGTGGTACAGTTTCACTGTTGTGAAAAATGTCAGCAATCTCCTCGTATAATCTCTATACGGCACTAGATTTGCTTGGTGCGTGTACCAACTCCCTTTCACTTGATTGATTACCAAAGCTGAATCACCGAATATATCAAGGGTTTTAATCCGTAGATTAATCGCCTCCTCGATCCCCATTATACAAGCTTCGTACTCTGCTTCATTGTTGGTGCATCCGAAAGTTATTCGGGCAGTGAACGGCATATGAACACCTTCCGGCGTGATAAGAACTGCTCCAACTCCGCACCCATTCATATTGACAGCCCCATCAAACATCAGACTCCATTTGGATTCAGGGTCTGGCCCCTCCTCCGGGAGTGGTTCCTCACAGTCTTTAGCTTTGAGAAACATGATGTCCTCATCAGGGAAGTCAAACTTCATGGGTTGGTAATCATCCATTGGCTGTTGCGCAAGATAATCGGACAAGATACTTCCTTTGATGGCCTTTTGTGAAGTGTACTGAATGTCATACTCTGTCAAGACCATTTGCCACCGTGCAACTCTGCCTGTCAATGCTGGTTTCTCGAAAATATACTTGATAGGATCCATTTTTGAAATCAACAAGGTCGTGTGCCTAACCATATATTGCCTCAATCGCTTAGCGGCCCATGCAAGCGCACAGCATGTCTTTTCAAGCATTGAGTATCGGGACTCACAATCATTGAACTTTTTGCTCAGGTAGTAAATAGCATGCTCCTTCCTACCTGTCTCGTCATGTTGACCGAGAACACAACCCATGGAACCTTCAAGCACTGTCAGATACATTATCAGCGGTCTCCCTTCAACTGGAGGCATTAGAATCGGAGGTTCCTGCAAGTATTCTTTTATCTTATCGAATGCCAATTGGCAATCGTCATTCCACCTGACCGTTTGATCTTTCCTTAACAATTTAAATATTGGTTCGCACGTGGCTGTTAGGTGAGATATGAACCTTGCAATGTAGTTCAATCTACCCAAGAAACCACGAACCTCTTTTTCTGTTCTCGGTTCAGGCATTTCTTGTATTGCTTTCACCTTGGCAGGATCAACCTCGATTCCTCTTTCGCTCACAATGAAACCCAGTAACTTTCCAGAACGCACCCCAAACGTGCACTTGTTTGGATTTAATCTCAGACGGAACTTTCTCAACCTTTCAAACAGCTTTTTCAGGTTAACCAGATGTTCCTCTTCTGTTCTCGACTTGGCAATCATATCATCTACATAACATTCGATCTCCTTATGAATCAAGTCATGAAACAATGTCACCATCGCCCGCTGGTACGTTGCCCCTGCGTTTTTCAACCCAAAAGGCATTACTTTATAACAATATGTACCCCACGGAGTAATGAACGTGGTCTTCTCCATGTCTTCAGGTGCCATCTTGATCTGGTTGTACCCGGAGAAACCGTCCATAAATGAGAACACTGAAAACTGAGCTGTATTATCGACCAGCACATCAATATGAGGTAGTGGAAAATCATCTTTCGGGCTAGCTTTATTGAGATCTCGATAATCCACACACATTCTCACTTTTCCATCTTTCTTCGGTACTGGCACGATGTTGGCTACCCATGGAGGATACTTTGTCACAGCAAGAAAACCAGCGTCCCACTGCTTCTGGACTTCCTCCTTAATCTTTAAGGCCATGTCGGGGTGAGTCCGACGAAGTTTCTGCTTGACTGGCGGACATTCTTCTCTCAATGGTAGCCTGTGCACGACAATATCCGTATCCAACCCCGGCATGTCTTGATACGACCAGGCGAAGATGTCAACATACCCGCGCAACATTTCCGTCAAAGTTTGCTTCACATCTGCTTGCAAGCTGGCGCCAATCCTGATCTCTTTCTTGGCGTCCTTGGTACCAATATTGATGATTTCTACAGTCTCCTGATGAGGCTGGATGACCCTTTCCTCTTGTTTCAACAATCTGGCCAGTTCTTCAGAAAGTTCACAATCTTTCCCATCCCCTTCTTCGGCTTGATAAATCGGATTGTCAAAGTCATACATGGCCATATCAAAATCGTTATCAGTGGTATCCGGAGGATCAAGTCTGCATGAACGGGTTCATGCCTTATTTTAGAATTTATTTTTAAGCGAAACAAAAGAAAATGAAACACTGCCATTTTATATTTTTTGTGCAAAAATAAAAACTGAAAGACAGAGAACAAAATTTGATTGCAAAACGTCCTTTATTAATGATTAAACATTGCAAATGCAACCATGGTGGCCCTACAAATGAATCTATACGCCTTGGGCAGAGCGCAAGATTTTGTCATGCATTATGGTTAGAAAAAACAAAGAAAAATTACTCTGTCTGAAGAGTAACCCGGATGACTTCTTCAACGAACCAGTTCTGCACTTGTTGTCCCGAAGCATGAGGGCGTACCCAGTTGTCCAGGTCACAATTACTGTCAACACTATCCTCCGTGGCTGCACAAGACTGGTCCATGTAGATAATTCCCCCACTATTGAAAGTAATGGGTCCCCTGCTCCCCGCATCTGAAGTTGTAGAGGGATGATAACCAATACCAAATTTGTCTTCCTTCATTGGGGTCTCTATCAACCTGCCCCAACCTTGGGCGTTGCCTGCCCTGACGACCTCGACAGCTTGTTTGTAAGATGAAATGGAGGTACCAGCCCCAACTGGTACAGAAGAAGACTCAGGTGCATCGTCAATATTGACTGCTTCGAATGATTGGCACATCATCTCATGAATTTCCCCATCCATTTCAATGTACTTGAACGTGGACAAGTGACTCACAAAGATGTCTTCTTCCCCACACACTGTCACAACCTGCCCTTCAAACTCATACTTCAGCTTTTGATGTAGAGTAGAAGTAACAGCCCCGGCTCCGTGAATCCAAGGGCGTCCCAATAGGCAGCTATATGCAGGTTGTATGTCCATTACATGGAACGTGGATTTGAATACCTGTGGTCCAATTTGTACGGGCAATTCCACCTCACCAAACACAGATCGTCGGGTCCCATCGAATGCTCTGACCACCAATTCACTAGGCCTTAAGATCAAACCATCAACTTCCAGCTTCATCAATGCCTTCTTGGGCAAGACATTGAGTGACGAACCAGTGTCTACCAGTACATGAGATAACACTGCGCCCTTACACTCCATCGTGATATGCAAAGCCTTATTATGGTTTCTTCCTTCAACAGTCAAATCTCTACTTGTAAAGCCCAAGCCATGGCTGACATTAACATTGGAGATTACGCCCTCGAGCTGATTAACAGTAATTTCTTGTGGCACGTACGCACCCTTCAACACTCTCAACAACGCCTGTCGGTGCGCATCAGAGCACAACAATAGTGACAGGATTGAAATCTTTGAAGGGGTCTGATTCAGTTGGTCCACAATCTTATAATCGCTTTTCTTGATTATCTTCATAAATTCTTCCATTTCCTTATCAAAAGTAATCTTTGTCTCTGCTTCAGGTGTAGGTGCACTTTCAACCACCTGTTTACCCTTATCCTTTGCTGCAGCTTCTACCTCCTTATCACTTCTCAAGGTTGGGGGAGCGAACAACCTTCCACTCCTTGTAAAGCCCCCTACGCCCCCTACGTTATCAACATTTGGGCTGACTGATGACTCAACTTCCTGTTTTTTACCTTCGTAATATACATCTGCCCCATAGTGCCATGGGATAGCTTTCGTGGATGTGAACGGAATTGGTCCTGGCACCGTGATAGTGACAGGACTGGGCCCTTCTGGCGCAACACTCGCCACGGGAACTGCATTGACCGGCATTTGAATCTCAGCGGGAGTGTAATAGATGGTCACGGTTGATATCTCATCAGTGTCTTTCACGACTCTGTCGAACTGTAGACATCCTTCATCGATCAGATTCTGTAAACCCATCTTCAACTTATCACAGCCGTTCTCCTGATTCATACACTCAAAGCAATCTTGATTACAGCCCGGGAACACCTGTCCCTTCAATAAACGATCTTTTACAACCAACAAAGAAGTTTTCACTTGACGGATATCTGTCACCAGATTCAATCTCCTCCCATCTTCAATAGCGTACACATTTGCTGCGCTATGATCAGGCATGGGATGCTGAGTAATATTAGGAGCGGGAGAGAAATTGATGGCTTTAGCATCAATCAAATCTTGTACTTTATGATGGAAAGCCCAGCATTTTTCAATGGAGTGCCCCTGAGCACCTGAGTGGAACTCACAACGAGCATTAGCATCGAAGTTAGGTGGCAGGTTTCCGGCAACCGGAGCTTTCATAGTACGGAGTTCTACCAACTTTAACTCGAGTAGCCGGGGCAACAGCGCGGCATAAGTCATAGGGAGAGGATCCATCTTACGATCCCTCTGTCTAGACCTTTGCTGGAAAAAAGGTTGTTGCTGTTGAACTTGTTGTTGGGGTTGTTGTTTCTGAACAGACGGTGTGGGGATTGTCACAGCATCTACCTGATAATAAGCTCGAGAACGCCCTCTGCCTCGTCCTCTAAACACAGCATTCGTATCACCTTCTCTTCTTTTCTGGTTACTAGCAAACGGTTTCTTCGTCCCCGAAGAGCCAGCCCCACTCACATCCTGGATCTTTCCAAGCTTTAACAGACTTTCTATTCTTTCTCCCGCAATCACAATATCAGCAAATCCAGTTGACGGACAAGCAGCTAATCTATCCAGATAGGCCCCTTGCAAGGTGCCCATGAACATATCTGCCATTTCTCTGTCTGATAAGGGAGGTTGAACCTGGGCAGCCATTTCCCTCCACCTCTGTGCATATTCTTTGAAACTCTCCTTGGCATTTTGTGACAATCCCTGCAATTGGGTGCGGTTGGGCGCCATGTCAATATTATATTGGTATTGCTTCAGGAACGCTTCTGCCAGATCTTTCCAATTCTTCACAGCAGCTCTATTCAACTTCATATACCAGGTCAAGGACGCCCCAGCCAGACTGTCCTGAAAATAGTGCATCCATAGCTTCTCGTCATCCGTATGGGCTGAAATCTTCCCAAAGTAAGCTTGAAGATGCGTTTGGGGACACGCATTGCCGTGATACTTATCAAAAGTGGGCGGTTTGAATTTAGGGGGAATTCTGACTCCTGGGACCAGCCCCAAGCTGGTAACATCAATACCCATAGAGTTCTTGCATTCTATGGCCCTGATCTTCTCTGCTAACTCATCATACCTTCGATCCCCTTGATTACCCACATCAGCATCCAGCAGAGTAAATTGGTCTTCCAGAGTATCCTCAAGAGTAACACCAGCATGCCTACCATTTCCATTACCCCGATTGTTACCACCAGGAGGAGGGTTACCACCGGGGGGAGGAATGCCATGTCCCTGTGAATTGTCATGATGATCACCTTCGGGCCCATTGTCGGGACGCTCTACCAGAAGCCTCAGTCTCTCCTGATTTTGCGCCATGCCAGTCATGAGGGTCATGAACTGGTCCATACGCGCCCTCATTTCAGCCAAATCACTTTGCACTTGATCCATGATTCTTACTTGATTCCTTCGCGTCGAATATCGGTGAATATGACTCTCCGCTATAATGCCTGAAACCAAATAAAGGTTAGAGACCCCGCAACGAGTACCTGAAAAGCAAGTAACAAAAATGCAAAATGATATGCAATGCCATGCAATGCCATGTTTGTCATTTCCGAGGTGCTTTATACCCTGATTCCAATCCCACCACAGAAATCTGAAGACCAGAAATTGTGATATAAAGAGACGTGTCGTGGTCATGTGCTTGTGTGCAGCTATCTGATAAGGAATAATTCTGAATAAAACTGCTCATACTCATTCAACGAAGTAATCAAGTATATTTAAGAAAGGTTCAGCCGCAAATGCAATACAAGGAAAAATGGATCCATCAACAAGCCTGATGGTAACCATTAACAACAAAATATAAGGAAAAGAACATCAGTCTGACAATTCCACACCCTTCAGCTTATCACTTGAGTATTTGATCTCCTCAAAAAGTATACGGGTACGCTGGTGATTCGGCTTTTCAATCATTTCTTTGATCAAGACATCCCTTTTCTCAAGAGCTTCAGTTAAAGAACCCATGTGCAGCATCAGAGCCTCGTCATCACACACTCCTTTGTGTCTCTTTATGCCAGCTTGCGTCTTGAGTATCTCCCTTTCTATCATGACTTCTTCAAGCTCTTTCTTGGTATTCTTCAACTGGCTTCTAGCTTCTTCTAACTGTTCTTGACTTTTATCGAGACTTTCCCGATACTTTCTCCTCTGCTCATGTGCCTTTTTAAGCTCCTCGTCTTTAGTCTTCGACTGATCCTTTAACTCGGCATTTTCAATTCTGACTTCATCCCAAGCTTGACGAAGTTGAGCTAATGAATCCTTGCTTCGGGCTAAAGCCTGTTTTGTAATCTTGTGAGCCTGACTAGTGTCATCTGCTCCCAGAGTAAGTTTCCGAAAGTACCGAGCTCGGTCATCAAAATCTTCCTCTTTGTCAGCCAAGGTTTTTTCCGCTTTCAAGGCTCTCTTTTCCAACTCTTTGTTGTCAGCTAGAGCTTTCTGAAGGCATCTGCTCATTCCAGAATTCTCTATCTGCAACTCTCTGACCATTTTCTTCCACTTCTCACATTCTTCAATAGCCACCATAGTGGGTTGTTCTGGCTGTGCTGAACATAAAAGAGGTCCCCTTGAAAAGGGTAAAAGCAATTCCTTTACTTTCGTCTCAATCCACCTGTCATATTCAGGATAAGATCTACAATCTCCTTTTCCAAAAACTGCTTTTCCAATTTTGTGCTTATCTTTCCAAGCATTCACTACTTCTACCACCTTTGCATCTTTAGTTCCTGTAAAGAATAAAGATTCTTCCACATCTTGCTCTGTAGGAGGATATCTGGAAGCATACCCAAACTGTCGGATGGCCAAAACTGGATTATAATTAATCCCTCCTTTTCTGCCAATCAAAGGCACATTTGGAAAATTTCCGCATCTTGTGACAAGCTCTATTCTCAACAACCGGTGATCAAACCATACAATGTTATCAGCAGTTAAACTCATCAATCGTTTAGACCATTTCGCCACATCTTTGGTTTCCACAAAGGCACCTGTCTGAGGCAAATGTTTGAAAAACCAATGACTCAGCAGTGGAGTGCAACAACTAACAGATCCTCCCCTCCTTTTCTCATTCTTGTAATGCACGGAATGATAAAAATCTCCTAACAAAGTAGGGACTGGATTTTTAAGGACAAAAACTCTCGTTGCTTGCATATCCACAAAGTCTTGCTGATTGGGAAAGAAAACTAGGCCATATATGCAGAGAGCCAGAATGGAATTGTAAACCGTCCAATTTTTAGCACTTGCAGCCTCTTGGGCCTGTCCAGCCAGAAATTCTAAATGAAATCCGCTAACTCCATTTTTACTGCTCACACCGCTCTTTATCAATGTCTGATCCATTTGTAAAGCAGCAGCAATTTCTTTTACGCTGGGAGAACTACCAGAGAAGAATGGTATTGCCGACGTGATCGGAATTCCCAAAATAAATGAGAATTCTTCCAGTGTTGGCATCAAAATGTAATCTGAAAAAAGAAAGCACCTCAACGAAGGCTCGTAGAACTGCAGCAGAGTGTGCAAGGCATCATGTTCATACTTGGTGATTGTACGGACCATCCCAACCAAATTCCCGTAGCTCTTCTGAAACCTATCAAGAATACCCGGACCAGCCATATCTATAACTTTGAGCAATGAATCCAAGACAGGATCTGGAAACTTGTAAGACACATTGTTCTTTCTCTCGGCGACGATCTCTGTTGAACCCATGGATTGGAATCAGAAATGTATTATGCACCTGAAAATGACAAACATAACTGTTATGATATGATAATGCAATGCAAAAGGGCATGTGATCAGGTAATCAAGTGTCGGTGTCTGTATTGAACTGTGTGCACTGTGTCTCTGTACTGAGTCTGGCAATATCTGAGATGAACACTTAAATCACTGTCATAGGATACAATGTCTGAAATCATCATAGAATCACAAGTAAGGTAGGTAGGAGGCTGGGTTTCCTGCAAACCTGTAAACATCCCGCCCACACTCACATGTGGTTCTTAGAAAATAAGGCTTGTCAGCTTCAGAGGTTTGAGAAGCAATAGCACATTCAGCCCGTAGGATACAATGATATGCCAATCAAAGAGGTCGTCCACTGACTCCCCTTAGAAAATAAAAGTCATCCTATGCAAGTTCCAAAGTGGGCCCTCGGGTGCGAATGGGTTTGCCACAGAATGTGGTCTGCCATTGTCACCACTAAAGAGGGATATTTCCACTAAGGTCCTCATGATCGGTCACTAGAGTCGACAGCTCTCTAGATCTACATCCTGGAATACGCAAGATGCGTATGCCACGACGTGTCCCAAGATAGCCTCATCTAGCTGTGAATTTCGTGAACACCCAACGCACTCCAAACGGCACGTAGGTCCCACTACTCTCCACTCTAATTCTAAGTGTATACTCAAGCCTGTGTAATGGGCTTATCTCCCAGAAATCCCATCCCGCCAAACAGAAAATAGCACAGTCCAGTATAGCATAATGTATCATATGAAATGAAAATGCTAAAATACGGTAAATACAGTAATGTACAGTAAAGCAGTAAATAACCATACAATAAAACAGTAAATACAACACAACAGTAAACACCCAATGAAAGAAAAACAGACAAGCGCTAGGATTGACTCGCTTAGGGATGGACCAGCAATAGGTCAACCGCAATACTCCCCAGCAGAGTCGCCAGCTGTCGCTCCCGGGATTTTCATCCAAGTACAAACGCGAAAGTGGCACCGAACAGAGTCGCCAGCAATGTGTATTTATCCCAAGAGAGGGAAAGGAAACACCGCGTAAACCTGAGGGAAAGGAAAAGCATGGTCTTACGACCAAGAGAAGTGGGTAAGGGAGTCGGTTACGCGAGAGGAAGGTATTAGCACCCCCTCACGTCCATCGTACCCGATGGGATCCACGCTTGCTTGTCTCGATCAAAGGGTGTAAAGAAAGGAATACTGAGAAAGAACTGAAAAAGGAAAGGAGAAAGAGAAACAAATGTAGGGAAAATAAAAGAAGTGCTCGCATGGGCCCTACCCCACTGCCTACGTATCTCATCGGGAGCATGAGAATCAGAGCGACGTAGTTCCCCTCACTAGGGATGAATTGTTTGTGTTTTTTAGAGAACGGCTGACGTTCTAGCTCAGGTGTTGCAGGCTCGCTGGTCCGAGTGCGTTACCATCTTGCAAGAGAACGAGTAGAAGCGCGTTCGTGCGTTGAGAGTGAATGAGGTGAGAAAAGAATTCCCGAAGGAAAGACATTATTGTTTGTTTTTGTCTTTTAAGAGTTTTTTCATTTGTTTGCATATGATAGTGTATCTGAATCTTAGTCATTGGAATGTGTACATCCTCACATTCCAAGATGGAATGGGTAAGAAAACACACTAAGAGTGAAGAAGACCCCCACACTTAGTTCCAATTGTCAAGGTTCAAACACACTAGCATACTTGTGTTTATTAAGTGTTTTGTTGATTAAGAAATGAAGAAGTGTTTTTTATTATTTGCACCTTCAACAAGTATTGCATTTAAGTCCCTCATACAAGATCAAATGTTTAACACATTGACCCAAGATGGGCTATATGCTATACATTCTAAGATTATAAGAGAAGACCCCTTATAACCTTTTCTTTATATGAAAGGCCTAAATGCAATAAATGCCTACCTTTATTATATGTTTTGAATTTTCTTTGAGATGAGAAAAGAGACTCAAGGGAGGATAAAGGTAAAAATCTATATGGACTAAGACTCAATCCTAATTGATTAGTTAAGGGAGTGATCCTAAGGTTTGTGAGGTTTCAACCTAACGTCTAAAGAAAGAATGAATTAAACAATTCACTTCTAAAGTAGAAGATGAATTGTAATTCACAAAGGGAAAGTGATGAGTTATTAAAAGAAAGCACATAAGTGCTTAACAAAACACAAAATGGAATTGTAAAAGAGAAAGGATAGAAGTTGAATGTGGATTCCTTATCCACACTCAATTGAAACTTACCGAAGCCCCTACATGGTTAGTAAACATGTATAAGAAGTATAAGAAGTAAAAGAACATGTAATGCATCATAAAACTCACAAGAATTAAATGAGAAAACAAATCCTAGAACCACAACCAGAATGGGCATCATATGGACAACAAATGAATATCATCATACAAGTGCAAGTGAATAGGCAACATCATCCATTAGCATTTAAACATGTTACAAGAAGAAAGGGTAGATGAAAGATGGAAAGAAATGAAGAGGATATGCATAGATGGAACATGTAAATCAACAACCAGAATTGAAACTAAATGGAAAATGATTTATAAACATCTCAAAAGTATTTAGGAGGTAAACATCAAAACATTTAAGAAGTGATAGAAGAAATAGAATTGAAATGGAAGTTCAAAAGAGAACACAAGTACAAACACAACATGTTAAAGGTGCACAAGGTTTAAATGAAAGTCAACATGCAAGGATGACATATAATATGTACCAATGACCTATAATGTCAAGTGAATGGTTCACCAAATATGCAAATGATCATGCAAGTATACACCAAAGAAAACATGCACCAAAGATTACAATGATATGACATGTTATAATGCTTTAAATGAAATGCATCAAACAAAAATCAAATGGCCTCATGAAAATTATGAAAACATGGTATTGGAGTTCACTAACCAGAGATGAATCACATATCAAAATAGCATATCAAAATTCAAAGCAAAATGACTTCAAACAAAGCAATTAGGTCAAGTTGAAATGTCATGCAAAGTGGTACAAATATAGGCATCAAGACATGTGATAAAGTGACCTAAAAAATCAAACAAAAATCATCTAACATACTTCAATGTATTAGTGAATCAATGCAAAAAGAATCATGTCAAAACAGTTGGTAATGAGCAAGCACAAAATTAAACAAATTCATGTATCATGCTTAGAATGCATCTAAGTGGAAATTCAAAGAAAAATATGGAACAGGGGCAAAAAGGTCATAAAATCAGAAAATAAAATCATGAAAAATTTCCTAAATGTTTTAAGAATACACATGAATTTTTGTAGAATTTTATGATGCTATTTTGTAATTTTAAAAATTAAAAAGCAAACGTGAGCAAAATGAAGAAAATAAAATGAAATGGACATAAAGGAGGGGGTGTATGCATAACAATCATTCAGTTCAGATTAATTGGGCTTTAAGATGCAAGGGTGTGAATAGCAATTATCCTAGGTCCACTAAGCGTGCAGAACACAATAGCAGGCATGGAATTTCAGTCAAAGCAAGTCAAAGCAAGGAAAACCCTTGGATCAGGTCAAGTCAACAGACAAGTCAAAGTAAGCAAGATCAAAGCTCATGCGTGAGGGAACATACTCATAACTATGTACTGCACCGCACCATGTTTAAATGAATCAGAAAATTGGCACATGACATGCACGCCCTTTTTTAATGTGCTGGCACGTTTTCACGCATTGGATCAACAAAATCACACGGCTGACATTCAAACTGGCAATGAAACCCTAGCACAAAGCTACCGGCCGGAGAGGGACCTCCGGTCACCTTCTCCGGTCACACACCACCGTCTGCAACTTCACATGTTCACAGAAATGTACAATACGCATACCAAAATGAAGCTGAGCTCATGTAGATCAAGAATGCACACTTATTTTTCACATATCAAGCACGTGCACAAAGAACAGAAGAGATCAAGTCCTGCCCTAAGTTTTCAACTATGCCTCTAAAGGCCTATCAACTAGCCAGACAAATTCTTGAGCTTATAAGAAGCCTCAAGAACCTGAAAACCACTTCAAATCAAGTCTATAATGGTGGAAATTCGTACCTGAAGATTTGAGACCTTGAGATGTTCTTCAGAAAACCAGAGATGCTGCTTCCTTTTTGAGCTTCTTTTGGCCAAATAAAGGCTTAGATGCAGTGGTGGATGATGATTCAATGGAGAAGAAATGAAATCCAAGCTTCAAAACCAGTTGCAAGGTAGTGAAATTGAGAAAGAATCAGAGAGATTCTGAAGTGAAAATGAGGAAATGAACAAGGTGAAGCTCGAGAATCAATGGCAATGGTGAGATTGAGAGAGAAGAAGAGCAAGTTTCTGAAGTGAATGTGTGAAAAATGAAGTTGGAAATGAAATTTGAGAGTGTGATTTTTATTTATAGTGTGAGCTAACCATGGTTTAATGAGTGGAGTTAACTGAGTTGGATGAGTTAAAGTGAGTGCACCCTAACTAACTGAGTCAAGTTAGTTAGGGGCGAGTTATTGAGGCTGAGTTATGGTGAGGTCAAGCTCATGACAGTTATGGTGGAAGGGAGAAAAGGAGAGTGAAGCTGCCAATCTGTGCATCAGAAACTTGCTAAGCAAGTTTGTTCCTTCTATTCTCATGTATGGCACGTGACAGTGTGCATTATGTAAGTAACTTGTGCTTGGTTGAAAGAGGAAACAAAAGTGAGGAGGTGTTTGTGGTATGACTGAACCAAATCATGCAGCATGTCATCAATGTATCAGTGTCAACATATGGTGGTTTATGGAGGTTTTTCTCTCTACTCAATGACTGCCTTAGGGAGTTTATGGGTTCATTTGAAAGAGGGTACATTGGGGAACAATATTGGTTTGAAAATTGAAGTGAAATGAGGTCTCAAACATGTCTAAAAATAGCTATGAACACAATGGTTCACAACTGGTTGGTGGGCGTGGCAAAAGGTTGGCTGGCAAGGCAATTGGGCACACAAAATTTCAGCACAAACAACATGACTTTGAACCCTCCAAACTATCTCATAACTTGGTTAAATCAAAATTTTCACAACATCAACATTGAAGAGGACACTACAAGGAACAACTTTGATGTTGAAAAGTTTTTCATTTGAGGCCTTTAACCATGAGAAAAATGAGTGGACATTTGGCCCACCAACTGTTTGTTAAAATGATTGCGCGCGTGACCTGAAAATCTTGGTCATGACCTAGTTTTGAACCTGCTTTCCTCCAACTTTGATCAATCATATCTCTCTCAATTTTTATCCAATGGAGATGTTCTACACATGGATTTGAAGCTTAAAACAAGATCTTTCATTGAGGCAGAGTGGATTTTTCATTTGGTGCTCCAAATTTAAATGGCCTTGGTTCAAATTCTGATGCAAAATGGCCAAAACTTGCTATTTTTAGTAACCCTTCTTCATCCAAAAATGGCAACTTTCCACATCTTGATTTTTTCATGATTCCTTTGGAGTTTCTTGATCAAATTTTGTACATTGGACATATGTAACATGAATTTCATGAATTTGGCCTCAAAAAGTCAAGAGTTGACTTTTTCCTCTGATTATTTGACTTTGCCCCAATTTCTCTGATTCTTGATCTTTCTTCCAATTGAACCACTTCTAAAACCAATTGAGATGCAATCTTCCACACATATACACTTAAGAACATGTAGAATACCATGACAACAAGCTTTGTCCAAAAAATCAAAGATTCCCTGATTTAATGGGAAACCCTAGTTTTGACCCCCTTTGGTTAGGAGGAAATTGCACATCTTCCAAATCCAAATTCCTCAGAGTATGTTGTGTATCCTCTTAAAGGATGATGAGAAATGCCACTTGAGAATGATTTTGAATCAATGAGCTATCTCTTTTGAGGGTTTTCCTTCAATTTTTGAATCTCTTGCATAGTGAAAGATGTAGTGCTTCAATCTTCCATTGAATCTCACTTCCTTGAGGTTTTGGAAGATCAATTGAGATAGTATGAGACATGAGAGACCTCTTGGCTTGTCTAGAGCCAACTTGATTGACCTTTTTGTGCTTTGAATGATCCCTTGATTGTCCACCTTCCACCTGATCACATGCCCTGATGGTAAGAAGGATGCCATGCTTCATTTTTCTATGTTAAATGCAATGCAATGCTAATGAGATGGATATGATATGATAAATGATAATGCCATGCTATGATGCCAAAAGGGAAGAGCAAATTTTGGGGTATTACACTTTTGCCCAAAACACCTTCTTTAATCTCACACTTACTGAAAGCACCTTTGGTTTGACAGAATTTCGGTAAAACAATTTTAATGATAAAGATGAAGAAATCTGGCCCTGAACAAAGATGTCGAAGAAGATGTCTTAACCTGAAGACATGACATCCTGAAGTACTGCACTGATTTAGCAGGTTTTAAATCTGTAACAAATCTACCCAAGATTGGACGCGCATTCTAGGAATGGATCGAAGACCAGAGATAGAAAAGCCCAAGGAAACTGAAGCATATAAAAGAAGACTTAGACCTAGGATTTGATATGCCTTTTGTAACCTAGTTCTCTTGCGTAAGAAACAAGGGTTTAGGGTTTTGAGAGTTGTTGGCTCTCTAGGTTGTAAGTCTCCATTTGTATCAGTTGATGAATTGTGGCAGATATAGGTGTCGCACAGATCCATAAGCCTTGAGGTATTGGATTGTGTATTGTTCTTGGATTAAGCTTTTAAGCAAATCCGAGTTAGCTTGTTTGTCAAGTATGCTTGACAGAATTATGTATTGATAAGGATGATGTAGAAATCACAAATGGTGATTAAGGGAAGTGAGTGGGGTATCTCGTATCAAAGAGGTTGTTCTTTGATAAAGTCTTCATTGGGTAGATATTAGGATATAAAGTTGTAAACGGGGGAGTTTAGCTTTGTAACAGTTCTACAGATATTGGAGTCTTCTTCCTGGATTGGTATCCCCCATATGTAGGTGAGTTGCACCGAACTGGGTTAACAATTGCTGTGTTTTTTATTATTCTGCAGATTTACTTTTCTGTTAGGGTTCATGATAAACATGTTGGAACAGATGTCGTAACATCTGTGTTGTTGCAGTTATGATATTTAGGGTATCAGTCTGTTGTTGTGCCTCTGTGTTTAAATGTTTATACAGAACAATGTTGTGACATGTGTTAGGACATCTGCTGTTTGCAATGCCAGAATTTCAATTGGTATCAGAGCAGGCATCCTGTCTATTTCTGGATGAGATCTTTGGGAGATACTTTCTGGCGTTTAAACAAGGAGGAGTTTTGAAGATCAGATCAATCAACTCAGACATACTCAAGGGTATTAATGGATGGGATGGATGTTCTGGATCGAAGGTAACAACCCAGAGGTTGTTCATATTGATGAGGAGGTTCTACAACAACTGTAGGAGAAGTAGCTAGTTCTCTTGTTGGGGTGTCTTATAAGATGTTTCGACATTTTATTAGGGCAAGTTGAATTTGTTCCTTAGTGTTTCCGTTGCATGTGTTTCTGATGGAAGAGCTCTAGAATTATGGGATTCTGGAGCTGTTACTAAAGACAGATGGTGGAAGGTCTCAATCGTCGACCTTTATATGTGAAGATATCTGCATTCTTTTATTCCAAAATCGGGAGCGATGAAATGAAGGGAGTTGTTGGAAGATGTCTGTTATGGTGACTTGGTACTTGGAAGCTTGGTTCCATGGTACAGTGTGAAGTCAGTTGAAGAGGAGAGAAGTTGAGTTTAAGTTTATCAAGTTCTTGCTCTGGGAGTTTGATAGATTGTTGATCGGCTAGGTTGTCAAAGATACTTGAGAATTCTCTCAAGTCCACTCATAAAGGCGTCTCAGTCGTGCATATGGATTCTTCTAGTTATTCTTCTTCCTAGAAGGTGTTTCTATGAAACACAACCTGAAGAAAGTGGAGGTGATTTATTTTCACTCTCCAAAACAGCAAGGAAGGATTCATCTCTCTTAACCCTAAGGGTGGATCCAATCTGATTGGAGTTCTCAGAATCGTTGAGGTAAATAGGATTCGTTCAGAGAGAATCTTAGTTACTTGAGCCAAGGGTGGCAGCCTTGGTATCTCAACACTATTTGTGAAAGAAGATACTTGTAAAAGATTGAATACTTGATAAGTGTTCATGAAGTGATCTGGTGGAGCTTAGCTACAACAGTGAAGAAGGTTTATTGGACAAGGATTTAAGATCAATTGCTATTTGTGGAATTTACAAGTATTTAATTGATTATCCTTGAAAGTCAAGATTGTTGATGTTCAACAAGATGTTGGAACATCTCATCATCAGAGTTTGTGCAGAATCATGGGAGGGGTACTGCATACACTTTAGCATCTGTTTTAGTCTTGGGTGTTGACCTAAGAATCGACTTCAGTCTGGTGTGACAGAAGCATGTGATCTCTGGAGAGTTTCCTAGCAAGAAACTGGTCTGGACTTTGATGTTGTTGAAGATGAAGATGAATACATCATAATCTTGATGGCTAGTTCTTGGATCAGTTTATTTCTGATCTAAGAGTATTGGAGTGCAGCAGATGTGTTCAAGTGGTTACTAGAAGCATCTGTTGGTGGCACAGCTTGGATCAGTTTATCTCTGATCTAGGTACTTAGGAGCATAGGATCTTGCTCAGTTTGAAGGTCAAGGTTAAGTGGCAGTTATCTCTGAATTTCTACAGTCTGCTCTACTAAGGAAAGTGGCATTATTTGGTATGACTATGGTGTAGTCTAGGACTACTTTATCTTCTGAAGATTCAGACGTGGCAGGATGGAGGTTGTCTACTCAAACTTGGTGGTTGAATCAAGTCTATGAGAGCATGGAACTCTTGTTCTGTAAAAGGGAGGAGGTTCTTCTAAGTGGCAGAAGGAAGAGCTGAATTCAGCAGTTGGATGTCGTATCAGAATGTTCTGACATCTAACTTAACATCAGGATCTCAGCTGGTGATGTGGCACATCAGCTTAAGATAAGGTGATATACAGGAGAATGGAAGTTATGGATGCTTCAAAAAGGTCTATCTCATGCAGTTTGCGGGAGCTGTGGTTTGAGAAGATGTTACATGTCTAGAGGCTTGGTGAATCCAAGATGTCTTGCTATGGAGCAAGTAGTTCATGTGACTTGAAGACCAGATTTCATTGGTGGATCAGTGTATCTTATGGGAGTTCTGAAGAAGAATGAGATTAGTCAAACAGTGGCATTTGGTTGATCTTTACTGTGCATTCAAGCAGGATGCTTCAAACTGATTTCTCTTGTGCAGAAGGGTGGTTGGTTGAAAACGTAAGGAGGATCTAGTTCATTTTGGATCTTGTGGTAGAAGTTCTCAGTTTATGAAAGATTGCCTTCTTTTGGTGGATGAGAGTTTATTTCTCTCTGGGTTTCTGAAGTTCTCTTTGTTCAAGCTAGTGGCGCAGTGTTGTTTGAAGATCTTCAGTTGGATTATTATGCAGATAGTAAGTCCAGTGGTAGAGCATATCAAGAACCATGGTGTGTTCTGTGATGTGTGAAGGATGTCCTAACTGATGTTAGAACATTATCTGGGTTGGTTATCCTTGGAGGAGGATTCTTATGTTCTGGTCTAGGAACTTGTTTCCTACATCGTGTCTAAGGAGTATCTATCTTGTCATATGGGAGAATGATGGAGTGGAAGAAATGCCTTGGAAGGATGGTGTAGAGAAGACTGAAGTGGATCATGTGTTGATTGCATGGAAGTCTGAATATGGATATTCACCAGTTGATCAAAAGTATTCCAGGTTATCATACGGGAGAATGATGAAGGAATGATTGTCTTGGATTATTGGGTGTCTATCTATTGATTGAACTTGCTAAGGTCAAATGAAAAGCTTGTGGAGGGGATAAAGCCCATATTGGCAAGTCATGCTAAAAGGAAGTGGATCAGTTTGGCAGCTGTGAAGTTCTGAAGCATGTATACGGTATCTGACAACGTTGGAAGAAAACAAACTAAGAGGTATGGTATCTCTTTGAGGAATGTGGATCATTCCAGATCAATTGGATTTTATCTCAGGGAACAAGGAGGTCTATACATGAGAATTCAAGAGGAATTTGTTTGGTGTATGGATAGTTTATGGAAGAGAGGGATCAATGGAGCTTTGATCTTAATCCAAGAGTTTGTTAATTTATGATGGTGATCCTAATGAGTCCTCACGGGAAGCATGATGGTGTTCATGTGTAAGTGATTATTGGTTCTTGTCAGAAGAAGCAATAAGTGGAGTTGATGATTGTGTTCAGTAGGTAGGTTGGACAGAGGGTGTGCTCTTGAAGACATGAAGATGCGTCTTATGTTTTCCATTCATCAGCATAGTGTTTATTGGAGGAGCACTGGTTATCTTAGATAGGGGGAGTTGCTCCTTGATCTAAAATATATTACTGTAAGGGTGCAGTTCAGGTTCCAGTTTGTATTGTGCGTCAAGCAAGCTGTGATTATATTCCATCCTGGGAGGATGAGATGTCAAGAAGGATGTCTTGACATTAGTGTACTATTGCAAGTTGGGGGAAACTTGACAGTAAAAATTACATGGTTCTTAATAGATTCTTAAGAATCCTTGGTTAGGTCTGGGAGAATTTATTTTTCTCTGCAGAATGTGATCACAAAACTGTGAAGGTTTTGATCAATACAGAAGTTTTCTTTGGTAGACAATGTCTGACATGATGTAAGAACATTGTTAAGGACATGTGATAAAAGTAACTGGTCTTGTGGTCGGTGGAGAACATGCGTGTTCATCGTAACTTACATTATTTTTGGACGGTTTTCTTCAAATAAGAAACAGTCAAAGCATTCTTAACTGGTGCACAATGGTATTGGTGAAGTTACATCCTTGGATTAATGAGGTCATTGTATTAACCATTGCTATTTTCAAAGGCTCGTTACATTCAAAGGAAAATTCTTGGGTATTTAAGGGAGTCCTTGGATCAGTTTGTCTCAGACTATGTTTTCTTTGTAGTATGTTTTTTGTTTAAGTTTGGATTAGTATTAGTTGGGTATGGGAATGCCTTGGCTACCTTTGCCAATTTTTGGCTAAAAAGGGGGAGTATGAGTCACGGGAAAAAGGAATGTGTGTGTTGTTCTTGCAGTTGTTTTGCAAGAACATTGAACAAGGTGTTGGCTTTATCATCTTGTATATGTTTCTCTTGTGTCTTCAGACTTGAGTTAAGAATCAAGTTGTATCTTGTGACCTGAGTTACATGCTTTATGTACTCAGATTCACGAAGACTACAACTGATCTCTAGAAAGGGAGTGTGTTTGAAAGGAGTGTCCAGGATTATGGTGTTTCAGACGTTCTTCTTATTTCTTTAGGAGTCTCAACTCCTGGACCTTTCTCAACTTCACTCACCTTGGGAAGAGGAAGGTTATGTTATCTTCCTCCTCATGTACACCAACATGAATCCAACATGCTCAGTATTCCAATCATAACTGCCATTCAAACAAAAAGGAGTTTTAGCCAAAATTTGTCAAAAGGGGGAGATTGAAAGCACCTTTGGTTTGACAGAATTTTGGTAAAACAATTTTAATGATAAAGATGAAGAAATTTGGCCCTAAACAAAGATGTCGAAGAAGATGTCTTAACCTGAAGACATGACATCCTGAAGTACTGCACTGATTTAGCAGGTTTTAAATCTGTAACAAATCTGCCCAAGATTGGATGCGCATTCTAGGAATGGATCGAAGACCAGAGATAGAAAAGCCCAAGGAAACTGAAGCATATAAAAGAAGACTTAGACCTAGGATTTGATATGCCTTTTTTAACCTAGTTCTCTTGCGTAAGAAACAAGGGTTTAGGGTTTTGAGAGTCGTTGGCTCTCTAGGTTGTAAGTCTCCCTTTGTATCAGTTGATGCATTGTGGCAGATATAGGTGTCGCACAGATCCATAAACCTTGAGGTATTGGATTGTGTATTGTTCTTGGATGAATCTTTTAAGCAAATCCGAGTTAGCTTATTTATCAAGTATGCTTGGCAGAATTCTGTATTGACAGGGATGATGTTGAAATCACAGTTGGTGATTAAGGGAAGTGAGTGGGGTATCTCGTATCAAAGAGGTTGTTCTTTGATAAAGTCTTCATTGGGTAGATATTAGGATATAAAGTTGTAAACGGGGGAGTTTAGCTTTGTAACAGTTCTACAGATAGTGGAGTCTTCTTCCTGGATTGGTATCCCCCAGATGTAGGTGAGTTGCACCGAAATGGGTTAACAATTGTTGTGCTCTTTATCATTCTGCAAATTTACTTTTCTGTTAGGGTTCATGATAAACATATTGGAACAGATGTCATAACATCTGTGTTGTTGCAGTTCTGATATTCAAGGTATCAGTCTGCTGTTGTGCCTCTGTGTTTAAATGTTTATGCAGAACAATGTCGTGACATGTGTTAGGACATCTGCTGTCTGCATTGCCATAATTTCACTTACCAACATGCACCTCACCCTTTCCAGAATGGTTCGATTAAACCTTTCAGCCAAACCATTTTGTTGGGGAGTCCCTGCAGTAGTTCTGTGCTTTGCAATACCATACTCAACACAATAGTTGTTAAAAGCCTCATTGTAAAATTCAAGACCATTGTCGGTCTTCAACCTCTTAACCTTCCTGCTAGTTTGGTTTTCGACCAGAGTCTTCCAACTTTTGAAATTTTCAAAAGTTTCATCTTTAGTCTTCTAGATGAATACCCATAACTTTTTAGAGTAATAATCAACTATGGATAGAAACTTTGCACTTGAGTGTGAATGACTCCTTGTACGTCCCCAAAGATCAGGATGAATGTAATCAAGGGATCCATGTGTTCTTTTTTACCTTTGTTAAACTTTATTCTAAAGGATTTACCAAATACACAAGGTTCACAAAACTCCAGTTTTTTTACCTTAACACCATCCAGCAGATTTTGTTTCGACAATTCGACCAAGCCTCTTTCACTGACATGGCCAAGTATCTTGTCCCATAGCTCAGTATTCGACACAAGTTTCGCGAATGCCACATCTGCTGAACCACTTACAACCTCAGCCTCAAGGGTGTACAAGCCTTGTTTCTTCACGCCTCTCAAGAATTCCTTCGACCCCTTCATTACCCTTAGGATTCTTTGCTTTCCTTTTAAAACATATCCTTTCTTGTCGAATTCACCAAGATAAATCAAATTCCTCTTAAGATCAGGTACATACCTTACATCAGTCAATAACCTTATTGACTCATCATGGAGCTTGAATCTTACAGATCCAATACCTGCAACTTTGTAAGCTTTGTTGTTTCCTAGCAGCACTAATCCACCATCTTGATTATACAATTCTTCAAAAACTTTTTTGTTTGGATTCATGTGCCAAGTACACTCTGAATCCATAATCCATTCCTTGCTAGAGTCACTACTTGAAACCACCACGACATCAGATGATTCATAACCATCTTGCATAATGGTTGCATTACCATTATCCTTTCCACCATGATTGTTCAGTCAATCAGGGCATACTTTTCTTGTATGGGCCTCCTTCTTACAATGATAACACTTAATAGTAGGATCATTACCACCATAAGAATTGTATAGAACTTTACCCTTCTTCTTCTCAAACCTACCATCCCTTTTCAAGAATTTCCCCTTAACCGACAAACCTTCACCAATAGAAGATGGCTTGTGCTCCTTTCGTTCATTCAAATCCTTAAAGTACAATATAAATTGAACATCTTCAAAGTTCAATGACTCTCTTCCATACAAGAGAGTTTCCTTAAAGTGAGCATGAGACTTAGGTAAAGAGCACAACAACAACAACGCTTGATCTTCATCATGAATCTTGACCTCGATATTTTCAAGATCAATAATTAATTTGTTGAACATATCCAGCTGCTCAGCCAAGGCTTTGTTTTCACTCATCTTGAATGAATATAATGCTTGCTTTAGGTAGAGACGATTAACCAACGATTTCGTCATGTACAAACCTTCAAATTTCATCCACACACCTGTTGCAGTTTTCTCGTTTGAAACCTGCCGGATAAACTTATCACCAAGGCTTAATACAATGGCATTGTGGGCTTTTTCTACCATCGTTGTCTTCTCCTTCTCCGATAGGGCAGCGTCCATCTTCTCCGATCCTTTCAACGCTTCTAACAAACCCTGTTGAACAAGAAGTACTTGCATCTTTAAGCGCCACAAACCAAAATCATTCACACAGGTGAATTTTTCAATCTCATACTTTGTTGACGACATCTTCTCCTCCACACTCACCGCACCAGTTTGTTATGAATTGATGTCATCAAGAAAAAACCAAAATATGATAAAAAGATTGAGTTTCTTGAACAAACACAAGAAACCCTATTAGGTTATACAAAAGATAGAGAAAAAGGAAGAAGAAGATTAAGAATTGGTTAAAACTGTTTTACTATGCACTTACTCAATAAGGGTTCAAAGATTACAAGTGATTACCAACAATTAACGTCTCTCAACAACCTGAGAGAACTACTCTATTTATAGACTACTAAGCTAAATTAGGCTACAAACTAACTTAACAATTGGGCTTACAAGCAATTCCTAATTCGACATGCTAACTTAAACACAAAGCTAACATATTTCAACAGCATGCTTGAACAGACTTCGACTCCAGCATGCACAACTCCTGTCGAACCATGAAACTACCCTTGTCGACACTAGAGTCCGATCCAAATTGGGTTTTGCTTGTAAGCACAATTGTTAAGTTAGCTTGTAGCCTAAGTTAGCTTAGTAGTCTATAAATAGACTAGTTCTCTCAGGTTGTTGAGAGAGGTTAATTGTTGATATTCACTTATAATATTTGAACTCTTATTGAGTAAGTGAATAGTAAAACAGTTTTAATCAATTCTTAGTCTTCTTCCTTTTCTCTATCTTTTGTAAAGCCTAATAGGATTTATTGTGTTTGTTCAAGAAACTCAATATTTTTCTCATATTTTGGTTTGTTCTTGACGACATCAATTATATATATATATATATATATATATATATATATATATATATATATATATATATGTGTGTGTATATTCACATTAAATAGATTAAATATATTCAACAATTTTTCTTCATATATGTGATTTTGTTAAGTTTTAATTATAATGAGTATCGATCAAAATCATATGCATCATTCTAATTCTTATAGTGTAATTTTAATTGTGCAGATTAAACTTTGGTCTCATGTTTAATGATTATAATGATTTAATATATTCCTATGAGTTAAATGACGAATTGTGTATTAAAATAAACACTAAAATGTCATTTTGTGTGTTTGTCTTTCATTATACGAATAATTTTAATGTATACAATTGATTTAATTGAATTAAATTGTCTTTTTATATTAATTATTATAGTTTATTAATATATTGTTGGACATTTATATGTAATACGCTAAAAAATATTTATTTAATTTTATATTCGAAGTTTAATTTTTTACATGTAATTATAATTATAATTGTTATATTTTAGAAAGGTATTTGTTTGTCTATTGCAAAGTTTAAAGTTAAATTTGAAAGTATTATTCAACTGGCTTGATTTAAGCATTGTAATACTCATTTTATTTTTCATCTTTTATTTATAATTTTTGCGGGATAAAATATTATATTATGTATGTAGTTCGGAAAAAAAATATGATAGACAAAAAAATGATTAATATATGAAAAATAAAATAGAGAAATAATTTGTGAAATATATAAATAAGAGTGTTTTATTTTAACGATTATGAGTAAAAAGTTACGCATTATATTAAAATGAATATTAAGAGTTTTGTTTTTGATAAATTTTAAAGAATACTACATCATATTTCAATTGAAGTGGTATGAGAGATAATAAATTATCAATCAAATAGTTTGTATCTCAAAATTAATATATAATAATAAATATATATTTGGCATTCTAAAATTAGAAACTAATTTCTATACTTTTTAACGTGTTGTTTTTATAATAATAATTTGCATTTCAACATATTGTTTATAAAACTCAACAAATATTAATATTTTACCAATAATCTCTCTAATTATTTATTACAAATAACTAAGTATGAAATAAAGACAAATAATTCTACGAAAAGTATAACATTTATATATATTTTTAACATGTATATTAAAATAACCTTAAAACCACATTTAAAAATTACAACACAATTAGGAATACAAGTAAAAACAGAGACTAAGATAGGTGAGACCTGAGACGTACTACAACACTGTTTTTTTTTCCTTTCTTTTCTTCCGTTTCGGACCAAAAAAAATAGAGGAATCAAACTAAATTTAATTTAATTCCTCCTGTACAACTTCGGCTATGTCCCAACTAACACCACCAATTAATACCCTCTTAAAAAAAATTTATACTTCTACCATGAAATTTCTTTTTCTTTCATTATTATTCTTTATGATATATGCAAGTTTTATTTATAACACAGTTGTGACGGTATTGTAATTTGGCCAGCTCATGAAGCAATTTTGGTGACATCTTTGCTAGATCTGTTGTATTTCATGTGGCTCTTAACAAGCTGACCGGCTGCAATTGCGGACATAAGTGAAAGCTCTCCGGCAAGAACTGAAGCAGCTACTATTGTTGCCAGTTGCCTTGAATTTTCTCCTGGTGACTCTTTACTAGCACCCTTCACACCAAGTAAATTCAAACAAGCTGATTGTGATGCAAGCTGTGTGCCTCCACCAACTGTTCCCACCTGCATCAAAATAGAGAGGGTTACTATTAGGATTATGTCGTAATCTATGAAAACTATATATAATTAAGGTAACAACCAAATGATTAAGACTAAAACAAGTAATTATACCTCAATGGAAGGCATAGTTACAGAGACATGAAGGTCCTTCCCATTATTCACAGCTTCCATCATGGTCATACAATGAGAACTCTCAACATTCTGAGCTGGATCTTGACCTGTAGCCAAGTATATAGCTGAAACAATATTACTAGCATGCGCATTGAATCCACCGAGAGCACCAGCCATGGCTGAACCCGTAAGATTCTTCAGCATGTTAAGCTCAACCAAAGACTCAACACTAGTCTTCAACACTTTCTTCACCACCTCTTCCTTAATTACAGCCTCACACACCACAGATTTTCCTCTCCCTTCAATCCAATTCACTGCTGCTGCTTTCTTGTCCGAACAATAATTTCCTAACAAAACCCAAACACGCATCACTATTTTAGTAACAAGTTTGACCATATTATAAATAAAATAAAAAAGTTTTTTTTATGTGATGTAATATTTACCAGATATTCCAATCACATCCATATCTGGAAAATCCGTTTGAAGAAAGTCAAGTACGTTTTGTACACCTTTTGATACCATGTTCATCCCCATTGCATCACCGGTGGAACACGTAAACCTAGTGTATAAATTCTTTCCTGCTATAGTAGCTTTAATATTCTGTAATCTCGCAAATCTACTAGACCTGGATATCCAAAACAGAATCAGTTACCCAAATGAATAAAAATCTATCAAGTACTGCAGACACCAAATATGCCATTGACAGCAATAATTTGAAAAGATAAATTGCATCAACTACTGACACGTTAAAAAAAATTTGAACAGAATTAAAGAGAATTTGAAACTAAAAATAGAAAGTAGAAAATTACTTGTTGAAAGTGTGAGCCAGAGAATCAAAATTTTGAGGATCTTCTAAATAGAATTTTAACTGAGAAGCTCTTTTGGCAGAATTGAATCTAACAACGGGGGCTCTGGTCATGCCATCACGGAGGACAACTGCGGAAGCACCGCCGGAAACATAAATAGCTTTACAGCCTCTGTTAGTGCTTGCAACCAAACAACCTTCAGTGGTTGCCATCGGAACCGTGAACTCTTTCCCATCGAGCAACAAAGGACCGGCAACTCCTACTGGTATCTGAACAAATCCTATAGGCATCTCGCAACACTGTCCTAATATAGAATCGTAATCAAAATTTTCCATCGGTAGACCCTGAAGTGACTTTCCGGTAACTCTCTCTACTGCTTGGTTACGAATCGCCGCCGCACGCCGGCAATCTCCGAGTTTGGATTCAAGTGAGTAAGACGGAATTGATCCTGAAACCACAGCCTGGACAACCTCCTCATCATCGGACGAAAGCTGCAACAAAACCGGTGCTGGAGCAACTTTTTTGACGGCGGTTTTTGGTGGTAGCGGCGGTAACTTCGGTGACACTCCGGCAAGGCATGAACCGGTGGTTGTATCGATCTCTGCTTCGTCTTCTTCATCATACTGAACGGCACGAGACGCGGCGAATGGATGAAGGATGAAGCTAATGCCGAAGAAAGCCATAAGATAGAAAATTGAAGCTATGAGGGAAACTACAGCTACAATCTCGGAGATTGTGAGGACGTGTAGAGGTGTAGAGGTTCGGATTTTCTCACGCCACCGGTGAAGAAGAAAGTACGCAACAGAAAAGAAGAGGCCGAAGAAAACCGCGTTTGTTAAGTACAGTGAAGGTTGTGATTGTGAATCATGCTTTTCGTTCTTTGTTTTCGAAGTTTTACCGGAGGAAGCTGAACATTCGACGGCTTTCAGGTTTCGCTGGAGAACGTCCATTTCTCTCCGGTTAAGTGAGGGATTTTTTTGAAAATTTGAAATACAAAAATGTAAAATGGGTAGAAGGAAAAAGGAAAGAGGGAATTTTTTTTGTTTAGAGGATTATTGGTTGAAACCTGAATTAAAATGTGAAGATTTAGAAGGATTTTATAAAGAAAGTGAAGGAGAGAAAGGTAAACGACCTTTGAAAACTCGTTTTCACCCTTCACTTTCACTACCGATAAAAACTCCTTTCTTTCTTTTTAATAATTCTTTTTTATCCCTTTCCTCTTTTTTTTTTTTTTTTTTTTTTTTTTGAGTTTTTCACTTCACTAACCATACAATTATCTTACTCCGTCCATCCAACTATAAAAATCACGTTTTTAATGCAATCTCAACAAAATAACGACATCTTTTAGTTTTTAATAATATTATGTGTATTATTCAAATTATTATTCCTGATAATCATAATAATGATAAATATATCAATTTTATCAAAGATAAAATTTTCAAATTTATAATACTTTTCTTTTATTTATTATAATTTTTCAATTTATATAAAATAACCAATTATGTCGATTCTGGTAACATGTGTGATGGTAAGGTTTCTTAGTGCTTTGCTTTAATGATGCCAAAACTAGTAATATTTCGTACTTGTGTACTTTGGACGGTAGCATCGCGTCTTAGCTTGCATTCATCCTTTTAATATGCATATAATAACCCATATACATGAATCTATGCATATAGGATCATCTTATATGTGAAAAATTGTGCATTAGATCATTTTGGATACCTTAGGTCGACCCATACAGGGCTTAGGTCGACTCAAACATTTATAAAAATGTGTTTGTGGCATTCTGACACCTTTGCGTCGACTCACAAATGAGTGGAGGTCGACGCATACTGTTGGATAAACAATTTTCTACTCTCGGGTGCTCTTGCATCGACGCATGGCTTAGTTTAGGTCGATGCATGCTGTGATTTTCTGCGCATATTTGCTTTCTGGAGTGTTCAGGTTAACTCATAGATTGTTGAGGTCGACCTCTCGCTCATTTAAGCATATTTTTCTGTTTCTTTGTGTTTCAAAAAGGTGTTAATTCTGTTATGTGGTCTAAGTCATCTATATTTTCATATGCATCATCTTTTGTACATGAACCAACAAGAAAATTGAAAATATACATTGAATTTGCTCATCATCTTCATTCTCACACTTGCATTCTTCAACAATTACACATAACCATTTTTGTTGAGTTGTGCATTGTCGAGGTGATAACGTCCAAACGTAGGATTTGTATATCTAGTTTGGGTTGAGATTTCAGTGGGATTTTCTTGAATAAAACCGTTAGGGTTTTGTCCTCCAAGATCTTGAGGGATTTGGGGGGTTTTTTGCACAAATCTTTGCTTCATAGATTCAGCCGAGTGAAAGGCTTGAAGAACGGTGGATTCATTCAAGCAAGTAGCGGTAACCGGAGGATTGTATCGAAAGATTTTGGGTCAGACGTCTTGCGATTGAAATCAGCCGAGCGAAAGACTTGAAGATTCAAGTGAGTAGCGGTAACCAGAGGTTTGTTCGAAGCGTTTAATGCACTTGATTCGGCTTGAATCAAGGGGAGAGAAGTGGATAAAATCAACATCAACATTTAGGCTTGAGTGTGTGGTGACTATAACTTCTCTTGTACAAAACTTTGCAACTTTATATTATACATATCTCAATTCTGTTGAAATATTAGATTTGATTTGATTTGATATGATTAGATTTGATTAGATTTAATATTTAGATATAATCCAAGTTGTGTTGGCCCAAGCCCAATTAGGGTTGTATATAAATAGACCTAGCTTGTATCATTATTTACACAATTCAATAATACAAATCCTTATTTCCTTATTCTTTCTCTTTCTCTCCTCACTAAAAGTGCCTCACGCACTAACAAATTGGTATCCAGAGCTTCCGGTTATTGTTCTTGATTGAGTTTTCAAGAACTTCACGTCAGAGATCGTGTTTTCAAGGCAAGTGAATCAACCGCTGCGAAGATGACTGGTGATAAGAGCCTTCCGAGTTCCCTTCCAATGCTTGACAGCAAGAATTGGATCCGATGGAAAAAACAGATGCAATCCTTATTTGGCTTCCATGAGACCCTAGAAGTGGTTAACGGTGGCGTTCCTGTGTTAGCTGAAAATGCAACCGAAGAACAAAAAAAAACCCACAACGAAGTCAAGAAGAAAGATTGCAAGGCTGCTTATTGCATTCAGACGGCGGTCGATGCTGCTAACTTTGACAAAATCTCTCATGCTAAAACAGCGAAGGAGGCATGGGATATTCTGGTGAAGTATTATGAAGGAGGTGAGAAAGTCAAGGTTGTCAAGTTGCAAACCTTGCGTCGACAATATGAGTTGTTGTCGATGGGAGAAGACGAAAAAGTTGCAGAATATGTGTCGAAGGTTCAGAAACTCGTCCATCTCATGAAGAGTTGTGGTGAAACCATAACTGATAAGATGATAGTTGAGAAGGTAATGAGAACGTTGACCTCTCACTTTGATCACGTTATCGTAGCTATTCAAGAATCCAACAATCTTGAAACCCTAAAAGTGGAAGATTTGGTTGGTTCGTTGGAGGCGCATGAGATGAGGATTGTCGAAAGAAAGGGAGTTCAGGATTCGATACAAGCACTACAGGCTCAGTCATGGAAAAAGAATGGTGGTTCCAACAAATTCAAAGGCAAAGTCGACAAGACTCAAGGAAAGAAGTCTTAGTCGAACCCTCACAAAAATCAGGTCGAAGATAGAGCTTCTGAATCCTCGAAAAGAGGAGGAGGAAATTATCGAAAGGACAAAGAAGATAAGAAAGGTATACGGTGTTATAACTGTGAAAAGAGGGGTCATTTGGCCAAAAATTATTGGTACAGGAAAGACAATGGATCGGAAAAAGGCAAGTACGAAGGAGTGAACCTTGCACGCCAAGTTCAGATGATTCTGAAGGTGGTATGGTGGTTATGGCTGCAGTAGCAGATAACCATATTGAATCCAAGATCTGGTTCCTCGACTCAAGCTGCTCAAATCACAAGACTGGTCGAAAGGAGTGGTTAGCAGATTTTGATGAGTCGAAGAAGAGCAAGATAAAACTTGCTGATAACAGTTCGTTGCAAGCAGAAGGTACTGGCAACATAGTTTTTCAACTGGGTAATGGAGCGAAAAATATGATCAGAGATGTGTTTTATGTACCTGGAATGAAGTGTAACCTGTTAAGTGCTGGACAACTGGTCGAAAAAGGCTTCTCAGTTGTCATGAAAGATGGAGTTTTGAAATTGTTCGACACCCAGAACAATTTGGTCTTGAAATCTCCGTTGTCGAAGAACATGACGTTTAAGACCATGATCAGTTCTACTGAAGTACAATGTCTAAAAACTGTTGTCGACCACAAGGATAGTTGGTTGTGGCATTTGAGGTTTGGACATTGAACTTTCGATCACTCAATCAGCTGATTACTCAAGATATGGTATCTGGTATTCCAAGTCTTGAGATGCCTGACAAACTCTGTGAAGGTTGTTTAGTCAAAAAGCAATCCAGAAATTCTTTCATTTCGACTATGCCAATGAGATCATCCTGCATACTCGAAGTTGTACATTCAGATGTATGTGGTCCATTCGAAGAACATACCATTGGTGGAAACAGATATTTGTTTCGTTTGTCGATGAGTTTAGTCGAAAGCTGTGGATCTATGTGATCAAGAGAAAGGACGAAGTATTTGAAATCTTTAAGAGATTCAAGATGCTTATCGAAAACCAGAGTGAGAAGAGGATCAAAGTTCTGCGAACAGATGGAGGTGGCGAATACACTTCGAAGATGTTTGAAAAATTATGTGCAGAACATGGTGTTGATCATGAGGTAACTGCTCCTTATACTCCTCAACATAATGGAATTGTTGAAAGAAGAAATAGAACCATATTGGATATGGCGAGATGTATGCTCAAGCAGAAGAATTTGCCAAAATCCTTATGGGGTGAAGCTGTTTCGACAGCTGTTTATATTGTGAACAGGTGCCCTACCAAGAAGCTAAAAAACAAGGTTCCTGAAGAAGTGTGGAGTGGCAAACGACCATCAGTGAATCATCTAAAGGTGTTTGGCTCTATGTGTTACAAGCATGTTCCTGATGCAAGAAGAAGGAAGCTTGATGACGAGAGTGAACCTATGATTCTAGTAGGATATCATAAGACTGGTGCATATAAGCTATTCAATCCAATTAATGAGAAAATTGTGTTGAGTCGAGATATTATGATTGATGAAAATTCTGTCTGGGATTGGAATTCTGACAATTCAATTAACAAGCCGTTGATGAGCTCTGATTTCGACGATGAAACTGATGAAGTCAAAGTTGAAGAAATTGTTGAGAATCAAGTCGAAGTCGAAGTAGAAGCAGTTGCTGACATTCCCGATACAGAGGTTGTGGCTGAAATAAGCCAAAGACCTCGGCGAAATAGAGTTCCTCCAACAAGACTTCATGATTATGAAGTGACTGGTGATGATGAAGTCACACCAGATGGAGAATTAGTTCATTTTACTTTACTAGCAGGTGCTGAACCAATCAACCATAACGAAGCTTTAAAAATTCAACAGTGGAAGTTAGCTATGGTCGAAGAGTTACAGGTAATCGAAAGAAACAACACATGGGAGTTAGTCGAATTGCCAGCACATACAAAAGCTATCGAAGTAAAGTGGGTGTTCAAGTTGAAACACAATGCTGATGGGTCGATAGCAAGACATAAAGCAAGATTAGTAGCTCGGGGGTTTCTTCAAAGAGAAGGACTTGACTACTCTAAAGTATTTGCTCCAGTAGCAAGACTGGAAGCTGTTTGACTAGTGGTAGCATTAGCATGTAACCAAGGTTGGTCGACATTTCACTTAAATGTGAAGTCAACATTTCTGAATGGTCCGTTAGACGAAGAGGTCTATGTCACACAACCTCCTGGTTTGTGATTCAGAAGGAAGTGAGTAAAGTATATAAGTTGCACAAAGTGCTATATGGCCTTAAGCAGGAACCTAGGGCATGGAATAAGAAGATCGACTCATACTTAGTCGAATTGGGATTTGTAAAATGCAAGTCTGAGTATGGTGTCTATGTTCAGGTTGTAGCACAAGATATAACAATCATCTGCTTATATGTCGATGACTTGTTAGTAACTGGAAATAGCCTGAAGAACTTGTCGAAGTACAAAGAGCTGATGAAGAAAGAATTTGAAATGTCAGATCTGGGAAAATTGTCTTATTTCCTAGGCATGGAATTTCATATGTCGGAGCAAGGTATGGTGATACATCAAAGGAAGTATGTCAAAGAGATACTCAAGAGATTCAGAATGGATGATTTGAATCCTGCATCCTCACCTATCGAACCAAACTTGAAGTTGGAGAAGCATGGAGAGGAAGACAAAGTTGATGTAACTTTGTTCAAACAAATAGTTGGATCTCTGAGATAAGTGTGTAATAGTCGACCTGATATAGGTTTCGCAGCCGGATTAGTGAGTAGATTCATGGGTGAACCAAAAGTGTCACACATGAAAGCTGCAAGAAGAATTCTGAGATACTTAAAAGGAACAACAGATTTTGGAATTATATTTCGACAAGATTCTGAAGGCAAAGGAGCAATAGTTAATTGCTTTTCAGATGCATATTGGTGTGGAGATAAGGAAGATTGAAGAAGTACAACTGGCTATTTCTTTCAAGAATTTGGTGCCCCAATCTCGTGGTGTTCGAAGAAGCAACCTGTGGTGGCATTGTCATCGTGTGAAGCTGAATATATAGCAGGATCTTATGCTGCATGTCAAGCAATTTGGATCAGATCAGTACTTGAAGAAATGGAGGTCGATGTGAAGAAACCTCTTGTGTTACAAATCGACAACAAGTCAACTATAAACCTGGCGAAGAATCCAGTTCTACATGGAAGGAGTAAGCATATCGAAGCCAGATTTCACTTCTTAAGGGAAAAGGTAAATCGAGGTGAACTTGAAGTTAGGCACTGCTCAAGTGAAGCACAGTTGGCTGATATGTTCACCAAAGAGTCGAATATCGACAGATTCCTGAATTTGAGAAAGAAATTAGGAATAGTTCAGATCGACTAGCGTAGGTTCGACAACTTGGATTATGGGGGTGTGTTGAAATATTAGATTAGATTTGATTTGATATGATTAGATTTGATTAGATTTAATATTTAGATATAATCCAAGTTGTGTTGGCCCAAGCCCAATTAGGGTTGTATATAAATAGACCTAGCTTGTATCATTATTTACACAATTCAATAATACAAATCCTTATTTCCTTATTCTTTTTCTTTCTCTCCTCACTAAAAGTGCCTCACGCACTAACAAATTCTAGTTTTAGAATTGGGGGCAGACGTACCCAAAGTGAGGACGAAAGGGGAGCTGCCTAAACAAATCGGGTGCCGTTCTCTCTTTCTCTATCTCTTTACTTTGTGTTGTTAACATTTGTGTGATATTAACTGTTTGATAAATTTCTGCTGAATTTGTAGTGCTGAAAATCTGTTTTAAAAATTCATTACAATCACTTGGATTGTAATTGTGAAAAATTATACATTATCTTTTCATAGGAAATTAAAATTGGAGTGTTGTGCACACCAAGTGTTCGCCTTATTGATCGCACACAAACTGTTCGTAAAATTGTCAAGTTAATTTTACATTTTATAATTTATTGGAAACCGGTTAATTTAAACTGATCATTATTTGTATTAGTTAATTAGAAACGTATTGATTAGTTTTCTCAATGATTTTATTCCATTCGGTTTCGAATATCTGATCTTACCAATAACGGTTCGTTTAGACGATTTAAAATCCACGATCGCTTCCGCACATTTTTGAAAACATTTTAAAGCGCCGGGTTTTGTTAAAAATTAGTGATCTATTCAACCCCCTTCTAGATCATTGACATCATCTAACAAGTGGTATCACGAGCACCAGTTCATCTAGTGCTTCGCATATAACGTTTTAGAAAATGGCTAACGAACCAAAAGGGGCGTAAAATAGAGCACCGGTTTTTAATGGTGAAAACTACGGTTATTGAAAAGATTGTATGCACGTGCATATCAATTCTATTGATAGAAAGGTATTGAACGTTATACAAAATGATCCTATTATAATAACTATGACCAATGTGGATAACGTTGTTGTGCCTAAGCCAGAAGCACAATGGAACGAAAAAGATGAGAAAAAGTATAATTACGATTGGAAAGCTAGAAATATTCTCATATCCTCTTTAGGAGTTGATGAATATTATAGAGTTTCCCATTGTGCTACTGTTAAGGCTATGTGGGACGCATTACAAGTTACCCATGAGGGAACTAGTGATGTTAAACTAGCTCGAATCAATACTTTGACACAAGAGTTTGCTCTCTTTCATATGAAGCATAGTGAAACCATTGCTGAAATGCAAAAGAGATTTACTCATCTAATCAATCAGTTAAACTCACTTGGTAGACCCGTTTCCAATGATGTTGCTACTAACAAAATTTTGAGATGTCTTACTAGGGAACGACAACCTAAGGTCACGGCCATAAAGGAAGCTAATGATCTTATGACTTTGGACATCATAATTTTGTTTGTCAAGCTTGAGGAACATGAGCAAGTGCTCATAAGTCTCGACCAACACAAGAAAAATGAAAAGAAAGAGAAGTCGAAAGACACGGACAAGAAGTCTATAGCTCTAAAGGCTTCTAGCTCAAAGTCCTCCGTAAAAGAGCTAAGTGATAGTGAGTCAAGTGATGATGATGAAGATACGAATGAAGATATGGGGCTGTTCGTGAGACGATATAATCGATATATAAGGAAAAACGGAATTCAACATTCGGACAAGAATCTCATCAACTTTCGACGACAAACAAAGTCCTCTAAGCATGAAGGAAATAAGAATGGTAAATCAAAAGGTTCATGCTACAATTTTGGAAAGTTCGGTCACTACAAACTGGATTGTCTATTAATGAAGAAAGACAAGGGAAAAGAAAAGAATCGTCAATAAAAGAAAACGAGCAACCCTAGAAGGGCATACTTGCTAGGGAAAGTGATAGTGAGTCCTCTAGTGAAGAAATCTCAAGTGATGAAGACGAATCCGTCAAGCTTTATCTCTCGGCTCAGCAAAAGAAGAAGAAGAAGAAGAAGAAGGTAAGACATTCTAAGTATGAACACTCTAATAAAATGTCTCATTATGAATTGCAAAATGCTTTTGATAATTTACACCATGAGGCTAAAATGCTTTTAAACGCGGTTCAAACAAACAAATTTTTTCACATTTAGAGAAAAAGATTTCCGATTCCGAAAAGGGATTAGAAGCTCTTAAAACCTCAATGGTGGAAGCAACAAAAGCTAAAGTTGAGGATGACAAGTGTACTTGTTTAAATTCGTCAGGTTGTGAAACTTGTCACATTTGACAAAAAGAGATAAGAACTCTTAAAGCCAAACTAGACAAGACTTTAGAACCTAAAGTCACGTTTGCTATTGATCGATCACATTTTAGAAAAAGCATGAACAATCCTTATCAAAAATATACATATGTGATTAGAGATTAAGATAGAAAAAGTAACACCAATGTTAACCTTACTTGTCTATATTGTTGCAAGAAGGGTCACACCATTGCCAAATGCTATTTTAGGAGATTCTTAGTTCCTAAAGGCATTTTCCAATGGTTGCCCAAATGCAACCAAAGATTCACTCACACCCAAGGGCCCAATAAAAATTGGGTACCTATTTCCCTTGTCTGATTATGTAGGTACAATGTCTTAAGTCTACGGAGAGAATATGGGTTCTCGATAGTGGATGCTCAAGACACGTGACGGGAGACATTTCCTTATTCATTGAATTTGTGGAAAATAAGAAAGGATTTGTGACATACGGTTACAATAACAAGGGAGCTATACTCTGCAAAGGTAGTGTAGGTAATCCCTCTTCTACTACTATCTCATACGTCCTATTAGTTGAGGGTCTTAAACACAACCTTATTAGCATTAGTCAATTATGCGAAAAAGGTTATAAAGTTTCATTTTCAAAAGATTGTTGCATGATTGAGCATAATGATAAGAAGGATGATATGTTTAAAGGCCTGAGGGTTAACAATGTCTATATGCTTGACTTGAGTGAGGTATCTTTGACTAGCACTAAATGTCTTGTCACCATGAGTGAAGACTCATGGCTATGGCATAGGCGCTTAGTGCATGTCAACTTCGATTTGCTAAATAAAGTAGTCTCTAAGGATCTAGTTGTCGGCCTAACCAAAATCAAATTTTCAAAAGATCACTTATGTGATGCGTGCCAAATGGGGAAGCAAACAATGATCTCGTTTAAATATAAAAATATAGTTTCTACAACGATACCTCTTAAACTCCTCCATATGGACCTTTTCGCACCATCTAGGATTAAAACCTTGGGTGGTAATTACTATGGTTTTGTGAATGTAGACGACTACTCTAGATTTTGTTGGACTATTTTTTTAGCAAGCAAGAGTGATACTTTTTCAGCATTTGAGAAGTTTGCCAAGCTCTCTCAAAACAAATTAAATACAAGCATTGTCATAATCTGAAGCGATCATGGGGGTGAATTTGAAAACCACCTCTTTGAAGAATTTTGTGATAAGCATGATATTGATCATAATTTTTCCGCACCACGTACTCCTCAACAAAATGTAGCAGTGGAACGTAAAAATTTCATTTTGGAAGAGTTAGGAAGAACTATGATCAATGAGAGTAGCCTTCCAAAATACTTTTGGGCCGATGTTATTAGTACGGCGTGTTATGTTTTGAATAGGGTGCTTATCCGTCCTATTCTCAACAAAACTCCATATGAGCTTTTGAAAGGAAAGAAGCCTAACGTATCACATCTTCATGTTTTTGGTAGTAAATGTTTTGTGTTGAATAATGGTAAGGAGAACCTTGGTAAATTTGATTCAAAGGCCAATGAAGGTATCTTTCTTGGATACTCTCAAACTAGTAATGCATATAGAATATAAAATAAAAGGTTACTTACTGTAGAAGAATCGTACATGTTACTTTTGATGAATCTTATCCGAAAAATGTCAGAAAAGGTATCTCTTTTCATGGTGCAGGTGTATCTTTAGAAGACATACTCAAAGACACTGAAAAATGGATTGATCAACTTGAATCGGTGAAAGTTGAGGAGGAGGAAGATCACAACTCTGAAAAGATTGAGGAGGATCATCCAATTAGCAACGATGACCTTCCTCTAGCTTGGAAATCCTCTAAGGATCATCCCATTGATAACATACTCGGAGACATATTAAAAGGAGTAACTACGCGATCCAAGCTAAGTAACTTTTGTTATCACTTTGCTTTCGTCTCTCAGATTGATCCTAAAAACTCCAAAGAGGCCTTACTCGATGTACATTGGTTTTTATCAATGCAAGAGGAATTAAATTAATTCAAAAGAAATGAGGTTTGGGACCTTGTCCCCCCTCCGCGAGGCCATTGAGTAACTGGTACCAAATGGGTATTTAGGAACAAACTTGACAAAAACGGTTATAACAAGGAATAAGGCGTGCTTAGTGGCGCAAGGCTATAACCAAGAGGAGGGCATAGACTATGAGGAAACTCATGCTCCTATTGACCAATTTGAGGTTATACGCCTTTTGCTAGCTGTCGCATCTACGAAAATCAACCGGCAAAAAAGAACAGGAGAGTCGCCACCGAACATTATTTATCCCAACACAGGGAAAGGAAACCATCGAAGAAAACCTCAACAAAGGGAAAGACATGGTCATCATAACCATAGCCTGGGTTCGAGAGTCGGTTACGCGAGAGAAAGGTATTAGCACCCCCTCGCGTCCATCGTACTCGATGGGATCCATGCTTGTTGTTATCGATCAAAGGGTGAGGGTTATTTGAAGCTCAACTGCTAACTGAAAACGGAACGGGGAAAAAGGGAAGGTGAAAACCAAAAGAGGAATCGTAAGGATCATCGCAATCATATGCCTACGTATCTTCATGGACGAATGAACAATCAGAGTCAACGTAGTTCGACGGACTACGGATTAATGGGGGAAGTTTGCTCGCCAAGACATCGCGCCTCCTGTAACACCCTTTTCTACCCTACAAATAAATACGACAAAAATACACAATTTATCAGAGTAAAATCAGAACCGCCTCAAAGGGTGCACATTTCTCAATATACTCAAATAAAACAATTGCTCAGTAAACACGGGTTTTCCTCAATATATTAAAAAAGCCATCAAATAGCAGCGGAACCACCATATCCACAATAATCCAAATCCAAAAGGTTTTAAAATAAAACCATAGTCATCAAATAACAACAAAATGTCAACATAGTATGTTTCGACTCAACGACCCAACCCGATGTTACACTATCAGAGCAAGACCCTCTACTTCGACCAAAAGCACTAAGAACTCCAAAAGTCCTCGAAGGCATCCACATCTAAGCCTGATTACCTGCACGTTACCCACGTGTAGTCACATCAAAATAGTCATGTATCATCATCTCTTAATCATTCTTATAACCCATGGTCATTCACATCATCATTTAATCATCAATATACTCGTGGTAATTCATACCTTCAATTAATCATCAAACATCATGTATAAATAACTCATAATCATCAATATACATCATGGTAATTCATATCATCAATTAATCATCAAACATCAAAATACACAGCTCATAATCGTCAATATACTCATGGTAATTCATATCATCAATTAATCATCAAACATCCTATATACACAACTCATAATCATCAATATACATCATGGTAATTCATCAGAATAATCACAACTCAAAACACCAAGACAGCACAAGAATCATAAAACAAATTCGCGAACAGCAGGCGTTTGCTACAAAGTTCACCGTGCGAACCTGTTTGCTGGGGTGTTCGCTTTACGAGCTTCCAGCGAACCCCCAAATCCCATACAAAAACCAGAGAAACCCCATTCTATCTCTCCTGCCACCCTCATTCGCCTAGCGAGTTATTCGCTGGAAAGTTCGCTATGCGAACTAAAGATCCTCCTTCACATTTCATCCCAGAATCTCAAACAACATTATCGCGCATTTGCTGCGCTATTCGCCTAGCGAATCTGGGGAGAATGTTCGTTGTGCGAACGATTCATTCGCTTTGCGAACCTGCGATTTCCTGCAATCGCTGCTACGCATTAGTAGCACAACAGACCTCAAAACTCTTACGGGTTGAACTTCAATTACCCCAAAAACATCCCCAAAACATTCTTAAGGCATTATGACCATTAAAGGCACAAAACCTATGACTATTTGGTCGATTCATTATCCTATCCTAAACCTTAAAATCACCTAAACCTTCACAAACCCCAAAGATTCTCATAACTCCCATAAATCCTTTTCTCTACAAGATTCCACATATCATCAACAGAAGGTTTTGCCTCGAAGGCCAACTTTTATCTGAATTAATTCAACCCTTCACCTTCATCATTAATCCACAAAAATACCCCTAAATCACCAATTTACTCATAAACCCACAAACCCTCATAAATCAACTTTAAACACATCGAATTCCTATATTGAAAACAATGAAAGACAATACTCCCCATACCTTAGATTGTCGATTCCGAGCTTTCTCTCTTGAGTTTTTGGAAACTTTCTCGAATCCTAGCCTCTTCCCTTTTTCCTCAGAGCTCTCGCCTTTTCCTTCTTTTCCACGGTCTAACAAAATGAATCCTATTCTCAAATTCTCCTTTTTGTTAAACCTAACTCTTGGGCTACTAAAATGGGCTTTCCCCATAATACTCTCACTAATCCTCCTCAAAAGTCCATCTTACCCTTAATTCCTCTAATATTATTTAAATTAATAATAATACTAATATATTCCATATTGTATACTATTATTTAATTAAATAACCAAAACTCCACAAAATTCCACACAATGCCCAAAACACCAAAATTCACCAAAAATCATGAATATTATATTTAAATAAATTAAATAAATATTCTTATAAATTTGGGGTGTTACAACTCTCCCCCACTTAAATAATTTTCGCCCTAAAAAATTACCTCAAGAAAATAGAGTCGGATATGACTCATTCATCTGATCTTCGCATCTCAAGTCCAATTTTCCTTCTTTTTGGATCCTCTTAATCTTTTCAGTCGTCTCTGGAACAATTCCAGGTCCGAGTACCACACTCTCGCCCGATTCATACCAACAAAATGGAGTCCTACACCTCTTTCCACACAAAGCTTCATACAGCGTCATCCCAATACTAGCATGAAAACTGTTGTCGTAGGTAAACTCGATCAACGACAAATGACTATCCGACGATCCACCTTAATCCAACACACAAGCTCTCAGCAAATCCTCTAAGGATTGGATAATCCTTTCTGTCTGACCGTCCGTCTGCAGATGATAGGCAGAACTCATCCTCAACTTAGTACCCAAAGCATCTTGTAAACTCTTCAAGAACCTAGATGTAAATCTCGGATCTCTATCCGACACAATACTCGAAGGTATCCCATGTAACTTCACAATCTCCTCAATGTACATCTCAGCTAGCTTCTGCATAAAATGATTAATCTTCATCGGCAAGAAATGAGCCGATTTAGTTAATCTATCCATGATCACCCAAATAGAATCATTCCCTTTTTTAGTCTTCGGCAATCCCGACACAAAATCCATGGAAATACTATCCCATTTCCATTACAGAATGTTCAACGACTGCATCATACCTAAAGGCTTCTGACGCTCAATCTTCAACTTCTGACAAGTCAAACACGCATAAACAAACTCCGCAATATCCTTTTTCATACCTGGCCACCAAAACAGCTTTTTCAAATCCGGGTACATCTTTGTAGCACCGGAATTAGTACTCAATCTGCTTCAATGTCCTTCTTCCAGGATGCTCTTCTTAATTTCAGGAACATCTGGAACACACACTCTATCTCGAAACCTCATCACACCATTCTCATCAATCCGAAATCCACCTCTGTCACCTTGGTTAATTAACGTCAATTGGTCCACCAACTTCAAATCCACTTGCTGACCCACTCTAATTTCCTCCAAAATGCCACTTGTCAGCTTCAACATTCCTAACTTCATACTGGCAAGAGTCTCTTCACACACCACACTCAAATCTCGAAACTGTTTGATTACTCCCAATTCTCTCACTATAAGCGTCAACATATGCAATGAATTTCTGCTCAACGCGTCGGCCACTACATTTGCTTTGCTCGGATGGTAACTCAAATCAAGGTCATAATCCTCCAATAATTTCAACCACCTTCTCTGCCTCATATTCACTTCCTTTCGGTCGAACAAGTACCCCAAATTCTTATGATCACTGAACACTTCAAATTTAGAGCCAAACAGATAAGTCTCCAAATCTTCAACACAACCACCAAGGCGACCAACTCTAAGTCATGCGTAGGATAATTCCTCTCATGAACTCTCAATTGTCTCGAAGCATAGGCAACAACTTGTCCATTTTGAATCACTACTCCACTAAGACCCATCTTCGACGCATCACAATACATCACAAAAGATTCGCTCGGATTAGGCAAAATCAACACTAGAGCGGTCGTCAACCTCTTCTTCAATTCCACTAAAATCTCTTCGCAAGCTACATCCCACATAAAATCTTGACCCTTTCGAGTCAACTGAGTCAAAGGTAATGCCAACTTAGAAAATCCCTCGATAAACTTGCGGTAATAACCCATCAATCCCAGAAAACTTCAGATCTCAGTAGCGGACTTCGGAGTCTCCCACTGCAATACAACATCAATCTTAGAAGGATCAACAACAATTCTGCCACTTAAAATCACATGGCCAAGGAAACTCACTTCCTTCAACCAAAACCCACCCTTCGACAGTTTCACATACAACTCCTTCTCTTTCAACCCTTGCAACACAGTCCTCAAATGCTCATCATGCTCTTCTTCAGGTTTTGAGCATATCAAAACATCGTCAATAAAACCCGCCACAAACTTATCCAAATACTCATGAAAAATCCGATTCATATACTCCATGAACACCAGGTGCATTAGATACACCAAACGACATCGCAGTATACTCATAGTCACCATACCTCATCCGAAAAGCTGTCTTCAGAATATCATCAGGCTTAACACGAATCTGATGGTAACCATACCTCAAATCAATCTTGCTAAAACACAAGCACCCACCAATTGATCCCTCAAATCATCAATTCTCGGAAGTGGATACTTATCCTTGATCGTCACATTATTCAATCGTCTATAATCCACACACAACCTCATAGTACCATCTTTCTTCTTCACCGACAGCACAGGAGCACCCCACAGAGAAACACTCAGTCAAACAACTTCATCCCAAGTAACTCTTCCAATTGTTTCTTTAATTCTCCCAACTCAGTTGCAGACATCCGGTAAGGAGCCATTGACACCGGACTCATACCTGGTATCAAATCCGCCACAACCTCTACCTCACGCTCTGGAGGCAAATCACTTACATCATCAGGAAACACTTCCGAAATTTCATAAACAAAAGGCAAAACACTCACTTCGCCACCTTCACTAATACTCAAAGTTACCCTCAACATAAACATCTCAGCACCATCCTGCATCGACTCATCAAAACCATTTGTAAGAACTTGGCTTAAACAATTCACTGGGCACACCACTTAAGCTCGCAAGACACGTCTATCCCATCCAACATGATCCCGTCTATTATGAACAAGAGATTAAGGGTGATTAGTTCCTCAATTTGTCAATAACAGCCAACTATCATGAGGTGGTACAAACTGTCTTTACCAAACTATCGTAGCATCCAACACCGCACTTAGCCATCGCTCCACACTTGAAGCATCTTGGAGAAGCACCATCTTCTCCCCCACTTGTTTCATTCCTAACCTGCAAATGGAAAAGAAAACAAGCATCGATAGTGTTTTCGCACACATGTCGCACACTAGGGAATAGACAACCTGGCCGGACGGACCGACCTGCTCTGATACCACTAATGTAACACCCTTTTCTACCCCACAAATAAATACGACAAAAATACACAATTTATCAGAGTAAAATCAGAACTACCTCAAAGGGTGCACATTTCTCAATATACTCTAATAAAACAATTGCTCCATAAACACGAGTTTTCCTCAATATATTAAAAAAAGCCATCAAATAGCAGCGGAACCACCATATCCACAATAATCCAAATCCAAAAGGTTTTAAAATAAAACCATAGTCATCAAATAACAATAAAATGTCAACATAATATGTTTCGACTCAACGACCCAACCCGATGTTACACTATCAGAGCAAGACCCTCTACTTCGACCAAAAGCACTAAGAACTCTAAAAGTCCTCGAAGGCATCCACAGCTAAGCTTGATCACCTGCACGTTACCCACGTGGAGGCAACATTGAAACAGGCAGGGTGAGTAATCACAATTCATTATAATCAATATAAAAACAGGATATGCATAAAATGGCGTCATCATCATATACAATATCATCAGGATCATCACAAAGGAAAACATCGAAATCACGACATCATAAATCACATCAATGCCAATTAAATGCAATGCACAACAAGACTCATGCATGTGGTACCAATCGTCACAGTCGATGGACACTAGGCCATCACCCTTCAAAGATCCCAGTCATTAGGATCGATTCTACACAAGAACCGGAGCAGGTCAAAATACCTCACATCCACATAATGGGATGGAAGCCACCATAGACCGAAGCCTAACTCACTGGACCGAAGTCCTATAATGCTATGAATGCATGATTCACAACATCAATATCATCATCATCAACAAAAGTCATTATGTGCATCATCATTCATCAAAATCTCATATCAATCATATCATCATTTATTCATCAAAATATCATGAATCACCATCTTATAATCACCAATATCACTCATGGTAAATCACATCAAAATAGTCATGTATCATCATCTCTTAATCATTCTTATAACCCATGGTCATTCACATCATCATTTAATCATCAATATACTCGTGGTAATTCATACCTTCAATTAATCACCAAACATCATGTATAAATAGCTCATAATCATCAATATACATCATGGTAATTCATATCATCAATTAATCATCAAACATCAAATATACACAGCTCATAATCGTCAATATACTCATGGTAATTCATATCATCAATTAATCATCAAACATCCTATATACACGGCTCATAATCATCAATATACATCATGGTAATTCATCAGAATAATCACAGCTCAATACACCAAGACAACACAAGAATCATAAAACAAATTCGCGAACAGCAGGCATTCGCTACAAAGTTCGCTGTGCGAACCTGTTCGCTGGGGTGTCCACTTTGCGAGCTTCCAGCGAATCCCCAAATCCCATACAAAAACCAGAGAAACTCCATTCTGTCTCTCCTCGCCACCCTCATTCACCTAGCGAGTTATTCGCTGAAAAGTTAGTTGTGAGAACTAAAGATCCTCCTTCACATTTCATCCCAGAATCTCAAACAACATTATCGCGCATTCGCTGCGCTATTCGCCCAGCGAATCTGGGGCGAATGTTCGCTGTGCGAACAATTCATTCGCTTTGCGAACCTGTGATTTCCTGCAATCGCTGCTACGCATCAGTAGCACAACAGACCTCAAAACTCTTACGGGTTCAACTTCAATTACCCCAAAAACATCCCCAAAACTTTCTTAAGGCATTATGACCATTAAAGGCACAAAACCTATGACTATTTGGTCAATTCATTACCCTATCCTAAACCTCAAAATCACCTAAACCTTCACAAACCCCAAAGATTCTCATAACTCCCATAAATCCCTTTCTCTACAAGATCCCACATATCATCAACAGAAGGTTTAGCCTCGAAGGCCCACTTTTATCCGAATTAATTCAACCCTTCACCTTCATCATCAATCCACAAAAATACCCCTAAATCACCAATTTACTCATAAACCCACAAATCCTCATAAATCAACTTTAAACACATCAAATTCCTATATTGAAAATAATGAAAGGCAATACTCCCCATACCTTAGATTGTCGATTCCGAGCTTTCTCTCTTGAGTCTTTGGAAACCTTCTCGAATCCTAGCCTCTTCCTTTGTTCCTCAGAGCTCTCGCCTTTTCCTTCTTTTCCATGGTCTAACAAAATGAATCCTATTCTCAAGTTCTCCTTTTTGTTAAACCTAACTCTTGGGCTTCTAAAATGGGCTTTCCCCATAATACCCTCACTAATCCTCCTCAAAAGTCCATCTTACCCTTAATTCCTCTAATATTATTTAAATTAATAATAATACTCCATATTATATACTATAATTTAATTAAATAAGCAAAACTCCACAAAATTCCACACAATGCCCAAAACACCAAAATTCACCAAAAATCATGAATATTATATTTAAATAAATATTCTTACAAATTTGGGGTGTTACATCTCTTGCCTACGTATCCTCAATCTAATGCGAAGGTGGAAGTCAGAGCAGTCGTAATTCGACTTAGAGGATCTTGTTGTTTTGTGTTTTTTAGTGGAAGACGCCAACGTTCACGTTCCAGCAGTTTAGGTGTTGCCGCTCGTTGTATGGAGTCTTACGCGTATACCTGTTTGCGGTAGAACGAAAATGACGCTTCCTTTACGAATGGAGTGGGGGAGATGAGAAGAGAATCCTGAAGGAAGATGATTTGTTTGTTTTTGTTTTTTATGAGAAAGTGTTTTGATTTATTGTTTGTAACTCATATTGCACTAAAGTCTATGACATAGGATCGAATGCGTCGCAAATCGACCCAAGACGAGACGCATGCTAAACACTCTAGGAAAGTGAAGAGAAGCCCTCCACCCTCAATTTCCCATGTACTTTAGGCTCATGGCGTACAATACTCGTTGTATTTATTACATGTTTTGATTTTGTTTTGAGATGAGAGGAGAAAGACTCAAAGTTGAAAGAAAAACATAAAGGGAGACTAGATCCTAATGTTATCATACAATGATGGCCCTAAGATTAATTTTAAGAGGGGACAAACCTACTTGTTATCATGCAAAGGATTACTTACCTAATGTCTATCCTACTTTGGTCTTAATAAAAAATTAAAACCAAACTAGGAGTCCTAAGGGATCATGTTATTGCACAAGAAAACACTAAGTGGAATCAATTCATAACTCAAAGAAGAAAGAGAGATGAGATGAAAAGGAGGTAACATAGAATTTAAACATCAAATTAAAGAGACTCACCTTACACACAAGCTCAACCAAATGTTGGTTGAAAGGTTTATGTAAACAAGCTCAACTAATGAATAGTTGAAATTTTATGCAAATTATGTCCTAAAACTAATGCAAATGCCCTACAATGGCTCTAGATGCAATGGAAAACCAAAAACAGAGTGAAATAGGTCCTAAGAGGATAAGATCCTATATAGGTCAGTAGCTAAACCAAGTTTAATCCTATCTAAGTTGGTGTCCTAAGGAAGATCAAACAAATCCAAGTTGTGTCCTAAGTTAATTCACAAAAAAATATCATTCACAAACCATGCACAAATGGTGTCTAAAGTTCACGTGAATTGATTAAAGGCACATATATGAGATGAGGTCTGTAGTGTACACCATGAGAAATGAAGTTTAAGATGTGAAGAAGTGATCATGACATTCATACCAAACCACATTCAAAAGTTTAGGAAATCTAGCACAAAGATGTTTCGCTTAGGATGAATCAATCACTTAAGGTTGTATGATGCACAAAAGAATATGAGATAGGCATGTAAATGACATGGATCAGAACTTAAAACATGTGTTCAAGGTATGAGAATGACCTCAAGTTGCCATAGAAGAAGCATGTTAAAGCATCTTTAAGAGTTACACAAATCTATACACAAGTAGTTCACTTAAGATGTAACAAACATGCTAGATCAAACAAGGCATAAGCAATCATGAAAGTATGCATATGGAATGATACAAGTCATAAGTGAATTCACATTTAGGTGTTTAATAATGACCTCAAGTCACCATAAAAGTTCTATGTTAATGCACTTGTAGAAGTCAAAACAAATAAGGTACAAAACAAGCTTCAAACATTTTCCAAGGATTTGTAACTTGTAAGTCAAGTAAAGATGGAACACATAAAGCATATATACATGTGTGAGTACCCAAGTCAGTAGGTAAGGACCTCTAATGTTGCATGTTAAGTGTTAAAAGAATGATCACAAGGTATGTACCCAAGCCCTAAAAAAGGTAACCACAATTAGTGCACATTTGAAGTCATGTTCAACCAAGTTTCAAGCCATTTTCAAACATCCAATGATGACCTATAAAATGAAATTACAAGACTTTACCTCATGTCTCAACAATGTAAATCAATGAACCAAATATTCCTAATGGATTGCATGAATGCATCCTCAAAATCCAAGCAATTAGGCAAATATTAGACAAGTATCGGGTATGCAACAATGACTTAAGAGTGAACATATGAATCATGGTCCAAACACCTATGGAAAGGCATCATAACAAGGCACAAAAGTTCCTATGGATTATTCTTAATCATACCAAATATTTCACTTTAAGGCAAGCTTCACAAAGGTCTCAAAATCATCCCTACTTCTAGGCATCACCAAACATATAGGCCACTAAACAATATTCAATGAAAAATAGTTAGATGTTTAAAAAAATTATGAACAATCAACCAAGCTATGTTAAGTCCAGTAGGTAATCATATGCAAAGGGTGGGATCCAAATCATGAACTAAAAGCACTCAATTAATCACAAATACCAAGCATATGCCAAAGACGATCATACAAAGCAAGGTTCAAAAGATGGAACTCAAAAGTATTCCAAAATTCATGGATAATGCACCAACCAAGCATAAAAATGTTAAACAATTCAATTTCTAATCACAAACCAAAACTCAGACTCAAAACATTAGGGGAAGATCCCTTTTTGGAACTTGCATCACAAGATATCATGTTAGGCACACATGTCTTTCAAAAATTCATGAAAAATAGAAAAATAGCCTAAAAGTGAAATTAAAAATATTTAAAAATTAAATAAGACATTAAGGGTGATTTTTGAATTATTTAAGAATTTTTACCCAAGTGAAACTATTTTTAAAATTCAAGTTTTGTACATGCACAAAAAAAGAAATTAAAAATTCACCCAAGAGGCAGAGGGGGTGTCACACTAACAATTGGTTAGTTCAGAAATTAAATGGGCTCAGGATGGGGGCGTGAATAGCAATTTCTTTAAGCCCAACATGCCAAAAACACATTTTTGTTCAGAATTAGTATAATGGAAATAAGAGAGAAAAGTGGCACGTGAGTAACACATGGGTCATTAATGCGTTGACACATCTACATGCGTTGGATCAAGAAAGATCAATGGTCAGGATTAACCACTCTTATTTCTGATTTGTTTTAGAATTAAAATGAAATTTGTTGGCAAGGTGTGTGCCCTTGGATCAAAACCACAAACGGCCATGATCACCCTACCCTTTTCTACTCAGATTTAATTTGAATTAAAAAACAAGAGGGAAAATGCACGTGCTCCTCATGTGATTTTTTAACACGCTGTCACATTACCAGCCATTGGATCAAGACAAATGAATGGCTCTGATTAAAACATGGGGATGGCCTGAAACCCTTAGGTTTTGTTACAGGTGGCCGGAGAAGGACCTCCGGTCATCTTCTTCGACGAGGCGCCACCGTGCCTGGAACTGAAGCAACCCAGAAATGAAGAAGCCTACCACCATTCATCGCAGAAATCCATGCTGGTTCCAAAAATACCATCAAAATTACCATACCATGCACACACAGTGAGAATCGAAGAAAACAAATTATGATCTCAAATATTAAACTTCACATTTTCCTAATTTTTATCCAGCAAACAGAGCCTATGATCATAGGACTTCAATATGCAACCTATCTACATGCTTCTGATCACTTACAACCCTACTATGATGCACTGAAATTCAAGATGATTACCTGGTCAGAAGTGGAATTCTAGCTCCAATAAACACAAGAGAACTTCATGCAAGATCTTCAAATCAACACTCGAGGCAAAATAAATGCCTTAGAATCCTTGGATCTCGAGAGAAATGCAAGAATGCTTGAACTGAGATGAATGTGTAGATTATGCTATGGCGGTTTTAGGTGGATTCCTTTGCAAACAGAAGCAAGAGGAGATGATATTGATGATGCTTGTGGAAGAAAAGAAGATAAACCTCTCAAGAGAAAAGAGTTTCGAAGATCTGAATATTTTTGATGAGAAATGTGATTTTCTGGTGATTTGTGTGTAACTGAATCTAACTGAATTAGTTAGCATGTTTAGGAGCTTTATATTGGTGGTTTTTTGTTGTGGTTAAGCTTCATCATGATTTAGAATTGGTTAAGGTGTGGTTGATGAAAATGTGAGAATGAGGGTCATGTGTTTGCACACGGGTTAGCATGCTTCTATGGTGTACATGATGCATCAGGATATGTTATGTCTAAGATAATGAATGGTGAGATGGATCAGTCAGAATTCTTGCACACTAAGTTTTATTTTGTCTTCTTCATGGCCATATGTGGAAAGGTTTGCATGATGTGCATGAATGGGAAGATTTTTCTTGATTTAATAAGGCAAGGATGGTGACATGGGGTGATACGCATGAACTGCAAGAGGATGTATTGGTTTTGGTTGAATTATGGAGAGATATGACATGGCATGAACTCTTGAGAATACCTATCCTTGATGGTGACTTTGAGCTTGTGGATATTGATGATTATTGGACCAAATTCCATAAACTTGTTAGCTTTAGAAAGATGATGCTTGATAGAACAATCTTCATGTGAAAATCAAGATGATACAAAGCCTTTGGCATGGAGGAAAATGGGGTTGAACATGAGAGTCCATGGGCTGCCATGCAATTGACATGAATTGGTTTTGTATGAACTTTCACAAAAGTGGGTTTTTAGTGATTTGAGAAGGTTAGAACTCAATGAATTTTGATCCAAATCCCATGGTTCTTGTACCCATTTTGAAGGAAATATTTGATACTACACTTTTCATGTTAAAGGCAAGTCGATTTGAGGCTTGACACATGGTGGAAAATGTGCTAGAACATTGACCAAAAATTCTGGTTCTTGACACTTAGAAAAATTTCTAAGTGTTGGAATGAAAAGTTTGAAAATGCCCAACTTTGATTGATCACAACTTCTTCAATAATTATCCAATGGAGATGAGTCACATATGGTTGGAAAGCTTGAAGAACACTCTACAATTTTCATTTGAGAGAATTTTCCAAAAGATGCCTGCAGCATGAAGAAAATGGGGCTGGAAGGTGGCTGAAACTTAAGAAAACTTTCCCAAAATGGAATGTTCTTAGAAACCCTAATTTTCCAAAATGGTAACTTTCACAACTCTTGATTTTTCTTGATACTTTGGACATTTCTTGATCAAATTCCACCCATAGGCCATGTTTGACATGAGGATCATGATTTTGACCTTAAAAAGTCAGGAATTGACTTTTTCCTTGACCAGTTGACTTTTTCCCCAATTCTCCTGATTTTCAATCAATCCTCCAATTGAAAACCCTATAAATTCAATTGATGACCCATGTTCCAATCTTAGACACTTGGGAACATGTGGAATAACATGGAATCAAGTCTTGCCCAAAAAACCAAAAATAAACTGACTTTAGGCAAAACCCTAATTTGGTCCTCAAAAGTCAGGAGAAATTGACTGATCCTTCAGACTATAACTCCTCTGACCATGCTATAGATTGCCTCAAACCAAGATGATTCATGTGATGTGATGATGTTAAAGAACCAAGATCCTTGCTTATGAAGGTGTCCCAATATCTTCCAATCCAAAACCCTAGTTGAGGATCAACAGCTAGGAGAGTTTGATTCTCTTCAATTCACTTGCCAATTTCAAACTCTTGATGACATGGTGAACCATATGAGGTGCCTTGAGGTATGATGAGCCTTTCAGGCTTAATTATTTGAACCCTTCTTATTCTCTTTATTTTGCCCAGTCTATGATAGCGGTACCTTTGATACCATGCCTTGAGAATGCCAATGATGTATGTGCAATGTTTATGACCTAAATGCATATGAGATATGAAAGCATAAGCCACTTATTGGGTATAAATAGGAGGGCAAATTTTGAGGTGTTACAGCTGCCCCTATTCAATCAACTGTGGACCTGAAGGGATGAGAGCAGCGCTTTCAGACATTCGAGGTAAATAGGCATTGAATACCAACAGAAACTGAAAATTTGCACTCTGGGGGTATAAACTAGGGTAAAAGATCTGACGAGTGTGTGACGCTACTGGGGATAACAATGATAAGTGGGATTAGACAATATGTTGTGGAGAAGACACGACACAGACCAGTGTCTAAAATCACGAGGTAGGATGAGTATCGGAAGATGATGCTCCCCGATATCAAAAGGAACATGATACAGACACGAACACGTGTGATGGATCGACGACACTTACCGACATCGAAAGATGATACTGTTCGGTATCAAAAGAATTACATTTGCAGATACGTGTGCTGACTAAACGACACCTACCGACATCAAAAGATGATGCTTTTCGGCATCAAATGGTGAATTGAGATGACGACACTTCCCGACATCGAATATGAATTGAGATGATGACACTTTTCGGCATCGAAAGATGAATTGAGATGACGGCACTTCCCGACATCAAAATATGATGCTTTCCGGCCTCAAAAGAAGGATCTGAAATAACGACACTTTCTGGCATCGAAAGATGAATTGATGAAGACACTTACCGGCATTGAAAGATGATGCTTTCCGGAATCAAAAGAAGGATCTGAAATAACCACACTTTCCAGCATCGAAAGATGAATTGAGATGACGACACTTTCCGGAATTGAAATATAAATTGAGATGACGAAACTTACCGGCATCGAAATATGAATTAAGATGACGACAATTTACGGCATCGAAAGATGAATTGAGATGACGACACTTCCCAGCATCGAAATATGATGCTTTCCGGCATCAAAAGATGATGCTTTCCGACATCAAAAGGAATAATTTCCGGTATCAAGGAAAAATGAAATGACGACACTTTCCGGCATCGATAGATGATATTATCCGGTATCAAAAGAAAGATAGAAATAACGACACTTACCGGCATCAAAGGGAGGAATGAAACGACAACACTTACTGGCATCAAAAGATAATGCTTTCCGGCATCAAGGAAAAACTAAGATGACGACACTTATCGGCATCGAAAGATGATGCTTTCCCGCATCAAAAGATGATGCTTTCCGACATCGAAAGGAATACTTTCCAGTATCAAGGAAAAATGAAATGACGACACTTTCCGGCATCGAAAGATGATACTATCCGGTATCAAAAGAAAGATAGAAATAACGACACTTTCTGGCATCAAAAGAAGGAATGAAATGAAGACATTTTCCAGCATCGAAAGATGATATTATCCGGTATCGAAAGAAAGATAGGAATAACGACACTTGCCGGCATAGAAAGAAGGAATGAAATGACGACTCTTTCTGGCATCGAAAGATGACACTATCTGGTATCGAAAGAAATTGAGATGACGACACTTACCGGCATCGAAAGATGATGCTTTCCGGCATCAAAAGAAATATAGAAATAACGACACTTACTGGCATCGGAAGATGAATTGAGATGACGACACTTACCGGCATCGAAAGAAGATGTTTTTCGACATCAAAAGAAGAATCTGAAATAACGACACTTATCGGCATCGAAAGATGAACCGAGATGATGACACTTACCGGCATCGAAGAACGAATTGAGATGACGACACTTTCCGGCATCGAAAGATGATATTATCTGATATCAAAAGAAAGATAGGAATAACGACACTTACCGGCATCGGAAGATGATATGGATGACGACACTTTCCGGCATCGAAAGATAATGCTTTCCGGCATCAAAAGAAATATAGAAATAATGACACTTACCAGCATCGAAAGATGAATGAGATGACGACACTTATTGACATCAAAAGATGAATAAGATGACGACATTTACCGGCATCGAAAGATGAATGGAGATAACGACACTTACCGACATTGAAGAATGAATTGAGAGGACGACACTTACCAGCATCGAAAGATGAATTGAGATGACGACACTTTCCGGCATCGAAAGATGATACTATCCGGTATCGAAAGAAGTACAGACGCAGATACGCGTACTGACTAAGCGACACTTACTGGCATCGAAAGATGATGCTTTCCGACATCATAAGAAGGAATCCTAGTCAAACAACTCTGCTAGGGGATAAAGACCAAAAAGGGATGAGGGACCAATCTACTACCCTAGGGATTGATTAAGGTGCCTGCTGGAGGGCTACAGTTACATTGTTTCTGTTGGGGACAAGAGAAGTCTGAATAGACAACTCTGCAGGGAAATACCAGTAGAATGAACAGGTTCATTGGCAGCTTCATCGGGGATAAGGTAAGACTAGTCCTCCTGGATTAAGCCACTTTCTGTTGGGGAATTGTCTGGAAACAAGAACATTCAAACCTGACTTATGCTTCAAATGCATATGTTTGAATTTTTCCATGGCGTAATGCTCCATATCAAATGGAAATGCTACACGTTTTGAGGATGCAATGATTACTACATGTAAAATGCAAAAGAAATCCTCTGCTGGGGATGATAGATAGCAACTCTGCAGAGGAAGAAGATGCTTGTTGGAGAATAGGGATTAACAGGCCTTTGTTGAGGGAGGAAACACTTCCTGACTTAATGAGGAAATTATACCAGTACTAAGTGGGGAGAGAACTCTACCAGCGTCGTGCAGTCAAACGAGTCGCTTGCTGTGAATGCCAGCCTATTTGGAGAGCAAAACAGACCGTCCTTACCCTGTCGGGGGGTTGAACTCTTACTGGAGAAAAAACAAATCCAATCTCTGGCCGGGGAAACCCAACCTCTGAACACTTGTTGGGGAGCATAACAAGAAGACATAACCTCTGCCACGGATGATACCATCTTAATTGTTTCTGCTGGGGAGACATTCATTCACATATCTGAACCATGCCTCCAGTGCTGTGAGAAGATAGTGGTCTCTGACTTGCACACTTACCTTCGAGTACGAATACATGTGCCTGCAAACACAAAAGGATACACACGTGTGCCCCGGGGTATTATATGGTCTGAATTTACCACCCAAGGACACTCAATATTCAAAGCAATTTTAAATGTTTTCACGCATGTTTTGTAGAGCTTTATTGTTTTCAAATGCAATGTTTATCAAAAATTCAGACGTCTTTTGCAAACAAAACAGTAAAATGAAAACAAAAGAGAAAGCTATTTGAGTGAAAATGAATTTATTGATTGAATGGGCCTGCAAATAGGCATTTACATCAGGAAGCAATTCCTAGAAAGAGGTAATTGCATAAAAAGAAAAGAAACTGCATTAGTGGCAATGTAAAATAGATTCACATCGAGTTTCAATCCTGCTATGACTTGTATGTCTTCAAAATGCTCAGAATACTCTGCTTTCCGAGGAAATTGATTGGACTGATTCCTATCCTTCGAGATTCCCAGTTGTTGAAAAGAGATGATGTACAGACTACTCAGATCGCAGCCTTTCGCTTTAATTCCTAACTTTTGCCTGGATCGCCCTTTACGGGTTTTCAATCCACCGGGATACCCATTTTTGCCTAAGTTGCCTTTTCAGAATTTCAACTTAGCGGGTTTACTTATTTTTCTTTTATATATCCCTAATTTTTGCCTGAACCTTTTCTTTTTATGGTTCGCCGGGATGCCCTTTTTTTGCCTGGACTTACTCTTTTTGCTATCCAGCGGGTCTCTTTTATGTGAAGTATTTTTTAACTGCGTCTGAGTTCATAGGGGACGTAAAGTCTTCACCGTCCATAGTTGAGAGCATCAAGGCTCCGCCATAGAAAGCCTTCTTAACAACGTATGGACCTTCATAATTCGGGGTCCATTTACCCCTATGATCTGTCTGTGGAGGAAGAATCCGCTTCAATAGTAAATCACCAGCCTAGAAACAACAAGGACACACTTTTTGATTAGATGCCTTCTTCATCCTCCTCTAATATAACTGCCCATGACATACCGCTGCCATTCTCCTTTCTTCAATAAGGCTCAGCTCGTTGAATCTTGTTCGGACCCATTCAGCTTTGTATAGCTTTACATCCATCATAACCCTCAGAGAAGGAATTTCGACTTCGACTGGCAAGACTGCTTCCATACCATACACAAGTGAAAACAGAGTGTCACCGATTGACGTATGTACCGAAGTAAGGTACCCATGTAAAGCGAAAGGAAACACCGCATGCCAGTCCTTTTACGTGACAACTATCTTTTGCACAATCTTCTTAATGTTCTTGTTAGCTGCTTCAACAACACCGTTCATCTTTGGACGATACGGAGAAGAATTGTGGTGTTCAATCTTGAAGCTTTGGCATAGCTCCTGCATCATCTTGTTATTGAGATTAGAATAATTATCAGTGATGATTCTTTCAGGAACCCCATAACGGCAAATGATCTCTTTCTTGATAAACCAGACAACCACTTGTTTGGTGACGTTTGCAAAGGAAGCCGCTTCAACCCACTTGGTGAAATAATCGATGGCAACTAGGATGAAACAGTGTCCATTAGAAGCAGTGGGCTCGATCTTGCCAATCATATCAATGCCCCACATAGCAAAGGGCCACGGAAAAGTCATAACATTCAACGGATTCTGAGGCACATGCACTTTGTCGGCATAAATCTGGAATTTATGGCACTTTCGAGCATATTTGAAGCAATCTGATTCCATGGTCATCCAGTAATAACCGGCTCTCAACAACTTCTTGCATTAACATGTCTGCTTCGTGTCTATCCACGCATTTGAGCAAGACCATGTCAAAATTTCGTTTATACAACACGTCATTCTCGTTCAAGAAGAAACTACCAGCCAATCTTCTTAAAGTCTTCTTATCGTTGTTGGATGCCCCAGCCGGGTACTCTTGACTTTTCAAAAAGCACTTGATATCATGATACCAAGGTATACTATCCACAACTGTCTCGGCTGCAAACACATACGCGGGCCTATCAAGGCGCGTCACATCAATCTTGGGCACATGATTCCACCAATTCACTTTGATCATGGAGGATAACATAGCCAAAGCGTCTGCCATCTGATTTTCGTCACAAGGTATATGATCTTCATTGTAGTGAAGAAAGTCAACAATCTTCTCGTGTAGCCTTTGTATGGAATCAAGTTGGGCTGATGAGTATTCCAATCTCCGTTGACCTGATTGATCACCAAAGCGGAATCCCCAAAGATGTCAAGAGTTTTAATCCTCAGGTCAATAGCCTCTTCGATACCCATAATGCAAGCTTCATACTCGGCTTCATTGTTGGTGCATTCAAAAGTTAGTTTGGCGGTGAAAGGTATGTGAGAACCTTTCAGAGTGATAATAACTGCCCCAACTCCACTACCATTCATATTAACGGCCCCATCAAACATCAAACACCATTAAGAATCAGGATTTGGCCCCTCGTCAACTAAAGGTTCTTCACAGTCCTTCATTTTCAAATACATGATGTCTTCATCAGGGAATTCAAATTTCATCGGCTGATAATCATCAAGCGGTTGTTGAGTAAGATAGTCGGACATAATACTACCCTTGATGGCTTTCTGGGAGGTATATTGAACGTCATATTCTGTCAAAACCATTTGCCAACGAGCGGCCCTTCCGGTGAGAGCTGGCTTCTCAAAGATGTACTTGACTGGATCCATCTTGGATATTAGCAGAGTTGTGTGAGTCAGCATGTATTGTCTCAAATGCTTAGCAGCCCACGCAAGTGCACAACATGTCTTCTCAAGCTTTGAGTATCTTGACTCCCAATCATTGAATTTCTTACTCAGGTAGTATATGGCGTGCTCTTTCCCACCTGTCTCTTCATGTTGATTGAGTACACAACCCATTGAGTTTTCAAGCACTGTCAAATACATTACCAGTGGTCTCCCTGGAACTGGAGGTATAAGGATTAGAGGTTGTTGAAGATACTCTTTTATCTTTTCAAATGCCCTTTGGCAGTCATCGTTCCACCTGACAACCCGATCTTTTCTTAGCAGCTTGAAAATTGGTTCACAAGTGGCCGTAAGATGAGAGATGAATCTAGCAATGTAGTTCAACCTCCCTAGGAAACCACGAACCTGTTTTTCTGTTCTAGGCTCAGGCATCTCTTGAATTTCTTTTACTTTGGCTGGGTCAACCTCGATCCCTCTTTCAATGACGATGAAACCCAACAATTTTCCAGACCGCACCTCGAAGGTGCACTTATTCGGATTCAACCTCAACTTGAATTTTCTCAACCGTTTGAACAATTTTTGTAAATTCACCAAGTGTTCCTCTTCGGTCTGTGACTCTGCGATCATATCATCAACATATACTTCAATCTTCTTATGAATCATATCATGAAAGAGAGTCACCATTGCGCGTTGATAGGTTGCCCCTGCGTTCTTTAAACCGAAGGGCATCACTTTATAACAGAATGTTCCCCATGGGGTAATGAATGTTGTTTTCTCCATGTCCTTCGGTGGCATCCTAATCTGATTGTAGCCGGAGAAGCCATCCATGAAACAAAATACCGAGAATTGAGTTGTATTGTCAACCAAAACATCAATGTGAGGTAATGGGAAGTCATCCTTCGGACTTGCTCTGTTTAGATCATGGTAATCAACACACATCCAGACCTTGCCATCCTTCTTAGGTACCGGCACGATATTTGCAACCCATGGCGGATAACTGGTAACAGCTAAGAAACCTGCATCCAACTGCTTCTGGACTTCTTCCTTGATCTTGATTGCCATTTCTGGTTTCGTCCTTCTAAGCTTCTTCTTGACGGGAGAGCAACCCTCTTTGAGAGGCAATTTGTGCATAATAATATTGATGTCAAGCCCTTGCATATCTTGATACGATCAAGCGAAGGTGTCTACGTATTCATGCATCATTTCAATCAGCCCCTTCTTTACATTCTCATTTAAGGCAGCCCCGATCTTGACTTTTTTCCTGGCGTCCTCTGTCCCCAGATTAATAACTTCCAGTGCTTCTTCATGCGGTTGAATGGTCCTTTCCACCTGTTTTAACATCCTGGCTAATTCCTCACGAAGTTCACAATCTTCTTCGTCATCCTCTTCGGCTTGGTAAATCGGATTGTCAAAGTCATAATAATCCATAGCAGAATCATTATCAATGGAATCCGATGAAATGCATCTGCATGAATGATTATTCACGATTTATGAGTGCAAAAAACAACATTGCCATTTACTATTAAAAAATAAAAAGAGAAAGACAGGGAGCACAATATTTGAATGCAAAAAGAACGTCCTTTATTCATGATAAAATTGAATGTTTAACAATATAGGCCCTACAAAGAATCTCTATGCCTTGGGTGGGGCGCAGGATTTAACATGTAAACAAGAAAAATTACTCTCCGCGAAGAGTGACTTGGACGAAGCCATCAGAAGACCAATTATGGAGCTCTTATCCTGGGACAGCTGGGCGTATCCAATTGTTGATGTCGCAGTCACTGTCTCCGTCTTCATCGGTCAGTGCAAAAAACTGGCCAGGATCGATGGCTCCAGCACTAGAGAAAGTAATAGGTCCTTGTCGGCCTTGAACCTTGGATCCTCGATAGCCAATTCTGAACCTGTTTTCTTTGAGAGGTGCTTCAATCACTCGTCCCCAACCTTCGGAGTTGCCAGATTGTACGACAGCTTGGGCTTGCTTGTAGGAGGCAATAGAAACTTTCAGCTTCTTCTCTAATGACGGAGAGACTTCTTGCACATTCACCATTTCAAATGCTTGACATAACGTTTCATGGATTTCACCATCCATCTCAACATATTTGAATGAAGATAGGTGACTCACAAGGATGTCCTCCTCACCGCAGACGGTGACCACTTGTCCATCTACCACAAACTTAACCTTCTGGTGGAGGGTCGATGATACAGCTCCGACACCATGGATCCACGGGCGCCCCAGCAAATAGCTGTATGCAGGCTGGATATCCATGACGTAGAAAATAGTGTTGAAGATTTGAGGCCCTACCTTTATTGGTAATTCCACTTCTCCAAAAACCGATCATTTCGATCCATCAAATGCTCGAACTACCAAGTCGCTCGGTCTGAGCACCACTCCTTCAACGTCCAGCTTAAGAAGTGCCTTTTTAGGAAGCACATTAAGTGAGGATCCAGTATCTACCAGTACATGAGAAAGAACCGCCCCTTTACATTCTATAGAGATATGAAGTGCTTTGTTATGGTTTCGGCCCTCCGAAGTCAAATCAAAGTCAGTGAAGCCCAGCCCACGGCTGACTTTAACATTGGATATTATCCCTTCCAGTTGATTGACTGAGATTTCCTGAGGCACATACGCCGCATTCAGGACCTTTAACAAGGCATTGTGGTGTGCTTCAGAACACAACAACAGAGACAAAATGGATATCTTCGATGGAGTTTGGTGGAGGTGATCTACGATCTTGTAGTCACTCCTCTTGATGATCTTCATATATTCTTCGACATCATTTTCAAAAGAGGTACCGGGCTCCATCCTCTGCACAAGCTCTTCGTTCATCACTTACTTTCCCTTGGCTTTTGCCAAGGCATATGCATTATCGCCTCGAAGAGTTTGCGGCGCAAACAACCTGCCGCTTCTAGTGAAACCACCAACTCCTACATTGTCAACTTTTTGATTAACTACAGATGGGGTATCAACTTCCTGCTTTTGACCGTTGTAGTATACCTCAGAACCATAGTGCCATGGGATTGCCTTTTCACTTTCAAATGGGATTGGTCCGGGCACCGTGATGGTAACCGGAGCTCGCCTTGCAGGCACGGGGATCTGTACCGGTGTAAAAGGGATAGTAATAGTTGAAACATCATTCTCAGCATTGGAAACTTGACTGAATTGTAAACAACCGTCATTCATCAAATTCTAAATACAACTTCTCAACTTATCACAACCATTCTCAAGGATCAAACAATCTGAATAATCTGCCTCACAACCAGGGAATACGCCTCCTCTCAACAGATGATCTTTCACAACCAGCAATGACGTCTTAACAACCCTAACATCAGATACTAACCCCCAACTATCGTCTTCTTCAACGGCTTTCACAGTTCCCTCACCATGGGTAGGCATCGGATTTTAAATAACATTTGGAGTGGCAGGAGAAGCGATATTAATGGCTTTAGAGTCTATCAAATCCTGAACTTTATGTTGAAAGGCTCTGCATCTTTCAATGGTATGCCCAGGGCCACCGGAGTGAAAGTCACACCGCGCGTTCGCATCATAACCCGCTGAGAGCTTTGTCGGAGGGGGACCCATTGCACGGGGTTCCACCAGATTTAACTTGAGCAATTGTTGGAACAACATAGCATATGACATCGGTAAGGGATCAAAATGTCGATCAACTGCTCTCTGCCTCTGTTGTTAGGCCTTCCTTGGGGCCTGTTGTTGTTATTGTTGTTGATTTTGTTATTGTGTAGCAATGGGAATGGTTACAGCAGTGGTCTGATGGTATGGAGCCGGATCAATCCCAAACCCCTAGCCCCAACAGACTGGTCTTGACTTCTTTGAGGAGGGCTTCTGTATCTAGGTGAGTTGGTCGTTCTAACAGCACTTTGATCAGCTTATTCCTTTTTCCAATGTCTTGATTCAGCCTGACAATATGTTCTGCACTATCGTTGTCTCCGAAGACATCTTTGAGCTTTGACCTTTTGATCCCAGCCTGAATCTTGAGCTCCGCATTCTCTGCCTGAGCTTCCTTCAGCTTGTCAGAGAAATGCTTTTTGTCATTCTTCGCCTTTTGGAGCTCCTTCTTTAATTCCTCATTTTCAGCCATGAATTCAACCCACTTGCTCTGAGAATTATCAAGCTTGATGTTTGCCTCAGCCAAAAGCTGCTTAGTGTGCTTGTGAGCGCTGACGGAGGACTCAGCAGCCAACTTATATTTCTGGTAGAACCGAGCTCTGTTTGCAAAGTCTTCCTCTTTCTCGGCTAGCAGCTTCGTTGTGTCCTTAGCCTTACGTTCCAAGTCCTCATTGTTATGCAAAGCATTTTGGAGACGGCTACTCAAATCTGAATTTTCTACAAGGAGCTCATGCACCAGAGCTTGTAACTTATTGAACTCTTCAATGGCTACAGTGGTAGGTTGTTCTAGCATTAATGGATACAGGGGTGGCTCCCTTGAAAAAGGAAAGAGCACCTCTTCTACCTTCTTCTGGATCCACTCTGTGTAAGGAGGGTAAGATTTGCAGTCACCTTTTCCCAGAACAGTCTTCCCCTTCTTGTGAATGTGCGCCCAAGCATTGACAACTTCCCTCAGCACCTCTCGGTCTTCAAAGCATATCCGAATTGTCTGACGGCCAGGATAGGGTTATAATTGATTCCACCCTTCCTACCTATTAGAGGCACATTTGGAAAATTCCCACAGCTAGAAATGATCTCTGTACCCCGCTGAAGATGGCTGGAAATCTACCTGAGTGAATCGCACACTCAAAGATACAACAGAGTCGCCACCGAACTTTATTTAGTCCCAAAGGACAGGGAAAATATCGATAAAACCCAAGGGGAAGAGAAACGGGAACAGGGGGTCGGTTATGCGCAAGGAAGGTATTAGCACCTAACGCATCCGTCGTACTCGACGGGAACCATTTCGCTTGCTTCTAGGCTTGGATGTGTTATCTATTTAAAGGCTTCTAGCTAAAAGAAAGAGAATATAGAAAGAAAGGGGAAAAAGAAAGAAAAGAAAGAAAGTGCTCGCGGAGGAACGAAGTCCTCGTGCCTACGTACCCTCATAGTGCAATGAGGAAGTCAGAGCGCCGTAGTTCAGAGAACCAGGGGACAGAAAAGAAGAGAAGAAAGGGAGAAGGAAAGAAGGGTGGAAGTGTGCTCGCCGAGATCATTACGATCTCATGCCTACGTATCATACATTCAAAAGAATGCAGAATCAGAGCTTCCGTAGTTCGGGGAACTGAATAGTAAAGGAAAACAAGGGAGAAACAAAGACACGAAAGAAGTGGTGTCAAAACCAAGAGCAAAAATGGAAGAAAAACTCTACTGGGGAAGAGCTCGCAGTAAGAGCGTTTGTACAAAAGAATAGGAAAAGAGTGGTGTCAAAACCAAGAATGAAAGAAACTCCGCTGGGGCTGGCAAAGAGAATTGGTGTCGAAACCAAGAAACTATGAGCAAAGGCAATAGGAAGGACTCCGCTGGGGATCCAAATAAAGGGATGGTGTCAAAACCAAGAGAAAAGGGAGATTCGGTATATTAACTAGCTGGCAATGGTTAACCGAAGAAAGAAAAGACTGCATCTCTGTGGGGATAGAGAAGTATTGGTTTTAACAGAGAAAACTGTGATCAACCAAAGAACGGGTGTAGGACCGAGCAAAGGTCGTGACCCAAAAGGTTCGGTTAACTAACTGAACAAACAGTACTCAACCGAAGAAAGGGTATGTGAACCAAAGATATGATTACTAACCCAAAGGTGCAAGTATTCAAACCAAGAGGAGGTTGCCAACTGCGCGGAATTCGGTGTTTACAGATGGACTGTGATTAACCGAAGGGAAAAGCGAGTGATTAACCATGAAGAGGTGATTAACCCGAAAGAAGCTCAGTGATTAACAGACGGACTGTGATTAACTGAAGAAACTGGTGATTAACCAAGAGAAGGTGATTAACCCAAGAGAAGCTCAGTGATTAACAGACGGACTGTGATTAACTGAGAAAGATTGTAAGCATTGGTGTTTTAACTGACAGGCTGTGGTTAACCAATCAAAGGGAGAGGAACCAAAGAAAAGGTTGCAAAACTGGGGAAGTATTGGTTATTTAACAGAAAGATTGTGTTTAACCGGAGAAAGGAATAGAAACTCTGCAAGGGAATCCCAAGAAATGATTGATTTCAAGAGGAAAGGAATGATGGAACAAAGAGATATTGCTGACGCAAGAATAATGATCTCAACCAAGAAGGATGGTGATTGATAAAAAGGAAAGATTGAAAGAGATATGAGTGATCAAGGATCGAAAAGGATCACAAAGAGAGAAGAGTGATCAAGGATCGACTCGATAGGGGAATGAGAAACACTATAGCTGGAGGATAGAGGTGACTATTCTCGAGAGAGGACAAGACGCCCTTACCGAAGAAATAGCCAGAATGAGGTTGGAAAGACTCCATCCTCATTCCTTCTCTAGCACCCAAAATATAGTGTGGAAATTGAAACAGACAGCGCAACAGTTCCAATTTGTACAGTGCTCATGCGGAGAGAAATGGACAGCGTAACGGCGTTAATTTGTTCAGTGCTCCGATGCAAGGCGCAGCGAAACTCCAACTCCACGGGGGGAAAGAGAGAGAAAGCTATAAAGGAGGCCTAAAGAGAGGGAAAGGAAAGATCGACTAATCGAAACAAATTTTCGATCAATTAATCAAGTGATAAACATGCTAACAACTTTCCAAATAGGATGAAAAGTCATTAAAGCAAAAAGGAGTGCATTATTAATTAAACAAGATTAAGTTTATCCATGAAAGATAAACTTAATACAAGTTGAAATGGAAGGTGCAAAACAGTGCCAAATGATCATCAAAATGTCACACAAAATCATGTATCATGTGAACAAAGATAGTGCAAGAAAGATTATGTTCATACAATGCTAAGAACATGGAGCAAAATGAATAATCGAAAACGTGCATCGAAAGTTTGTAAACATGCTTCAACCAAAAGTGAAATGTCATAAAAAACATCCATAAAATCAAGCATAATGATCAATGGAAATTAAAATGGAGAAAGCATGGCAAACACACTTAAAAATGCAAGAAAATGGCAATTATGTTCAGTGTTAACCGGTTACTCACCATGCGTTAACCGGTTACTTGCTTGAAAATTGGCATTTTTGGTGAAAATTGAAATGAATAACCGGTTACTGACCAGGTGTTAACCGGTTACTCTGAGCAGTTGTGAAAAAAACAAAAAAAACAGCATATGCAATAAGTAGTTTTCCACACATAATCACTTATGCAACCTATCACATGCTTGGAACTAAGATTGTGCACGAAAACTGAACTTGAAAACAACAAAAAAACAGAAATAGAATCAACTAATACAATTGAATCATGGATCAAACAAATGCAAAACCAAATCACACACAATAATTATCGACTACATTGCGAGCGATACGAAAATGTGCAAAACGGTAAAATTAGTTAGATCTACCAACCTACAAGCCGGAGATTTGGCTTGGTGAATGCTGCAAAGGATTATTGATGCAGAAAATCAAAGAAAACCAGAGGAATCTTCAATTTGTAGACGAACCGTGCCGAAACCGAGCAAAATGCGATAAAACTCCAAAATGCGAATTCGAACCGTTAGAAGTTGCAGCAACTACTCAAGATCAATCCAAAAGCTGAAATAACTCCAGAAATCCAAGTGTAATAGCAAGAATGATGAAGTTTAAGCTCAAGAAATAATCACTTTTGATGTAAAAGTGATTATTCTTCAAAGTAGAGATGAGTTTTGGTGAGGTTTTGGAATAGAATTGAGATGAAGATGAAGATGTAGTAGAGAAATTCAGAGAGAATGTGGGAGAATTGAGAGTGAAATGGTGCAAATGGTTGAAGGTCCTTGAAAATGGGTGAAGATGAGTTTATATAGATTTTAGGTTTGGAGTGTGAAATGGTTTGGAATTTGGTTTGGAACTAGCTTTGGGTTTGGAACTAGGCTAGGAGTTAGTTGGACTTGACTCACCGAGTCAAGGCGGTTAACTCGGTTAGTTAGAACCAACTCGGTACCAATCCCAATGTGAGTTTCAAAATCCAAAGGTTGACATGTTGGTAAATTAAGTAACATGGTGCACTTAAATTAAAGTGATGCATTGGAATAAATACACTTGGGTTGAAATGAATAGTGTTGAAATATCTAGAGAAGTCTAGAATGTTCCACACACCGCTAGAATCAAGTAGAACCAAAGTCCAAAGAGAGTGCATGGATGCTGTCCCAAAAATGCAGCAGGAATTGCAAAATTGCACTGAGTAACCGGTTACTCACCATGCGTTAACCGGTTACTTCAGTCAATTTTGCCCAAATTTGCTTTAAAAAGGGTGTTATGGCTCCGGTCCCGATTTTCCACCTCTTGTTTTGATAAATAGGCATGGAACCCTTTATTTTGAGCTTGACTTGATGATGTGATGATCTTGTGAGGGTATGATTAATCGGGCTTGAAAAACCTAAATATCCTGCAACAAGAAACACACAAAGAAAAGTGCGAATGCGTATGCTAGCGATGCGAATGCTTATGCTTATGCAAAAGGTAAAAGAGGGAGGTCAAATTTCGGGTTACGACAGCTACCCCTATTTAATCCGCTTGGACCTGAATGTACGAATTGCGCCAGCTTTTCGATGATTCGAGGTAAAAGGGGATTAAATAAAAGAGTAGCTCGAGAATTTGGCCGACGGCGACAAAAAGAGAGTTGAGAGAGTTTAAAGGTTGAAAAGTGCAGAGTTTGCGGAAAATCTGCTGGGAGATAAGTCAGGCACAAAAAAGGAGAGGGAGTATGATCGATGCATATGCTATGTATGTGTTTCTACATGATGCTTGGTATCATGCAATGCAAAGACTCAAGGTGAGGCACAGTGTGAAGTAATTTGGCAGAAACCGTAGCAAAACGACTTCGACATCCTCAGCCGGGGAGAGAACGCGCAGGTGAAGACCATCTCTGCTGGAGAAGACAGTTCACAAAGGACGATGGTTTCGCCGGGGAAAGAAACTGAAAACATCTCAGGTTTCTAAATCACCATGGCTGTCCTTGTCGGGGATGAAAGAACCAATTCAATTCTTCTTACCAAGACTGGCTCTGCTTGGGGAAGAGATAATCCTGAATCATGTTGACTCAGTTGAGGAGGGACCACTGTTGCTAGTGATAGATAGTTCTTAATCCTAAGAGATGATGCACAACCCTTGCTGGGGGAAGAAAGAACAAAGATGTTTTTGCTGGGGGACACCTTGGCCACCTGCTAGGGAAAATGACGACTCTGCTGAGGAACTACTGAGGAGGCAACAACTTCTTCATAGAATCAAAACATTGTAGACCAGGCGTTAGGCTTACCAATGGATATTACCGCTCACCCTGCAGGAGTTACCAGTAATACATGCAATGCATATTGCTTTCTCTATTGATTTAGCTTTTTATTGTTCTCAACGTTTTTTAGTATTATGTGATCATAAATAATTATTTATTTTGCAGACAAAATACTGGAATGAAAACAAATTGAGATAACAAAGAATGCATTTTATTGAATGTAAAATTTTTGTACATAAGGTGTGTACAAGGATGCAAAATCCTTGATGAGGAAATTTGCAATAAAATTGAAAAGCAAATGTAAATGGCAAAGGGAAATCATGCTTTGCATTGATTACAACATTGGCCACCATCCACTGTAAGTCTAGGTTCCAACACCTTGCCCCAGTTGATGATGATTGGACTGCTCTGTTACTGTCTGAGGTCTAGCCATGAGGAAAAGAGGTTCAAGTGTTCACAGTCAATGCCTTTATCCTTAATTTTTTCCTGGACATATTTTCACATTTTTTTTCGTCCACCGGGATGCCCATTTTTGCCTAAGTCGCCCTTTCGGGTTTTTAACTTAGCGGGCTATTATTGCTTTCTTTTCATTATCCCTAACTTTTGCATGGACATTTCTTTTTTTTGGTCCATCGGGACGCCCATTTTTGCCTAGATTGTCCTTGCGGATGTCAATCTAGCGGACTCTTATCCATTTTTTTTAGGCATAATATTTTTTGACTGCATCGGAATTCACGGGCGATGACAACTCCTCCCCGTCCATTGTGGTGAGGACTAGGGCTCCGCCTGAGAAGGCCTTCTTGACAACAAAGGGTCCTTCGTAGTTGGGAGTCCACTTGCCTCGTGGATCCGAGTGAACAGGTGAATATCTCTTGAGCACGAGTTCGCCTTCGCAGAACGTTCGAGGGAGAACTTTCTTGTCAAAAGCTCATTTGAGGCATCTCTGATACAGTTGACCGTGGCAAACGGCTGCTAGGTGCTTCTCTTCGATGAGATTCAGCTGGTCGTATCTGGATTGAACCCATTCGGCTTCATCAAGACCTGCTTCCATGATGACTCTGAGTGAAGGAATTTCGACTTCAATGGGTAGAACAGCCTCCATACCATACACAAGTGAGTACGGAGTTGCCCCAGTAGAAGTGCGAACTGAAGTTCTATAGCCATGCAGTGCAAATGGAAGCATTTCATGCCAATCCTTGTAAGTTTTGACCATTTTCTGGACAATCCTCTTGATGTTTTTGTTTGCTGCTTCAACGGCGCCATTCATCTTGGGCCGATATGGTGAAGAGTTGTGGTGCTCGATCTTAAATTCTTGACACAACTCCTTCATCATGTTGTTATTCAGGTTGCTTGCATTGTCCGTGATAATGCTGCTAGGAATGCCATAGCGACAGATTATCTCTTTCTTGATAAATCTTGCAACCACTTGCCGTGTAACGTTTACGTAGGAAGCAGCTTCAACCCACTTGGTGAAGTAGTCGATAGCAACTAGAATAAATTGATGACCGTTGGAAGCCTTCGGCTCGATCATTCCAATCATATCTATACCCCACATGGAAAATGGCCAAGGTGAAGTCAAAACATTCAATGGAGTTGGAGGCACATGGATCTTGTCTCTGTAGATTTGGCACTTGTGACATCTTTTGGCAAAGTTGTAACAATCTACCTCCATCGTTGTCCAGTAGTACCCAGCCCGAAGGATCTTCTTAGCCATAGCAGGACCTTTAGCATGTACACCCTCGCAGTCCTCATGTATGGACCTTATGATCGTGTTTGCTTCGTGTCTATCCACGCATCTGAGCAACACGGAATCATAATTCCTCTTGTACAGTATACCACCACTTAAGAAAAACTTGGCGCAAAGCCGCCTAAGAGCCTTCTTGTCAGTGATAGTGATACCCTTGGGATATTCCTGTTTTTCCAGATATCTTTTGATGTCGTAGAACCAAGGCTTATCATCGGACTCATCCTCGATTGCTAAACAGTGTGCTGGTTCGTTCAAGTGATCAATGCGGATATGAGGAGCTTCATTCTTCCACTTGACCTTGAACATGGATGCTAGCGTGGCAAGAGCATCAGCTATTTGATTTTCCTCTCTGGGAATATGATGAAAAGTGATCTCATCAAAGTAAGGAATCAACTTCGCTATGTGTTGTTGGTACAGAACCAGCTTGGAATCCCGAGTCACAAAATTCCCCCTGACTTGACCGATAACCAAGGCAGAATCTCCATAGACCTCAAGAATCTTGATTCTCATGTCAATAGCCGCTTTCATGCCATAGATACATGCTTCATATTCAGCCATATTGTTGGTGTGTGCAAAGCATAATCTGGCAGTGAAGGGAAGGTGAAAACCCGTTGGAGAGATGAGGATAGCACCGATTCCACGACCCTTAGAATTTGAGGCACCGTCGAACACGAGCGTCCATCGCGCCCCTGGTTCGGGTCTTATATCAGGGTCCGGAGTCTCATAATCTCTGATAAACAGAACATCCTCATCGGGAAAGTCAAACTTCATCTGTTGATAACCCTCTATAGGTTGATGAGCAAGGTAGTCAGACAAGACGCTCCCTTTTATTGCTTTCTGGGTAACATGTTGGATATCATACTTAATTAACAACATTTGCCACCGAGCAATCCTTCTAGAGACAGCAGGGTTTTCAAATATGTACTTTATTGGATCCATTTTGGATATCAACAAAGTAGTATGGAAAATCATGTATTGTCGTAGGCGTCGAGCAGCCCAGACCAGAGCACAACAAGTTTTCTCCAAGAGTGAGTATCTGGTCTCACAATCAGTGAACTTCTTGCTCAGATAGTATATTGCATGTTCTTTTCTTCCAGTTTCGTCATGCTGACCCAATACACATCCCATCGATTCATCGAGAACGGTGAGGTACATGATTAAAGGCCTACCAGGAATCGGCGATACTAAGATCAGTGGTTCTTGCAAGTATTTTTTTATTTTATCAAATGCTTCCTGACAATCATTATTCCATTCAACCGATTGATTTTTTCTTAGTAATTTGAACATTGGTTCACAGGTAGCCGTCAAATGAGAAATGAACCTTGAAATGTAATTGAGTCTGCCAAGAAAGCCACGAACTTCTTTCTCTGTTTTGGGAGGCGGCATGTTCTGAATTTCTCGAACCTTATCAGGATCAACTTCAATGCCCTTCTGACTCACAATGAAGCCCAACAGTTTACCAGATCGGACTCCGAAGGTGCACTTCGCAGGATTCAACCGCAATCTAAACTTCCGGAGTCTGTCAAATAGTTTTTTCAGATGAACCAAGTGATCATCCTCAGTTCTGGACTTGGCAATCATATCGTCCACGTAAACCTCAATCTCTTTATGAATCATATCGTGAAAGAGGGTTGTCATGGCATGCTGGTATGTTGCCCCTGCATTCTTTAGACCGAATGGCATGACTTTGTAGCAATATGTACCCCATGGTGTGATGAAGGTAGTCTTCTCCATATCAGCTGGGGACATCTTGATCTGATTATATCCTGAAAAACCGTCCATGAAGGAAAAGACAGAGAATTGCGCCGTGTTGTCTACCAAGACATCAATATGAGGCAAAGGAAAATCATCCTTCGGGCTTGCTTTGTTGAGATCTCGATAGTCCACACACATTCTGACTTTGTCGTCCTTCTTGGGAATCGGGACAATGTTGGCAATCCATTCAGGATACTCGGAAGTGGCTAGGAACCCAACATCAAGCTGCTTCTTTACCTCTTCTCTGATTTTGAGTGCCATGTCGGGTCTAGTCCTTCTGAGTTTCTGCTTGACAGGAGGACATCCGGGCTTGAGTGGCAAGTGATGTTCAACGATGTTGGTATCCAGCCCAGGCATATCTTGATAGGACCAGGCGAAGATGCCAACATACTCTTTCAATAACTTGACCAACTCGTAATGTACATGCTTAGCGAGGGATGCGCCAAACTTGACTTCTCTTCCGACCTCAGCAGTACCAAGATTAACAACTTCCACTGGCTCTTTGGGTGGCTGAATCTCTCTACGCTCGTGCTCAAGGAGCCTTGCTAGTTCAGCCGGTAATTCACAATCTTCCTTACCATCTTCTTCAGCTTGGTTAATTGGAATTCCAGAATTACAATGGATGTTTGCCATGTTGTTATCAATGCTTTTACTAGTTCTGCATGTTTATGAATATGTTTAGAATGAGCTATTAAAAGTGAAACAGAAAAGAAACTTTTGCCATTTATTTGTGAAAAAGTAAAAGAAAGAAAATAGAGCAAGATTTTGAATGCAAAAAACTTTCATTTATTGATCACATAATATTGCAAAAGCGTGAGGCCCTTTACAAGCTATCCACTCGTCTCGGGCGAGGACGAGGGAATGAAAAAGCAAAATGCATTACATGTTATATGGGAAAACCACAGGAATCACGGTAGATGTCCAATTGTTGAGCTTGAAACCCGGCGGACACTTGCGCACAAATCTTGAAGTCAGATTACTAGGACCAGCATCATCAGCAGCTGCCACGGTGTCACCCTGCTGGAAACCCGCACTGTGAAACTTGATAAGGTTGCATTGCTTTCGATTAGAGAAACCAGATTGACGAACAGGATGATATCCTACTCCAAAACGATTATGCTTCTCAACCACATCAATCACGTGCCCCCAGCCTGGCAAGGCACCGCCATCGATGGTCTCCTTGGCACTCTTAGCAGATGCTAAAGTCAATTGTGGTGATCTACTTTGATTAGTTGAAGCAGAGCTGACATCTTCGAACTCGAGACACTGCAACGGCACCTCAGCTATACCTTCTTCAGTCTCGACATATCGAAAAGATGATACCTCGCTTACAATCAAATCCTCTTCACCACAGACAATGACAAGCTGATCGTCAAACATGAATTTCAACTTCTGATGTAAAGTGGAGGTAACTACCCCTGCCGCGTGGATCCCTGGACGACCCAAAAGGCAACTATACGCTGGATTGATATCCATCACTTGGAAAGTAAAGGTAAACAGATGCGGCCCAATGTTGATGGATAAGTCCACTTCTCCGATGACTTGCCTTCGAGAACCGTCAAAGGCTCTGACAACTAAGGCACTTGGTCTCATCTCGATTCCTTCCACTGGTAATTGACCCAATGTGCCCTTAGGCATCACATTGAGAGAAGAACCAGTATCCACTAGAACACGAGATAACAGGATGCCTGTACAAGTTACCGATATGTGCAGTGCTTTATTGTGGGCAGTTCCTTCAGGAGGTAATTTCGATTCGTTGAAACCCAAATACCGACTTGCAGTTATATTGGCCACTACATCATCGAATTCGACGACGGATATATCTTGCATAACGTGGGCGCTGTTCAACACTCTCAACAAAGCTGATCTGTGCGCAGGCGAGCTCATGAGTAAGGACAAAATTGAGATCCTCGAGGGAGTCTGACCCAGCTGATCCACAATCTTAAAGCACTTTTCTTGATCACCTTAAGGAACTCTTGATCATCAAGGGTCTCCTTACCCTTTGAAACATTCTCAGACTGAATAATCGGTATTGGAACGGTAGTAGATGCCCCTTGTTGGACCACAGGGGTTGCGAATGCAGGTGTCTCCTTAGGAGAAACAACAATTGGAACTTGCACGGGCTTTGTAGAGACCTTCGGAGCAAACACATGTCCACTACGAGTCATACCTCCACTAGCTGTGACATTCACAATCTCTGATTCGGCGAACCTTATTTCCTGACCTCCAGAAAATACGGTAGACCCATACTTCCATGGTACGTCTTTAGAATTCTGATATGGAAACGGTTTTGGCGGACAAACCACGATTGGTTGCACCTTCTTCTGCTTAGGGGATTCCACAGGAACCTTCCTATAGACGATGGTGAACGGCTCAATAGCGGAAACTTCCTCAACAGGTTTAGATCTGGCAAATTGCACTTCACCTCGGTTCATCAGAATCTGGACACAACCCTTCAGCCTTCGACACTGGTTGGGATTATCATCGCAAATCTGACACTTACCATGCAAACCTTTCAACAGCCCATGTTCCTTCAATTTCTTGAAAACCACAGCCATCGGGGTATTTACTTCATCAACATCCACGATCAATTCAGCCTTTGAACTATCCTCAATCATGTTAACCGCAGGTCCACCATGATTCAGCAACGGATTACTCTGAATATTGGGCCCCTCTTCAGCGAAAGTCAGAACCTTCTTATCAATGAATTCCTGAACCTTGGTTTTGAAAACAAAGCAATCCTTTGTTGCATGTCCTATGTATCCAGCATGATAGGCATAAGATGCATTTGGATTATGCTTCAGACCAAATGGAGGAATTGCAGGCGCGATCTGCTTGGGGACAATCGCCCCTTTGTGGACCAAGTAAGGAAATAGTTCCGTGTATGACACCGGAATTCTATCAAAATTTGGACGCTTACGGTTTCCTTGACTGTTGTTGTTCTGACGGTTCTGATTCTGCTGACTTTTGTTTTGTTGATTCTGTTGCTGATTCTGAGCATTCTAAACTGGTTGTTGCGGATGATACTGATATGGAGGTTGTTGATACTGTGCAGCAGCAATGTACGGATACAGGTAGTACGGTAAGGGAGCCATGGGAGCTTGATACTGAGGAGAAACTTGAGCTGTCACAGCGTGGGCTTCACCTTCCTTCTTCTTCGACTGACTGTTTTGAGACTTCCGAGTGGCAGGCTGCTGGGAAACAACTCCAGAAATCTTTCCAGTTTTCAAACCATTCTCAATCTGTTCACCAATCGTCACCACATCAGCAAAGTTCGATGCAGAACTTCACACCATTTTCTCGTAGTACGATCCCTGCAATATACCCATAAAGATGTCAACCAACTCATTATCAGAGAGAGCAGGTCGCACACGAGATGCCATCTCATGCCATCTTTGTGCATACTCCTTGAATGTTTCAGCTGAGCGTTGAGACTGATTTTGCAATTGCAATCTAGTTGGCGCCATGTCAAGGTTGTATTTGTATTGTCTCACGAACGCTTCAGACAAATCCCTCCAAGTACAGATTTTGCTGCGCTCCAAGCTCATGTACCAGTCAAACTAGGCTCCAGACAAACTATCTTGAAAACAATGAACAAGCAATTCATCATTATCAATATGGGATGCCATCATCCTGCAGTACATAGTGATGTGACTGCGCGGGCAGCTCAAACCTTTGAATTTTGGCAAATCAGGTATCTTGAATTTCTGCGGCAACACAACATTCGGAACCAGACACAAATCTTTGGCCTCCATGCCAAAAGCAGAAAACCCTTCAATAGCTCTGATACGGTCTTCCAACAACTTGTAATCAACAAATCTATTCTGATAAGTGGGCCTAACAAGAATCTGAGGATTTGGCAACTGAGAAGCGGCATGAGCATTCACTTGCGGAGTAGCAAACTGAGAAGGATACACCAAACCCGGATTAACCATCTGACCAACATTCTGACCCATCAGAACACCATACAGATAATTTGGAGGAGGTACCCCAGCAGCTGAGGAAGATGCCCCAGGATAGAACATCCCAGGATGAATATTCGACACAACAGTTTTAGCAACTTGAGACGAAACCCGAACATGAATAGGAGGACCCCTATACACATGCTCTTCATCATCAGGAGTTTCAGTATCAACCAATCCGGCAGTTTGGTGAGCTTGAGCCTGAAGATTCTCAGGATCATCATTCACCACTGGAGGCGGGACTGGAGTAGGCATGACCCATGGATAGGCGGCAGCACTCCCATTAGGCATGGGTGCAACAAAAGGCTGATATGGCATGAAGGCGCTACCATTATTAGCAATCTACGGAGTGTAATTCGGAGGCATGCCCCAAGGGAAACCAGCAGGCATCTGATTCAAACTAGGCTGAACAGCAGGCTGATTCACAGGCTCAACTGGCACGTCAACTCTAGCAGGAGAAGGAACAACAATAGCAGGAGTAGCCGTAACAACAGGAGGAACAGTCATAACAGGAGTGACAACAGTTGCATCAGTAGTGGTTGCAACAACAGTGGCAGCAGTAGCAGTATCCCGCTGAGCACGAAGGAGCTCCATAATGACATCCATGTTCGTCTGAAACTGATCTATCCGTCCTTGGAATTGTGCCAGAGTTTCCTTGTAAGCAGCGTTCTCAGCTTCAAAGTCAGCCATGATTCTGGATTTGTTTGAGCGAGTAAAATACCGATGTCGAGTCGTCGTCTTGCTACAAGGAATGCGGACAAGGATGAGCAACGGTTCCTGGATGAAGGACATGCATATGCGGACATGAGTGAATGCAATTTATGCATAAATAAAGTTTAAAATGCTTATGCAAAAATTAATTTGACATGATGATATGATATGCAACAACCGAACCAACAAGCCAGCATAGTCTGAATAGTCAAATCTGAACATCTGCAAAGATAGTGTCGTGTTGGGGCGAGATCTGAAGCAATGAGAGAACAAAGGTTGGAAGAGTCTTGGTTTCCTGCAGAAAAACCCAATATCCCCCTCACAGGTGTGATCTAGAAAGCGGGATTCTCAGTTTCGGATTCTCGATTTGAGAAGCAATAGTACATTCATCCCTCAGGGTACAATATTATCGCCAAACAAAGAGGTCGTCCACTGATTCCCCCAGAAAAGAAGGGTCATCCTATGGAAAGTTCCCAGTTTTGGGTCCTCGGATCAAGGAAGCGTAATGGGTTTGCCATTTCTGGTCTGCCATTATCGTTCCTTGGGAGGAGTGCCGCAACTGAGTCCTCGGGAAATGGTCGCCAGAGTCGACAACTCTCTAGATCAACACCCTGAAATGCGCAAGACACGCACGTCAGAGCATCTCCCAAGAAAACCTCGTCTGGATGTGAATTTCGTGAACACCAAACGCACCAAGATGGCACATAGGTCCTACTACTTTCCACTCTAATCCTAGGTGTATACTCAAGCCTGTGTATTGGGCTTATCTCTCAAGTAGCAACCCAACCCGCCAACAGCAGAAAATAGCAAATATCCAGAATATGCAGCACATGAATATTCAAAACAGTAAAGAAATGCAATAAATAAACATACAGCTGAAGCGAGTAAGATAAAGCTAGTAAAGCGCAGAAGATAAACACCCAAACAAGCAAGAAAAGAAAACGAAACTAGGCGAGACCCCTCAAGGGATGGACCAGCAATAGGTCAACCAGATGTCCCCAACAGAGTCGCCAACTAAAGATGGCTGGAAATCTACCTGAGTGAATTGCACACTCAAAGATACAACAGAGTCGCCACCGAACTTTATTTAGTCCCAAAGGACAGGGAAAATATCGATAAAACCCAAGGGGAAGAGAAATGGGAACGGGGGGTCGGTTATGCGCAAGGAAGGTATTAGCACCTAATGCATCCGTCGTACTCGACGGGAACCATTTCGCTTGCTTCTAGGCTTAGATGGGTTATCTATCTAAAGGCTTCTAGCTAAGAGAAAGAGAAGATAGAGAGAAAGGGGAAAAAGAAAGAAAAGAAAGAAAGTGCTCGCGGAGGAACAAAGTCCTCGTGCCTACGTACCCTCATAGTGCAATGAGGAAGTCAGAGCGCCGTAGTTCAGAGAACCAGGGGACAGAAAAGAAGAGAAGAAAGGGAGAAGGAAAGAAGGGTGGAAGTGTGCTCGCCGAGATCATTATGATCTCATGCCTACGTATCATACATTCAAAAGAATGCAGAATCAGAGCTTCCGTAGTTCGGGGAACTGAACGGTAAAGGAAAACAAGGGAGAAACAAAGAAACGAAAGAAATGGTGTCAAAACCAAGAGCAAAAATGGAAGAAAAACTCTACTGGGGAAGAGCTCGCAGTAAGAGCGTTTGTACAAAAGAATAGGAAAAGAGTGGTGTCAAAACCAAGAATGAAAGAAACTCCGCTGGGGCTGGCAAAGAGAATTGGTGTCGAAACCAAGAAACTATGAGCAAAGGGAATATGAAGGACTCCGCTGGGGATCCAAATAAAGGGATGGTGTCAAAACCAAGAGAAAAGGGAGATTCGGTATATTAACTGGCTGGCAATGGTTAACCGAAGAAAGAAAGGACTGCATCTCTATGGGGATAGAGAAGTATTGGTTTTAACAAAGAAAACTGTGATAAACCAAAGAACGGGTGTAGGACCGAGCAAAGGTTGTGACCCAAAAGGTTCGGTTAACTAACTGAACAAACAGTACTCAACCGAAGAAAGGGTATGTGAACCAAAGAGATGATTACTAACCCAAAGGTGCAAGTATTCGAACCAAGAGGAGGTTGCCAACTGCGGGGAATTCGGTGTTTACAGACGGACTGTGATTAACCGAAGGGAAAAGCGAGTGATTAACCAAGAAGAGGTGATTAACTCGAAAGAAGCTCAGTGATTAACAGACAGACTGTGATTAACTGAAGAAACGGGTGATTAACCAAGAGAAGGTGATTAACCTATGAGAAGCTTAGTGATTAACAGACGGACTGTGATTAACTGAGAAAGATTGTAAGCATTGGTGTTTTAACTGACAGGCAGTGGTTAAACAATCAAAGGGAGAGGAACCAAATAAAAGGTTGCAAAACTGGGGAAGTATCGGTTATTTAACAGAAAGATTGTGTTTAACCGGAGAAAGGAATAGAAACTCTGCAAGGGAATCCAAAGCAATGATTGATTTCAAGAGGAAAGGAATGATGGAACAAAGAGATATTGCTGGCGCAAGAATAATGATCTCAACCAAGAAGGATGGTGATTGATAAAAAGGAAAGATTGAAAGAGATATGAGTGATCAAGGATCGAAAAGGATCGCAAAGAGAGAAGAGTGATCAAGGATCGACTCGATAGGGGAATGAGAAACACTATAGCTGGAGGATAGAGGTGACTATTCTCGAGAGAGGATAAGACTCCCTTACCAAAGAAATAGCCAGAATGAGGTTGGAAAGACTCCATCGTCATTCCTTCTCTAGCACCCAAAATATAGTGTGGAAATTGAAACAGACAGCGCAACAGCTCCAATTTGTACAGTGCTCATGCAGAGAGAAATGGACAACGTAACGGCGTGAATTTGTACAGTGCTCCGATGCAAGGCGCAGCGAAACTCCAACTCCACGGGGGGAAAGAGAGAGAAAGCTCTAAAGGAGGCCTAAAGAGAAGGAAAGGAAAGATCGACTAATCGAAACAAAGTTTCGATCAATTAATCAAGGGATAAACATGCTAACAACTTTCCAAATAGGATGAAAAGTCATTAAAGCAAAAAGGATTGCATTATTGATTAAACAAGATTAAGTTTATCCATGAAAGATAAACTTAATACAAGCTGAAATGGAAGGTGCAAAACAGTGCCAAATGATCATCAAAATGTCACACAAAATCATGTATCATGTGAACAAAGATAGTGCAAGAAAGATTATGTTCATACAATGCTAAGAACATGAAGCAAAATGAATAATCGAAAACGTGCATCGAAAGTTTGTAAACATGCTTCAACCAAAAGTGAAATGTCATAAAAAAACATCCATAAAATCAAGCATAATGATCAATGGAAATTAAAATGGAGAAAGCATGGCAAACACACTTAAAAATGCAAGAAAATGGCAATTATGTTCAGTGTTAACCGGTTACTCACCATGCGTTAACCGGTTACTTGCTTGAAAATTGGTGTTTTTGGTGAAAATTGAACTGAGTAACCGGTTACTGACCAGGTGTTAACCGGTTACTCTGAGCAGTTGTGAAAAAAACAAAAAAAACAGCATATGCAATAAGTAGTTTTCCACACATAATCACTTATGCAACCTATCACATGCTTGGAACTAAGATTGTGCACGAAAATTGAACTTGAAAACAACAAAAAAACAGAAATAGAATCAACTAATACAATTGAATCATGGATCAAACAAATGCAAAACAAAATCACACACAACAATTATCGACTACATTGCGAGCGATACGAAAATGTGCGAAACGGTAAAATTAGTTAGAACTACCAACCTACAAGCTGGAGATTTGGCTTGGTGAATGTTGCAAAGGATTATTGATGCAGAAAAGCAAAGAAAACCAGAGGTATCTTCAATTTGTAGACGAACCGTGCCAAAACCGAGCAAAATGCTATAAAACTCCAAAATGCGAATTTGAACCGTTAGAAGTTGCAGCAACTACTCAAGATCAATCCAAAAGCTGAAATAACTCCAGAAATCCAAGTGTAATAGCAAGAATGATGAAGTTTGAGCTCAAGAAATAATCACTTTTGATGTAAAAGTGATTATTCTTCAAAGTAGAGATGAGCTTTGGTGAGGTTTTGGAATAGAATTGAGATGAAGATGAAGATGTAGTAGAGAAATTCAGAGAGAATGTGGGAGAATTGAGAGTGAAATGGTGCAAATGGTTGAAGGTCCTTGAAAATGGGTGAAGATGAGTTTATATAGATTTTAGGTTTGGAGTGTGAAATGGTTTGGAATTTGGTTTGGAACTAGCTTTGGGTTTGGAACTAGGCTAGGAGTTAGTTGGACTTGACTCACCGAGTCAAGGCGGTTAACTCGGTTAGTTAGAACCAACTCGGTACCAATCCCAATGTGAGTTTCAAAATCCAAAGGTTGACATGTTGGTAAATTAAGTAACATGGTGCACTTAAATTAAAGTGATGCATTGGAATAAATACACTTGGTTTGAAATGAATAGTGTTGAAATATCTAGAGAAGTCTAGAATGTTCCACACACTGCTAGAATCAAGTAGAACCAAAGTCCAAAGAGAGTGCATGGATGCTGTCCCAAAAATGCAGCAGGAATTAAAAAATTGCACTGAGTAACCGGTTACTCACCATGCGTTAACCGGTTACTTCAGTCAATTTTGCCCAAATTTGCTTAAAAAAGGGTGTTATGGCTCCGGTCCCGATTTTCCACCTCTTGTTTTGATAAATAGGCATGGAACCCTTTATTTTGAGCTTGACTTGATGATGTGATGATCTTGTGAGGGTATGATTAATCGGGCTTGAAAAACCTGAATATCATGCAACAAGAAACACACGAAGAAAAGTGTGAATGCGTATGCTAGCGATGCGAATGCTTATGGTTATGCAAAAGGTAAAAGAGGGAGGTCAAATTTCGGGTTACGACACCCGCAACTGATGGTCAAACCAGACGATGTTGTCAACAGTCAGCCCCATTATCCGCTTGGACCATTTCAGAGAAGTCTTTGTGTCAACGAAGGCACCAGTCTGAGGCAGATGACTAAGGAACCAATCGGACAAGAGTGGCGTGCAACAGTTGATAGGCCCCCCTCTTCTCTTCTCATTTTTGTAAGTGTACCGAATGATAGAAATCACCAAGCAGAGTAGGAATTGGATTTTTTAGAATGAAGATTCTCATGGAGAGCATGTCCGCGATGTAATGTTGATTAGGAAACAAAACAATACCGTAGATGCATAGGGCCAAAATAGCATTGTAAACAGTCTAACTCTTGGCATCGGCATACTCTTGAGCTTGGCTAACTAGGAATTCCAACTGAAAACCTTTAATTCCACCCTTATCGGCAACGTTGTCCTTCAGAACTGACTGACCCACTTGCAGAGCATATAAGATTTCCTCTAAGCTTGGACAATCCCCAGAAAAGAACGGTACCCTCGATTTAATAGAGATCCCCAGGATGAAAGAAAACTCCTCTAGTATTGGCATCAGAATATAATCTGGAAAGACGAAGCATCTCAACGGAGGCTCATAAAACTGGAATAGTGTATGAAGAACGTCATGCTCGTACTTTGTGATGTTGCGGACCATACTCAGTAATCTTCCATACTCTTTTCTGAAGTCGGTAAGAACACCAGGATCGGCCATGGCAACCACTTTATGAAGTAGATCTAAAGTCGGCTCCGGAAACCTGTAGAACCCATTGACCAGAATCAAAGATAGAATATGAACCTAGAAATGAAAAACATGTATGTCAGGGCATGAAAATGCAATGCAAAGGCATGATATCAGAGTGCCACAAATAACTAGACGTGTCTATGTTGGACTGTGTGAATAGTTTCAGTGTAGATCTGTGAATAGTGTAGGACTGTGAATAATAACCAACTGAATATAACAGGATAAACTATCCACTTCTGTAAGAAAACCAGAAAACCAGGTAGGTTGGAAGTCAAGGTTACCTGTAAACCTGTAAACACCCAGCCCTTCTCACATGTGGGTTCTAAGACTAAGGATCCTCAGCATCACTGACCTTCAGTCGAGAAATGATGATACGTTCACCATTTCTGGTTTGGCATCATCATCAATCGAGGAGGTCTCAACTGATTCTCCTAAAAGGTCATCCTATGGCAAGTCCTCAGCTTCGGGTCCTTGGATCAAGAAGCGTAATATGTTTGTCATTTCTGGTCTGCCATTATCGCCCCTTGGGAGGAGTGCCTCAACTGAGTCCTCGAGAATGGTCACCAGAGTCGACAGCTTTCTAGGTTAACACCCCGAAATGCACAAGACGCGCAAATCAGAATATCGCCCAAGAAAACCTCGTTTGGGTGTGGGTTTCGTGTAAACCAAACGTACCAAGACGCTACGTAGGCCACACTACTTTCCACTCTAGTCCTATGTGTAGTATCAAGCCTGGGTAATGGGCTTACCTCTCAGAACACCCATCCCACCAAAAAACAACAGTCCAACATAATCCAGTATATATGGCAATAATGGAATGAAAAGCAAGTAAATGCGATAAAAGAAATAAACATGCAATGAAAGCCATAAATAAAGCATATAAAGCATACAGATAAACACCCAGTAATCGAAAACTAACAGGCGCCAGGATTGACTCGCTTAGGGAACCAGAGATTCTGGGTTCGGTCCCCAGCAGAGTCGCCAGCTGTCGCATCTGCGAAAATCAACCGGCGGAAAAGAACAAAAGAGTTGCCACCGAACGTTATTTATCCCGACGCAGGGAAAGGAAACAATTGAAGAAAACCTCAACAAAGGGAAATACATGGTCATCGCAACCATAGCCTGGGTTCGGGAGTCGGTTACGCGAAAGGAAGGTATTAGCACCCCCTCGCGTCCATCGTACTCGATGGGATCCATGCTTGTTGTTATCGATCAAAGGGTGAGGGTTATTTGAAGCTCAACTGCTAACTGGAAACGGAACGGGGGAAAAGGGAAGGTGAAAACCAAAAGTGGACTCGCAAGAATCATCGCAATCCTAGAAGGGCATACATTGATAGGGAAAGTGATAGCGAGTCCTCTAGTGAAGAAATCTCAAGTGATGAAGACGAATCTGTCAAGCTTTATCTCTCGGCTCATCAAAAGAAGAAGTATGAACACTCTAATAAAATGTCTCATTACGAATTGCAAAATGCTTTTGATACTTTACACCATGAGGATATAAAAGCTTTTAAACGCTGTTCAAACAAACAAATTTTCTCACATTTAGAGAAAAAGATTTCCGATTCCAAAAAGGAATTAGAAGCTCTTAAGAACTCAATGGTGGAAGAAACAAAAGCTAAAGTTGAGGATGACAAGTGTACTTGTTTAAATTGGGCAAGTTGTGAAACTTGTCACATTTGGAAAAAAGAGGTGAGAACTCTTAAAGCCAAACTAGACAAGACTTTAGAACCTAAAGTCATGTTTGCTATTGATCGATCACATTTTAGAAAAAGCATGAATAATCCTTATCAAAAATATACATATGTGATTAGAGATTAAGATAGCAAAAGTAACACCAATGTTAACCTTACTTGTCTATATTGTTGCAAGAAGGGCCACACCATTGCCAAATGCTGTTTTAGGAGATTCTTAGTTCCTAAAGGCATTTTCCAATGGTTTCCCAAATGCAACCAAAGATTCACTCACACCCAAGGGCCCAATAAAAATTGGGTATCTATTTCCCTTGTCTGATTGTGTAGGTACAATGTCTTGAGTCAACGGAGAGAAGATGGGTTCTCGATAGTGGATGCTCAAGACACGTGACGGGAGACATTTCCTTATTCATTGACTTTGTGGAAAATAAGAAAGGATTTGTGACCTACGGTGACAATAACAAGGGAGCTATACTCAGCAAAGGTAGTGTAGGTAATCCCTCTTCTACTACTATCTCATACATCCTATTAGTTGAGGGTCTCAAACACAACCTTATTAGCATTAGTCAATTATGTGACAAAGGTTATAAAGTTTCATTTTCAAAATATTGTTGCATGATTAAGCATAATGATAAGAAGGATGATGTGTTTAAAGGCCTGAGGGTTAACAATGTCTATATGCTTGACTTGAGTGAGGTATCTTTGACTAGCACTAAATGTCTTGTCACCATGAGTGAAGACTCGTGGCTATGGCATAGGCGCTTAGCGCATGTCAACTTTGATTTTCTAAATAAAATAGTCTCTAAGGATCTAGTTGTCGGCCTACCCAAAATTAAATTTTCAAAAGATCATTATGTGATGCGTGCCAAACGGGGAAGCAAACAATGATCTCGTTTAAATATAAAAATATTGTTTCTACAACGATACCTCTTGAACTCCTTCATATGGACCTTTTCGAACCATCTAGGATTAAAAGCTTGGGTGGTAATTACTATGGTTTTGTGAATGTAGACGACTACTCTAGATTTTGTTGGACTATTTTCTTAGCAAGCAAGAGTGATACTTTTTCAGCATTTGAGAAGTTTGCCAAGCTCCCTCAAAACAAATTAAATACAATCATTGTCATAATCTGAAGCGATCATGGGGATGAATTTGAAAACCACCTCTTTGAAGAATTTTGTGATAAGCATGATATTGATCATAATTTTTCCGCACCACGTACTCCTCAACAAAATGGAGCAGTGGAACGTAAAAATCGCATTTTGGAAGAGTTAGGAAGAACTATGATCAATGAGAGTGGCCTTCCGAAATACTTTTGGGCCGATGTTATTAGTACGGCGTGTTATGTTTTGAATAGGGTGCTTATCCGTCCTATTCTCAACAAAAATCCATATGAGCTTTTGAAAGGAAGGAAGCCTAACGTATCACATCTTCATGTTTTTGGTAGTAAATGTTTTGTGTTGAATAATGGTAAGGAGAACCTTGGTAAATTTGATTCAAAAGCCAATGAAGGTATCTTTCTTGGATACTCTCAAACTAGTAATGCATATAGAATATATATAATAAAAGGTTACTTAATGTAGAAGAATCCATACATGTTACTTTTGATGAATCTTATCTGAAAAATGTCGGAAAAGGTATCTCTTTTCATGGTGCAGGTGTATCTTTAGAAGACATACTCAAAGACACAGAAAAATGGATTGATCAACCTGAATCGGTGAAAGTTGAGGAGGAGGAAGATCACAACTCTGAAAAGATTAAGGAGGATCATCCAATTAGCAACGATAACCTTCCTCTAGCTTGGAAATCCTCTAAGGATCATCCCATTGACAACATACTCGAAGACATATTAAAAGGAGTAACTACGCGATCCAAGCTAAGTAACTTTTGTTATCACTTTGCTTTCGTCTCTCAGATTGATCCTTAAAACTCCAAAGAGGCCTTACTCGATGAACATTGGTTTTTATCAATGCAAGAGGAATTAAATCAATTCAAAAGAAATGAGGTTTGGGCAAAGACTATGAGGAAACTTATGCTCCTATTGACCGACTTGAGGTTATACGCCTTTTGCTAGCCGTCGCATCTGCGAAAATCAACTGGTGGAAAAGAACAGAAGAGTCGCCACCGAAAGTTATTTATCCCGACGCAGGGAAAGGAAACGATCGAAGAAAACCTCAACAAAGGGAAAGACATGGTCATCGCAACCATAGCCTGGGTTCGGGAGTCGGTTACGCGAGAGGAAGGTATTAACACCCCCTCGCGTCCATCGTACTCTATGGGATCCACGCTTGTTGTTATCAATCAAAGGGTGAGGGTTATCTGAAGCTCAACTACTAACTGGAAATGGAACGAGGGAAAAGGGAAGGTGAAAACCAAAAGAGGACTCACAAGGATCATCGTAATCTTATGCCTACGTATCTTCATGGACGAATGAAGAATCAGAGTCGACGTAGTTCGACGGACTACAGATTAATGGGGGAAGTTTTCTCGGTGAGACATCGTGTCCCGTGCCTACGTATCCTCAATCTAACGCGAAGGAGGTAGTCAGAGAAGTCGTAGTTCAACTTACAGGGTCTTGTTGTTTTGTGTTTTTTAGTGGAAGACACCAACGTTCACGTTCTAGCAGTTTAGGTGTTGCCGCTCGTTGTATGGAGTCTTACGCGTTTACCTGTTTGCGGTAGAACGGAAATGATGCACCCTTTACGAATGGAGTGGGGGAGATGAGAAGAGAATCCCGAAGGAAGATGATTTGTTTGTTTTTGTTTTTTATGAGAATTTTTTTTGATTTATTGTTTGTAACTCATATTGCACTAAAGTCTATGACATAGGATCGAATGCGTCGCAAATCGACCCAAGACGGAAAGCATGCTAAACACTCTAGGAAAGTGAAGATAAGCCCTCCACCCTCCATTTGCCATGTACTTAAGGCTCATGTTGTACAATACTCGTTGTATTTATTACATGTTTTTGATTTTGTTTTGAGATGAGAGGAGAAAGACTCAAATTTGAAAGAAAAACACTAAAGGAGACTAGATCCTAATGTTATCATACAATGGTGGCCCTAAAATTAAGGTTAAGAGGGGACTAACCTACTTGTTATCATGCAAAGGATTGCTTACCTAATTTCTAACCTACTTTGGTCTTAATAAAAAATTAAAACCAAACTAGGAGTCCTAAGGGATCATGTTATTGCACAAGCAAACACTAAGTGGAATCAATTCATAACTCAAAGAAGAAAGAGAGATGAGATGAAAAGGAGGTAACATAGAATGTAAACATAAAATTAAAGAGACTCACCTTGCATACAAGCTCAACCAAATGTTGGTTGAAAGGTTTATGCAAACAAGCTCAACTAATGGACAGTTGAAAGTTTATGCAAATTATGTCCTAAAACTAATGCAAATGCCCTACAATGGCTCTAGATGCAATGGCAAACCACAAACAAAGTGAAATAGGTCCTAAGAGGATAAGATCCTATATAGGTCAGTAGATAAACCAAGTTTAATCTTATCTAAGTTGGTTTCCTAAGGAAGATCAAACAATTCCAAGTTGTGTCCTAAGTTAATTCACAAACACATATCATTCACAAACCATGCACAAATGGTATCTAAAGGTCACGTGAATTAACTAAAGGCACATATATGAGATGAGGTCAGTAGTGTACACCATGAGAAATGAAGTTTAAGATGTGAAGAAGTGATCATGACATTGTTTTCCTGGAAAATTAGCAAAGAACCACTGATCTCCTAATTTCTGTAAAAATTAGTTTACTTGCAGGACCGATCAAACAAATCCTAGGACAATGTGTTTTAAAAGTTTTGACAATTTGTTTTAAAATAAAACCTTTTGTTCATAGTTTTCATATACTGATAGAATTCGACTAAAAATGATAAAGATTTACTTTTAAAAGAAATGGCGAAAAACATGATAAGATTGAAAGAATGAAATTGCAGAAATGTAAAGGAAACTGTAAATGAATAACTTAGAACTTCATTAAAGTGCAAGGAATAAAACTGGTGTTTTTCAAACGTACATTTTCTCAGTATCTACTCTTTTTCTCTCACACGGTTACTTTGAGTATTCTTGAGTAACTTGTACAAATTTGGAAACGCACCCGGAAATCTAACACTATGACTCCCTATTTATATACAAATGAAATAACTGTCGACAACAGCTATCTTCCCTAATGCTGACAAATGGCATCCTGAATGTCTTCACGTCCTGGATGAATTCCACGCGTCTAATCTTCAAAACGAATCTCCCTCCTAAATTTGAATTTCAAAACGTCAGTCGAACAAGGCCTTCGCACCAAGTTGTCGAAGCATTTCCAATACTTAGAAAAATCTCCAAATATTTTACTCCAATTTAACACTCATTTTCGACTGACCTTCTTTCACCAGAACCAGACTTCTGTCGAAATATTTTGACAAATCTTTTAAATCTAATTCCTGAATAAAATCCAGGCGTCGAAATTAACAGCCTACTAATTGCCCCCCAGAAAATGCATTTTCGATAAAGGGAGAAAAGCATTTTTTGCCAATACAATTCAATGCCTTCAATAGTTCGACAGACGACTGTTCATATGACTAGACATTTGTGACGTCAGAGTCATCATTGCACTTTTTCTGAAATGTCTCTTCATCCCACATTTTAAGATCCTTTCATCATCACTACCCTAGTCCCTAGCAGATCGTGGATCAAAAAATTAACTGCCACCGTCTAATCCGTCACTCACAATTGCCACGTGTCCCACGATCTTTCCATTAAATGGAAAATGTCTTGAATTTTAATCGCTTCATCTTTTTTCTTTGCCACCTATAAATAAGTTGAAGAAATTTCTTATTTACTTTTACAATCCTTTTCTCAAGCAAGAACTTTCTTCAACGCAACTTCCTCTTCTTCATCTTTCTCTGCATTTTCTTCTACAAATGACCATGGCCTCTTCCACAACTCCTCAAGTCATGAGCAAAGACTCCAAGAAATCCAAAAGCTTGTCACCCGTTTACAAGATTCTTGGTCCAAAGGTGGTGGGGAACCAGCAATACATACCAGAGCCTCCCAATGAAGAGGAAAAAAGGCGCATTTACCAGTCACAGGTACTTATTCCTATTCTCATTTCTAGTCAATCACATGCGATGTTAGGACCCTTACCTGATTTATCATTAGATCCTTTAAAAGTAAAGGAATTCTTTCCAGCTTACCACTGTTACAAACCCATAGCCAATGGAGTTAGGCCTAGGACTGAGTAGGAAAAAACCATAGATGAGAAATCCAAAATAGATGGCCAAGGATCACCCTCTAGGGAAGCCATAAATCTAGGGTACATGAATAATTTTAGGATTTTTAGGTCTTTCCCCCTGTCAAAAGACCCAACTGATTACTTGGCTTGGCTAACGAAAATAGAGGCAGCCAAAGCTGATACTTGGAAAACCATGGGTATTTTTGATCTTATCCAGCTGTCGAAGGTAGGACCTGGATATTGCCCATCTATGCTTTTGGCCTCTCTTTATTTCTGGGACAATACCTACATTAATTTTCATCTTCCTTGTGGTATGATCACTCCTACCCTTTTCGACGTAGCTGCCATAACTGGCCTTAGCCCACTTGGAGTGGATTATGATCCCAATCTACTGTGTGACGACTCCATAGGCTTCGACACAAATAAGGCTACCTTCACAGCCTATATCGCAAATTACCATGACAAGGAAACTGAAGAAGTCTCTGATCAAGAGCTTGTAGCCTTCTTAGCCCTCTGGTTTTCGAGATGCGTTTTCTGCACTAGGTCTCTCGAAGTGGCGAAAAGGTATATCACCGTGGCAAAATAACTCCATGCTGGACACCAGCTATGTCTCAGCGAAATCATCCTTGCCAATCTATATGAGTCCCTTGGCGAAGGAGTTACTTTGTTGAAGAACACCAAAGATAAGGGCAATCTTCTGTTGTCATGACCATTCTGGCTCTTACAATTGTGGCTTAATGCCACATTCGAAGCTTCCCTCCCCAACAAAAACCCTGTGGACGAAGCTGCTCTGAAAGACAGAAGAGTCAAAGGAACCAGACTGGTGCAGCTAACACCAAATGATGAAGGTCTGAGCCTTCAACAAACTTTTACTGGCTATGTTATGATGTTTGCTAAACGTCATAACTTCACTTCCAATATGGCTCCTTTCGCCAATAGAAAAATTGGACCAGAGTGGTTCACCAGGAAGCTCCCCTTAGAGTCAAAAGCTCAAGAAACAGAATTCCTTGATGTCTGGGAATCTTTTCTAACCCCTAGGCTCTTAGCCTCCAAGATCAGCCCCTCAAAGCTGAAGATCTCCCTTGTCAACTACCAACCCAATCTGGCCTCTCGACAGTTTGGGTTAATCCAAATAAAACCAAAACCCCTTCTTTCGAAGAAAGGCTCTCTGATTCACTACAACATGACGCATAATGAAGCTGAGTGCACCAAACTCCTAGAGAGATACTCAAATCTGGTTGAAATTCAACCGGTGCCTTTCAAACCCAGCTTCCTCTGTACTCAAGAGTTTGATGACTGGTGGAGAGAGTACTATAATTCACAATTTTTCGACGTGCCTTCATTCACTATTCTACTGACCAAAGCTTTCGCCCTTGTACAGGACAAGTCAATGAAAGGTACTTCAAGACACATCAAAGAGATCCAAGCATTCCAGAAATACTTTGAAACTGCCTATAGGCCCAATGAACTTAGTCAAACCATAAGCGAAGCAACCGTGACTTTGAAAGAGAAATTTACAAGAAAACTGGATGAGTTAAAACTACCTTCATACGTTCGACCAGATCAACGTTATGAGATAGCTTTTAACCTCTATCCACCAAAATTCCCTCCTCTACCTTCTGCTGAATTTTGTGTGGCTTTTAGCCCTCCATTTCTAGATTGGTTCACTTGTAGGGATTCCATGAAACTTCTTCACCAAGAATATCAAAAACGCACTAAGCGAGTGGTTCCGACTAAGTACACCTTGGACAATTTCAAAGGCCACCTTCATATTGACATAGAACACGTTCGCGTGGAAACTCCTATATATGAAGGTGTGGAATGGGGATATACTCGACACCACTTCTTTTCATTTACACAAATATCTTTTGACTTGTGTTTCACTTCTTTTTTCTTTCTTCTTAGCCAGAAAAATTCCTGTCAAGAAATCAGCTACCGTCGAGGCGTCAACTGCAGAGGATGTGGAAGACCAAAAAGACATCACCAAGAAACCCGTGGCGAGAGTATGGTTTCACCTTTTCTTTGATCACAATCCTTATACATTATTATTCTTTCTGAGATATACTAATGAAATCTCTTTTTATTTTACAGGGAAGTCGGAGACCTCCTTTGACGCTAAAGAAAAGAAAGGAGAAAGAACCTTATGCTCCAGTTGTTGAATCTGATGATGGTGACGAATCACCCAACCAAACCAAGCCTTCAAAAAAGAAGAAGAAACCGTTGAAGCCTCAATAGTCCAAACCTTCTACCTCCAGAGTATTGGAGAAGACTCCTCACAAAAATCTTGTCGAGCAAGTCACCCCAGCTCCAGCCAAAAGTGAGAGTTCTAGCTTCAAGACTGAAATTCCCAAGGCATGTTCTTTTGTACTTCGAGAGTTAAAGCCATTTTTTCCTTATGATAAAGTTTTTTTTGACTTATTTATCCTCCAGGTTCTTGTCGACACTCATGGACATCCTCTTGTCCAAGTCCTTCCAAAAACTAGCAGCGATCCCACTTACAAGCCAACAAGTGCCTCCAAGCCTTCCCCTAAGGATTCGACCAAAGAATCAGCCACTGAAGTGAATCAGCCCACCGTTGTTTATAAAAAACTTCAAGATGTAGTTGAAGAAGAAACTGGTCCTAAGGATGATATCTTAGTCGACGTTGGTGGGGACACCATGATACCCAACGGAACACTCACCACAGAAGGCGATCCTGAAGACAACTCCCCCATCAATTTAAAAGATGATGGCACAGAGAAATATGGGGAGGTCGAAACTGATGACGACAAGGAGGAAGAGAACGTAGGTGAAAAACCAACAACTCCAAAGGCTGCTACGGATGAAGAAGGAAGAAGCGACAAGAGAAACCTTGATGAGCATCTCAAAGCTGCTTCAACCACCACGACTTCAACCCGTCTCTCACACAAGGAACTTGAAAATTTGAAAGTGAAAAGACCATTGGAATATCTGAAGGCCATGCTTAGTACACGTTAGAATTTTGCTGACACCACCACCAGCAGTTCGACTACTTCAGGGACCATTTCTGGCGCAAGATCCATGGACGAAGTGATGACCCAAATTCGACAGAAAATCTTCAACATTGATTTGTTTCAACTCCTAGATAAAGATTCATCTGCTCAATTTGACCTGAAAAAGATCTTGAAACAAGTCAATGTCCTGGAGGCTCCTCTTGAAGTGATTGATGTTGTCGTGGATCTGACCACTCTAATTGATCTTGTGGTGGTAGACTTTAACCGGCTTCGAGACTACTCAAAAAAGCTTAAAAATAAGTCAGAAACATAACTTGCTGAGTGGGATGCCGCTTCGAATTCCACTAACAAAGTAACTGAATTGGAAAAGACCTCTGAACAAAATAAGAAAGAGGCAGCAAGCTGTGACGAAAACATCCTTAAATGGGAGAAACAAATTGCCGTTCTTCAAAACAAAATTTCTCAGGCTAAAAAGCGCAAGGAAGAACTGCAACAAATCAACCAAGAGGAAATAGCCAAAGAACTTGAAGTTGGGGTGCACCATATCGAAAGGGCTCAGAAACTTGGCATAGAAATCGAAGAACTTTTGACTAGCAAGGCCCTTTACGAGCGTCATCTTCAGATTCAGAAGTCCAAATTTGAAAAACTGAAAGAATCTTTCCCTGTTTAACATTTGTAATTTTATTTGGCCTTTTAAGGCCTCATTTTTGTAATGACACTTAAGCCATTTGTTTGGCGAAAAGAATTTCAATTCACCATGTTAATTGTTTTTTATGCATGATTATTCGACTGCTATCTTTACTTCTTACAATACGGGTTTATATTTTTTCAAATATTTCCCGTTTATTTTTAGCACTCGCTTATCTTTATCAAACTCTTCAATTTCATATGCGCCGTTCGGAAATACTTTAGTAATTTGAAAGGGTCCTTCCCATTTAGGAGACCATTTTCCCATAAATTTATCTTTTTGATCCATGGGAAGAATAACTTTCCAAACAAGGTCCCCAGTCGAAAACACCTTGCCTTTTACTCTTTTATTGTAGGATTTTTCCACCCTTTCTTTTTGCCTTTTCAATAGCTCCAGCGCATTTAACCTTTCTTCATCTAAATCGACCAACTCGTCTATCATCATATTCCAATACGAATCTGATGGGATTTCATGATGCCTTTGGACTCTTGTTGATTGTAAATATATTTCGACCGGCAGGACTGCATCATGGTCGTACGTTAGTCGAAAAGGCATAGCATTGGTAGCTTCCTTAGGAGAGTTTCGACAAGCCCATAGAATTTGGTCCAAAGTCTTGTGCCAATTCTTTGGCCTTATTCCCACATGCTTCTTTATCAAACCAATTACAACTTTATTTGCTGCTTCGACTTGTCCGTTGGCTTGAGCGTAGTAAGGCGTTGATGTGATAAGTTTGAACCCCGTTTCTTTCGCAAACGCTTGCATATTTTTACCAGTGAAAATAGATCCTCGATCCGTTGTTATTGTTTCTGGGATCCCAAACCTATAAATGATGTGTTTTTGAATAAATTCGATCACTGCCTCTTGATCCACATTCACTAAAGGTATGGCTTCGATCCATTTTGTGAAATAATCGATACCAACCAAAATAAACTTTTGGCTTTTTGAAGATTCTGGTCGAATTTCTCCAATTAAATCCAAAGCCCAACCTCTAAATGGCCAAGGTTTTACTATAGAATGCAACTCACTTGCAGGAATATGTGGTATCCCTGCGTGCACCTGGCACTTTTGGCATCCTTTCGGGAATTCGATGCAATCTTTTAATATAGTTGGCCAATACATTCCTTGTCGGAATAACAACCACTTCATTTTATGGCCTACTTGATGCGCACCGCATGCCCCACTATGTACATTCGACAAAGCTATGTATGCTTCGGATTCGCTTAGGCACTTAAGAAATATCCCTTCAGGAGTTTTCTTAAACGGTTCGTTACCCAAAATGACATAACTTAAAGATTGATACTTTATTTTCCGTTTGACTGATCCTGTTGGATTTTGTAGATACTCTATTATGGGCTTCCTCCAGTCTCCAATCGTCGAACTATCTATGTTAAAAATCTCAAAGTTCTCTTCGTCAGCATATCCTAGCTTTATCGTCTCCAAATCTGATGGGGATAATCTGGCCGACACGACTCTTCCTCTAACCTCAATGGCTTTTTGCAATTTTTCTTTTGATATTTTGTAACCAGAAGCAATTTGTGCTAAGTCATTTTCCTCATGGTTTTCTATTCGAGGGATATGTCGAATCATAACCATATCAAATCTTTTCAAGAGTCGATTAGCTATAACAAAGTACATGATCAAATTTTCTTTGACACATTTGTACTCCTTTTTTATTTGCTTTATGACTAACTCAGAGTCGCCCATTATTTCGACCCGAGTTGCCCCCAATTCCAACAAAATTTCAAGTCCGGCTATTAAAGCCTCATATTCTGCCTCATTATTTGAACATAGGCCTTCGACCTTGTACTTAAATTTTGTTGGAATTTTGTTAGGAGAAATAATAAGAACTCATATTCCAGTTCCATTTTTATGACTAGAGCCGTCGAAGTATAACTTCCAAGGTTCTAGTTCAATGTAGTCCAAAGACTTTTTGTTTATAGCGTGGTCGACTATAAAATCAGCCACTACTTGTCCTTTGACAGCCTTTAAAGGTAAATATGTCAAAGAATACTCAGTTAATGCTAATGCCCATTTTCCAATTCGACTATGCAAAATTGGTTTAGATAACATGCATTTTATAACGTCGAAATGAGAAGATACAAAAACATCCACTAGTTTTATATAGTGCTTCAATTTTATACATGAAAAGTATAAACATAAACACAACTTTTCAATTACACTATATCTAGTTTCCGCATCGTTCAAGACCCTACTGAGGTAATATATGGCTCTTTCGACACCATTATCATCCTCTTGAGCCAACATGCTCCCTAATGTCTTGTCCGACACGGATATGTACAGCCTCATACTCCTAATTCTACAAGGTGACATTAAAATTGGAGGATGCGTCAGGTACTCCTTGATCTTGTCAAAGGCATCCTGCTGCTCTTGCCCCCATTCGAAGTCTTTCTTCTTCAGTCGAAGTAGAGGGGAAAAGGCTTGCGTCTTCCAACTAAGGTTGGAGATGAACCTTCGGAGAAAGTTGATCTTGCCAAGTAGAGACTGCAATTCCTTCTTTGTAGATGGCGCTTTCACCTCCATTATTGCCTTGGCCTTGTTCTGATTAATTTTGATCCCTTTCTTGTGGACTACAAAGCCTAGGAAGTCTCCCGCCTGCACACAAAACACGCATTTGAGAGGATTCATCTTCAGACCAAACTTCCTCATCCTTTCAAAGGACTGTCGAAGATGGTCTATATGACTATTTCCTGAAACAGACTTAAAAACAATATCGTCAATATAAATCTGCATAAAAGCCTCAATGAAATCATGAAAAGTCGAATTCATTGCTCGCTGGTATGTTGCCCCAGCATTCTTTAAGCCAAAAAGCATCACCACCTATTCGTAGGTGCCTAAGGCTCCAAGGCATCGAAATGCCATTTTAGGAACATCCTCCTCAGCAATAAAAATTTGGTTATAACCAGAGTACACATCAAGCATACTAAGGTACTCATGGCCTGCGGCAGAATCGACAAACATTTCCGCCACTGGCATAGGATATTCATCCTTTGGGGTAGCAGAATTTAAATCTCGAAAATCAATACATACCCTCAGTTTGCCATTTTTCTTTATAACAGGAACTATATTAGCAATCCATTCGACATACCTGGTCGGGCGGATGAACTCACATCTGAGGAGTCTTTCGACTTCTTCTTTGATCTTTGAGAGGATCTCTGGTGCGAATCTCCTTGGAGTTTGCTAAACAGGTTTCCTTCCAGGTTTTATTAGTAGCCTTAATTCAACCAGATTCCTATCCAGCCCGGGCATTTCGTCGTAGTCCCATGTGAAACAATCCTTGAATTCCTTCAGCAACTGGACTATTTCAACTTTGAGTTGGGGGCTCACTTTTGCACTGCTATAGGTTGGTCTTTTTTCTGCACCCGATCCCAAGTCGATTTCTTTGAGTGGATCCTAGGCCACCATCTTGATGTTCGCTGCTAATGGATCCTTCTCGAAGCCCAATGGCTCATCGTCATAAATCGCGTTGAGCCTCTGGTTTTGCAAATCTCCTAGATCTTTGTCAGGTGGATCCATATCAAAATCCTTTCCAAGACCTTGTTGATCTGCTTCGATCTCGTTGGCTTCGACAACCATGTATTTTACTTCGGCCTCCAAGGCCACTTTGAGTTTATTCTCGGCTACGTAAGCCGTGATCTTTTCAAGAACTAGTGACTCACTCATCATCACTAAATTCACTGCCCCAGCCAGTTGGCTGGATGTGTGAGGTTCCAAAAATATAGTCTTCTTCGCCAACTACCTCTCTATCCAACTGAAACCCGTGGGTGGGATGAAGGTACAATGAGCAGAAGGCGTTGTCAGTTGGCATCATGTCGAAGGTTGATGGACTACACTGAGTAATATGAGCCAGATTCCTGTCGAAGCTTTGCCTATCAACCTGGTTTACTTCAGCCAGAAAGTAACTCTGGTCAGCTTCTATATTTTCGACAATTCCGTCAGCATGCCATATTGTTATTCGTTGGTGCATTGACGAAGGGATGACACCTATGCCATGTATCCATTCCCTACCCAAAAGCAGGTTGTAGTTTGCTTTTGAGGCAATTACCATGAACATTGTTGGCCTTGTGATGTTTCCGACTGTTAGATCTACTTGTATCACACCTATAGTAGTTCCTACTTTTCCCTCGTAATTTGACAACACCATGTTATGAGGTTTGGTGTCGGAATTATCTTTCCCAATCTTTTTAAGCATGTAATGCGGCATCAGATTGACTGCCGCTCCTCCATCGACCAAAATTTTATTCACCCCTATATTACCCACTTTTCCTTTTATAAACAGGGGTTTCAGGTGGCTCCTCATTGAGTCATCTGGTCTTTCAAAAAATGTGTTTTGTTCTTCAACGCATCCATTGTTCATGATATAATAGCAAACGGGCATGTGTCTGGCCGTTTCGACCTCCATAGCTTCCTCTTCCTCTTCAACTTCCATTATTTGATCATACTCCCTGGGGAGTACTGAGACGACGTTACACATTACGTCGAAAGACACCTCTGATTCTGAGTTAAAATCATCGGTCATCTTGTCATCCCTGGTCATGTCCTCCTTCGGCGATACCTATTCTGGAACACTGAACTGTTTCTTATCCTTTGACTCTTCTTTTTGACTCAAGGTTTGCATGTTGCTGCTGGTTTCTGGCTTGGCCTTTTCTGCATCTTCCTTCTCTGCTTTCTTTCGACATTGAAACCTTCTCCACTGAGACTTTGTCATCAGGTTCTTACCCTTGTAGTTTTCGGAGGGATAAGGCATCCTTTTGGGCTTTTCGACTTCCTTCTTTCGTGTCAGAGAGGATCCCCTTTGTACGTCGAAGTCTCTCCATTTCCTTTGGCACTGAGCCTGTCGGATTTGGTTGACCCATCTATCATCTGGAGCCTTATTTGTAGGCTTGAAAGTGTTTGGGTATCTCCCCCTAACCTCTGCCTGTTGTGGTCTCCTCTTATGGGGTCAAATCTTTCTCCTCCTGCAGGTTGGGAAGATTTCCAATTTCCCCTTCTTTTCGCCCTCTCTACTCCCTCCAGGTTTTGTGCTGCCTTTTTGTCGAAGACGACACTACAACGAGGGCAAAGCATTACTTCAGATCTTTTCCTCTGGCATCTATGTATGAAATCTTCCAGATTTTCTTCCTCCTTGGGATATGCCAGTTTATGGTACTCCTCCCGTCGACGTTCTTCGTCAACCTGCACTGAAATGTTCTGAGATACTTCTACCATATTCACGTTGGCAGTTGACTAAGTTGCAATGCTTAGTTTATTCAACTTAAAACTGAGGCCCTCATTGATCTTGTGTTCCTTCTTGATACGAATGAAGCCCTCAGTGGCTTCCTTTGTTGGTCCCTTTAGAGATGAACCCTTGGTGTCATATTGGCAGCATAATTTGACAACCTTCTCCTTAGGATCCTCCATGGTCTTGCGAAGGAGGCCAACAGCAGCCTGTTTATAGGAACCTTCAGTAGTCCCTTTGTTAGCCTGGGCAAAACCCTCAGTGATCTCATTATTGATCTGGACGAAACCCTCAGTAGTTTCGTTGTTGACTTTGGCGAAACCTTCAGTAGTTTCATTATTGATTTGGACGAAACCGTCAGTAGTTTCGTTGTAGACTCTGGCAAAACCTTCAGCAGTTTCGTTGTTGACGCCATCAGTGGCCTCAATAATGTAGTTCTCTATGATCTTTCCATCAAGGTTTTCAGTAACCTTAACCATCACAGGCTGGTTCACGAAGTCAGTGGTAACTTCGACCATGTCGCATTTGTTGGCGGGATCATAAGCAACCTCCACCATATTTACATTGTTGTCGAAGCCATCAGCAGCCTTGATCATCTCCATGTTGTCGTCGAAGCCCTCAGTGGCTTCAACCATATTCACCATGGATGGCTCTGCATAGTGGGCCTCCGCTACTTGCAGAGAGTTTGAATCCGCCTTCACCTGGGACTTCGACTTGTCGCCGAATTTGAGCCTTCCATCTCTGATTGCATTCTGCACTAGATCCTTGAAAAGGAAACATTGAGATGTTTTATGACCCAAAAAATTATGGTATTTGCAAAAACCTCTCTTTTTCTGCTGTTCTAAAGGAGGCATTTTAGTACTAGGTGGCACTATCATTTGGCCAGCCTTGACTAACAAATCAAATATTTCGTCACACTTTGTGACGTCGAACGTATAAGTTCTTTTGGGGAACTTGTCATTATTTTCTGATTCGATTGGGTTTTTCCCATTCGACGGAGCCAAGACTTTGCAAGCATATGGCGGCCCTTGTTTTAATTCTGCCAAATCGACCTCTTGTTCGTCGACATTTGATGATCCATCTTCGTCATCATCTTCACAAACTCCGACATATGCTACCCTTTCTTTTTTATTTTTATTAGCCCTAGCTTTTTCGGCTTTTAGTCGTTCGACCTGTCTAACCCTATCAGCCAATTGGGCCATGTCTCTTAAGTACTGGGTGTCTAATTTCTTTCTAATCGAATAGTCGAGGCCACCAACGGCCATTTCGACAAACTCGTGTTCAGGCACTTGTGTGAAACATCTTGCCTTGAGCAACCTAAACCAATTCAAGTAATCATCAATTGGCTCTGAGAATTTTCTCTTAACGCTAGCCAATTCTTTTAAACTTATCTTTGTTTGTCCCATGTAGAATTGTTCATGGAATAATCTTTCCAATTGGGTCTAAGTATGTATCTAATTGGCAGGTAATGTGGTAAACCAAGTAAAAGCATTTTTCGTTAGGGAACTAGGGAAATATTTTATTCTCAAATTCTCATTGTGCGCTATTTCGCCTGCTTCAATTAAGTACCGCGCCACATGTTCGACCATCAATTCACTAGTATCCCCTGAAAATTTTGTAAACTTGGGAACTTTCCATCTATGGGGTAACTCTTGCTGCAAAATATATTCTGATAAAGGGGAAGTATAACTGGGCCTCTGTAATCCTACATTCACCCCATTTCGCGCCATAATCCTTTCGACCATGGCTGCCAAATTATTTTCTGCTGGCACATCATTACAACGCATTTGTTGTATAATATTATCAACATTCTAGTTTCGGTTTACTAACAACACCCTTGTGTCTTGTTGCACAGGGATTTCAACCCCTGGTGGTTCGACTACCCCTCCTTGGTTCAAAACTTCCGCCTGAGGGATATTTGGTTGTCTTTGATTTATAGTAGGTTCTTCTTCGACGGTTACCCCTGGGTTCTGAATTACACGTTCCCTTTGGGGAGGTTGAGGAACACCAAAGAAATCGGCAATGCGCGTCATCTGCACTTCCAATTATTGATTTGTTTGTGTAGTGTTTTGGATCAAAGGGTTAAATATAACCCCCATCTGTTGGGCTAGCATTTGGACCATATCATGGTTGCTCTTATCCATTTGTTGCCTAATTACTTGTACAGAATTATTGGTGATGTTTGGCATGTATGTTTGATATCCCGTTCCTAAAGGCTGACTAATCCTACCCATGTGGTTTACACCAGAACCGAATCCTTGTAAAGGTGAAGTTATGTTAACTGTTGGCTCCGTAAATGCTGATGACGCATTATGTAAACTTGCCATTACTGACGTTGGTATTCCATATGGCTGTTCTCAATTTAGTGGAGGCATGGAAAAGCCAAATATAAAAGGCATGTACATACTCCCTGAAGGAGGAGGAGTCATTTGAGGCATTTGGGGTCCCATAGTCGAAAAACTAGGCGCACTCTGGGGAATTGTCTGCGCTGGTGTCGAACTCGCTGTTGGTGGTATAGCCTCTGATACTGATATTGAGGCCGTACTGCCCCCAATCGAAGGAATAAGGGGTGACATTCCATCATTTGTGGAATTTTGATTGTTTGGCGGGTTTGGATTCGCCATCCTTCTCACTCGTCTTCTTCTAGGTCTTTCTTCGTTATTCATGGCTATCTTTCCACTCCTTAGTCTCATACAATAAAGAGAAGAAGATTTTTTGCAAAATAGTGTAAAATAAAGGTTTTAAATTGTCAATTGCACAAAATCCCACTGGGCGTGCCAATTTGTTTGCCTGGAAAATTAGCAAACAACCGCTGATCTCTTAATTTCTGTAAAAATTAGTTTACTTGCAGGACCGATCAAACAAATCCTAGGACAATGTGCTTTAAAAGTTTTGACAATTTGTTTTAAAATAAAACCTTTTGTTCATAGTTTTCGTATACTGATAGAATTCGACTAAAATTGATAAAGATTTACTTTTAAAAGAAATGGAGAAAAACATGATAAGATTGCAAGAATGAAATTGCAGAAATGTAAAGGAAACTGTAAATGAATAACTTAGAACTTCATTAAAATGCAAGGAATAAAACTAGTGTTTTTCAAACGTACATTTTCTCAGTAACTACTCTTTTTCTCTCACACGGTTACTTTGAGTATTCTTGAGTAACTTGTACAAATTTGGAAATGCACCCAGAAATCTAACACTATGACTCCCTATTTATATACAAATGAAATAACTGTCGATAACAGCTATCTTCCCTAATGCTGACAAATGACATCCTGCATGCCTTCATGTTCTGGATGAGTTCCACGCGTCTAATCTTCAAAACGAATCTCCCTCCTAAATTTGAATTTCAAAACCTCAGTCGAACAAGGCCTTCACACCAAGTTGTCGAAGCATTTCCAATACTTAGAAAAATCTCAAAATATTTTACTCCAATTTAACACTCGTTTTCGACTGACCTTCTTTCACCAGAACTAGACTTCTGTCGAAATATTTTGACAAATATTTTAAATCTAATTCCTGAATAAAATCCAGGCGTCGAAATTAGTAGCCTACAGACATTCATACCAACCCACATTCAAAAGTTTAGGAAATCTAGCACAAAGATGTTTCGCTTAGGATGAATCAATCACTTAAGGTTGTATGATGCACAAAAGAGTATGAGATAGACATGTAAATGACATGGATCAGAACTTAAAACATGTGTTCAAGGTATGATAATGACCTCAAGTTGCCATAGAAGAAGCATGTTAAAGCATCCTTAAGAGTTACACAAATCTATACACAAGTAGTTCACTTAAGATGTAACAAACATGCTTGATCAAACAAGGCATAAGAAATCATGAAAGTATGCATATGGAATGATACAAGTCAAAAGTGAATGCATATTTAGATGTTTAATAATGATCTCAAGTCACCATAAAAGTTCTATGTTAATGCACTTGTAGAAGTCAAAACAAGTAAGGTACAAAACAAGCTTCAAACATTTTCCAAGGATTTGTAACTTGTAAGTCAAGTAAAGATGGAACACATAAAGCATATACACATGTGTGAGTACCCAAGTCAGTAGGTAAGGACCTCTAATGTTGCATGCTAAGTGTTAAAAGAATGATCACAAGGTATGTACACAAACCCTAAAAAGATTCTTTTTCAATCTTATGCCTACGTGTTCCCGGGATAGGGAAATCAGAGCGATCGTAGTTCCTCCTATTCTATGGGAACGCAAATCTGCAGAAACAGAGAAAGGGCGCGTGTTCTTGCCATGTTCGTACGCAGACCTATTTCCATTACTGTTAGCCAAGGGGCATGTCCAGACTAAGTCTCCTCTTACAATACCAGAAAATCTGCCTTTTTGGTTTGTTTGTCACAACTGTTGGGTGACTGATTATAAGTAATGTTCAAGCAAGTTTCAAGCCATTTTTAAACATCCAATGATGACCTATAAAATGAAATTACAAGGCTTTACCTCATGTCTCAACAATTTAAATCAATGAACCAAACATTCCTAATGGATTGCATGAATGCATCCTCAAAATCCAAGCAATTAGGCAAATATTAGACAAGTATCGGGTATTCAACAATGACTTAAGAGTGAACATATGAATCATGGTACAAACACCTATGGCAAGGCATCATAACAAGGCACAAAAGGTCCTATGGATTATACCTAATCATGCCAAATATTTCACTTTAAGGCAAGCTTCACAATGGTCTCAAAATTAACCCTTCTTCTAAGCATCACCAAACATATAGGCCACCAAACAATATTCAATGAAAAATAGTTAGAGGCTTCAAAAAATTATGAACAATCAACCAAGCTATGTTAAGTCCATTAGGTAATCATATACAAAGGGTGGGATCCAAATCATGAACCAAAAGCACTCAATTAATCACAAATACCAAGCATATGCCAAAGATGATCATACAAAGTAAGGTTCAAAAGATGGAACTCAAAAGCATTCCAAAACTCATGGATAATGCACCAACCAAGCATCAACATGTTAAGAAATTAAATGTCTAATCACACACCAAAAATAAGACTCAACACATTAGGGGAAGATCCCTTTTTGGAACTTGAATCACAAGATATCATGTTAAGCACACATGTCTTTCAAAAATTCATGAAAAATAGCAAAACAACTTAAAAGTGAAATTAAAATATCCAAAAACTAATTAAGACCTTCAGGGTGATGTTTGAATTATTTCAGAATTTTTAGCCAAGAGAAACTATTTTTAACATTCAAGTTTTGCACATGCACAAAAAAGAAATTAAAAATTCACCCAAGAGGCAGAGGGGGTGTCACACTAGCAATTGGTTAGTTCAGAAATTAAATGGGCTCAGGATGGGGGCGTGAAAAGCAATTTCTTTAAGCCCAACGTGCCAAAAAAATTTTTTGTTCAAAATTAGTATAATGGAAATAAGAGGGAAAAGTGGCACATGAGTAACACATGGGTCATTAATGCGTTGGCACATCTACATGCGTTGGATCAAGAAAGGTCAATGGTCAGGATTAACCACTCTTATTTCTGATTTTATTTTGAATTAAAATGAAATGTGTTGGTAAGGTGAGTGCCCGTTGGATCAAAACCACGAGCGGCCATAATCACCCTACCCTTTTCTACTCAGATTTAATTTGAATTAAAAAACAAGAGGGAAAGTGCACATGCTCCTCATGTGATTTTTTAATGTGCTGTCACATTACCAGCCATTGGATCAAGACAAATGAATGGCTCTAATTAAAACATGGGGATAACCTGAAACCCTTAGGGTTTGTTACAGGTGGCCGGAGAAGGACCTCCGGTCATCTTCTCCGGCGAGGCGCCACCGTGCCTGGAACTGAAGCAACCCAGAAATGAAGAAGCCTACCACCATTCAACGCAGAAGTCCATGTTGTTTCCAAAAATACCATAAAAATTACCATACCATGCACACACAGTGAGAATCGAAGAAAATAAATTATGATCTCAAATCTTGAACTTCACATTTTCCTAATTTCTATCCAGCAAAAAGAGCCTATGATTATAGGACTTAAATATGCAACCTATCTACATGCTTCTGATCACTTACAACCCTACTATGATGCACTAAAATTCAAGATGATTACCTGGTCAGAAGTGGAATTCTAGCTCCAAGAAACACCAGAGAACTTCGTGCAAGATCTTCAAATCAACACTTGAGGCAAAATAAATGCCTTAGAATCCTTGGTTCTCGAGAGAAAAGCAAGAATGCTTGAACTGAGATGAATGTGTAGATTATGCTATGGCGGTTTCAGGTGGATTCCTTTGCAAACAGAAGCAAGAAGAGATGATATTGATGATGATCGTGGAAGAAAATAGGAGAAACCTCTCAAGAGAAGAGAGTTTCGAAGATCTGAATTTTTTTGATGAAAAATGTGATTTTCTGGTGATTTGTGTGTAACTGAATCTAACTGAATTGGTTAGCATGGTTAGGAGCTTTATATTGGTGGTTTTTTGTTGTGGTTAAAGCTTCATCATGATTGAGAATTGGTTAAGGTGTGGTTGATGAAAATGTGGGAATGAGGGTCATGTGTTTGCACACGGGTTATCATGCTTCTATGGTGTACATGATGCATCAGGATATGTTATGACTAAGATAATGAATGGTGAGATGGATCAGTCAGAATTCTTGCACACTAAGTTTTATTTTGTCTTCTTCATGGCCATATGTGGAAAGGTTTGCATGATGTGCATGAATGGGAAGATTTTGCTTGATTTAATAAGGCAAGGATGGTGACATGGGGTGATACGCAAGAACTGCAAGAGGATGTATTGGCCTTGGTTGAATTATGGAGAGATATGGCATGGCATGAACTCTTGAGAATACCTTTCCAAGATGGTGACTTTGAGCTTGTGGATATTGATGATTATTGGAACAAATTCCATAAACTTGGTAGCGTTAAAAAGATGATGCTTAATAGAACAATCTTCATGTGAAAATCAAGATGATTCAAAGCGTTGGGCATGGAGGAAAATGGGGTTGAAAATGAGAGTCCAAGGGCTGCCATGCAAGTGACATGAATTGGTTTTGTATGAATTTTCACAAAAGTGGGTTTTTAGTGATTTGAGAAGGTTAGAACTCCATGATTTTTGATCCAAATCTCATGGTTCTTGTACCCATTTTGAAGGAAATGTTTGATACTACACTTTTCATGTTGAAGGCAAGTGGATTTGAGGCTTGACTCATGGTGGAAAATGTGCTAGAACATTGACCCAAAATTTTGGTTCTTGACACTTAGAAATTTTTTTAAGTGTTAGAATGAAAAGTTTGAAAATGCCCAACATTGATTGATCACAACTTCTTCAATAATGATCCAAGAGAGATGAATCACATATGGTTGGAAAGCTTGAAGAACACTATACAACTTTCATTTGAGAGAATTTTCCAAAAGATGCTTGCAACATGGAGAAAATGGGGCTGGAAGGTGGCTGAAACTTAAGAAAACTTTCCCAAAATGGAAAATTCTTAGAAACCCTAATTTCCCAAAATAGTAACTTTCACAACTCTTGATTTTTCTTGATTCTTTGGACATTTCTTGATAAAATTCCACCCATAGGCAATGTTTGACATGAGTATCATGATTTTGACCTTAAAAAGTCAGGAGTTGACTTTTTCCCTAATTCTCCTGATTTTCAATCAATCCTCCAATTGAAAACCCTATGAATGCAATTGATGGCCCATGTTCCAATCTTAGACACTTGGGAACATGTGGAATACCATGGAATCAAGTCTTGCCCAAAAAACAAAAAATAAACTGACTTTAGGCAAAACCCTAATTTGGTCCTCAAAAGTCAGGAGAAATTGACTGATCCTTCAGACTATAATTCCTCTAACCATGCTATAGATTGCCTCAAACCAAGATAATTCATGTGATGTGATGATGTTAAAGACCCAAGATCCTTGCTTATGAGGGTGTCCCAACATCTTTCAATCCAAAACCCTAGTTGAGGATCAACAGCTAGGAGAGTTTGATTCTCTTCGATTCACTTGCCAATTTCAAACTCTTGATGACATGGTGAACCATATGAGGTGCCTTGAGGTATGATGAGCCTTTGTGGCTTAATTATTTGAACCCTTCTTATTCTCTTTACTTTGCCCAATCTATGATACTGGTACCTTTGATACCATGCCTTAAGAATGCCAATGATGTATGTGCAATGTTTATGACCTAAATGCATATGAGATATGAAAGAATAAGCCACTTATTGGGTATAAATAGGAGGGCAAATTTTGAGGTGTTACACTAGCATATGCTTGTTCTAAGAATTTCAAATTATTTCAAATGGGTGTTAAGAGTGCCTTTCTAAATGGATACATTAATTAAGAAGTCTATGTATATCAACCTATCGGTTTTGAAAGTCATGAGTATCCTAATTATTTTTATAATATTAAAAGTGCTTTGTACGGTCTCAAACAAGCCCCTAGGGCTTGGTATGAACGTCTTAGCAAATTTTTACTAGACCAAGGATACTCAAGAGGGAAGGTTGATACAACCCTCTTTATTAAGCGTCAAGGAAAACATTCCATTTTAGTACAAGTTTATGTAGATGACATTATATTTGGATCTACTAACATGCATTTGGTCAAGGAATTTTCTAAGTTGATGCAGGGTGAGTTTGAGATGATCATGATGGGTGAGCTAACTACTTCCTTGGACTCCAAACCAAATAACTTGAAGAAGGAACGTTCGTGAGCCAAACGAAGTATTGCTATGAGCTACTCAAGCACTTTGATATGGCTAACGCAAAACCAATTGATACTACAGTGCCTACATGTGTAAACTTGGATCGAGATGAGAATGGTAAGGTCTTTGATGTAAAGAAGTATAGAGGTATGATACGTTCTCTTCTCTATCTCACCGCATCTTGACCAGATATCATGTTTAGTGTATGTATGTGTGCTAGATATCAATCATGTCCCAAGGAATCACATTTAAAATCGGTCAAGCGCATACTTAGATACATATGTGGTACTCCAAAGTACGGGCTTTGGTTTTCCAAGGGAAGTGATTGTACTTTGGTTGGCTATTCCAATTCCGACTTTGCCGGTGGCAAATCAGATAGTAAGAACACTAGTGGCACTTGTCATTTCTTCTCAAATTCCTTAGTGAGTTGGCATAGAAAAAAGCAAGTTTCCGTTGCTTTATCAACAGCCGAGGTGGAATACGTCGCAACCGGTAGTTGTTGTGCCCAAATATTAAGGCTCAAGCAACAATTACTCGACTTCAATGTTAAACTTGATCATATTCCTATTTTGTGTGACAACACGAGTGCCATTAACTTAACCAAAAATCCAGTACTACATTCACGCACGAAGCATATTGAAATTCGCCACCATTTCCTTAGGGATCATGTAGAGAAAGGTGATGTCCTATTCGAGCATGTTGATAGCAAGAATCAACTTGCCGACATTTTTACAAAACCACTTGCGACAAAACCATTCTTTAACATTCGTAAGGAACTTGGCATTCTCGATATCTCAGATCGTGTTTAAATGAAATGGTTATATGCTCTCTATATATGCTTATCTATACTTTGATTAACCATATTGAAAAACTCAAGATATGTGAGGGCATTCATCGTTCATCATCATTGGAGGTAATATCATTTCTATCTATTTGACTCATCTTGACAATATATATATACATGTTTGTACTATGTTTGGTGTGTTATCTTGGTGTTTAATTGATGGTTTAGATCCTCTTTTTAGTCCATTTTGATGTTTTGAATAAGTGTGGGCTTTCTATTTATCTTTGTGTGATGCATTCATATCATGATTTTTCATTTTTTTTTTCATGTTTTTATTGCATGCGTCGACCTGAACAGGGTATAGGTCGACTCATGCTCTTTCCAATTCGAAAATAAATGATTCTACCATGTATGCGTCGACCTAAGAGATCCTCATGCGTTGACTCATACTGAACGCTTCAAATTTTTGGAATTTTAATATGCATGTGTCGATGCATCCCATGCTTGAGGTCGACGCATCGCTTCGTGAGTGAGAATTTTTTTTTAAAATTGAAGCGTAACGGTTGACATTGGGAACTACATGTTATTCATTGTGTCTTTTCATTTCATCTTCTCATTATCATTCTCATTTACATCTTATCATTTCATTTCTCTTCACCAACAACTCTCTCAATTCCTCTACAAACCCTAAAACCCATTTCAAGAACTCTCACAATTTAGACATTTCAAGTCCAAATTAGTGAACAATTTGGTCTCTCTTCACAAATTTCTATTGCGGGTACTGTTCATCATCTCCTACAAAAGAGTTTCAATGGCATCTTCAAGAGTAATAGGAAAGAGGTCCACTCGAGCTTCTACTTCTCGAGCATCAACTTCACAACCTCCGTCTGATATTTCGGGAAACGCTATACCTTTACTTTCTGATGAACTTGCTGAGACTTATGAAAAGGATTTTAAGAAAAGGTCAGTTATTGAGAAGTTTGTTTGCGATTTGAAAGTTGTTGAACGAATGCACATTCCATAAATTATTGATATACTTAATCATCAAAAGTTCAATAATTTCCTAGAATGTGGTACAAATTATAATGAGGACATGGTCAGATTGTTTCACACTGGTATACACGGAAAGTTTCTTGATTATGACTATGGTCACAAAATAGGTGGTAAGAGTCTACAGGTTGATAGCGCTGTTTGGAGAGATCTATTTGGTATATGTCAAATTCTGTCCCCTGATCTTAACATAACTGACACCAAATTTGCTCCGGGTTATGAATTCAAATCTGCTCTAAATTCTATGTTGAAAGACCCATATCCAGAGGATGTTGTTGAAAGTGATATGTTCCCAAAATCTGTCACTACCGTTCGGTTGAAGCGGCAAGATAGGATTCTACAGTGGATTGTGGCTCATATTCTCTGACCAAAGAAGGGAGGATATTCTAGAGTCGACCAAGCCGAAGTGCACTTGGTTTATTTGCTCAAGAATAAGAAGAAAGTTAACTGGCCATACTACATTGCTAGTCGAATTTTTGCTGTGAAGGAATCAGGTAGAGGCGCAACCTTATGTTATGGTTCATTTATCCAAAGTGTATTGGATGGTGCTGGGATTGTTGTTCAGAATATTCCATACATCTCTATTTCGAGTGATCAAGAATTTAGCCAGAAGACCGTGACTTTAATGGGTTACATATGGGATCCACAAGAGAGAAGGTATGTGGTCAAGACAAAAGGCTCGGGTGCAAGGGTTCAGTATCTCAATGAGGATGAAGAGAAAAACCAAGAGGTAGATGAGGAAGCTCATCATATGGAGAGTGACCATCCTTTTGACGGTCATGATGACATTGGTTGGTTAGGTGATTCACCTGTACAGGATCCTTATGCTAACCAAGGTTGGGGAGAATGGAAACACACTAGTTGGACTAACCAAGGCTCCTCTTATATGCCCCCGTCTCCTCCTCAATATCAACCCAATAATTCTGAAGTCCTTGAGATGTTGAAGAATATGCAGATTCAACAACAGAACTTTGCAACTCTTCAAGAAGAAAGTTTTACAGCTATGCAGGGTCAGATTCAAGCCCAAAGTGATAATTTTGATTTTTTTTGCTTCCATAATTTTAAGTAGGTTTGATGCTATGGCTGAAACCGCGGCAAATCAGCATCGATCTCTTTCCATTTGCTTCAGTACGCTCAAGAGGACTGTTCTTGATTTCACTGAACGACTAGATGAGCAAAGAGCACCAAATCAGGATTATCCCTTCAGAGGGAGAGGTCACCCATATAGGGGGAGAATACCGTAGATTGGTTGAGTTGTGTTGGTGTCGTGCATGTCATTTAGCATATTATTATGTGTTTCGTTTTGTTATTTGTTTTTCTATTTTGTTTGACTTGAAATATGTAATGAACTCATTTTGATGTGTAATGCATTAAGTCCACTTCTTTATGTTTCATGTGTTATTTAATTTTCTATCTCTTGTATTAATAACATTATATGTGAATGTTTATTGATGTTTTATCTGTTGCAAAGTGTATGGTTGCGCACATATGAATATGATTTGATTACGAATGACATTTTGCTTTGCTCTTTTTGATGTTGTCAAAGGGGGAGAAATGCAAAAGCAAATGCTTCACAATGAAAGCTAATAATTTTACAAAGAGAAATGCATACAGTCATAGGGAGAATGCTCTTCACAAAGTACTCAATGTGTGGAAGATTTTGCAAAGGTTCTGCCATCATAAAAAAGGGGGAGTATGTGAGGGCAAGGTTCCTTAGTGCTTTGTTTTAATGATGTCAAAACTAGTAATATTTCGTACTTGTGTACTTTGGACGGTATCATCGCGTCTTAGCTTGCATTCATCCTTTTAATATGCATATAATAACCCATATACATGAATCTATGCATATAGGATCATCCCATATGTGAAAAATTATGCATTAGATCATTTTGGATACCTTAGGTCGACCCATACAGAGCTTAGGTCGATTCAAACATTTATAAAAATGTGTTTGTGTGGCACCTTTGCGTCAACTCACAAATGACTGGAGGTCGACGCATACTATTGGATAAACAATTTTCTAGTCTCGGGTGCTCTTGCGTCGACGCATGGCTTGGTTCAGGTCGTTGCATGTTGTGATTTTCTGCACAGATTTGCTTTCTAGAGTGTTCAGGTTGACTCATAGACTGTTGAGGTCGACCTTTCGCTCATTTAAGCATATTTTTCTGTTTCTTTGTGTTTCAAAAAGCTGTTAATTCTGTTATGTGGTCTTTGTCATCTATATATTCATATGCATCATATTTTGTACATAAACCAACAAGAAAATTGAAAATATACATTAAATTTGCTCATCATCTTCATTCTCACACTTGCATTCTTCAACAGTTACACATAATCATTTTTGTTGAGTTGTGCATTGTAGAGGTGATAACGTCCAAACATAGGATTTGTATATCTAGTTTGGGTTGATATTTCAGTGGGATTTTCTTGAATAAAATCGTTAGGGTTTTGTCCTCCAAGATCTTGAGGGATTTGGGGGTTTTTGCACAAATCTTTGCTTCATAGATTCAGCCGAGTGAAAGGCTTGAAGAACGGTGGGTTCGTTCAAGCAAGTAGCGGTAACCGGAAGATTGTGTCAAAAGATTTGGGGTCGAACGTGTAACACCCCATTTTGATTATTTAGATGTCCGGTATTATTTTTATTTGTTGGCTTTGGTTGGGTGCGTGTTTGAGTGCGTGGGGAGTGATATTAATAATATAGAAATATTATTAATTATTATTAGGATAATGGTATATTTCATGTTATTATTATTATTAGTATTAATATTGTTTTGGTTACTATTATTATTAAAATTATTTAGTAAAAATAGGACCTAATATAATTAAATTATTATTGGGTTAATGAGATTAGTGAGGGTAACTTGGTAATTAGAGCCTAATTAGTAGTAATTGGTAAAAGTTGGAGTAGTAAGAATTGTAGAGATAGAAAGAGAATAGAGAACCAAGAGAAGAGAAAGAACAAGGTGTGCTAGGGCTTGGATCATCTTCCCCAATTGTCAATTTTCGCAGGAAATTAAGCAATTATTCGAGGTAAGGGGGAGAAACGGGTTTAATATTGGTGTTTATCTCATGACCGGGTAGTGGGGAGTCCTTAACCCCGTAGGGAATTGTATGAAAAATACTGCGTTGATGAATTGTTGCATATATCTGAACTGATAATGAATTTGTGTTTGATTCGATCTGTGATTATGAGATTTTCTGCTGTTGTTGCTGTTGTATGAATGTATCTGTTGTTGTTGACTCAGATTGGGGGAAACGATTTGGGTTTTCAGGCCTGTAATTGATGTAGTAATCATAGGATGCAAATGAAAGAAGGAAAATAGAACCTAAAATCAATGTAGAAACGACTATAGGACTAATTAGAAGTGGAAACATGTGAAAATCGTAGCAGAATGCAGAATAGGGAGGTCTCTGGTGAAATGCGTAATAGATCTGGCCATACGCGTATGGGGCTAGGCCATACGCGTATGAGAGTGAAGGGAAAGGGGCCATACGCGTAAGGGCACTGGGCAGTACGCATAAGAGAGAACAATATGCGTATGGTATTGGAATATGGGAAACTCAGTGAGGAAACGTCTCTGTCCGTACGCGTAATGGCATAAGGCAGTACGCGTATGGCCTTGGGCACTGTGAAGAGATACGCGTAACAGATGGAGCCTTACGCGTATGGATGGGCGGAGAATTGAGGCATACGCGTATGACTTGGGTCCGTACGCGTATGAGCTGGCAGAGTGTAGGATTTTACCGTTTGGCGATTCTTCTCCCGTTTCGCACCCGTTTCGATTTCTAACGGTTTGAGAGGTTAGGGGTAGAAGTCAGTTGTTGAGAAACGATAATTTGGTGATGAAAATAATCAGTTTAATAATTTTTAATTAATTAATTAATTAATTGAGTAGTTGGTGTGTATGAAGTAAATGGTGTAATGTTGCGTTGTTGGTATGTATGGTGTGATCAGGAGGATCGTGTGCATGTATCTATGTCGTATACATGTGTTTATATGCATTTGGTGTCATTGCATTTCATGGTGATTGGTGGGATGGATCGTTGCTCAGGAGGAGTGTATGCGATTCATCCGTACTCCTATATGGAGAATGGTGGGGATAGATCATTGCCAAGGAGAGGTGTATGTGATCTATCTGGGTTCGATTGAATGAACCAATGAGTCGGTACCGCATGCATGGTGTTGTGTTGCATTTCATTATTATTTATTGCTGTTGATGATATTGGGCAGTAGGCCGTATTTGATAGATGATGGTGCTTGTGTATGGTGACTACCCGTTTATCATGTATTTATTCACCTATAATATTTGAACATGATTTCTCACCCCTTTGTTGTTGTTGTTGTGTCTGTGCTTCTTCGGAGGTACAGATAATCCAGGTACTTAGCTAACTTGGATATTGGTGTTGCTGATCGAGTCTATAGGAGTGCTCTGATACGTAACACGGGATTATTTTGGTGATTTCCATTTATTTGTTATTTGTTATTCTTTTGTTACGTATCTTTCTTTTGGATGATCATTTTGGTGGACCACGATTTTATGTGGGATATTTGGTGTATTTGGCAGATGGCCGTAAATTAAATAAATGAATAAATATTTCCGCTGATTCATTTCAATTAATAAAGGAGTTTTGATGTTGTTTTACTAATGTGGCATCCTACTTTATTTTGGTGCAAAAACTCTGATTATTTTCTTGATTATTGTGCTTATTTTTAAAATGGGAAAAGTGGGGTGTTACAGAACGTCTTGCGATTGAAATTAGTCGAGCGAAAGACTTGAAGATTCAAGTGAGTAGTGGTAACCAGAGGTTTGTTCGAAGCATTTGATGCACTTGATTCGGCTTGAATAAAGGGGAGAGAAGTGGATAAAATCAACATCAACTTTTAGGCTTGAGTGTATGGTGACTATAACTTCTCTTGTACAAAACTTTGCAACTTTATATTATACATATTTTAATTCTAGTTTTAGAATTGGGGGCAGACGTACCCGAAGCGAGGACGAAAAGGGAACTGCATAAACAAATTGGGTGTCGTTCTCTCTTTCTCTATCTCTTTACTTTGTGTTGTTAACATTTGTGAGATATCAATTGTTCGATAAATTTCTGTTGAATTTGTAGTGCTGAAAATCTGTTTGGAAAATTCATTATAATCATTTGGATTGTAATTGTGAAAAATTATGCACTATCTTTCATAGGAAATTAAACTTGGAGTGTTGTGCACACCAAGTGTTCGACGTATTGATCGCACATAAACTGTTCGTAAAATTGTCAAGTTAATTTTACATTTTATAATTCATTGGAAACCGGTTAATTCAAAGTGATCATTATTTGTATTAGTTAATTGGCAATGTATTGATTCGTTTTCTCATTGATTTTATTTCATTCGGTTTCGCATATCCGATCTTACCAATAACGGTTCGTTTAGATGATTTAAAATCCACGGCCGCTTCCGCACATTTTTTAAAACATTTTAAAGCGCCAAATTTTGTTAAAAATTAGTGATCTATTAACCCCTCTTTCTATATCATTTCCATCATCTAACAACATGTATGAAATAATAATTTATACAAGCTACTTAACCTAGCTAAACTGTCCACTTTGTTTATTTAATTAAGAACTAAATAATTAATTGATTTAAATTTTGAAATACACTTAATTATTTATGTTTAAAAGTGTCAAATTTTATATTAGCGTTGATATCGATAATCCATAAAATGGGATAATATGGAAACATGCTTAATTATATGAATGAACAATCTCTATCGTTTGCTTTAACTTTATATGTTTAAGTTATGTTTGAATGACTTCTTTGTCTTTTTTACTACACAACTCTTCACATAAGTGTTTTGGAATTTTGATTTGAGGGAGACCATACACCATTTTTTTCATATGCATTAGACTCAAATTTCTGAAATTCAAATGACCATATCTCTTATGTTGAATCAAATTTTGATCTTTCACTACTACAAAAAACCCATTTAACAACGGTTGGAAATGACATACAATGACGCGGGCGAAGGCGTTGTTATGTAGAGTGTTGTTGTATATGCGGTACGTACAATGACGGTCCAGTAACCGTTGTAATAAAATGGAAAACACGCTACCTATAATGACGGTTATTTTAAATACCCGTTGTTGTATGTCTTTTAATAAAATAAAAAAAATACAGCATTAGAACTACCTATAATGACGGTTATTTTAAAAAAAAACCGTTGTTGTATGTCCTTTAATAAAAAAAAATTGCAGCATTAGAACAAGAACAACAGCAAGAACATCAAGAACAACAATAAGAACAACAACAACAACAACAACAACAACAACAACAACAACAACAACAACAACAACAACAACAACAACAATAACAACAACAACAACAACAACAACAACAACAACAACAACAACAAGAAAAAGAATCAGAACAAGAAGAAGAAGAAGAAGAAGAAGAAGAAGAACAACAACAACAACAACAACAACAATAATAACAATAATAACAACAAGAACAACAACATCAACAACATCAACAACAACAACAATAATAACAATAATAACAATAATAACAACAAGAACAACAATAATAAAAAAGAACAACAAGAACAACAATAATTAAAAAAGAACACCAACAACTAACATTGCTAACTCGAGTTCTGAAATTTGGTTTAGTGGAGAAATAGAGTATCGTAACTGAAAGATGATGTTTGGAGGTAGAAGATGTAGTTCGTCTAAGTTTTAGGTTTCACGCGAATCACTAATAGTAGTGTCTTGGTAGTTGATAATCACTAAATGGACGACCAAGATTTGTTTAAGGATAGTGAATAAATTCAATATGCGCGCCACCTATAATGTTGGTAATCAGAATTGAAAAACTAAGTAAAAACTCAAAAATGCTGGTGCTGGGACTTGAACCCACGACAAGACGCTACCTATAATGACGATTGGTTTAAATTACCCGTGGTGAAAGGTCTGTCATCATTTTGAAAAAATAAGTAAAAAAAGCTACCTATTACAACGGTAGGTTTAAATACCCGTTGTGAAAGGCCTGTCAGCATTTCGAAAAAATAGGAAAAAATGATTAAATAAAATTCAGAAAAATCTAAAAACACGAAATTTAATCTAATTAGGTAAAATAAGAATTTTGAGAATTTTTTTAGAATTTTTTGAGACTATGAAAACAGTAAAAAATTCATTAAAAATAGAAAAAAGATAAATTTGGGGTTTTGAGGGTGAAGTCCCGTAACTCTTCTAGAGTACAGGACTAATGACCGCACGATTTTTCTGCTTTAGATGCACGAAACAGATCTAAAAAAGGAGACGATTTTCCCTAAAACCGATTTTTTGAAGTGCAAGACCTAAAACTAAATTATTGGCTATAATGACGGTTGAAAACATACCAGTGGTGAAAGGATGTCAGAATTTTGAAAAAATATGTAAAAAACCATAAATGTTGGTGCTGGGACTTGAACCCATGACCATGCGCTACCTATAATGACGGTTTTTTAAATACCCGCTGTGAAAGGCCTCACATTTCACCACGATTTGAATATTAACCGTCATTAAAAGCCTTTTAATGAGATTAGAAAAAAGCGCGCATCTATTACAACGGTGTATAGGCAATCTGTTGTAAGCCAGGCGTTGTTGTTTGCGTGTTTTGTAGTAGTGTTTAATAGTGATTGATGCAATACATTGATGATTAATCATGTTGATTATAATTTTCAAAGTTCTATTGTTTGACAGATGTGCCTTCAAAGTTAGTTTGGTTTGGAACTTACATGAAATACCTTCAACTCATTATCTTATAGCTTCATGGTGTAGTTCTTTTCAAGTAGTTGGCTTAAGTTTATCAGGTTACTTGAAACTGAAGGAAGATATAACCCATCACTTATGATTGTTTTTTGTCCATATTTTCTCTACATAAAAATGTTCCCCATACTTTTATATGTGACTTTGCTATTATTAATAAATATAATGGACATTCTTACTGATTTATGAAGTTTGATTGTAATGTGTTTACCGTAACCCGTGTCAAAACACCATACATTAGTTTTATCATGTGTAAAATGTGTACTGGTCATTAGTATGAAATCATCAGAATCTTTATTTCCTACATGAGGAAACATTGTTTCTTATTTATTACTCACATTATATTCTTTATCTTACTAGAAATCTCTTGCATAGTGGCCAAACTTTTGGCAACGATAGCATTTAATTTCCTTCATATCCACATTCTTCTTGAATTTCTTGTTGTGAGAGGCCCAATTCATACTTGTCTCTCCTTTCATATTTGAATTCTTGCCATCTCATTAATCATTCCACTTCTTCTTCTACCATTTTTATTTCTCTTTTTTTATCTTTGAGACATATTTTTTCATCTTCTTGAATAACTTGTCTTGCAGAACATGTTTTGTGACATTCTGATAGTTTCTCTACACTAACCTTAAATCGGGGGCCTCCAATGATGCTTGGAATATATACTTGCCAAAAAATACAATATGTGACAACCCCTTTTGATTAAGGGTTGTCATAGGCTTTAGGGATTGTTGTAGGGTTGAGAGCTAGCTCACTTATGGAGGTGAGAAGTTCTGTGTATATAGTATTTGTGTGAATATTCAATTGTCCTTCTCGACTTTAGGAATGAGGTATTTAGTTCACCTTTATAGTTGTATTAGTTCTAGATCCTAGGGCCTTTAGGAATAACAACCAATTTCGAGAGATTATTGGAATGGGTAGTTAGTTCACCATTATTCAGGAAAACATGGTTAATTTCCCCATGACTTCTTCCACATTGTTGTGGACTACGGACACGTCACCTTCCTATTTTCCCGCATCGGGCGAGTTATTCAAGAAGTGGGTGATGTATTTAATAAAGGGGTGTCTCATATAATAAATAGAGGATCAATCTTGGAAATGAACAATCAGGGAGGCATTGTGGGCGAGATGGTACATGATTTGCCTCCCACGTTGCTCTTTGTAGGTACCTAGAAAATATACCAATATGCAATCCCTTAAGCACGAGGGCTTGAAAATGGAGAAGTGGTGTAGTTTCATTTTCTTTAGAATTGTTCATATAGAGCCTTAAATGGAGAAAATTAGGCGAAACTTAAGTTAAGTTCGTCAAGAAAGACTTTAGTTGAGTCCCATTAGCGAGACTTAAGTTGAGTCCCTCAAGAGAGACTTAAGTTCAGTCCCTTGGGCGAAACTTAAGTTGAATCCCTCAGGCGAATATTTAGTTCATTGCCTTTGGTGAGAAATCATTGAGTCCCTTAGGTGATATTTACGTTGATTCTCTCTAGAGAGACTTAATTTGGGACCCTCAGGCGATAATTTAGTTGAGCCCTAGATGCGAGACTTTAATTGAGTCCCTATGGAGATAATTAAGTTGATTCCCTCGGGTGAAACATTAATTAAATCTCTCTGGCGATACTTAAGTTGAGCCCTTCCTGTGAGACTTAAGTTGATTCCCTAAGGCGAGACTTTAGTTGAGTCCCTCTGGAGAGACATAAGTTGAGTCCCACATGTGAGACTTTAGTTAAGTTCCTCTAGTGAAACTTAAATTGAGTACCTCATCTGAGAATTTAGTTGAGTCCCTCGGGCGAGACTTTAGTTGAGTCCCTCAAGCGAGACTTTTGTTGAGTCCCTCTGGAGAGTCTTAAGTTGAGTCTCTCTGACGAGACTTAAGTTGAGTTCTTCAGGTGATACTTTAGTCTATATAGGAGATATCTCACTGAGATAGTGTTAATATTGTTCCTGGGGTGGCAAAGACATTTTTCAGTGCAGTCAAACATTTATAGTGCCCTTTTGAACGCGACAAGGATCTTCATGTTAAAGTCCAACATTTATATTGCCTTTTTGAAGGCAATAATTATCTTCTTATGGAAGTCCAACATTTATATCACCCTTTTGAAGGAGGCAGGGGTCTTCTTGTGGAAGTTTAGCATTTAAATCGGTTGTAGAACAAAATAAAATTGCTATAAATAACAATAAAGGATTTTCAAAGAGATTCATACATCGGTAGGCAACTCTCCAATTGACTTTAATAAAATCTTAGGTTAACTGAGTTCCAAATTCTAGGAAAGAGTCGTCCATCTAACTCTTCAAGCTTGTAGATTCTATGAGGAATCTTCTAATATATGTGATATTGTCCTTCCCAATTGGGTTATAGTTTCCTCTATTGGGTGAGCATGATGAATTATCTCAACACCAAGTCACCCTTCTGCATTTTCCTTACAATCAGTTCATAGTTGTAATTTTTAGCCTCCCTCTATTTGGTGGTGAATTCTCGGATATGGGAAATACCTCTTGTTTCGTTGATTAGGTCAGTGGCACATCTTAGCCCTATCTTGCTCTCTTTTGCACTAAATTATGAGTGTCGCCACGAGGGCATGCCAATTTAATAGGCAGCTGGCGTCTGCCCCGTATACCATGGTGAAGGGAGTCTCTTTGGTAGTTGAATGAGGCATGGTGTTGTAAGACCACAACACTTCATGTAGCTAATCAACCTAAATTTCTTTGGCATTATATAGCTTATTCTTGATCCCCTTAAATATTACCTTGTTTGTGGATTATGCTTGCACATTTTTCATTCGGATGGACAACGAAAATAAATTTTGTTTGCCCACCTAGGTCACGAGAGAAATCAACTATGTTAGTATTGAAAAACTAAGTTCCATTTTCCAAAATAATGACGTCTGGCAAATTGAACATGCACATAATCCTCTACCAATAAAAACAGAGGTCCCTTTCCAATGTGATCTTGGAGATGGCTTCAACTTTTATTTACCTTGTGAAATAGTCCACTTCAGCTATGAGAAACTTTAGTTGGTCGATGCAAAGGGAAAATGGCCTAGAATGTCAACACCCCATTCATAAAATCTCCAGGGCGTCGTAAGAAAATGAAAGAGCTTAGTTGTTGCTAATGCAGATTGGCATGCCTCTAACGTTTGTCGTATTTCTTAACGAAAAACATATTGTACTTCATTAGGATATGCCAATAATAGACCTCCCTTTGAAACTTATGGTCCAGTGATCATTCACCAATGTGACTACCACACACCCATGACATACTTCAACAAGGATAAGGGCAATTTCATGTTCCCCCCGTCACTTTACCATAGGATAAGCCCTTCCCATTTTGTAAAACCTCCCAAACATCATAGTGTACTTTGCTATGCACTTACAGATCTTCTTTGCCTCTAACTAATATTGTGGTAGTTCATCAGATTATATAAAGTGTATTATGGGTGTCATCAAACCAGTGGTTTGGGTGAATTCGACAATGTTGGTTTCATTGCTTCGATACTAGGTGCAACAACATCTCCTAAATCACAATGCGGTTGTATCCTGTTTTCTTTGAGTTGGAAAGCTTAGACAAAAAGTATGTGCTAAAATTATGCTGCCTAAGCACATACATTATCTTGAAAGCTTTATAACGATCTGACAAGTCACATATGATTTTTTTAGATCTTTGACGAGTTAGGGCTTCTTCGTTTGATATTCCCAAGAAACTTAATTTTCCACCAATTGGGAGTCACTTTTGGATTTAAAATTTGACGCGCTTACCTCGAGGTTGAGGGTCATGTCAGCGATGAAAGATTCATATTCATTCTGCTTGTTGCTAGCCTTGAACTCAAACTTCAATGATTACTTGATCAACATATTATCTGGTTCTTCTAACATTATCCCTACATTAGTTCCCTTTAAGTTATAGGCATCGTCTCCTGATAGTGTCCATGTAGGGCGACCCTCCTTGTCTATTGGATTTCAAATATGGCTTGATGTCGGGTATCGGCACCTTTAAACACCTTGCTAAAAAATAAATAGATTGCTCCACTTTATATATTTCTTGGACGACTAGTGAGCTCATCGTCTAGTCAATAATGGGCAAATAAAGGTATATGGACAAACCTGGTACTAGTCATGTTAGGATAGGCAACGACGCTATAAAGGACTTTAAGTTTTAGAACACATCCTCGCATTGGTTCATCCATTTTAATTTTTTATTTTTCTTTAAAGTGGAAAATAAGTGGAAATCCTTGTCACATGCACAAGAAAGAAAATAGATAAGGAGGTTAGGCGCCCTGTTAGTTGCTGGACATCCTTAACATTGGAAGGACTCTTCATATCAATTATGGTCTGACACTTGTATGGGTTCGTCTATATACCTCTCTTAGTTAACATAAAACCAAATAGTTTTCCTACTTGCACGATAAACAAGCACTTGATCGGATTTAGGTGCATATTGTTGTCCCTATCTAACTCTAGGATATCTTCTAACTTTGCAGTGTGACTCTCCCCTGCTAAGGTCTTCACCATCATGTCATCAATGTAGCCTTCTAGGTTGTTCCCTATATCCTTTGAGAACATTGCATCCATGAGTCTCTGATAGGTAGCACATGCATTCTAAATCCCAAAAGGCATGACATTGTAATAATAATTGTCATGATTTAACATGAATGTTGTCTTGGGAACGTCCACGGGATCCGTCTTTATCTAGTTGTATATGAAGTAGGCATCTGTGAAACTCAATGTTTTGTCCCATGGAGATCTGTCAATCAAATGATCTATTTTGTAAAATGGATATAGATCTTTCGAACATGAAACATTAAGATCAGTGAAGTTGACACACATGCGTCACTTATTTGATTCCTTCCTTACCAAGACTATGATATTTAGTTAAGGTGTGTATATTACCTTTTTTTATAAAACTAGTGCTTGTTAGCTCCTGTACTTCTTCATCAATAGTCGCTCTTTTCTCCTCGCCAACCTTTTGTTTACTACGAGAAATTGTTTTCATAGTGGGATCAATGGCAAACTAATGGCACACCATCTTGTACTTATGTCAAGTATATCATAGGGTACCCATGCGAACACATCGATGTTCCTCCTAAGCACAGTGACCAACTTCTCTTATTTATATTCAGATAAAAAGGTGTCTAGCTTGGTGACTTGGTGGTCCAAGGGCTCAATATAGACTTCCTCCAAGTCATATGTCGAAGTGAGCTTTTCATTTTGGTCCCTAGTTTAAGGTCCCAGCTTGCTACATCTGTGCCATGTGCTTCTGGGTGAGGGTGACACCCTGTGTGACATTCTCCCTCCTACATTTTTAGGTTGTTCTAATAGCATTCTTGGGCAGCCTCTTGGTCCCTCGAGCTAGACTAATCTGCCCATCAGGTAACGGGTATTTTAGGCTCAAATGAATAGTGGACAAGACCACCACTAATAAGTTGAGGGTGAACCTCCCCAGGATGAAATTGTAGGGATACAAGGTATCCACCACGAGATATTTTACTTTAATCATTTTGGGGTTTTCCTCTGAGGCAAACGTTGTTTCCAGCAATATCTGCCCCTTAATTATATATGTTTGCCTGACATACCAACTAGAGAACCTTGGAATGCTCTGCTTTTATTTGGGTCAAGTTGAAGCCTTTGGAAAGTACTCTAAAATAAGACATTTGTTGTGCTAACATTGTCGATCAACAATTGCTTCACATCTTAATTATTATATTGTATTGTGGAGACCATGGGATCATTGTTGTGGGGAAGAACACCAACATAGTCTTCATTCGAGAAAGTGATTATGGATTCTCGTTCTCTCCCCGAGATTTTGGTAATGTCATCAAGTGTGATGTTTACTATTAAAAATTTTCTGGTATACTTTCTCTGTGAGGGATTAGAGTCTCCCTCGTCGAAGAAATTCCCGGAGATGGTGCTGACAACAGTCTCAGAGCTTTGCTTAAACATCCTCATGAGAATATAGTGAAATTAAATGATAGGTAAAAATCAGTGTGGCCCATGTCATTTTTACCAGGCGCAATAGTGGGCACCAATTGTAATTTCTAAAAGTACAATATATGTATAATATGTAATTTTTAAGGGTTATCAGAGGTTTTAGGGATTTTTTAGGGTTAAGAGTTAGCTCGTGTATGGAGGTGATGAGAAGCTATATGTATCTAATATTTATGTGAATATGATATTGTCCCTCTCAACTTTAGGCTTGATGTATTTATAGTTGTATTGAGCTTGGATCCTAGGGCTTTTGGGAATAGAAACCACTTTTGAGAGAAGGTGGGAATGGGAAGTTTGTCCTCTGTTATTCAGGAGAGCGTGATCAATTTCCCAATTACTTCTTACATGCCTTTATGGACTAGGGACACATCACCTTCCTATTTTCTCGCACCTGACGAGTTATTTAAAAGTGGATGACATATTTAATAAACATGTATCACATCTAGTAAAATAGGCGATCGATCTAGGAAACAAGAGATCTCAGTGAGCATTATGGGCAAGATGCTACACCATTTTCCTCCCACATTTCCCCTTGTGCGCCCCTCACAAATATACCAATACATAACTCTTCAAGCTTTATCTCAAACGAGTCCTTAAAATCTTCGATTGCCATAACTATGTGATCAAATTTATGAGTTAAGACTCTCAATACTTTCTAAACCTTTTGCAATTCATTGATCTTCTTACTACATGATTTCATTTGATAGGTTAGCAACACAATTATTTAGAAGAAATCTACAACTGCCTCATAATCATTCATCTATGTTTTCACATATATCTTCCTCAAACATTGAACAACTTCACCTTCTTCAATATCTCATTACATCCATACAGATTCTTGAGTGTATCCCACGCACCCTTAGTCGTTTCTTTCTTAATAATATTCTCAAAGATGTTTGGATCGATACATTAATCGATCAAGACCAAGTCTTTCCTATCTTTCTCATTCAATTCATGACGAACAACCTTATATGCCTCAGCTGTACTTGCTTCCAATGTCGCAAAGCTAACATTCATGATTTCAAAAACATCTTGAAATTTGAATATGGCATTCATTTGCACGCACCGCCTATCACAATGTTTTTCTTTGAACAATGATAGAGTAGAGGTTGTGCTTCTATTTTCCATTGATTGAAGCTTGGATTGAACCAGTACTCTTGATGCCAATCTGTTGGGATTATTTGATTCACAATTTAATGAACATAAGAAAAAAGTCATGAAAATTAAGAGACATGCAAAGTGTAATTAGAAAGAAAAATTTGAGATTAATGATCTAATGAGATCAAAATAATTGAAAAGAGTATATATATAGATATAAAGTAACAAACCAACTAAATTTCAAAATGTCAATATGTGATCGTTTGTTTATCTTGTAAGTCACTTACTTGCAACATAATTAAACTGCCAATACAACTGAATTACATTTGATTCCAATACTTTAAGTTAGTTACTTAAATATAGTGCTCAGTAACGACTTCATCTTAACTGTCTTTTGTATATTAAATTGTTAAAATTTTTGTTTTCTTTGCATTTTAGGTATTAGTTAGAGTTGTTATTGCTAATTGATCGTGAAGGCTGGATCAGATCCTGTAAAAGTGGGCCACCAAGTACGTCTGAGGTGCTGGTCGTGTGAGGAGGAAAAGGGGGGTGTACCTGCAAGGTACTCTGACGCTCAAGTAAGAAAGGGTAAGAGAAAAGGGGCAAGTACAAAGTATGAGTTCGTAGGGTGAATATTGGATACGTGACCCTCTCAAGTGAGAGGGTTTATATAGAGCCCCCAGCGCGTGGCCAACGGTCCTATTTTCGGGGCGAAATAACCGTTTTCCCAAAGAATAGGTAACTACCCAAACTAGCCGTTATATCGGGCAGGGTGCCCAAAACTAGCTGTTATGTCGGGCATAGACACAGTTTCGGGCACCTGCCCATAGCTGTTCGGGGAGTGGACGAGCTGTGCGTAACGGGCATTATTTCTGGGGAGGAGCGGTGCAGTCCCTGCCCGGTTGGAGGGGCAGAAAGGTAACTTTTTCCCCTTTGTGGATTGGACTTAGGCAATTTGGGCCGCTCTGAAGTAGAAGTGGATTGGGCCATGTCTAGCCATTGGTCTAGTCCAGAACAGGAGCCCCCCAAGTCGTAGCTCCCGAGCATGGGAGTGATGACTTAAGGACAGCGCGTTGCTCCAGGGAGCTAGCGTGAAGTCGTCGTTCGATGACGAGGAAGGCCGCATCGGGGCTGCCGCGACTGGTGGTGTTCGTGACCCCTGGTGTCCGTGGCATTCATGACCGTGACCGTGTTGCTCGTCGTCCGGGGAGACTAACGGTTAGTCAGAATTGGAAACGTTAGGGTGCCACGTGTGCCTAGAGCTCCGTGTAGCAGTTACTAGGCAATGATGGCTAGTTAATAGCCATCATGACCTACGAGCGCGTCCACTGCACGTGCCCCTCTGTATAAAAGGGGAAAGTCTATCTCATTTTGGACTTTTCACTCTCGCTTTCCTTCGTCTTCCTCAGAGCGTTTGCCCGTCACCTTCGTCTGCTACTCCGACCACCGCACCAAGCTTCGAGCAACCACTTTTTGTCTTCTTAAATCAAGTAAGTTTCCGATTCTGTGCTTGTTTTAACTCTTTTTGGGTGGTCAATGGTAGATTGCATGCGGTTAAGGATAGGTTTAGAGGATGAAGTAGATTAGTTTCCGGTGATTGTTGGTGATGGACGGTGGTCGTGCCATTTTCCCACTTCTGACATGTCACCGGATGTGTTAGCATGTTATAGTGAGGAGGGCGGTTCACGGCGTCGTTGCGACGGCGATGCACGTGTACCCGTCGTGATTGTTCATCTTCTGAGTGGGTGATGAATTTTACGGTCGAATATTCCAAGATTTCGGTGAAGCTTTGCGGTTTCCGTCGAAGCTTCAAACGGAATCTGGGTATAAGTGCGGGGAAGCTCCTCGCTTGGGGATGATTTGTTTCGAGCGTCTCCTCGCGGGGAGGTCCCAATTTTTCTTCTGATGTTAGGGCATAGGCCGGGGACGTTGTCCTTAGCCCTCTGCGCGCCCTTTCACTTGACTAGCGATGGAAGGGTGGATTTGATTTATTGTCGAATTGACTTTTTTCTTGGCTTTTCAAGTGATCGATATGGCGACGGGGCCAGATGGAGAGATTATCTTAGATTCGTCAGAGGAAGAAACAAGTTCTTCGGATAGTAGTAGTTCGACGGCTTCGAGTACCCCCAGTGAGGTCGGGGAGGAGTTGGAAGATATGGACGAGGACGTCGTCGAGGGTTCCGTGGAGGAATGGGAGGTGGCCGAACCTACTGAACATGTGTCTACTTTTGCAAACTACTTGGGGGACGTCTTTACGGAGGTCGGGCCAGAGGGGGAGTGGAAGGTGCACTTTCCCTCTGAGGATGATCGAGTCTGCACGAATTATGAGGACCGCTTTGCGATGTATGAGTATGCCTTCAAGGAGCTGGGTCTGAGGTTGCCGTTCACTGATTTTCAGCAGTCGGTGTTCGTGCACTTGAAGTTGGCCCCCACGCAACTGCACCTAACTCGTTGGCCTTCATCCGGGCGTTCGACCTGGTATGCGAGTACCTCGCCATAGGGGCTACTCTTCCTCTGTTTTTCACCATCTTCCATCTTTAAAGGCAGCTGTCGGGGAGGCAGTATGGTTGGGTCTCTTTGAAGCAGCCTTGCAAATTGTTTAAACCATTTTCGGAGTCGATACGGACGTTTAAGGAGTGGTACTATGTTATCGAGCCCGTGTCCAAAGCTGCCCAGGATAGTACATATGTCTGGGAGCTCGAGGTTGACGAGGATGGAAATGACCTGCGCGACGAGACGGGGACATTTATTGGGCAAAGAATCTACAAGTTCCCCATCCACTGGGCACCTGACCATTTCGCCAAGAGGCCCAGTGACTACGTTCTCCAATCGCACGAGCTGGCGTACGAGGAGTTGGTGAAGTACGTTAACTCCTTCCAGCTTGCGGAATGCTGGACGAACAAGGGTAACCTGGTCTTCGAGGAGGACGGTAGTCAGAGGGTTGAGTACCGGTTTATCAACACCAAGGCACTCCTGGAGTGCAAGACTCCTGCGGAAGTCGAGAAGCTACTTGGTAGTCTTAGTTATTTTAGATTTGCTCACATTATTTCTTTTCCTCGTAACTAACATGTTCGACTTTGTTTGTGCAGGTGAGATGCCTCAGGCCCATGAAAGGGTTGTGAAGAATACTCTTGCGAGGAACAAGGCCGGAGTGGTTCCTCTGAAGTCTCGATTCGCTGGTGCGCGTGCTCCCACTCCGGTTCAGTCTGCTGTGGGGCCCTCTTCTCCCACTCCCGCTCCCCGAGGATCTCCCCTGCCTTTGACCGAATGATCCAAGAGGCCAAGGGTTACTGACGCTGTGGATCTCACCCGGGTACCGGAGAAAGGGAAATTCGAGCTTCCTCCTTGCATCCTTGATATGAGATTCTTTGAGGGGAACTATTTGGTCCTGCCTCGGGCGGAATCTCTTCGTTTGGAAAGCATGGACCGCCCAAGCAAGAGGGCGTTGGTGGCTCAAGATGCTTCAACTTTGGTTAAGATGCTGGAGATGGCAGTCGTTTATGCTGAAGGGGACTCTGCAACTGAGTCCGAACTTAATACTTCCCAAGCTACCATGGTGTCCCTCAAAGAAGAGGTCAATAGTGCAGATGATGCTCGGAAGAAGGCTGAAGAGGAGGTGGCCAGGTTGAAGAAAGAGAATTCTACGCTCGCTGCAGAGAAGAAGGCGGCCGAGGAGCTGGTCCAGCAGCTAAGGGCGGTCAATGCTCAAGGCGAAGATGAGCTTGAAGATGTGAAGGAATTAAAGACAAGGTCCGAGCTGGTCACCCGTATGTTGATGGCCGAGGATGACAGTATCGCCGTCGCGGATGAATCCTTCAGAAACGTCGTGTCTCAACTGCGGGTGGTGAACCCCGAGCTTGACTTCTCTGTCGAGGGTACCCATTATCTGGCGCATGTTAACGATGGTTGGATCGTTATGCCTGCTGCCCTCCTTGAAGAGAATGCCGAGGACCAGCCTGCGGAGAACCAGGATTCTCAGCCAGATCCTGCCGTGCAGATGGACGAGTGAGGGGTTTTCTTTATGTTGTGGTAATTTGTTGGGTCTGCGTGCCGCGTAATTGTTGTAACTTATTTTGGGGGCATGACCCCCATTTTATGTAATCTAGCACAATCATGGTCCTAGTGGCCACTTATTATATTAACTTATATGCCCGGTCTTGGTGGTCGGCTCTGTTATTTGCATGGTTTTACTTGTTTTTATTTTCTGCTAAGTGTTGTACTCATGCTTGTTATGAATGTATGTCTGCCCGTGATAGGGAGTATTTGACTCATGTGAAGTTTTAAGGGATTGCTCGTGGTAGATGTGTTCGGCAGTGAGGGGTACTGGTCGAACGACCGAGGAATGTCCTGGCGGGGATGCGGAGCTCAGGTCGCGTTTGAGGCCTGAGTTTGCAGCGTGAACGTCCCATCACGAGCTGGAGTTCTGCCAATCATGGTACTTTGACGACGGCGATGCTCGATCGAGGACCGCCGTTGAGCAGTTACTCGGCTCGTTCCTGAGCGGGGTTCTGCTTTGTCGGTATGCGACGCTTGTACCTAGGCATGCATAGTGGTCGGTAGCTAACATTCGTCATCGTGACGGGTCAAACCGAGAATTAGGGCCTTAGATATAGTATTGTTTTAGATTTTCGGCGTTCCATGGTCGAGTAAGTTCTTCCCCGTTGAGATGTTCTAGGTTGTAGGCCCCATTCTCCGTTTTTGCTCGGACGCGATAGGGTCCTTCCCAGTTGGCTGCTAGTTTGCCTTCGCGAGAGTCTTTGTGGTTTCTCCTTAGAACAAGGCTCCCCACGTAGAAATCTCGTCGTATCACCTTGGTGTTGTGCCTGACGGTAATTTTTTGTTTTAGCGAGGCTTCGCAGAGGGCCGCCCCAGTTCGGATTTCCTCGACGAGGTCGAGTTCTTCCCTTAATGATTCGTCGTTCATCTCCTCGTCTAGGGACGACTTTGTTCGCCTGGAGGGTACGTGAACTTTGACGGGGATTATATCCTCGTATTCGTACGCTAGACAGAAAGGTGTTTCCCCGGTTGTAGAGTGTGGATTTGTGCGGTATGCCCATAGCATACTGTGCAGCTCCTCGACCCGAGCCTTCTTCGTTTTGTCCAGCCTTCGTTTGAGGCCTCGAAGGACGACCCGGTTCACCGCTTCGGGTTGCCCGTTTTTCTAGGGATGTTTGACGGATGCGAAGTGTTGCTTCGTACCTAGCTGGGCGACGAAGTCCTGGAACTTCCTGTCCGTGAATTGTGTCCCATTGTCCGTGACTATCGCCTGGGGGACGCCAAAACGTGCAAAAATGTTTCGTTTGTAGAAACGCAGTATATTGAGGGCAGTTATTTTGGTCAGAGCCTCTGCTTCTATCCATTTCGTGAAGTAGTTTATGCCCACTATTAGGTATTTGTTATGATTTGATCCTACTACGAAGGGTCCAAGGATGTCTAGGCCCCACCAGGCAAATGGCCACGGGGAGGACATTGCCTTGAGCTCGTTAGGTGGAGCCAGGTGCATGTCCTCGTGCCGTTGGCATTTATCGCATTTCTTCACGTGTTCTTTCCCATCGTGCTGCATGGTAGATCAGTAATACCCTGCTCGGAGGGCCTTTCGGGCAAGGGACCTTCCACTGAGATGTTGGGCGTTGATCCCCTCGTGGATTTCGCGCAAGATGTGTGCGACCATTTCTTCCTCGACACACTTGAGCAGTGGAATGAAGAATCCTCGCCTGTAGAGTTTATCCTCGACTAGGACGTAGGAGCAAGCTCTTCGCCTAACTACGATGGCCTCTTTTGGGTCGGACAGAAGTTCGTCTTTAGCGAGATAGTTGTAAACAGGGGTCATCCAACAGTTGTTGTCGCCGATCACCTGTACGTCGAGGGTCGGGGAGGCCTTCTCGATACTGGGTCAAGGAAGTACCTCCTGTATGACGGATTTGTTTCCGCCTTTCTTCTTTGTGCTGGCTAGTTTGGATAGAACGTCTGCTCGCACGTTATGTTCGTGGGGAACATGTTTCACTTCTACTGTTGCAAACTTCGCCATTTCCTTTTTGACCAGGGCTAAGTATTCGATCAGGTTGTCATTTTTGGCTTGATATTCTCCTCGGACATTAAGGGCCACGAATTGTGAATCTGTGCAAATGACGACTTCTTCTGCACCCAGGTCCTCGGCTAGGCGTAACCCAGCGAGGAAGGCCTCGTATTCAGCCTGGTTGTTAGAGGTTGGGAAGGACAGGGTGAGTGATACTTCAACGATGATTCCTTCGTTGCTTTCCAGTATGATGCCCGCACCACTCCCTGTCGAGCTTGAGGCACCGTTCACAAAAATGGTCCATTTGTGCGTTTCGCTCGTGGGGGAGTCTGCGAATGTCATTTCTGCGACGACGCCGGCCAGAGCCTGGGCTTTGAGAGCTTTCCTGCCTTCATACCGGATGTCAAATTCGGATAGTTCAAGCGACCATTTGAGCATTCGACCGGCCATGTCTGGTCGTCCCAGTAGCTGTTTTATGGGTTAATCTGTTCGAACCACGATCGTGTGGGCCAGGAAGTAGTGTCTTATTCTTCTGGCTGCATTGATGAGGGCCAGAGCCACTTTCTCTATTTGTTGGTATCTTAACTCTGGTCCTTGTAGTGCTTTGCTCGTGAAATATATGGGCTTCTGTCCGTCAGGAGTCTCGCGGATGAGAGCGGCGCTCACTACTTCAGTTGCTACGGCGAGGTATAGGTACAAAGTTTTGCCATTGTCCAGGCGAGAGAGGACTGGTGGTTCTGAGAGTGCCTGTTTCAGATGGAGAAGAGCCTTGTAACATTCCTCGGTCCATTCGAATGCTGCCTCCTTGCAGAGGAGTTTGAAGAATGGTAGGGCGTGCTGGGCAGATTTGGCCACGAAACGAGATAGTGCCGCAAGCATCCCGTTGAGGGACTGGATGGATTTCTTTGACTTGGGCATTGGAAACTCGGAGAATGCTTGGCAATTATTGGGATTGGCCTCGATTCCCCATTCTGTTAGATAGAAGCCAAGGAACTTCCCTACCGGACACCGAACGTGCACTTCTCCGGGTTGAAACGCATTTTGTATTTTCTGGCCTGTTCGAAGACCTTCCTTAAGTGGGCAGTGTGGGATTTTACGATCATGTCGTCCATGTAGACTTCGAGCATGTCCCCTATCTCTCCCCGGAAGACCTTGTTCATCATTCTTTGATAGGTCGCTCCGGCGTTCTTCAGGCCGAAGCGCATTATGTTATAGTAATAGTTACCCGATTCGGTCATGAAGGCTGTGTATTTTTTGTCGACCATCGCCATTAGAATTTGATTATAGCCTGAGTAGGCGTCCATGAATGATAAAAGTTTAAAACCAGAAGAATTATCAACAAGTTTATCAATATTGGGGAGGGGATAGGCATCCTTCGGGCATGCCTTGTTAAGATCGGTGTAATCAATGCACATTTTCCATTTTCCATTAGATTTTTTCACGAGTACAACGTTGGACAGCAAGTGGTGTACTTGGCCTCTGAAATAAATTTGGCCTCGAGGAGGTCCTTTACAGCTTTTTCTGCAGCCTCCGTTTTCTCCGGAGACTGCTTTCTCCTACGTTGTGTTACGGCCTTGACGGCCGGGTCAATTTTCAGTTTGTGGTAGGCGACGGACGGGTCCAAGCCGGGCATCTCGGCGGCGCTCCAGGAGAAGAGGTCGGTGTTCTCACAGAGGCAGGCTTTGAGCTGCTTCCTTGCAATGTCGGACTGGTCTGCTCCAATCTTCACTCCACGTTGAGGGTCGTCGCCGAACAGAACGATCTCGAAGTTGCCATCCGGGATTGGGCGCATCGGACTGGAGCTGCTGCTGGCCGATGTAGGCGAGTTGGCTGAAGCTGCTCGTTCCTCCTGTTGGTTTTCTTCGGGGAAGCGGCTGTCGAGGTCGATGGAGTCGACCTAGGGCAGAGGTTTAGCTTCCTTGGAGCTGCTTGGCAATGCTAGCTTGCTCGACGCTTTTGCTTTTGACGCAATGGCGTTGAGCCCCTTTACGGCTGCTTCGAAACACCGTTGTGCAACCTCGATATCGCTGTGGAGGATGGTGACCATCCCTTTTGAAGTGTAATACTTCATCTTGAGGTGGACTGTTGAAGGCACTACTACCAACTAGGCCAAAGTTGGTCTCCCGAATATGCACTGGTAAAATGACAGGCAGTCGATTACCAGAAATTGTACCTTGACGGATCTGGCCGACTTAGCTGATCCGAAGGTTACGATCAATTCGACGTATCCCCATGGTTTGGTCACTGATCTGTTGAATCCCTGCAAATCAGACCCCACGTAGGGGGTAAGGTGTGATTCGTCCAGCTGAAGTGTTGAAAACAGCTGGGAGTACATGATGTCGACCGAGCTTCCCTGGTCGACGAGGATTCTGCAAACGTCGAAGTTCGCCATTCGGGCTCTGACGAGCAAAGGTATGCTTGAGTTTGGAGACCCCCCAAGGAGCTCTTCCCGGTAGAAGGAGATGGGGATAGAGCCTCTCTGGGTCTGATCGAGCGTGGTCACCTTATTGGAGCTTGTGTTGATCAGATGCTCGAATTTTCGTTTCACGGAGCCCACCGTGACTTTGTTGAAGCCCCCGTCGGAGATAACCATGGTGGAGGGAAACGTCTCCCACGGGCTGTGGGCCGCAAAATAAGCAGGGGCGTTGAGCCCGTCCGGGACGTGGAAGTCTTCTAGTCGTGATATGGGCATAGTGATCTGGATGTTGGCTTCATCCGAGGAGGTTATTTCTTCCTCTATCTTCTTGGACTCTTGGGCGTCCTGTCGAGGAGTGTCCTTCTTCTTTGTGAACTGTTTCAGGTGGCCGTCCCTGATCAGTATCTCAATAGCATCCTTCAGATGGATGCAGTCTTCAGTAATGTAGCCGTGACTCTTGTGGAAACGGCAGTACTTTGATTTGTCTGCGTTGGGTCTGGCCGACAGTTGTTTGGGGAAGCGGACCCCTGCCTGTTTGAATTTTGAGTTCGGACACTCGGACAGTGTCTTTTCCCTGGAGACGGTCAGGGGGTATAGTCTTGGAATCGCCCGGAGGGTCCCTTGTTGTCGCAGGATTCCCGAGGACGGTCCTCGCGCCTCCTTTCGCCACGACGAGATGTTGAGGCTTCCTCGCCTCTGGAGGCCCGAGTGTTCTCCTGATGGCGTGATGCTCGGAAGTTTCTGGCTACAACCTTCTCTTCGTACTGAATGTGCGATTGGGCTTTGAGGAGGAGGGTATCTAGGTTCCTCGGCGGTGCGAGACCGACGGCTTTAGAGAACTCGGAGCCCGGGCGGAATCCTTGCTCGAGCAGAAACTTTTTCATCTCGTCCGTTGTAGGGACCTGTACTGCTTCTTTGTTAAACCTTTCGATATACGCGCGGAGAGTTTCGTCCTTCCCTTGGATTATGGCTCCAAGGGAGGCCTCAGTCTTGGGGTGACGGCGAGAAGTTGTGAAGTACCGCGAGAACATTCTGTCTAGTTGCCTCCATGAGGTAATGGACTCTTCGGGCAGCTGCTTGTACCATGTCATTTCCCCTTTCCGGAGCATGGTCGGAAATAGCCGGCACTTGATGGCGCCCCGTACGCCACGGTAGTCCAATAGCGCATCGATGTTCTCGATGTGTTCGTCGAGGTCAGTAGTCCTATCGTACGTGCCCAGTGACGGGGGCTTCTCCAGGCCCTTAGGGAGACGGGTAGCCAAGATTTCCTAGGACAATGGGCCGCGAGGCTCATCATCGCTGCTAGAACTAGTGAATGACGGGGACCGAAGGGTACGCTCGCGGCGGCGGTTCCTCCGGGGAGAAGGTGAGCGGTTCCTTCGAGGAGAAGGCGAGCGGGTCCTTCGAGGAGAAGGTGAATGGTTCCTTCGGGGAGAAGGTGAATGGGCCCGACCTTTAGACTTGACCGAGGGAGACTGCTCGTTCCTTCGAGTCCTCTTGTGGCCGGGAGAGTGCTGGTCACGCGGGGAAACCTGGTCACGCTTTTGGGCAGCGCGAGGGTCAAGCTCTTGGCGCAGTCTCCGGTCAATATCTCTCTGGGGCTGCGGGCTCCTAGATCATTGGTGGTTCCTCCTTGGAGGAGGGGATCTTGGATGGCTTGATTCTTCTAACGCCCCAATTCTTTCGTTCTGCTGCAGGATCAGGGTGTTGGTTTTGCTGATCGCCTCCAGGAGGGCTTCCACGGCCGGGTCGGCGTTGGGCAGAACAGGAATGGGCTGGACGTCCAGCGAGGGCTGATCGTTGTTGCGGTCAGCAGGGGTAGGGGAAGGAGAAGTTATGGCTCCATCCCTCAGAAAACGGGCATCTCGGAGAAGAGATGAGGGGCCGTCAATGTCAGTCTTGTTGACGGGGAGGACAGCGGTTTAGAGAGCACCTTTGGCGTGATCTTGAGAGGCCATGATGATGATCTTGAAAGTTGCTTTGATCTTCGATTTCAGGGGAAAGAAAGATGGGGAAAACAATGATTCCCACAAACGGCGCCACTGATCGTGAAGGCTGGATCAGATCCTGTAAAAGTGGGCCACCAAGTACGTCTGAGGTACTGGTAGTGTGAGGAGGAAAATGGGGGTGTACCTGCAAGGTACTCCGACGCTCAAGTAAGAAAGGGTCAGAGAAAAGGGGCAAGTACAAAGTATGAGTTCGTAGGGTGAATATTGGATACCTGACCCTCTCAAGCGATAGGGTTTATATAGAGCCCCCAGCGCGTGGCCAACGATCCTATTTTCGGGGCGAAATAATCGTTTTCCCGAAGAATAGGTAACTACCCAAACTAGCTGTTATGTCGGGCAGGGTGCCCAAAACTAGCCGTTATGTCGGGCATAGGCACAGTTTCGGGCACCTGCCTATAGTTGTTCGGGGAGTGGACGAGTCGTGCGTAACAGGCATTGTTTCCGGGGAGAAGCGGTGCAGTCCCTGCCCGATTGGAGGGGCAGAAAGGTAACTTTTGCCCCTTTGTGGATTGGACTTAGGCAATTTGGGCCGCTCTGGAGAAGAAGTGGATTGGGCCATGTCTAGCTATTGGTCCAGTCCAGAACACTAATAAAGGTAATTTAAAAATTATTCTGTTAGTTACAAAATCATAAATTGATTAGTATTGAAACTAACTATTTAATGACATTTTCCATATTTGTAATCATCCGAAAAAAATCAATTAACTTTACGAAACTCATTGTTTCTCTAACTTCAGTAATACGCACACACCATAGACATTCATGTGCATACGATTAATACTTTAACATTTTTTTTTAAGTCACATAACAAGAATACTTTTTTTCTCCTAAAATAAAATAAAATTGTAAGTTCTGTGTATTTTGGATTGGCAATATTTTGGCAAAACATGCTATTAAGCAAGATGTTAGGCCAGATGTTCTGCCATGACAGTCAGACATCATGTTCAGCATGATGTTGTGACATGTGTCAGGACATGTTATACCAGAAACTTAGAGCATGCCTGTTTTGGTATTTTTAGTGGGATTTTTTAGTGTGTTTTAATTCACACGTTTGCATTATCCAAGGGAGGATATTGTGGGAACTTCTGTTGTGACAGATTTTTTGGTTTTTCTTTAGGAAACTTTGTATTTTGTTCCTATTATTGTGCAGGAGATTATGCTTATGATTTAAAGCTGATTCCTGGTGATTTTGCGCTTCAAGAACCCAAACCCAAGTGGACAGAAGGCTATTTAAAGTTAAGACCTAACCCTATTGAAGGTTGGACATCATGTGAAGATTGAAGCGTAAGGATTAATTGTGTCTTGGTTGGTCTTTAGGGTTTAGTGTGTGTTATTTGTATGTCACTCATGTATCTTCTGATACATTGAGTTAGACTGATTGTTCATTGTTAATTGCCCACTCTAGAGCTTTTAAGCAAGAGTGTATTGTTCTTGGTTGAAGTTTTTAAGCAAAACCAAGTATTGTACTTGGAAGGGTTGGTACTTCTATTTTGGGTAATTGTTGTATTGTCATTAGGATTGTGAATGATTAGGAAGTGAGAGGGGGATCTCATATTTTAGAGGGTGTCTAGGTAGAAGTTGCACAAGGTAGGGATTAGGCGTGAAGTTGTAAACGGGGGAGTTTAGCTTTGAACTAATATTATCATAGTGAATTTCCTTTCTAGCTTGGTAGCCCCTAGATGTAGGTGAGTTGCACCGAACTGGGTTAACAACTACTGGTGTTATTTTACTTCTCTATCATTTAAGTTTCTACATTTTTATTTGTGTGATCAAGCTGTTTTGATCTAAGTGTTGTGACATCTGTCTCGGCATCTGGTATCTGCGTGCCAGAATTTCAATTGGCATAAGAGCAGGCTAACCTGTTCTATTTTTGGGTGAGCTCCAGGGAATTTGTATTCTGGTACTATAGACAAGGAAGGAGGAGGAAATGTGAATAGACCATATATCTTAGATGGCACTAACTATGACTATTGGAAGGCACGTATGGTGGCTTTCTTGAAATCTATGGATAGAAAAAATTGGAAGGCTATCATCAAGGGTTGGGAGCACCCTGTGGTTAAAGATGAAGATGGAAAGGAGACTTTGAAGCCAGAAGAGGATTGGACCAAGGAGGAAGATGAGAATGCTCTTTGAAACTCCAAAGCCTTGAATGCTTTATTCAATGGAGTTGACAAGAACATGTTTAGGTTAATCAACACTTGTACTGTGGCTAATAATGCTTGGGAAATTCTCAAAATAACTCATGAAGGAACATCCAAGGTAAAGATGTCTAGACTTTAGCTTCTCACTACGAAATTTGAAAATCTAAAGATGAGAGAAGATGAAAGTATTCATGACTTTCACATGAATGTTCTTGAAATAGCTAATGCCTTTAGTGCCTTGGGAGAAAAGATGTCAGAAGAAAAGTTGGTTAGGAAGATTCTTAGGTCTCTCCCTAAGAAATTTGACATGAAAGTCACAGACATTGAAGAAGCCCAAAACATTAGCAGTTTGAGAGTTGATGAGCTAGTGGGGTCACTTCAAACCTTTGAAATGACCATAAATGACAGAGTTGAGAAAAAGAACAAAAGCATTGCTTTTGTTTCCAATTTAGGAGATGAAGAGGAAGAAAGTGAACTTGACACAAATGAAGGGATGGCTAATGCCATTGTGTTAGTAGGAAAACAGTTCAATCAAGTGCTGAGGAGAATGAAGAGGAAATCAAGACCTAATGTCTAGAAAATCAGTTCTGACTCTTGCAAGAACTATAAATCTCAAGGAAGAGCAAGAATTGAAGAAAGGACCAATCAGAATAGAGGGGTTAAATGTCATGAATGTGAATGGTTTGGACACATTAAAGCAGAATGTCCTACTTATCTGAAGAAATAATGTAAGTGATTGACAGCTTTGTGGCCTGAAGAGGAAAGTGAAAGTGATGATGAAACAATAAAACATGTAACTGCTTTAACTGGAAGATAGGCATGTGATGTAGAGTCCAATGATGAAGAGGCTTATTATGCTGAATTAGTGGTTTCCTAGAAAGATCTGTCCATTAAGAGTGAGAAACAGCAGGAAATTATTGCTCAACTTCAGTATGAGAAGGAAGAGTGTGTGTCCAACCTCTACAGTCTGCAGGATGAGGTGACCATGCTAACCTCCAAGCTTGAAAATATGACCAAGTCTATAAGAATGTTGAATAATGGTTCTAACATGTTAGACGAAATTCTTCAAGTTGGACAAAGGGCTGGTGACTTAAGAGGCATAGGGTTTAATAATCAAATTCTAAAAGGAGACCCTAAGGCTGCAAAACCTGTTTTAACTGGGAGGGTGAAAGAGCCAAGGATGTCAAAACAATTGTCTCAACATCAAGGCAGGTATCAGTTTAGTAAAAAGGTAAGCAAGGCCCAGCAGTTGAAATGTCATTAATGTGGTAGATTTGTCCATATTAAACCTTTTTGTTTCAAACTGCATGGATATCCTAGGTCTTGTGTTCATCCCAAGGTTAGTCATGAACCGTTGAAGAGTACAAAGAAGTGGGTTCCCAAAGAAACTATCAAATCCCTTATTGCCCATACTTCTCTCAGAGCTTCTGCTAAACAAGACTGATATTTTGATAATGGGTGTTCTAGACACATGACTGTGATAGAGAACTTCCTGGTCAACATTCGGACACACTCTACTAGTTATGTCACTTTTAGGGATGATGTACAAGGAGAAATTCAAGGAATTGGAAAACTAGCTTGTGCAGGATCTCCTAGTCTTGAAAATGTGCTGCTTGTAAAAGGATTGAATGCCAACTTGATAAGCATAAGTAAGTTGTGTGATCAAGGATTGAAATTTAACTTCACTAAGTCTAAATGTATGGTCATTAATGAGAAGGATTAAGTTCTGATGAGATGAGTCAAATCTAAAGACAGCTGTTACTTGTGGACACCTTATTCAACAAAAAATTCTCCTACATGCCTATTATCTAAAGAAGATGAAGTTCAACTATGGCACCAGAAACTTGGTCATTTGAATCTAAAAGGAATGAATAAAATTGTATCAGCATAAGCAATTAGAGAAATTCCCAAGCTCAAGATAGAGGAAGCAAAATTTTGTGGTGAGTGCCAAATTGGAAACTTCTTCACATGAATTTAATGGGTTCCATGCAAGTTGAGAGCCTTGGTGGAAAAATGTATGCTTATGTTGTTGTTGATGATTTCTCAAGATTCATCTGGGTGCATTTCATCATAGAAAAATCAGATGTCTTTGAATTCTTTGAGGGATTATGCCAAAAGCTTCAAAGAGAGAAGGAAAGCAAAATTGTTAGAATTAGAAGTAATCATAGAAAGGAATTTGAAAATAACAAGTTTGCTAATTTTTTTTCTTTTGAAGGCATCAGTCATAAGTTTTCATCTCCCATCACTCCTCAACAAAATGGGGTAGTTGAGAGAAAGAATAGGGCTCTTCAAGAATCTGCTAGGGTCATGCTTCATGCTAAGCACCTGTCATATCATTTTTGGGCTGAAGCAATGAATAATGCATGTTATATTCATAATCGAGTTACCCTGAGAACTGGTACTTTAACCACTCTCTATGAATTATGGAAGGGAAGAAAACCTATTGTCAAGTACTTCCATGTCTTTGGAAGCAAGTGTTATATTCTGGATGATCATGAACAAAGAAGCAAAATGGATCCTAAAAGTGATTAAGGGATTTTCCTAGGCTATTCCACAAACAGCACAGCCTATAGAGTATTCAACACAAGAACTAAGACAATGATGGAGTATATTAATGTGGCGATAGATGACTCAACTCTAGAGAAGCATACAGATGTTAAAGATGATGTTGAAACATCACCTCAGGTGACCGTCACAGAAGAAAATGATGCTGACAATAACATCAACAATGATCCTGTCATTGTGGAAGATGATGACAATCAGACAAGTAAAGGGCCCTCTATCAGAATTCAGAAGGATCATCCCAAAGATCTCATAATTGGAAATCTTAATGAAGGGGTTATTACAAGGTCAAGGGAAGTGATATCCAATGCTTATTTTGTTTCAAAAATTGAACCTAAAAATGTGAAAGAAGCTCTAACTGATGAATTCTGGGTCAATGCCATGCAAGAAGAATTAGATCAATTCAAAAGGAATGAAGTTTGGGATTTAGTATCTAGACCTGAGGGAACCAATGTCATTGGCACAAGGTGGGTATATAAGAATAAGTCTGATGAAAATGGAGTGGTTACCAGGAACAAGGCCAAACGTGTGGCTCAAGGGTACACTCAAATAGAAAGTGTTGACTTTGATGAGACCTTTGCACTAGTTTCTCGTCTTAAATCTATAAGACTCTTACTAGGGGTGGCATGTTTGTTGAGATTTAAACTGTATCATACGGATGTAAAAGTGCCTTCTTGAATGGCCTATTACAAGAGGAAGTTTATGTTGAACAGCCAATAGGATTTATGGATTCCACTTTTCTAAACCATGTGTATAAACTAAAGAAGGATTTTTATGGTCTAAAGCAAGCCCCTAGAGCTTGGTATGAAAGACTGGCAGAATTCTTGATCAGAAATGGGTACAGAAAAGGAGGAACAAAAAAGACTTTGTTTATTAAGGAAATGGATGGCAAGCTCATGATTGCTCAGATATATGTTAATGACATTGTCTTTGGTGGAATGTCTGACCAGATGGTCCAACATTTTGTCAAACAAATACAGTATAAATTTGAGATGAGTCTAGTAGGGGAATTGACTTATTTTCTTAGACTTCAAGTTAGACAAATTGAGGATTCAATTTTCATATCTCAAAGCAAGTATGCCAAGAACATAGTAAAGAAGTTTGGCATGGAAAAGGCCAGTCATAAAAGGACTCCTGCACCTACTCATTTGAAGCTTTCTAAAGATGAAAATGGGATTAGTGTGGATCAAAGTCTTTATAGGAGCATGATAGGAAGTCTACTATATCTGACTACTAGTAGACCTGGTATCACATTTGCTATTGGAGTTTGTGCTAGATATCAAGCTGAGCCCAAAGTTAGTCACATCAATCAAGTAAAGAGGATTTTAAAGTATGTGAACGGTACTTGTGACTATGGAATGCTGTACTCACATGGTTCTGATGCCATGCTGGTTGGATATTGTGTTGCTGATTGGGTAAGTAGTGCTGATGATAGGAAAAGCAACTCTGTTGGATGTTTCTTCTTGGGAAACAACCTTATTTCTTGATTCAGTAAGAAGAAAAATTGTGTGTCTCTATCCACTGTTGAGGCTGAGTATATTGCAGTAGGAAGCAGCTGCTCTCAGCTACTTTGGATGAAGCAGATCTTGAAGGAGTACAATATCAAGCAAGTTGTCATAACATTGTACTGTGACAACTTGAGTGCTATCAACATATCCAAGAGTCATGTTCAACATAGTAGAACAAAGCATATTGACATCCGTCATCACATTATCAGAGATCTTGTTGAAGAAAAAGTGGTCAGTCTTGAGCATGTAGCCACTGAGAAACAACTGGCATATATTTTCACTAAAACTTTGGATACAAACCAATTTGAGAAACTAAGAGGAGAACTAGAAATTTGCATTGTTGAAGAATTATAGCAATTATCCTTGATCATGCAGGATACAAGGAAAAGAAGAGCACTGTTGTCAAGTTTGTGGCTAAAAAGAGGGGGGGTAGGAGTGGTGATGATAATGTTGATACTGTGAAAGAGAGAAAGTCTCAGAGTGTGAATCATAGACATGATTATTCTAGTATTATGATGTCTTTTGTTTTGCATGGAGGCTTGTGTTGGTGGTGCTGGGATGTGATTCTATATGTTATGACATCATTTCATGTGTATGGGAGAATGCATTTTCTCTACAGTAGGTTGTGATGTTCAGGGGGAGTGTGCTTGCATTTGGTGTTTTTAAAGTTTGGTTCTTTTGTAAGAACTTGCAAGAGTTCATGTGTATTTTTATTGTGATTTTGGTTTTCCCTTAACTGGTTATGTATGACAGGGGGAGCTTTGTACCTGTCTGATCTGTTGCTACAAATTTGCAGTTTGTACAAAGCTTACATGTTCTCATTGTAGCTTGTGTTGTTTTGATTGATTTGTGATGTCAGGCTAGATGTCTTGACATTGTGTTATCAGGTGTGCTCTATTGTTTTGACAACATTGTGTTTGGGTTTGTGGTTCTTGTTGTCTGTGTTTCTATTTTGATTTCGTTGTGTATGCCTCTGATGTGTGCTAAGGTTGTTTTAACCAAAATTTGCCAAAGGGGGAGATTGTAAGTTAGATTAGCAACATTTTGGTAAAACATACTGTTAAGCAAGATGTTAGGCCATATGTTCTACCATGACAGACAGACATCATGTTCAGCATGATGTTGTGATATGTGCCAGGACATGTTATACCAGAAAGTTAAGGCATGACTGTTTTGGTATTTTTAGTGGGATTTTTTAGTGTGTTTTAATACACATGTTGGCATTATCCAAGGGAGGATATTGTGGGAACTTCTGTTGTGACACATTTGTTGGTTTTTCTTAAAAACGATCCTTGAGTCTTTTTAGGAATCTTTGTATTTTGTTCCTATTAATGTGCATGAGATTATGCTTATGATTTAAAGCCGATTCCTGGTGATTTTGCGCTTCAAGAGCCCAAGCCCAAGTGGGCAGAAGGCTATTTAAAGAGAAGACCTAACCTATTGAAGGTTGGACATCACGTGAAGATTGAAGCATAAGGATTAGTCGTGTCTTTGTTGGTCTTTAGGGTTTAGTGTGTGTTATTTATATGTCACTCATGTATCTTCTGATGCATTGAGGTAAACCGATTGTTCATTGTTAATTATCCACTCTAGAGCTTTTAAATAAGAGTGTATTTTTCTTGGTTGAATCTCTTAAGTAAAACCAAGTATTGTACTTAGAAGAGTTGGTACTTCTAATTTATGTAGTTGTTGTATTGTCACTGGGATTGTGACTAGTTAGGAAGTGAGAGGGGGGGTCTCATATCTAGAGGGTGTCTAGGTAGAAGTTGCACAAAGTAAGGATTAGGCGAGAAGTTGTAAACATGGGAGTTTACCTTTGAACTAATACTATCATAGTGAATTTCCTTCCTGGCTTGGTAACCCACAGATGTAGGTGAGTTGCATCGAACTAGGTTAACAACTACTGGTGTTAATATACTTTTCTGTCATTTAAGTTTCTGCATTTTTATTTATGTGATCGAGCTGTTTTAATCTAAGTGTTGTGACATCTGTCTCAACTTCTGAAATCTGTGTGCCAGAATTTCAAAAATATTAATATTTTAATTTTTTTATGGATAACACTAACTTATGTTCTAAGGACACAAATTACAAATTAAATGAAGTTAATTATTTTATTACATAATGTTATTAAAATAAAATATTCTAAGGACACATAATGTTGTATTGAAAATTGTGTATTGATTTTAATACAAATATAAAATTAATTATTTTATTGTTCTTTTTAATACAAATTTTTTATAAGTGGATTTCTTAACATAGGATCTAAGTCACAAATTAGTATTATTTTTTAGGATTTCTTATTGCACCCTATAGACTTCTTTAACACGATGTGAATTTTCATATGTGCCTCTTGATTTCGGAGATATATCTCCGGACGCACTAAAATTTAAGTGAACGTTGAAATGTTTCGGAGATATATCTTCAAAACATAAGGAAACATCAAGCATCATCCATTTCATCATCAACATCATCCAAATCATAAATTTTGGGTAAGTTTTCGAGTTTGGGCCAGTCCATACGGAACTTTGCTCTGGCTTTAAACGGGGGCCCCGCTAGTGGGCGGTGGGATTAATCCTCTTGGATTAGTCGGTCGTAAGGCCGGATACCAAGATTTCAAAAAACAATTGTTAGTTGTAGAAATGTTTAGAAATCACATTAAACATAGTTAGAGTAAATGTATGCATTATTTGTTGTCTCAAGTGGACTATCAGGTGTTTTTTTCCCAATCCAAGTAGCAGAGGACGACATTGTCGCGACCTCTGAATCTTAGAACATTCCGGAGATACATCTCTAGAAATGTTCAACGTTTCATATACTTTGGGAAATTCTGGAGATACATCTCCAGAATAGTGTAAAGGGTGTTTTTGTAGTAATATCTTCGGAATTTCCTGCAACCTATTTTTTTTTGTTTGTTTATAATTTTCTTATTTGTGTTTTTCTTTTGCGTAAACTAATTTTACCTTGCAGGTATAATGGCTGACATAGTCGACAGACTGAGACATGATCGGGTTGCCTAGCACGCATCCGTTTGGCGGGAATTGAGCTAGCAGGTTCTGTAGGCACCAAGTACATCTGATCAGGCATATGCGTCGACTTTTGGGGCACAATCTACTCCTGGGGCTCGACCTTCACCTCAGGTACTCCACATTCATCTCAGACCACTCCATCTTCTTCTTCTTCCCATAGGAGATGGGATGCACCAGCTGACGCGTCAATTCCCCTATTCTCCCTCAGGCATCAGGATGATCCAGTTCCACCTTTCGTTGATGATCCTGATGCATCGGTGCCACCTCTAGAGGGTGAGGTTGCTGATGCCAAGCCAGAGGGATTCAGAGGATGTCCGTCTGATATGTCCATACTTCCTCTATATCCAAATCACACAACGAGATATATTAGGGACAGAGAGGTATCATTAGTCTAATTATTTATTTATTTTTTATGTTAATTTAAATTGCTGACATTGATTATTTCTAACATTGATTATTACTAACATTGATTATTTCTAGAAAATCGCAGGTGCGTGATCCCCAGAAGTTTCTGAACCATGAGAGGAAGATTGATGCATTGCCTTAGCTGGATGAGGAGTGGTTTCATTCGGTTCTGACCTTATCTAGGTTGAGCGACCTATGCATGGCCGATTACGATATGGTCAACAACAAGATGCTTAATGCATTCGTGGAGAAATGGCATTCTGAGACTTCTTTTCATCTCCCACATGGTGAGATGTCTATCATACTAGACAATGTCTCTTCTTTGTTACATCTCCCAATCAGGGAGAGATTCCTCCATCATGGTAGGATGACCAAAGACGAGGCAATCGAGATGATGATGGAGCATTTGGGGGTTGATCCAGGTAAGGCGATTGAGGAGCTGGATATGACCAGGGGTGTTCATGCTAGGTTTAAGTTCCTAAAGGAGAGATGTGATGAGGAGCTCGTTACTGCAGAGGTGGTTGATTGTGATGTTGAGCAGGTGATGGTACATATGGCTCGTGCTTTAAAGGCATATTTTCTTTTTTTGGTTGACACTTGCATTTTTGTGGACATCAGTGCCACCTATACTGACGTTGCATACCTCAGGTACTTCTTGGATCTCACATAGATCCAAGAGTACAACTGGGGCGATTTTCCTGGCCTATCTATATTCGAGGTTGAGAGATGGATGTCGGTGGATGACGAAGTAAGTCACAGGTAGCACGATAATATTGGTGGTAATAATTTTTTAGCCTTATCCTTGAATGTTTTTTTATATTATCCTTTTCATTTCATATTTGCAAAACCATTGATCCCTAGATGCTTTTTATTTTTATTTTCTTTTTAGGTTTGGATCCTCCAGCACTTCTTGCACATCGCTGGCTGGGTGAGTTGGGATGAGTACATTGAGGAGATGCCCCGTGCCCGTGATTTTATCCCGCTGAGAAGGAACCATGCAGTCGAGCCTTTCAGAGTTTATCTTGACCGCTTGGTTGCTAAGGACATCCAATTTAACTACTATGTGGATCACCGTCAGATGCGACCATTTGACGACATATCTCTATACTCCGGATAGCTGGCCTGCGGATCGTGCATCATTGCTCCTCGTCTGCCCGAGCGCGTCATACGGCAGTTCGGGTACACCCTGACCATCCCTAGACACCCTGTTGTCTCTGCTCCTCCTGTCGTGACTCGTATACAGATGAAGGAGATATTTGCTGATTTTTAGAGTCATCTGGTACCGAAGGAGGCTCGGGCTACCATAGCGCCGAAAGACTGGTGCTACATCGAAAGATACATCAAGTGGTTATTCAGGGTCTCACATTCGTACATGGTGCCGACTGCTCCAGGAGATCCGCCGAGACTAGCTCATCAGGAGATTCTAGAGAAGCACCAGAGTCAGCTAGATCATATTAAGGATGTCTTGCCTCGGTGTCGTCACATAGTGGAGATTGCGTGGACAGACATTGGCGATGGTATCTTCCCTAAGGGGTCTGCTGCCAGGCGAGTATTGGATGACATTGTTGCAGAGGTACAATGGGCACTTTTGTACCGCACACATCACGCGATGACGGGGAGATCGATGGGCGAGGAGGCAGACCAGGAAAATGAGGTAGAAGAGAGGTTGTCAGACACACCAAGTAGGAGCTTATTATTATTTTGATGTAGTACTATAGTTTGTACTTTTTTTCTAACATTGTTAATACATGTTGGATTTCGTGTTGTACGATATTTTACTATTATATTGCTTGTATGTCTGTTATTTTATTCGAGATTGTGCTTCATAATTCATCTAAAAACAAATACACAGCGAATTATAAATAAAAAAATTGTAGTGATACACTTCAGATATGTATCTCCGAAAAATTCTCGTTGATGAATCTCTGAAAATATTCAAATGCAAATGGGTTATGGGAACATGCTCTAAGTGTTTAAAGTTTAAAATAGTTTTTGAAGATATATCTTCGAAATATGTTAACGTTTACTTAGAAGTGGGGTGCGTCCAAAAATATATCTCCGAAATTTGAAAGTATAAGTAGAAATTCACACAGTGCTAGAAGCATATAGGGTAAAAAAAGAAATTCTCTAATTTTATTTATTATGGAAGACATGCCCATGAATCCTTCATCGAATATTTATAATTAAAAAACTTAAAATGAAATTAGTAAGAAAATATACTACATCATCTTTTAATAGAAAATACTAATAACGAATATGAATTAAATATTTACTTATTTATATTTTTGACAGAAAAATCTTTATTTATTCATATATTTTTGGAACCAAAATACATTCATGTGTATAAGTAAACGTTAATATAGTTTTCATAATTTTAATACGTTTGATTTATTTATAATCTATTTTATCGTATAAAAGTAAGCGAAGTTTCATCGCTAGTTGGTAATGAACTCGTGAACAACGAGGGAATATTGTAATGTCAAATTGATTTTGTGTATCGCATAATCCAACCTCAAATAAATGCTAACAGGTCGTCACTAGAAGCCTTGAGCTGACTGAACAAAAATATTAAAAACTTTTTGTTTAAAAATAAAGTGTTTAACGGATACAGTACATTATCGGTGTATTGTTTTTTAAGAAATAGTATATTATAAATTAGTTTTATAATAATATTCAATAAAATTAAGTTACGAAAATAAAATAATGTAGTAAAATAGTGTGGTGCCTCCTCTTAGCGACCAACGTGTTAAATGATCCAGTAGAGTAGAATAGAATATGAGATTGTTTGTTTTATCAGACATGACATCCATTATTGCATCATTCTAAAACATACATAGCTCCAAATGTGTATCTATTCAAATTTAAATCGATTTAAATTAAAACAATAAATAAGTTTTAAAAAGAAAAGAATATAATTAAATATAAATGAATGAAAAATTGTTCGGATTTAAAAATTTGGTCTTAAATAAATTACAATGTGTAACATTAAATTTTAATATAATATATGTTATATTTTATATTAAATTTATTATCTCATAGTGCATTTATAATATCATTATTAATTTTTTAAAATTAATTTGTAAATTTGAATATTCTAAATTCAGTGTTAAATAAACTACGTTAAATTGGATTGGTTCGGATAAAAAGATTAAGTTGTCATAAAAAATCAATCCAAACTACATGTATTTTTTTTTTCTTTGGATAAGATGAGTTTTTGTTTCAAAACCAATACACTGGGCACCACAACCAGCCTACCGCCTACCGATCATTTATTTATTTTAGTTGTTTTTGTTTCAACATTATCCTTTAAGTTACTAAATACTTTTACAACTTTGAACACAAAATGGGAACTCGTTAAAAAACGCTTTGAGGTGTTAATTAACAACTTAGGTGGTAGTTAACTCAGTGACATGGACATCAAATACATTGTTTAAAGTTCACGTGAAATCTGACTCATCATCTTCAAGCTCAAAATTACCATTTTTTCAATTTTGAAAACCTAAAAAGTTGATATTGTAAAAAAAGAAAATCGTTGAACGTATGGATTTAAACGGTAGCCATGTGCCTCAAAATCACACAATTAATTGTGTGATTTAAGTGGTAGGCATGTAATTCAAGGGTTTGAGTTAAAAGTTTTGATCGTGAAGACTGGATCAGATCCTGTAGAATTGGGCCGCCAAGTGCGTTAGAGATGCTGGTCGTATGGAGAGGAGGGGGGTGTACCTGCAAGGTACTCCGACGCTCAGGTAAGAAATGGTCAGAGAAAATGGGCAAGTACAAAGTATGAATTCTTAGGGTGAATATTTGATCTCTGACCCTCTCAAGCGAGAGGGTTTATATAGAGCCCCCAACGCGTGACCAACGGTCCTATTTTCGGGGCGAAATAACCGTTTTCCCCAAAGAATAGGTAACTACCCAAACTAGCCATTATGTCGGGCAGTGTGCCCAAAACTAGCCGTTATGTCGGGCATAGGCATAGTTCCGAGCACCCGGCCATAGCTGTTCGGGGAGCAATGAAGCCGTGCGTGACGGGCAGTAATTCCGGGGAGGAACGTTGCATTCCTTGCCCGGTTGGAGGGGTAGAAAGGTAACTTTTTCCCCTCTGTGGATTGGACTTAGGCAATTTGGGCCGCTTTGGAGCAGAAGCAGATTGGGCCGTGTCTAGTCATTGGTCCAATCCAGAACAGGAGCCCCCCAAGTCGTTGCTCCCGAGCATGGGAGTGATGACTTAAGGACAGTTCGTTGCTCCGGGGAGATAGCATGGAGTCGTCGTTTGGGGACGAGGAGGATTGTCTTAATGCGCCCGTGACCCCTGGTGTTCGTGAAATTCGTGGTCGTGACCTTGTTGCCCGGTGTTCGGGAGAGTAACGGTCAGACAGAATTGGAAACGATGGGATGCCACGTGTGCCTAGAGCTCCGTGTAGTAGTTAATAGGCAATGATGGCTAGTGGATAGCCATCATGGCCTACAAGCGCGTGTTCGCACGTGCCCCTTTGTATAAAAAGGGAAAAATCGTTTCATTTGGAACTTTTTGCTCTGAGTTCTCTCCGTCTCCTTCAGCATTCTTGCCCATAACCATCGTCCGCCTACTCCGACCACCGCTTCAAGCTTCGAGCAGCTACTTTTGTCTACTTAAATCAAGTAAGTTTTCCGATCCTTTGCTTGTTTTACTCCTTTTTGTTGTCAATGGTAGGTTGCATGTGGTTAGGGTTAGGTTTAGAGGACGAAATGAGTGAGTTTCCGGCGATTGTTGGTGGTGGACGGTGGCTGTGCCATTTTTCTACCTCTGACATGTCGCCGGAGTTAGTAGTATGTTTCAGCGAGCGGGGTGGTCCACGGCGATGCTGCGACAGCTATGCATGTTTGACCGCCGTGTCTGTTCATCATCTGAGTGGGTGATGAGTTTTTCGGTAGGACATTCCCAGATTCTGGTGACGCTTTGCGATTTCCGGTGAAGCTTCAAACGGAAACTGGGTATGAGTGCGGGGAAGCTCCTCGCTCGGGATGATTGGCTTCGAGCGTCTCCTTGCGGGGAGGTGTCAGTTTTTCCTTTGATGTTAGGGCTTAGGCCGGGGACGTTGTCCTCAGCCCTTTACGCGCCCTTTCACTTGACTTAGCGGTGGAAAGGTGGATTTGATTTGTTGTCGAATTCACTTTCTTCTCTGCTTTTCAGGTGATCGTAATGGCGACGGGTCCAGATAGAGAGGTTCTTATAGATACGTCCAAGGAAGAAACGGGCTCCGAAGACAATAACAGCTCGACGGCTTCGAGTTCGACGACTTCGAGTTCTTCCAGCAATGTCTGGGAGGAGGAAGAGTTGGACGACATGGACGAGGACGTCGACAGGTTCTCTGCGGAGGAGTGGGAAGTGGCCGAACCTGCCGAGCATGTGTCCACTTTCGCAAAGTCCTTGGTGGACGTTTTCACGGAGGTTGGACCGGAGGGAGAGTGGAAGGTGCACTTCCCTTCCTTGGACAATCGTGTTTGTACGCACTTCGGGGACCGTTTTACCATGTATGAATACGCTTTCAAGGAGCTGGGCTTGAGGTTTCCGTTCACTGATTTTCAACAGTCAGTGTTCGAACATTTAAAATTGGCCCCCACGCAACTGTATCCTAACTCGTTGGTCTTCATCCGGGCGTTCGAGCTGGTATGCGAGCATCTCTCCATAGGGGCTACTCTTCCTTTGTTCTTCACTGTCTTTCATCTCCAATGGCAGCTGTCGGGGAAGAGGTATGGCTGATGTTAGTTCTTGTGATTGGCTGAAATTTTGGAAAAACAATGTTAATGTCATGGTTGATGTTTCAACATGAGCTTCTAACATTATTGTTTTGTTTAGTTAACATTCTGGTTTTGTTAAAGTTGTAAGGGTTGCAGTTGTGTGCTGATGTTAAACCCGATGTCTTGACATCAGTTGTGAACATCAGTATGAATTGTTTTATTAGGGCTGTATGTTTCTGTTATTGGAGAGATATTCTGCTGAAGAGAGAGAGATTGTAGGCGAATATCTTGGTAAAGATATATTCAGTTGCAATTAGATTTGGAGCAGATCTTGTTGCTGTTTTTAAGGCTAAAATATATGAAGATTTAATTGAAGATTTAATTGAAGATTTAATTGAAGATTTGATTGAAGATTTAATTGAAGATCTATTTAGTAGCAGAATCTTTTGCAGATTTGTAGCAGAAGATTTGTTGTGATTTGAAGGCCCAAATCCAGTTGGGAAAAAGTTATAAATAGAATGCTTGTAATCTAGAATAGGCACGGGTCTAAGATGTAGATCATTAGGGTTTTGTCTAAGTGAACCACTCGGGTTGTGAGATGGTCACTGTGTTCTTACTCAGAAACCTGTAGGTAATGAGTTTTGTAGTGTTCTTGGAGGAAGCTTTGAAGTAACTCCAAGATGGTGTTCTCAGTCAAGAGTCTTGGCTGAGTATAGGCATAGAAGTGTGACTTCTACTTTTCTGTGATTGAAGAGTTGTTGGAAATCAAGCTGTTGATGCAGTGGCTGAGATGTTGACTGTTAGACATCATTGTGATGATTGGGAGTGAGATGGAGTCTCTTATCTAGGGAGGACTTCGATAGAAGGGTCATTGGGTAGTGATTAAATTAGGTAGATTGTCAACTGGTTTGTTGAGTCTGTAATTTGATACTACTAATAGTGGACTTCCTTCCTGGCTTGGTATGCCCCCAGATGTAGGTTGTTAGACCGAACTGGGTGAACAATCCTTGGGTGCTTTTCAGTACTTTTATTGTCTTGTTCATACAGCAGATATTGATGTTGTGACATCACACTTAACATCACATATCTGATACTAGAATTTCAATTGGTATCAGAGCAGGCATCCTGTCTGTTTCTGGATGAGATCTAGGGAAGATACTTTCTGGTTCATGAGCAAGGAAGATAGTTTTGCTGAGTTATGGACTTGGTCCGTTCATATAGTTGTTTGTATGATCCCTTGAAGTGAAGTATGGACTATTCATGACAGGGTATGTATTGGACCTGTCTGTTGTTATCAGGAGAACTGCTGTTGTGAGTTTGATTTGTTGGCACTTGGTTTATGGTGATGGTGTGCAAGGATTATTGAGTAGTGTCTGAAGGTTGTTGAGGAGTTGTTGTGTGTTCCGCTACCTGGTATCTGATGTAACCCTGGTTGGTTCTTGTATCTCTGGTGGTGAGATTCTAGGAAGGTATTCTCTTGGAAAAACATTAGGGTTTGGTCTCCTCAGCAGGATATTCTATGATGTTGTAGTTTATGCAAGACAGCTTCAGCCGTTTGGTTAGAGATGCCAAAGATACTTGAGGATTATCTCATATCTTTGTTTTGGGAAAGAAGTGATCAAAAGGTGAATGGATCTTATTAAAGATTGTATGACATGGAAGTTTCAGAATATATTTCAAATCAGGCATTGAAGACCAATCTGTCCAGAACATTGATTCCTTCTTTATCAATTTTCTTGATGGTGAAAGAAGAGGGTGGAGCCAAAGCAAAAGAGTATCATTGTCAAATCTTTCATGCAGGAGTGAAGATCTTGATAAGTTATCTCTTAAGCTTAGTTGTGGTGACCTAATTAGGAGGATCTTCCTGGTTATGATGTCAAATGTAGTTCTGGTATATATGAAGATGAATTCTCTTGTGAAGATACATGTTTCTGATTTTCAAAATCATGAACTGGAGGAAGTTTCATCAAGAAAGAAGCTGAGCTTAATATGTCAATTCTAATGTCTCGACATCGCGCTACACATCAGTAGTTTATGGTAAATGCTAAGTCAAAGACCTATTAGATTGTAGTTGTTTTGAAGGGTCTCTGAAGCTGTGAAGTTGAACAATATTTGAGATGCTACTGACGGTTGTATTTGTGCAAAGTATCATTCATAATGTCATAGCTTTTTGGCTGGAGCTGGTTGAAGAAAAGGCAGTAATCTTGAAAGCAGAAGAGAAGGAGATGATCCATGTTTGAGTTAAAATGTCTGAGAAAATGCATCCAAGAGATTGTGGGCAGTAGCAGTGTAAATCAGCCAGTGGTTATTTAGTGTCTGCATTCGTTGGTATCCAAACTGATAGAGATGAGCTCTTCCAGTTTTGTGGCTTGAAGGATTGGAAGGAGCAGATTGTTTATGGTATGTTGATACCCCGGTTGTTGTAATGTGCTTCAGATACCTGTTAGAGGGAATTTCTTCTTTAGATACAGAAGAATGACAGGTATCACTCTTAAGTTAGACAAGAGGTCTGAACCTTGTTCTTAGAAGAAGAAGCTTCTGGAAGAGTGTGTTATGCAAGTTGCTGCTGTAGTGTTGATCTGATCCTGGGAGTGGATGTTGGTCTTATAGCCATAGTATATGTTTAATATGACGTCAGAACTGATGTTGAAGCATCATTTCAGTTCTTTGCTGTTGAAGATGAAGATGGAAGACTATGAAGACATCATAATCTTGATGGTTACAACTTGGATCAGTCTATTTCTGATCTAAGTGGTTTGGAGCATGGTGTTTGCTCTGGTTGTGAAGGTCGAAGATAAGTGGCAGTTATCTCTGGCTTTCTACTGACGGCTCTACTAAGGGAAGTGACTTTCTTTAGTATTGATATGGGGTAGTCTTGGACTACTTATTTTCTGAAGATTCAGATGTGGTAGGTTTGAAGTCTTTGGAGTTTCTAAGCAGGATGGAGGTTGTCTACTCAAACTTGATTGTTGAATAAAGTCTATGAAAGCATGGAAATCTATTTCTGCAAAGGGAGGCGGTTCTTCTAAGTGGCAGAAGGTAGAGCTGAATTCAACAGTTGGATGACATAATGTTCTGACATCTAGCTTAAAATCAGGAGTCTCAGCTGGTGATGTGGCACATCAGCTAATGATAGGGTGATCTACAGGAATGAACAATAGGATGCTTCAAAAAGATTGTTCTCATGGCAGTTTGCGGGAGCTGCAGGAAGGAGAAGATGTTACATGACTATGGCTTAGGGAGTCTAAGTGTGTTTGCTTTTGAGCAAGTGGAACATGTGACTTGAAGATCAAGTTTCCTTGGTGGATCAAGATATCTTTGTGAGAGTTCTGACAAACGTGAAAAAGGTCAAAATGTGGCATTTGGTTGTTTTCATATGAGGATTCATGAATGAGGTGATCAAACTGTGGCATTTGGTTGATCTCAGAAGTGGATTCGAAGAATCAAGATAATCAGAGTGTGGCAGCTGGTTATTATTGAGGATTGTCTTGGAACAAGTTACTCTTGCGCAGAAGGGTGATGAGTTGAAGACTCAAGGAGATTCTTCTTCTTGAAGGTGGATGAGAGTTTAATTCTCTAGTTCTTTGGATTACTATGCAATAGTAAGTCCAGTTGGTGGAGCATATCAAGAAACATGGTGATGATATCTTGGTGTGTGGCAAATGTTCTAACTTGTGTTGGGACATTATCTGGTTGAATATCCTCGGTGAAGGATGATTTTGTTCTGGTTCTGAAGCTTGGTGCATACATTATGCCTAAGGAACGTCTACATAGTCATACGGGAGAATGATGAAGTAGAAGGTCTGCCTTGGATGGAGAATGTAGAGAAGACTGAAGTAGATCAGGTATTGATTGATTAGAAGTCTGAAGATGAAGAGTATGATAGGGAATGACTGCCTTTGGAGAAAGGGACAATGGTACCAAAATGCATGTGCTCAGCAAGTGTGCTCAAATGTTCATCTTCCTCTAGAGCATCAGTTAACCATGACTGGGGGAGTACTTGTCTATGGATTTTGCTGCAAAGGTACATATATTGTGAAGATTGCATGATGATCAAGATTGTGAAGATTGGTTGAATCTTATGAGGATATAATGTCAGATAACATGTTATGACATTAGGCTGTTGGATGACATGTTGGTGTGGACATGAATGGTTCTAGCCATTTGAAGCTAATTGTTTGAATCATATGTGCACATGCATCTGAGGAGAAGTCTGAAGGACAACTTTGGTTGTGTATGGGAGATTTATTTTTCTCTGCAGATTTTGGAAGAGCTTTGTGAGGGTCCTTGTTGATGGGAGATGTCACACTTGTCTTGGTGTGTGTAAGAGGAGTTTATTTAGAGTTCAGTGGAAGGCATTGTATGTGTACTTCAGAACTTGTGGATGATTGTATAAAGCATTCCTGACTGGATGAATGAAGACTATGTCTGGATTTTCCAAATGTTATGATATACTGGTCAAGGAGCACTATTTGTGAAATATAATGGGAGAACTTCTGTCTGTACTAGTGTGGTACTTGGATTGTTTGAGGATTAAGCATTTTGTGAATGCGTTCAGTAGGTGTGTTGAACAGAGGGTGCGCTCTTGAAGACATGAAGATGAGTCTTATGTTTTCCATTCATTTAAGGTGTTCTTCTTGCAAAGGAGCACTAGTTATCTTAGATAGGGAGAGTTGATCTTTTGTTGAAGAAGTTGTTTATCAAGATTGTAATGTCAGACAAGATGTCGTGACATTGTGTTACTGGTGAAGTTCATGGTGTACTTGACAGTTTAGACCTGGTTTCATGGTGTCAGACAAGATGTCAATGGATTGAATCAGCAGTATACATTTACCCCAATGTTTTTTCAGCTATTGAGTCTGGATTTTGTTCTGAGTATGTTAGTTGTCAGATTCAGAGGGTGTCCAATTGTGCCTAAAAAGGGGGAGAGTTAACTCATGTGTTGCCTAGTTTTGTTGGTATAGCCTTGAGGGGGAGTAATCGTGTTTGAACAGCTAGTATGATGGTTCTTGCTTTGAGGGGGAATTTGTTTTGTGCTGAGTTACTAGTTGTTGCAGCTGGTTGGTATTGCTGCAGGTTGTGCTGTGAATGTTAGTAAGTGTTTTTCCGCTGCAAGCTGAAAGTGTTTTAGCGAAAATTAGCCAAAGGGGGAGATTGTTAGTTCTTGTGATTGGCTGAAATTTTGGTAAAACAATGTTAATGTCATGGTTGATGTTTCAACATGAGCTTCTAACATTATTGTTTTGTTTAGTTAACATTCTGGTTTTGTTAAAGTTTAAGGGTTGCAGTTGTGTGCTGATGTTAAACCCGATGTCTTGACATCAGTTGTGAACATCAGTCTGAGTTGTTTTATTAGGGCTGCGTGTTTCTGTTATTGGAGAGATATTCTGCTGAAGAGAGTGAAAGATTGTAGGCGAATATCTTGGTAAAGATATATTCAGTTGCAATCAGATTTGGAGCAGATCTTGTTGCTGTTTTTAAGGCTAAAATATATGAAGATTTAATTGAAGATTTAATTGAAGATTTAATTGAAGATTTGATTGAAGATTTAATTGAAGATCTATTTAGTAGCAGAATCTTTTGCAGATTTGTAGCAGAAGATTTGTTGTGATTTGAAGGCCCAAATCCAGTTGGGAAAAAGTTATAAATAGAATGCTTGTAATCTAGAATAGGCACGGGTCCAAGATGTAGATCATTAGGGCTTTGTCTAAGTGAACCACTCGGGTTGTGAGATGGTCACTGTGTTCTTAATCAGAAACCTGTAGGTAATGAGTTTTATAGTGTTCTTGGAGGAAGCTTTGAAGCAACTCCAAGGTGGTGTTCTCAGTCAAGAGTCTTGGCTGAGTATAGGCATAGAAGTGTGACTTCTACTTTTCTGTGATTGAAGAGTTGTTGGAAATCAAGCTGTTGATGCAGTGGCTGAGATGTTGACTGTTAGACATCATTGTGATGATTGGGAGTGAGATGGAGTCTCTTATCTAGGGAGGACTTCGATAGAAGGGTCATTGGGTAGTGATTAAATTAGGTAGATTGTCAACTGGTTTGTTGAGTCTGTAATTTGATACTACTAATAGTGGACTTCCTTCCTGGCTTGGTATGCCCCCAGATGTAGGTTGTTAGACCGAACTGGGTGAACAATCCTTGGGTGCTTTTCAGTACTTTTATTGTCTTGTTCATACAGCAGATATTGATGTTGTGACATCACACTTAACATCACATATCTGATACTAGAATTTCAATTGGTATCAGAGCAGGCATCCTGTCTGTTTCTGGATGAGATCTAGGGAAGATACTTTCTGGTTCATGAGCAAGGAAGATAGTTTTGCTGAGTTATGGACTTGGTCCGTTCATATAGTTGTTTGTATGATCCCTTGAAGTGAAGTATGGACTATTCATGACAGGGTATGTATTGGACCTGTCTGTTGTTATCAGGAGAACTGCTGTTGTGAGTTTGATTTGTTGGCACTTGGTTTATGGTGATGGTGTGCAAGGATTATTGAGTAGTGTCTGAAGGTTGTTGAGGAGTTGTTGTGTGTTCCGCTACCTGGTATCTGATGTAACCCTGGTTGGTTCTTGTATCTCTGGTGGTGAGATTCTAGGAAGGTATTCTCTTGGAAAAACATTAGGGTTTGGTCTCCTCAGCAGGATATTCTATGATGTTGTAGTTTATGCAAGACAGCTTCAGCCGTTTGGTTAGAGATGCCAAAGATACTTGAGGATTATCTCATATCTTTGTTTTGGGAAAGAAGTGATCAAAAGGTGAATGGATCTTATTAAAGATTGTATGACATGGAAGTTTCAGAATATATTTCAAATCAGGCATTGAAGACCAATCTGTCCAGAACATTGATTCCTTCTTTATCAATTTTCTTGATGGTGAAAGAAGAGGGTGGAGCCAAAGCAAAAGAGTATCATTGTCAAATCTTTCATGCAGGAGTGAAGATCTTGATAAGTTATCTCTTAAGCTTAGTTGTGGTGACCTAATTAGGAGGATCTTCCTGGTTATGATGTCAAATGTAGTTCTGGTATATATGAAGATGAATTCTCTTGTGAAGATACATGTTTCTGATTTTCAAAATCATGAACTGGAGGAAGTTTCATCAAGAAAGAAGCTGAGCTTAATATGTCAATTCTAATGTCTCGACATCGCGCTACACATCAGTAGTTTATGGTAAATGCTAAGTCAAAGACCTATTAGATTGTAGTTGTTTTGAAGGGTCTCTGAAGCTGTGAAGTTGAACAATATTTGAGATGCTACTGACGGTTGTATTTGTGCAAAGTATCATTCATAATGTCATAGTTTTTTGGCTGGAGCTGGTTGAAGAAAAGGCAGTAATCTTGAAAGCAGAAGAGAAGGAGATGATCCATGTTTGAGTTAAAATGTCTGAGAAAATGCATCCAAGAGATTGTGGGCAGTAGCAGTGTAAATCAGCCAGTGGTTATTTAGTGTCTGCATTCGTTGGTATCCAAACTGATAGAGATGAGCTCTTCCAGTTTTGTGGCTTGAAGGATTGGAAGGAGCAGATTGTTTATGGTATGTTGATACCCCGGTTGTTGTAATGTGCTTCAGATACCTGTTAGAGGGAATTTCTTCTTTAGATACAGAAGAATGACAGGTATCACTCTTAAGTTAGACAAGAGGTCTGAACCTTGTTCTTAGAAGAAGAAGCTTCTGGAAGAGTGTGTTATGCAAGTTGCTGCTGTAGTGTTGATCTGATCCTGGGAGTGGATGTTGGTCTTATAGCCATAGTATATGTTTAATATGACGTCAGAACTGATGTTGAAGCATCATTTCAGTTCTTTGCTGTTGAAGATGAAGATGGAAGACTATGAAGACATCATAATCTTGATGGTTACAACTTGGATCAGTCTATTTCTGATCTAAGTGGTTTGGAGCATGGTGTTTGCTCTGGTTGTGAAGGTCGAAGATAAGTGGCAGTTATCTCTGGCTTTCTACTGACGGCTCTACTAAGGGAAGTGACTTTCTTTAGTATTGATATGGGGTAGTCTTGGACTACTTATTTTCTGAAGATTCAGATGTGGTAGGTTTGAAGTCTTTGGAGTTTCTAAGCAGGATGGAGGTTGTCTACTCAAACTTGATTGTTGAATAAAGTCTATGAAAGCATGGAAATCTATTTCTGCAAAGGGAGGCGGTTCTTCTAAGTGGCAGAAGGTAGAGCTGAATTCAACAGTTGGATGACATAATGTTCTGACATCTAGCTTAAAATCAGGAGTCTCAGCTGGTGATGTGGCACATCAGCTAATGATAGGGTGATCTACAGGAATGAACAATAGGATGCTTCAAAAAGATTGTTCTCATGGCAGTTTGCGGGAGCTGCAGGAAGGAGAAGATGTTACATGACTATGGCTTAGGGAGTCTAAGTGTGTTTGCTTTTGAGCAAGTGGAACATGTGACTTGAAGATCAAGTTTCCTTGGTGGATCAAGATATCTTTGTGAGAGTTCTGACAAACGTGAAAAAGGTCAAAATGTGGCATTTGGTTGTTTTCATATGAGGATTCATGAATGAGGTGATCAAACTGTGGCATTTGGTTGATCTCAGAAGTGGATTCGAAGAATCAAGATAATCAGAGTGTGGCAGCTGGTTATTATTGAGGATTGTCTTGGAACAAGTTACTCTTGCGCAGAAGGGTGATGAGTTGAAGACTCAAGGAGATTCTTCTTCTTGAAGGTGGATGAGAGTTTAATTCTCTAGTTCTTTGGATTACTATGCAATAGTAAGTCCAGTTGGTGGAGCATATCAAGAAACATGGTGATGATATCTTGGTGTGTGGCAAATGTTCTAACTTGTGTTGGGACATTATCTGGTTGAATATCCTCGGTGAAGGATGATTTTGTTCTGGTTCTGAAGCTTGGTGCATACATTATGCCTAAGGAACGTCTACATAGTCATACGGGAGAATGATGAAGTAGAAGGTCTGCCTTGGATGGAGAATGTAGAGAAGACTGAAGTAGATCAGGTATTGATTGATTAGAAGTCTGAAGATGAAGAGTATGATAGGGAATGACTGCCTTTGGAGAAAGGGACAATGGTACCAAAATGCATGTGCTCAGCAAGTGTGCTCAAATGTTCATCTTCCTCTAGAGCATCAGTTAACCATGACTGGGGGAGTACTTGTCTATGGATTTTGCTGCAAAGGTACATATATTGTGAAGATTGCATGATGATCAAGATTGTGAAGATTGGTTGAATCTTATGAGGATATAATGTCAGATAACATGTTATGACATTAGGCTGTTGGATGACATGTTGGTGTGGACATGAATGGTTCTAGCCATTTGAAGCTAATTGTTTGAATCATATGCGCACATGCATCTGAGGAGAAGTCTGAAGGACAACTTTGGTTGTGTATGGGAGATTTATTTTTCTCTGCAGATTTTGGAAGAGCTTTGTGAGGGTCCTTGTTGATGGGAGATGTCACACTTGTCTTGGTGTGTGTAAGAGGAGTTTATTTAGAGTTCAGTGGAAGGCATTGTATGTGTACTTCAGAACTTGTGGATGATTGTATAAAGCATTCCTGACTGGATGAATGAAGACTATGTCTGGATTTTCCAAATGTTATGATATACTGGTCAAGGAGCACTATTTGTGAAATATAATGGGAGAACTTCTGTCTGTACTAGTGTGGTACTTGGATTGTTTGAGGATTAAGCATTTTGTGAATGCGTTCAGTAGGTGTGTTGAACAGAGGGTGCGCTCTTGAAGACATGAAGATGAGTCTTATGTTTTCCATTCATTTAAGGTGTTCTTCTTGCAAAGGAGCACTAGTTATCTTAGATAGGGAGAGTTGATCTTTTGTTGAAGAAGTTGTTTATCAAGATTGTAATGTCAGACAAGATGTCGTGACATTGTGTTACTGGTGAAGTTCATGGTGTACTTGACAGTTTAGACCTGGTTTCATGGTGTCAGACAAGATGTCAATGGATTGAATCAGCAGTATACATTTACCCCAATGTTTTTTCAGCTATTGAGTCTGGATTTTGTTCTGAGTATGTTAGTTGTCAGATTCAGAGGGTGTCCAATTGTGCCTAAAAAGGGGGAGAGTTAACTCATGTGTTGCCTAGTTTTGTTGGTATAGCCTTGAGGGGGAGTAATCGTGTTTGAACAGCTAGTATGATGGTTCTTGCTTTGAGGGGGAATTTGTTTTGTGCTGAGTTACTAGTTGTTGCAGCTGGTTGGTATTGCTGCAGGTTGTGCTGTGAATGTTAGTAAGTGTTTTTCCGCTGCAAGCTGAAAGTGTTTTAGCGAAAATTAGCCAAAGGGGGAGATTGTTAGTTCTTGTGATTGGCTGAAATTTTGGTAAAACAATGTTAATGTCATGGTTGATGTTTCAACATGAGCTTCTAACATTATTGTTTTGTTTAGTTAACATTCTGGTTTTGTTAAAGTTTAAGGGTTGCAGTTGTGTGCTGATGTTAAACCCGATGTCTTGACATCAGTTGTGAACATCAGTCTGAGTTGTTTTATTAGGGCTGCGTGTTTCTGTTATTGGAGAGATATTCTGCTGAAGAGAGTGAGAGATTGTAGGCGAATATCTTGGTAAAGATATATTCAGTTGCAATCAGATTTGGAGCAGATCTTGTTGCTGTTTTTAAGGCTAAAATATATGAAGATTTAATTGAAGATTTAATTGAAGATTTAATTGAAGATTTGATTGAAGATTTAATTGAAGATCTATTTAGAAGCAGAATCTTTTGCAGATTTGTAGCAGAAGATTTGTTGTGATTTGAAGGCCCAAATCCAGTTGGGAAAAAGTTATAAATAGAATGCTTGTAATCTAGAATAGGCACGGGTCCAAGATGTAGATCATTAGGGCTTTGTCTAAGTGAACCACTCGGGTTGTGAGATGGTCACTGTGTTCTTAATCAGAAACCTGTAGGTAATGAGTTTTATAGTGTTCTTGGAGGAAGCTTTGAAGCAACTCCAAGATGGTGTTCTCAGTCAAGAGTCTTGGCTGAGTATAGGCATAGAAGTGTGACTTCTACTTTTCTGTGATTGAAGAGTTGTTGGAAATCAAGCTGTTGATGCAGTGGCTGAGATGTTGACTGTTAGACATCATTGTGATGATTGGGAGTGAGATGGAGTCTCTTATCTAGGGAGGACTTCGATAGAAGGGTCATTGGGTAGTGATTAAATTAGGTAGATTGTCAACTGGTTTGTTGAGTCTGTAATTTGATACTACTAATAGTGGACTTCCTTCCTGGCTTGGTATGCCCCCAGATGTAGGTTGTTAGACCGAACTGGGTGAACAATCCTTGGGTGCTTTTCAGTACTTTTATTGTCTTGTTCATACAGCAGATATTGATGTTGTGACATCACACTTAACATCACATATCTGATACTAGAATTTCAATTGGTATCAGAGCAGGCATCCTGTCTGTTTCTGGATGAGATCTAGGGAAGATACTTTCTGGTTCATGAGCAAGGAAGATAGTTTTGCTGAGTTATGGACTTGGTCCGTTCATATAGTTGTTTGTATGATCCCTTGAAGTGAAGTATGGACTATTCATGACAGGGTATGTATTGGACCTGTCTGTTGTTATCAGGAGAACTGCTGTTGTGAGTTTGATTTGTTGGCACTTGGTTTATGGTGATGGTGTGCAAGGATTATTGAGTAGTGTCTGAAGGTTGTTGAGGAGTTGTTGTGTGTTCCGCTACCTGGTATCTGATGTAACCCTGGTTGGTTCTTGTATCTCTGGTGGTGAGATTCTAGGAAGGTATTCTCTTGGAAAAACATTAGGGTTTGGTCTCCTCAGCAGGATATTCTATGATGTTGTAGTTTATGCAAGACAGCTTCAGCCGTTTGGTTAGAGATGCCAAAGATACTTGAGGATTATCTCATATCTTTGTTTTGGGAAAGAAGTGATCAAAAGGTGAATGGATCTTATTAAAGATTGTATGACATGGAAGTTTCAGAATATATTTCAAATCAGGCATTGAAGACCAATCTGTCCAGAACATTGATTCCTTCTTTATCAATTTTCTTGATGGTGAAAGAAGAGGGTGGAGCCAAAGCAAAAGAGTATCATTGTCAAATCTTTCATGCAGGAGTGAAGATCTTGATAAGTTATCTCTTAAGCTTAGTTGTGGTGACCTAATTAGGAGGATCTTCCTGGTTATGATGTCAAATGTAGTTCTGGTATATATGAAGATGAATTCTCTTGTGAAGATACATGTTTCTGATTTTCAAAATCATGAACTGGAGGAAGTTTCATCAAGAAAGAAGCTGAGCTTAATATGTCAATTCTAATGTCTCGACATCGCGCTACACATCAGTAGTTTATGGTAAATGCTAAGTCAAAGACCTATTAGATTGTAGTTGTTTTGAAGGGTCTCTGAAGCTGTGAAGTTGAACAATATTTGAGATGCTACTGACGGTTGTATTTGTGCAAAGTATCATTCATAATGTCATAGCTTTTTGGCTGGAGCTGGTTGAAGAAAAGGCAGTAATCTTGAAAGCAGAAGAGAAGGAGATGATCCATGTTTGAGTTAAAATGTCTGAGAAAATGCATCCAAGAGATTGTGGGCAGTAGCAGTGTAAATCAGCCAGTGGTTATTTAGTGTCTGCATTCGTTGGTATCCAAACTGATAGAGATGAGCTCTTCCAGTTTTGTGGCTTGAAGGATTGGAAGGAGCAGATTGTTTATGGTATGTTGATACCCCGGTTGTTGTAATGTGCTTCAGATACCTGTTAGAGGGAATTTCTTCTTTAGATACAGAAGAATGACAGGTATCACTCTTAAGTTAGACAAGAGGTCTGAACCTTGTTCTTAGAAGAAGAAGCTTCTGGAAGAGTGTGTTATGCAAGTTGCTGCTGTAGTGTTGATCTGATCCTGGGAGTGGATGTTGGTCTTATAGCCATAGTATATGTTTAATATGACGTCAGAACTGATGTTGAAGCATCATTTCAGTTCTTTGCTGTTGAAGATGAAGATGGAAGACTATGAAGACATCATAATCTTGATGGTTACAACTTGGATCAGTCTATTTCTGATCTAAGTGGTTTGGAGCATGGTGTTTGCTCTGGTTGTGAAGGTCGAAGATAAGTGGCAGTTATCTCTGGCTTTCTACTGACGGCTCTACTAAGGGAAGTGACTTTCTTTAGTATTGATATGGGGTAGTCTTGGACTACTTATTTTCTGAAGATTCAGATGTGGTAGGTTTGAAGTCTTTGGAGTTTCTAAGCAGGATGGAGGTTGTCTACTCAAACTTGATTGTTGAATAAAGTCTATGAAAGCATGGAAATCTATTTCTGCAAAGGGAGGCGGTTCTTCTAAGTGGCAGAAGGTAGAGCTGAATTCAACAGTTGGATGACATAATGTTCTGACATCTAGCTTAAAATCAGGAGTCTCAGCTGGTGATGTGGCACATCAGCTAATGATAGGGTGATCTACAGGAATGAACAATAGGATGCTTCAAAAAGATTGTTCTCATGGCAGTTTGCGGGAGCTGCAGGAAGGAGAAGATGTTACATGACTATGGCTTAGGGAGTCTAAGTGTGTTTGCTTTTGAGCAAGTGGAACATGTGACTTGAAGATCAAGTTTCCTTGGTGGATCAAGATATCTTTGTGAGAGTTCTGACAAACGTGAAAAAGGTCAAAATGTGGCATTTGGTTGTTTTCATATGAGGATTCATGAATGAGGTGATCAAACTGTGGCATTTGGTTGATCTCAGAAGTGGATTCGAAGAATCAAGATAATCAGAGTGTGGCAGCTGGTTATTATTGAGGATTGTCTTGGAACAAGTTACTCTTGCGCAGAAGGGTGATGAGTTGAAGACTCAAGGAGATTCTTCTTCTTGAAGGTGGATGAGAGTTTAATTCTCTAGTTCTTTGGATTACTATGCAATAGTAAGTCCAGTTGGTGGAGCATATCAAGAAACATGGTGATGATATCTTGGTGTGTGGCAAATGTTCTAACTTGTGTTGGGACATTATCTGGTTGAATATCCTCGGTGAAGGATGATTTTGTTCTGGTTCTGAAGCTTGGTGCATACATTATGCCTAAGGAACGTCTACATAGTCATACGGGAGAATGATGAAGTAGAAGGTCTGCCTTGGATGGAGAATGTAGAGAAGACTGAAGTAGATCAGGTATTGATTGATTAGAAGTCTGAAGATGAAGAGTATGATAGGGAATGACTGCCTTTGGAGAAAGGGACAATGGTACCAAAATGCATGTGCTCAGCAAGTGTGCTCAAATGTTCATCTTCCTCTAGAGCATCAGTTAACCATGACTGGGGGAGTACTTGTCTATGGATTTTGCTGCAAAGGTACATATATTGTGAAGATTGCATGATGATCAAGATTGTGAAGATTGGTTGAATCTTATGAGGATATAATGTCAGATAACATGTTATGACATTAGGCTGTTGGATGACATGTTGGTGTGGACATGAATGGTTCTAGCCATTTGAAGCTAATTGTTTGAATCATATGCGCACATGCATCTGAGGAGAAGTCTGAAGGACAACTTTGGTTGTGTATGGGAGATTTATTTTTCTCTGCAGATTTTGGAAGAGCTTTGTGAGGGTCCTTGTTGATGGGAGATGTCACACTTGTCTTGGTGTGTGTAAGAGGAGTTTATTTAGAGTTCAGTGGAAGGCATTGTATGTGTACTTCAGAACTTGTGGATGATTGTATAAAGCATTCCTGACTGGATGAATGAAGACTATGTCTGGATTTTCCAAATGTTATGATATACTGGTCAAGGAGCACTATTTGTGAAATATAATGGGAGAACTTCTGTCTGTACTAGTGTGGTACTTGGATTGTTTGAGGATTAAGCATTTTGTGAATGCGTTCAGTAGGTGTGTTGAACAGAGGGTGCGCTCTTGAAGACATGAAGATGAGTCTTATGTTTTCCATTCATTTAAGGTGTTCTTCTTGCAAAGGAGCACTAGTTATCTTAGATAGGGAGAGTTGATCTTTTGTTGAAGAAGTTGTTTATCAAGATTGTAATGTCAGACAAGATGTCGTGACATTGTGTTACTGGTGAAGTTCATGGTGTACTTGACAGTTTAGACCTGGTTTCATGGTGTCAGACAAGATGTCAATGGATTGAATCAGCAGTATACATTTACCCCAATGTTTTTTCAGCTATTGAGTCTGGATTTTGTTCTGAGTATGTTAGTTGTCAGATTCAGAGGGTGTCCAATTGTGCCTAAAAAGGGGGAGAGTTAACTCATGTGTTGCCTAGTTTTGTTGGTATAGCCTTGAGGGGGAGTAATCGTGTTTGAACAGCTAGTATGATGGTTCTTGCTTTGAGGGGGAATTTGTTTTGTGCTGAGTTACTAGTTGTTGCAGCTGGTTGGTATTGCTGCAGGTTGTGCTGTGAATGTTAGTAAGTGTTTTTCCGCTGCAAGCTGAAAGTGTTTTAGCGAAAATTAGCCAAAGGGGGAGATTGTTAGTTCTTGTGATTGGCTGAAATTTTGGTAAAACAATGTTAATGTCATGGTTGATGTTTCAACATGAGCTTCTAACATTATTGTTTTGTTTAGTTAACATTCTGGTTTTGTTAAAGTTTAAGGGTTGCAGTTGTGTGCTGATGTTAAACCCGATGTCTTGACATCAGTTGTGAACATCAGTCTGAGTTGTTTTATTAGGGCTGCGTGTTTCTGTTATTGGAGAGATATTCTGCTGAAGAGAGTGAGAGATTGTAGGCGAATATCTTGGTAAAGATATATTCAGTTGCAATCAGATTTGGAGCAGATCTTGTTGCTGTTTTTAAGGCTAAAATATATGAAGATTTAATTGAAGATTTAATTGAAGATTTAATTGAAGATTTGATTGAAGATTTAATTGAAGATCTATTTAGTAGCAGAATCTTTTGCAGATTTGTAGCAGAAGATTTGTTGTGATTTGAAGGCCCAAATCCAGTTGGGAAAAAGTTATAAATAGAATGCTTGTAATCTAGAATAGGCACGGGTCCAAGATGTAGATCATTAGGGCTTTGTCTAAGTGAACCACTCGGGTTGTGAGATGGTCACTGTGTTCTTAATCAGAAACCTGTAGGTAATGAGTTTTATAGTGTTCTTGGAGGAAGCTTTGAAGCAACTCCAAGATGGTGTTCTCAGTCAAGAGTCTTGGCTGAGTATAGGCATAGAAGTGTGACTTCTACTTTTCTGTGATTGAAGAGTTGTTGGAAATCAAGCTGTTGATGCAGTGGCTGAGATGTTGACTGTTAGACATCATTGTGATGATTGGGAGTGAGATGGAGTCTCTTATCTAGGGAGGACTTCGATAGAAGGGTCATTGGGTAGTGATTAAATTAGGTAGATTGTCAACTGGTTTGTTGAGTCTGTAATTTGATACTACTAATAGTGGACTTCCTTCCTGGCTTGGTATGCCCCCAGATGTAGGTTGTTAGACCGAACTGGGTGAACAATCCTTGGGTGCTTTTCAGTACTTTTATTGTCTTGTTCATACAGCAGATATTGATGTTGTGACATCACACTTAACATCACATATCTGATACTAGAATTTCAATTGGTATCAGAGCAGGCATCCTGTCTGTTTCTGGATGAGATCTAGGGAAGATACTTTCTGGTTCATGAGCAAGGAAGATAGTTTTGCTGAGTTATGGACTTGGTCCGTTCATATAGTTGTTTGTATGATCCCTTGAAGTGAAGTATGGACTATTCATGACAGGGTATGTATTGGACCTGTCTGTTGTTATCAGGAGAACTGCTGTTGTGAGTTTGATTTGTTGGCACTTGGTTTATGGTGATGGTGTGCAAGGATTATTGAGTAGTGTCTGAAGGTTGTTGAGGAGTTGTTGTGTGTTCCGCTACCTGGTATCTGATGTAACCCTGGTTGGTTCTTGTATCTCTGGTGGTGAGATTCTAGGAAGGTATTCTCTTGGAAAAACATTAGGGTTTGGTCTCCTCAGCAGGATATTCTATGATGTTGTAGTTTATGCAAGACAGCTTCAGCCGTTTGGTTAGAGATGCCAAAGATACTTGAGGATTATCTCATATCTTTGTTTTGGGAAAGAAGTGATCAAAAGGTGAATGGATCTTATTAAAGATTGTATGACATGGAAGTTTCAGAATATATTTCAAATCAGGCATTGAAGACCAATCTGTCCAGAACATTGATTCCTTCTTTATCAATTTTCTTGATGGTGAAAGAAGAGGGTGGAGCCAAAGCAAAAGAGTATCATTGTCAAATCTTTCATGCAGGAGTGAAGATCTTGATAAGTTATCTCTTAAGCTTAGTTGTGGTGACCTAATTAGGAGGATCTTCCTGGTTATGATGTCAAATGTAGTTCTGGTATATATGAAGATGAATTCTCTTGTGAAGATACATGTTTCTGATTTTCAAAATCATGAACTGGAGGAAGTTTCATCAAGAAAGAAGCTGAGCTTAATATGTCAATTCTAATGTCTCGACATCGCGCTACACATCAGTAGTTTATGGTAAATGCTAAGTCAAAGACCTATTAGATTGTAGTTGTTTTGAAGGGTCTCTGAAGCTGTGAAGTTGAACAATATTTGAGATGCTACTGACGGTTGTATTTGTGCAAAGTATCATTCATAATGTCATAGCTTTTTGGCTGGAGCTGGTTGAAGAAAAGGCAGTAATCTTGAAAGCAGAAGAGAAGGAGATGATCCATGTTTGAGTTAAAATGTCTGAGAAAATGCATCCAAGAGATTGTGGGCAGTAGCAGTGTAAATCAGCCAGTGGTTATTTAGTGTCTGCATTCGTTGGTATCCAAACTGATAGAGATGAGCTCTTCCAGTTTTGTGGCTTGAAGGATTGGAAGGAGCAGATTGTTTATGGTATGTTGATACCCCGGTTGTTGTAATGTGCTTCAGATACCTGTTAGAGGGAATTTCTTCTTTAGATACAGAAGAATGACAGGTATCACTCTTAAGTTAGACAAGAGGTCTGAACCTTGTTCTTAGAAGAAGAAGCTTCTGGAAGAGTGTGTTATGCAAGTTGCTGCTGTAGTGTTGATCTGATCCTGGGAGTGGATGTTGGTCTTATAGCCATAGTATATGTTTAATATGACGTCAGAACTGATGTTGAAGCATCATTTCAGTTCTTTGCTGTTGAAGATGAAGATGGAAGACTATGAAGACATCATAATCTTGATGGTTACAACTTGGATCAGTCTATTTCTGATCTAAGTGGTTTGGAGCATGGTGTTTGCTCTGGTTGTGAAGGTCGAAGATAAGTGGCAGTTATCTCTGGCTTTCTACTGACGGCTCTACTAAGGGAAGTGACTTTCTTTAGTATTGATATGGGGTAGTCTTGGACTACTTATTTTCTGAAGATTCAGATGTGGTAGGTTTGAAGTCTTTGGAGTTTCTAAGCAGGATGGAGGTTGTCTACTCAAACTTGATTGTTGAATAAAGTCTATGAAAGCATGGAAATCTATTTCTGCAAAGGGAGGCGGTTCTTCTAAGTGGCAGAAGGTAGAGCTGAATTCAACAGTTGGATGACATAATGTTCTGACATCTAGCTTAAAATCAGGAGTCTCAGCTGGTGATGTGGCACATCAGCTAATGATAGGGTGATCTACAGGAATGAACAATAGGATGCTTCAAAAAGATTGTTCTCATGGCAGTTTGCGGGAGCTGCAGGAAGGAGAAGATGTTACATGACTATGGCTTAGGGAGTCTAAGTGTGTTTGCTTTTGAGCAAGTGGAACATGTGACTTGAAGATCAAGTTTCCTTGGTGGATCAAGATATCTTTGTGAGAGTTCTGACAAACGTGAAAAAGGTCAAAATGTGGCATTTGGTTGTTTTCATATGAGGATTCATGAATGAGGTGATCAAACTGTGGCATTTGGTTGATCTCAGAAGTGGATTCGAAGAATCAAGATAATCAGAGTGTGGCAGCTGGTTATTATTGAGGATTGTCTTGGAACAAGTTACTCTTGCGCAGAAGGGTGATGAGTTGAAGACTCAAGGAGATTCTTCTTCTTGAAGGTGGATGAGAGTTTAATTCTCTAGTTCTTTGGATTACTATGCAATAGTAAGTCCAGTTGGTGGAGCATATCAAGAAACATGGTGATGATATCTTGGTGTGTGGCAAATGTTCTAACTTGTGTTGGGACATTATCTGGTTGAATATCCTCGGTGAAGGATGATTTTGTTCTGGTTCTGAAGCTTGGTGCATACATTATGCCTAAGGAACGTCTACATAGTCATACGGGAGAATGATGAAGTAGAAGGTCTGCCTTGGATGGAGAATGTAGAGAAGACTGAAGTAGATCAGGTATTGATTGATTAGAAGTCTGAAGATGAAGAGTATGATAGGGAATGACTGCCTTTGGAGAAAGGGACAATGGTACCAAAATGCATGTGCTCAGCAAGTGTGCTCAAATGTTCATCTTCCTCTAGAGCATCAGTTAACCATGACTGGGGGAGTACTTGTCTATGGATTTTGCTGCAAAGGTACATATATTGTGAAGATTGCATGATGATCAAGATTGTGAAGATTGGTTGAATCTTATGAGGATATAATGTCAGATAACATGTTATGACATTAGGCTGTTGGATGACATGTTGGTGTGGACATGAATGGTTCTAGCCATTTGAAGCTAATTGTTTGAATCATATGCGCACATGCATCTGAGGAGAAGTCTGAAGGACAACTTTGGTTGTGTATGGGAGATTTATTTTTCTCTGCAGATTTTGGAAGAGCTTTGTGAGGGTCCTTGTTGATGGGAGATGTCACACTTGTCTTGGTGTGTGTAAGAGGAGTTTATTTAGAGTTCAGTGGAAGGCATTGTATGTGTACTTCAGAACTTGTGGATGATTGTATAAAGCATTCCTGACTGGATGAATGAAGACTATGTCTGGATTTTCCAAATGTTATGATATACTGGTCAAGGAGCACTATTTGTGAAATATAATGGGAGAACTTCTGTCTGTACTAGTGTGGTACTTGGATTGTTTGAGGATTAAGCATTTTGTGAATGCGTTCAGTAGGTGTGTTGAACAGAGGGTGCGCTCTTGAAGACATGAAGATGAGTCTTATGTTTTCCATTCATTTAAGGTGTTCTTCTTGCAAAGGAGCACTAGTTATCTTAGATAGGGAGAGTTGATCTTTTGTTGAAGAAGTTGTTTATCAAGATTGTAATGTCAGACAAGATGTCGTGACATTGTGTTACTGGTGAAGTTCATGGTGTACTTGACAGTTTAGACCTGGTTTCATGGTGTCAGACAAGATGTCAATGGATTGAATCAGCAGTATACATTTACCCCAATGTTTTTTCAGCTATTGAGTCTGGATTTTGTTCTGAGTATGTTAGTTGTCAGATTCAGAGGGTGTCCAATTGTGCCTAAAAAGGGGGAGAGTTAACTCATGTGTTGCCTAGTTTTGTTGGTATAGCCTTGAGGGGGAGTAATCGTGTTTGAACAGCTAGTATGATGGTTCTTGCTTTGAGGGGGAATTTGTTTTGTGCTGAGTTACTAGTTGTTGCAGCTGGTTGGTATTGCTGCAGGTTGTGCTGTGAATGTTAGTAAGTGTTTTTCCGCTGCAAGCTGAAAGTGTTTTAGCGAAAATTAGCCAAAGGGGGAGATTGTTAGTTCTTGTGATTGGCTGAAATTTTGGTAAAACAATGTTAATGTCATGGTTGATGTTTCAACATGAGCTTCTAACATTATTGTTTTGTTTAGTTAACATTCTGGTTTTGTTAAAGTTTAAGGGTTGCAGTTGTGTGCTGATGTTAAACCCGATGTCTTGACATCAGTTGTGAACATCAGTCTGAGTTGTTTTATTAGGGCTGCGTGTTTCTGTTATTGGAGAGATATTCTGCTGAAGAGAGTGAGAGATTGTAGGCGAATATCTTGGTAAAGATATATTCAGTTGCAATCAGATTTGGAGCAGATCTTGTTGCTGTTTTTAAGGCTAAAATATATGAAGATTTAATTGAAGATTTAATTGAAGATTTAATTGAAGATTTGATTGAAGATTTAATTGAAGATCTATTTAGTAGCAGAATCTTTTGCAGATTTGTAGCAGAAGATTTGTTGTGATTTGAAGGCCCAAATCCAGTTGGGAAAAAGTTATAAATAGAATGCTTGTAATCTAGAATAGGCACGGGTCCAAGATGTAGATCATTAGGGCTTTGTCTAAGTGAACCACTCGGGTTGTGAGATGGTCACTGTGTTCTTAATCAGAAACCTGTAGGTAATGAGTTTTATAGTGTTCTTGGAGGAAGCTTTGAAGCAACTCCAAGATGGTGTTCTCAGTCAAGAGTCTTGGCTGAGTATAGGCATAGAAGTGTGACTTCTACTTTTCTGTGATTGAAGAGTTGTTGGAAATCAAGTTGTTGATGCAGTGGCTGAGATGTTGACTGCTAGACATCATTGTGATGATTGGGAGTGAGATGGAGTCTCTTATCTAGGGAGGACTTAGATAGAAGGGTCATTGGGTAGTGATTAAATAAGGTAGATTGTCAACTGGTTTGTTGAGTCTGTAATTTAATACTAATAATAGTGGACTTCCTTCCTAGCTTGTTATGCCCCCAGATGTAGGTTGTTAGACCGAACTGGGTGAACAATCCTTGTGTGCTTTTCAGTACTTTTATTGTCTTGTTCATACAGTAGATATTGATGTTGTGACATCACACTTAACATCACATATCTGATACTAGAATTTCAGCTGGGTTTCTCTGAAGCAGCCCCGCAAGTTGTTCAAACCATTTTCGGAGTCGATACGGACATTTAAGGAACGATATTACGTCGTCGAGCCCCTGTTCGAAGCTGCCCAGGACAGTACATACATCTGGGAAATCGAGGTTGACAAGGATGAGAACGATCTGCATGACGAGGATGGGAAGTTTATTGGGTGAAGAATCTACAAGTTTCCCATCCATTGGGCGTCTGACCACTTTGCCAAGAAGCCCAGTGACTATGTCTTCCAACCGAGCGAGTTACGCGGGCAGGACGCCGCGGCGTACGAGGTACTGGTGAAGTGGATCAACTCCTTCCGGCTTGCTGAGTGCTGGACGAGCAAGGGTAGTCCGATCTTCGAGGAGGACGGGAGCCAGAGGGTTGAGCGTCGATTCATCAATATTAAGGCACTGCTGGAGTGTAAGACTCCCGTGGATGCCGAGAAGCTGCTTGGTAGTCTTAGTTATTTAGATTTTGTTCGCGTTATTTCTTTTCCTCGTATCTAACATGCTCGTATTTTGTTTGTGCAGGTGAGATGCCTCAGGCCCACGACAGAGTTGTGAGGAATGCTCTTGCGAGGAACAAAGCCGGGGCAGCCCCTCCGAAGTCTCGGTTTGCTGGTGCCCGTGTTCCTTCTCCCGTGCAGTCTCCTGCGGGGACCTCTTCTTCTCCTACTCCTGCTCCCCGGGGGTCTCCTCTTCCTTTGACCGGTCGATCCAAGCGGAAAAGGTTTAATGACGCTGTGGACCTCACCCGGGCGTCGGAGAAGGGGAAGTTCGAGCTTCCTCCTTGCATTCATGATCGGAAGTTCTTCGAGGGGAACTCTTTGATTGTGCCTCGGGCGGAGTCTCTTCGCTTGGAAAGTATGGATCGCCCGAGCAAGAGGGTGTTGGTGGCTCAGGACGCTTCTGCCTTGGTCAGGATGTTGGAGATGGCAGCTGTGTACGCCGAAGGGGACTCGGCGACTGAGGCCGAACTTACTGCTGCCCGTGCTACCATGGCGTCCCTCAAGGAAGATGCTAAGGGTGCCGACGATGCTCGGAAGAAATCCGAGGAGGAGGTATCTCGGTTAAAGGAGGAGAACTCGACGCTGGCGGCAGAGAAGAAGTCTGCCGAGGAGTTGATCCAGCGGCTGAAGGCGGCCAATGCCCCAGGTGACGATGAGCCGGAAGACGTGAAGGAATTGAAGACAAGATCCGACCTGGTTTCCCGTTTGCTGACGGCCGAGGATGATGGTATCGTCGTTGCGGAGGAGTTTTTCGGGAACGCCGCGGCTCAACTGCGGGTGGTGAACCTTGAGCTTGACTTCTCTGTCGAGGGCACCCACTATCTGGCGCACGTTGAGGATGGTCGAATCGTTATGCCTGATGCTCTCCTTGAAGGGAACAACGAGGATCAGCCCGCGGAGGACCAGGGGCCTCAGTCCGAGGCTGCCGAGCATGTGGAAGAGTGAGGAGTTTGTATTTTTGATGTTGTAATTTGTCCGGCCTGCATGCCGTGTAACCATTGTAATTTAATTTTTGGGGGGCGTGGCCTCTGTTTCATGTAACTTAGTACAATCGTGGCCCTTGCGGTCATTTATTATGTTAAATTATTACATGTTTGATTCTGCCATCTGTATGATTTTACTTGCTTTTATTTTTCTCTAAGTGTTGTACTCATGCTTGTTGTGAATGTATGTCCGCCCGTGATTGGGAGTATTTGACTTGCACAAATAATTTGGGGGGATTGCTCGTTGTAGATTTGTTCGGCAGTGAGGGGAACTGGTCGAACGGCCGGGGAATATCCTGGCGGGGGTGCGGAGCTCAGGTCGCGTTTGAGGCCTGAGTTCGCGGCGTGAACGTCCCATCGCGAGCTGGGGTTCTGCAAGTCATGGTACTTTGACGACAGCGATGCTCGATCGAGGACCGCTGTCGAGCAGTGACCCGTCTCTTTACTGAGCGAGGTTCTGCTTAATTCGTATGCGACGCTTGTACCTAGACGTGCATAGTGGTCGGTAGCTGACGTCCGTCGTTGTGACGGGTCGAAGCGAGAATTTAGCTGTAGTATTGTTTTAGCTTTTCAGCGTTCCATGGTCGAGCAAGTTCTTCCCCGGTGAGATGTTCCAGGTAGTAGGCCCTATTTTCCGTTTTTGCTCGGACGCGATAGGGCCCCCCCAGTTGGCTGCTAGTTTGCTTTCTCGAGAGTCTTTGTGGTTTCTTCTTAGAACAAGGCTTCCCACGTCGAACTCTCGTCGTATCACCTTGGCGTTGTGCCTGATGGTAATTTTTTGTTTCAGTGAGGCTTCGCGGAGGGCTGCTCCGGTTCGGATTTCCTCGACAAGGTCGAGTTTTTCTCGCAATGACTCGTCGTTCATCTCCTCGTCTATGGGAGACTCTGTCCGCCTAGAGGGCACGTGAACTTCGACGGGATTACAGCCTCGGTCCCGTATGCTAGACGGAAAGGTGTTTCCCCGGTCGTTGAGTGTGGAGTTGTGCGGTATGCCCAGAGTACGCTGTGCAGTTCCTCGACCTATGCCTTCTTTGTTTCGTCCAGCCTTCGCTTGAGGCCTCGAAGGATGACTCGGTTAGCTGCTTCAGCCTGTTCGTTTGTTTGAGGGTGCTCTACGGATGCGAAGTGCTGCTTCGTGCCCAGTTGGGCGACGAAGTCTTGGAACTTCCTGTCCATGAATTGCGTCCCATTGTCCATTACTATCGCTTGGGGGATACCGAAATGTGAAAGGATGTTTCGTTTGTAGAAACGCAGGATGTTGAGGGCAGTTATTTTGGCTAGAGCTTCCGCTTTTATCCATTTTATGAAATAGTCCACGCCCACTATTAGGTACTTGTTCTAGCTTGATCCTACCACGAAGGGTCCTAGGATGTCTAGGCCCCACCAGGCGAATGGCCACGGGGAAGACATAGCCTTGAGCTCGTTAGGCGGAGCTAGGTGCATGTCCCCGTGTCGTTGGCATTAATCACATTTCTTCACGTGTTCTTTCGCGTCGTGCTGCATGGTCGGCCAATAGTACCCTGCTCGGAGGGCCTTTCGGGCAAGCGACCTCCCGTCGAGATGTTGGGCGTTGATTCCTTCGTGGATTTCGCGCAGGATGTGTGCGACCATTTCTTCCTCGACACACTTGAGCAGCGGAATGGAGAATCCCCGCCTGTAGAGTTTATCTTCGACCAAGACGTAAGAGAAGGCTCTTTGCCTGACTGTGCTGGCCTTCTTTGGGTCGGACGGAAGTTCGTCTTTGGCGAGATAGTTGTAGACAGGGGTCATCCAGCAGTTGTTGTCGCCGATCACCTGCACGTCAATTGTCGGGGAGGCCTTCTCGATGCTGGGTCGAGGAAGTACTTCCTGTATGACGGATTTGTTTCCTCCTTTCTTCTTTGTGCTGGCTAGTTTGGATAGCACGTCTGCTCGTACGTTATTTTCGCGGGGAACGTGTTTCACTTCCACTTTGTGAACTTCGCCATCTCCTTCTTGATCAGTGCCAAGTATTCGGTCAGGTTGTCGTTTTTGGCTTGGTATTCTCCCTGGACCTGGAGGGCCACGAGTTATGAATCCGTGAAAATGACGACTTCTTCTGCGCCCAGGTCCTTGGCAAGGCGTAGCCCTGCGAGGAAGGCCTCGTATTCAGCCTGGTTATTGGAGGTTGGGAAGGACAAGGTGAGTGAAACTTCAACAATGATTCCTTCGTCGCTCTCTAGTATGATGCTCGCGCCGCTCCCTGCTGAGCTCGAGGCATCGTCAACGAAAATGGTCCATTTGTGCGCTTCGCTTGCGGGGGAGTCTGCGAATGTCATTTCCGCGACGAAGTCGGCCAGAGCTTGGGCCTTGAGGGCTAAACTACTTTCGTATAGGATGTCGAATTCGGACAGTTCCAACGACCATTTGAGCATCCGACGGCCATGTCTGGTCGTCCGAGCAGCTGCTTTATGGGTTGATCTATTCGAATTACGATCGTGTGATCCAGGAAGTAGTGTCTTAATCTTCTGGCAGCGTTGATGAGGGCCAGCGCCACCTTCTTTATCTGTTGGTATCTTAACTCTGGTCCTTGTAGCGCTTTGCTCGTGAAATATATGGGCTTCTGCCCGTCAGGTGTCTCGCGGATGAGAGTGGCGCTCACTGCTTCGGTTGCTACGGAAAGGTACAGGTACAACGTTTCGCCATTGTCCGGGCGAGAGAGGACCGATGGCTATGAAAGTGCTCGTTTCAGATGGATAAGGCCCTTGTCACACTCCTCGGTCCATTCAAATGCCGCCTCCTTGCGGAGGAGTTTGAAGAACGGTAGGGCGTGCTAGGCGGACTTAGCCACGAAACGGGATAGTGATGCGAGCATCCCGTTGAGGGACTGGATGGATTTTTTGGACTTCGGCGTAGGAAACTCGGAGAATGCCCGACATTTATCACGATTGGCCTCGATTCCTCGTTCCGTTAAGTAGAAGCCGAGGAATTTGCCTGCCCGGACACCGAACGTGCACTACTCCGGATTAAAACACATTTTGTATTTCCTGGCCTGTTCGAAGACCTTTCTCAAATGGGCAGTATGATCGGTTTCCTCGTGGGACTTTACAATCATGTCGTCCATTTAGACTTCGAGCATGTCGCCTATTTCTCCCCGGAATACCTTGTTCATCATTCGTTGGTACGTTGCTCCGGCGTTCTTCAGACCGAAAGGCATTACGTTGTAGTAATAGTTGCCCGATTCGGTCATGAAGGCCGTATATTTTTTGTCGGACGTTGCCATCGGAATTTGATTATAGCTCGAGTAGGCGTCCATGAACGATAAAAGTTTAAAACCAGCAGAATTATCAACAAGTTTATCAATATTGGGGAGGGGGTAGGCATCCTTCGGGCATGCCTTATTGAGATCGGTGTAATCAATGCACATGCGCCATTTTCCATTAGATTTTTTAACTAATACAATGTTGGACAGCCAAGTGGTGTACTTGGCTTCCAAAATAAATTTGGCCTCGAGGAAGTCGTTTACAGCTTTTTCAGCAGCCTCCGTCTTCTCCGGAGACTGCTTTCTCCTACTTTGTGCTACGGCCTTGACGGCCGGGTCAATTGTTAGCTGGTGGCATGCGACGGATGGATCAAGCCGAGCATTTCGACGGCACTCTATGCGAAGAGGCCGGCATTCTCGCGGAGGCATGCCTTGAGCTGCTTCCTCGCGATGTCAGGCAGATCTGCTCCAATCTTCACTCCTCGCTGAGGGTCATCGCCGAACAGAACGATCTCGAAGTTGCCATCCGGTATTGGGCGCATCGGATGGGAGCCGCTGCTGGACGATGTAGACGGGTTGGCTGAAGCTTCTCGTTCCTCCTACTGGTCTTCTTCCTGGAAGCGACTGTCGAGGTCGATGGAGTCGACCTGGAGAAGAGGCTTGGCTTCCTCGGAGCTGCTTGGCAATGCTGGCTTACCCGATGCTTTTGGCTTGGACGTAATGGCGTTGAGCCCCTTTATAGCTGCCTCGAAACACCTACGTGCAGCTTCGATATCGCCGTGTAGGGTGGCGACCATTCCTTTCAAAGTGTAATACTTCATCTTCAGGTGGACTGTTGAGGGTACCGCTACCAACTCGGCCAAAGTTAGCCTTCTAAAAATGCACTGGTATAGCGACGGGCTGTCGATCACCAAGAATTGTACCTTGATGGATCTGGCCGTCTCAGCTGATCCGAAGGTCACGATCAGTTCGACGTAGCCCCACGGCTTGGTCACCGATCCGTTGAATCCCTGTAAATCGAACCCTACATAGGGGGTAAGGTGCGATTCGTCCAGTTGAAGCGTTGAGAACAGTTGGGAGTACATGATGTCGACCGAGCTGCCTTGGTCGACTAGGATTCTGCGAACGTCAAAGTTCGCCATTCGGTCTCTGACGAGCAAAGGTATGCTTGAGTTCAGGGATCCGCCGAGGAGTTCTTCCCAGTAGAAGGAGATGGGTACAGAGCCTTTCTGGGCCTGATCGAGTGTGGTCACTTTATTGGAGCTCGTGTTGATCAGATGCTCGAACTTGCATTTCACGGAGCCCACAGTGACTTTGTTGAAGCCCCCGCTAGAGATGACCATGGCGGAGGGAAAAGTCTTCCTCGGGCTGTGGGCCGCGAAATAAGCAGGGGCGCTGAGCCCGTCCGGGACGTAGAAGTCCTCCGGTCGCGATATGGACATGGCGACTTGTATGTTGGCGTCTTCCGAGGAGGGCACTTCCTCCTCTATCTTCTGGGACTCCTGGGCGTCCTTCCGAGGAGTGTCCTTCTTCTTCGCGAATTGTTTCAGGTGCCCATCCCTGATCAGTATTTCAATGGTATCCTTCAGATGGATACAGTCCTCTGTAGTGTGGCCGTGACTCTTGTGGAAATGGCAGTATTTTGATTTGTCCACATTTGGTCTGTTCGGCAGCTGCTTGGGGAAGTGGACCCCTGCCTGCTTAAACTCCGAATCGGCACATTCAGACAAGATCTTTTCCCTGGAGACGGTCAGGGGGGTATAGTCATGGAACCTCCCGGAGGGCCCCTTGTTGTCACGGGAGTCACAAAGAAGATCCTCGCGCCTCCGTTCGCCCCGACGAGATGTCGAGGCTTCCTCTCCTCTGGATGCCCAAGCATTCTCCTGATGGCGTGATGCTCGGACGTTGCTGGCCGCAACCTTCTCTTTGTACTGAATGTGTGATTGGGATTTGAGGAGGAGGGCGTCTAAGTTCTTCGGTGGTGTGAGGCCAATGGCTTTAGAAAACTCGGAGCCTGGGTGGAGCCCTTGCTCGAGCAGAAACTTCTTCATTTCATCCATTGTAGGGACTTGTAGAGCTTCCTTGTTGAACCTCTCGATATATGCGCGGAGAGGTTCATCTTTTCCTTGGATTATGGCTCCAAGGGAGGCCTCAGTTTTGGGGTGGCGGCGAGATGCTGTGAAGTGCCGCGAGAACATCCTGCCCAGCTGTCTCCACGAGGTAATGGACTCCTCGGGCAGTTGCTTGTACCATATCATCGCTCTCTTGTAGAGCGTGGTTGGGAACAGTCGGCATTTGATGGTGCCTCGTACGCTGCGGTAGTCTAACAGCGCATCGATGTTCTCGATGTGCTCGTCGCGGTCAGTGGTTCTGTCATACGTGCCAAGTGACGGGGGTTTCTCCAAGCCTTTTGGGAGACGGGTAGCCAAGATCTCCTGGGACAACGGGCCGCGAGGCTCGTCGTCGCTGCTAGAACTGGTGTATGATGGGGACCGAATGGGATGCTCGCGGCGGCGGTTCCTCCGGGGAGAAGGGGAGCGGTTCCTTCGCGGAGAAGGTGAGCGGTTCCTTCGAGGAGAAGGCGATCGGTTCCTTCAAGGGGAAGGTGAGCGGGCCCGTCCTTGAGACTTGACAGTCGGAGATTGCTCGTTCCTTCAAGTCCTCTTGTGGTCGTGAGCGGGCTGGTCACGCGGGGAGATTTGGCCGCGCTTCCGGTCTACGCGAGGATCAGGCTCTTGGCGCAGTCTTCGGTCGATGTCTCTCCGGGGATGCGGACTTCTCGATCGTCTTTGGTTCCTCCGCGTGGGAGGGGATCTCGGACGGTTGGACTCTTCTAACGCCCCGATCCTCTCGTTTTGCTGCAGGATCAGGGTGTTGGTTTTGTTAATCGCCTCCAAGAGGGCTGCCACGGCCGGGTCAGCGTTGGGCGGAACAGGAACGGGCTGGACGTCAAGTGAAGGTTGATCGTTGTTGCGATCAGCAGGGGTAGGGGAAGGAGAAGTAGTGGCTCCGTCCTTGAGGAAACGGGCATCTCGGAGGAGAGATTGTAACAGCCCGGGCCCCTCACAAGGCGATCCCGGCACTGCCACCTCACGATCTTCTCTACCCCCCTCACTAGTAGAGTTTTTGCCTTCCGTTGGAATCGAACCCTGTACCCTGGGGTTCAAGTACATGTTCATTCCATTCCCACTACCAATTAAGCTAGTAGCTCAATTGGTAGTGGGAATGGAATGAACATGTACTTGAACCCCAGGGTACAGGGTTCGATTCCCACGGAAGGCAAAAACTCTACTACTGAGGGGGGTAGAGAAGATCGTGAGGTGGCAGTGCCGGGATCGCCTTGCAAGGGGCCCGAGCTGTTACAAAAAAGGCGTTTTTTTTGTAACAGCCCGGGCCCCTCACTAGTAGAGTTTTTGCCTTTCGTGGGAATCGAACCCTGTACCCTGGGGTTCAAGTACATGTTCATTCCATTCCCACTACCAATTGAGCTAGTAGCTCAATTGGTAGTGGGAATGGAATGAACATGTACTTGAACCCCAAGGTACAGGGTTCGATTCCCACGGAAGGAAAAAACTCTACTAGTGAGGGGGGTAGAGAAGATCGTGAGGTGGCAGTGCCAGGATCGCCTTGCGAGGGGCCCGGGCTGTTACAGAGATAACTGACCGTCAATGTCAGATTTGTTGACGGGGAGGATGGTGGTTTGGAGAGCATCCTTGGTTCGATCTTGGGAGGCCATGATCGTGATGATGTTTGAGAATTGTTTTGATCTTCGGTTTCTGAGGAAAGAAAGATGGGGAGAACAATGATTCCCACCGACGGCGCCATTGATCGTGAAGGCTGGATCAGATCCTGTAGAATTGGGCCGCCAAGTGCTTCAGGGATGCTGGTCGTATGGAGAGGAGGGGGTGTACCTGCAAGGTACTCCGACGCTCAAGTAAGAAAGGGTCAGAGAAAAGGGGCAAGTACAAAGTATGAATTCTTAGGGTGAATATTGGATCCCTGACCCTCTCAAGCGAGAGGGTTTATATAGAGCCCCCAGCGCGTGGCCAACGGTCCTATTTTCGGGACGAAATAACCGTTTTCCCCAAATAATAGGTAACTACCCAAATTAGCCGTTATGTCGGGCAGGGTGCCCAAAACTAGCCGTTATGTCGGGCATAGGCATAGTTCCGGGCACCCGCCCATAGCTGTTCGGGGAGCAATGAAGTCGTGCGTGACGGGCAGTAATTCCGGGGAGGAACGTTGCATTCCTTGCCCGGTTGGAGGGGCAGAAAGGTAACTTTTGCCCCTCTGTGGATTGGACTTAGGCAATTTGGGCCGCTCTGGAGCAGAAGCAGATTGGGCCATGTCTAGCCATTGGTCCAGTCCAGAACAAGTTTTGTGAAATCTATTTATTGGTGTGAAAATAAATTTGTGGTTTACATCGAACAAAGATAAGACCAAATTGAAGAAATAAATTTTTAGACTATATAGATTGAGGAATTTTTTATAAAATATTTATGTTTTTCAACAAAAATACCAAAATAACGATGTTTTTTCAATATTTTTCAAAATACTCATGTTTCAAACAAAAAAATTTCATGCGCAAAGCTCAAGGCAATTGAATTGGCGCCTTCATTTAACATTTTAGAAAGCAAGCCAGACGAATTGGCACCTTCAATGGGTCAAGTCAATCCAATTGGCGCTTCCTCTTTGTTCTTCAAAGGGGGCTGATTAAATTGACGTTTCCCTTGTTTGCCTTTTTTAAATGTATTTTTTAATTGGTAATAAAATATTATATTTTAGTAGGAGGAAGTACCAATTGAATTGCCATCCCCTTTGAAAAATAAAGAGGAAGCGCCAATTGGATTGACTTGACCCATTGAAGGCGCTAATTCGTTTGAATTTCCTTCTAAAATGTTAAATGGAAGCGTCAATTCAATTGGCTTGAGATATACACATGAATTTTTTTTTTGAAACATGGGTATTTTGGAAAATATTGGAAAAACATGGTTATTTTGGTATTTTTGTTGGAAAAATGATATTTTTTTTTATAAAAAAATTTCTAGATTTGGTGGTAAGTTCTTGTTATGTTATTGATTTTTGTTTCATTTAGTGTCATCACGTGATAGACAAAGTTCATGGAACTATGTGAGTATTGTTTGCAAGAGAATTAAATGTGTCATTCATTTATGTTTGACCAACAAAAAATATTTTTATAGACTTTTGTATCGTTGATTCCAAATGCACTAATTCATTCATGATGGATTATGGTTTCCTAATGCATTTTGATTTTGTGATGCATTATGATTTCTTGATTGCATATGTTCCATGGGTTGTCTATAAACCAACTAGTGGGAAACCCGTACGTCCGCACGGGTTCCGGTGTGGACCGCGGATACGTTATCAGTTATGTTATGAAATATAAAAAATACTAAAAATATAAAAAATTTGTTATAAATTAAAAAAAAAATTAAAATCATAACACCCAATAAAAAAACGACTGTGTTCAAAATTTTGATCAGTAACTTTATGTTCATTTTCCACAACTAAGAATGTTGATCAGAAACGTCATGTTCCCGTTAATTTTCAATATGTTGATAAGTGAGTTCATGTTCCCGTTAATATTCAATATTTTGATCAGAAACTTCATGTTCCCGTTAATTTTCAATATTTTGATAAGTAACTTCATGTTCCCGTTAAAATTTAATATTTTGAATAGTAACTTCATGTTCCCGTTAATATTCAACATTTTGCTCAGTAACTTCATGCTCCCGTTAATATTCAATATTTTGATCAGTAACTTCATGTTTCCCTTAATATTTAATATTTTAATCAGTAACTTCGTGTTCCCATTCAAATTTTCTATCAATAACTTCAAATTCCCGTTAATATTCAATATTTTGATCAGTAACTTCGTGTTTCCGTTAATATTCAAATTTTCTATCAGTAACTTCAAATTCCCGTTAATATTCAATATTTTGATCAGTAACTTCATGTTCCCGTTAATACTCAATATTGTTGGAATAATATAGCAAGTGTGAGTAAGTGGGGAAAATAGTCACACGTTGGATAGGAATGTGGTGACTTGAGCATTTATAAGTGAGAGAACCCATACACCTATCACCTTAAGGTTTTAGGTGGACAAGTGGTGTGTCTCTCACAAAAGGTGTCTATCCTACACTATGTATCAATGTTCCCTTGTGTGAAACTCCTCTAACATGGTATCAGAGTCTGGTTCGAGAAAGGGACCGGCTTACTTGTATCGAAATGCCCAGGAAGTGGTGTTCCGTTTGAAATCGACGGCTGTACAACACATTATGGACTCACACTTGAGGGGGAGTGTTGGAATAATATAGCAAGTGTGAGTTACGTGCCTTGAAAATGGTGTCAACGGCGGTACAACACATTGTGGACTCACACTTGAGGGGAGTGTTGGAATAATATAGCAAGTGTTGGATAGGAATGTGCTGACTAATAAGAGGTGCCTTGAAAATGGTGTCAACGGCGGTACAACACATTGTGGACTCACACTTGAGGGGGAGTGTTGGAATAATATAGAAAGTGTCAGCAAGTGGGGAAAATATTCTCACAAATTTTCTATCAGTAACTTCAAATTCTCGTTAATATTCAATATTTTGATCAGTAACTTTATACTCCCGTTAATATTCAATATTTTGATCAGTAACTTCATGTTCCCGTTAATATTCAATATTTTGATCAATGATTTCATATTTACGTGATAATTATTTTAATTTGGTGTTTTAATAGTATGGATAAGTTGTGATATGTTCAAAAATTGTTTTCTAGCGTTGATAAACATAAAATAAATATGGATTATAAAAAATAGAGTAATGAAAAAAGATTTATGCATTTATTGATTTAATGAAAAAGAAGCAATTAAAATCAAAAGATATGGACTAAAACATAGAGTAACATTTGATCATAAATTAAAATTTTAATACAATTTATTATATTTACAATTTAATAGAATTCCTTTTTAAAATTGAGAATTTTGAAAAATGCTCATAAAAATTATTAGTCATAATAACATCTAATAGAAAATATGAAATATTAGGGATATATATATTAGCGGTCATTAAAATATCGTAATTTTACACCATAAAAATTGATTATTATATATATTTGGTAATAATAAGAAGAATTATTTGATGCATGATAAAAAAATGAAAATTATAAATTAATATAATAAAATTGTTGACATGAAAAATTAATGACTATATTTATAGTGTGATTTTAAAAAAAATATAAGTAAGTTAAATAGACATAATTTTTAAAGAAACATTTTTGTTTTCTCTATTTCTCTATTTTATTTATAAAAAAAATAAATTAAAAATATATTATAAGTTACAATTAGATAAGTAAGTTCCTGGTAAATCAGAAATACTGATACATAAAATGGGTGATACATAATTCCAAACAAAGAACTTCAGATTCAAACCCTCAAACTAAGGACTTTCACATATTTATTTAATAAATAAAAAAGAAATAACCAAAACATATAAAAATAAAAATCCAAAATTTTAAATACAAAAGCATGAACCCTCACCATATCAAACATGGTTTCAACTTGATCTACAATCATCATAATGCATAAGAGACAACATAGAATGAAAATGGAGAGAAAAATGAGTAAATTTAAAAAATCAAACATTATCGTTATTTGCTGATTTAGAATATCCCATACCAAGTGATCATCATGACTCTGGCAAAGTACCCTTATATTAGTATTCAAAGAAGGGTTTTTTCCCTTTCTGAAAATAATATCTAGAGATAAGACATGATCCTTTTTGACTCAATCCTTATTCAAGTCTGGGCAATATGTGACATGGTTCCATGGCAAAACTATTTCAAATGAGCAGATGTTATTGGACAGGAATTATGAGACAAGATTTGCTAACACGTTAAACTCACCCCTGAATGGATCATTATGTTGAACATTGAAACTTTCAAAATCACTAGTATTGGTAATGTCATCAATTTGTGGAGCCCCTAGAACCTATAAACAACAACATGACATTAAAGGCTAGATGAAACTTCAAAGCACACTAACATATAAAAAATCCACAAAAATCAACAAAACCCTAAATTCTATTATCAAAGTAACAAATGGGGGCAACATTTCAAAAATCAACAAAACCCTAAATTATATTATCAAAATACTACAGATGATTATCAGTTTTTGTTTGTATGGGGGCAACATTTCATAAAATCGGAACATGCCCAAATTTACATCTTCTGCAGTTGGAGTTGAAATCGGAACCATGACCCACAAGCATATCACCATCTTCTTCTTGATTTTAAGAAGAAATATTGAGAAGAAGAAGAAGAGTGTCAAACAAAAAAGTTAAAGATTCAATATGGTTGGGTAGGGAAAGAAAGAAGAAGAAATACGAAAAAACGAGGAAAGAGCGAGAGGAATGGAAAGGAGAGAGAGAATGGAAAGAGAGAGAGGGGAATGGAAAAAGAGAGAGAGAGAGAGTGGTGATGGAAAAATTGGAATAGAATTGAGCCACTTGGCATAATGGTAGAAATCTATTGGTTCCTTATTTTTTTATTTAGTAAATTACCTTAAAGGGCAAATGTTTGTTTAAATTAAAAATAAGAAAAGGGCAATTTAGGGTTTTAATTGGCATGTTCCATTTATATGTAGGTAGTTGAAATGGAATAATGCAAAAATTATGACCGTTTCCAACTTTCCACTCATTCTTAGACGGAAACATTTTTTAAGTAGGTTCCACAAAACTTTTCTTCTTCTCTTATCATTCGGATAAACAAATGGAAAAAAATTTCTTGATTTTTGTGCTTTTCATCCTAGATCTATCATTCATTTCACATTTTCGCATTCCAAACATAGTGTTATGGATGGATCCATGAATCAATCAAACAGAGGTGTTTTTTTATTTGATTGAAAATGAGAAGAATAATATTTTTATTAGAACTTAAATTAACAATGTTAAAAGCAATCTTATAAATTGATTTATTATTAGTTATTTTTATTCGATTTTGTTATTTAATTCTCTCTCTCTCTCTTTCTCTCTCTCTCTCTCTCTCTCTCTCTCTCTCTCTCTCTCTCTCCCCTCTCTCTCTTAAATTTTGAGTGTTTGTTTTACTTTTAAAATTTCTTTTTTGAATTTTTTGAAAATAATTTTGATAAAAACTTTTTTAAAAATATTACATTCGTTTTTTATAAGTTGAAAAATTAATTTTGAAATTATGTAATATAAGCATACATTATTTAAGATCAAAACATAGTTGAAATTACAATTTTTTCAAAAAGTTGTATCTCAAAAATATATTAAAAAAAAAAAACTATTGGAAATATCTTCAAAATTAAGTGATTTTTTTATATAAAAAATGTTAAAATAACTACAATAACATTTTAAGAATAATTATTCAAACCAAATTTTCTTTTAAAATTTTATAAAACATTTTCTATAAATTTTTTTACACAAAAATATGTAACACTGTAAAAATCTTTTTTTTTTTAAAACTGAAACAATCGGTCCATTTATATCTTCAAAAATAACTTTCTAAATCATTTCTCTAAATATTCTTTAATCTGTAAGATCTAAATTATTTTTAAAATAATAATTTAATAATTATAGATTGTTATAATTTATAATTGAATGATTAAATTAATATTTAAATTTAAAATAAAATTAAATCATCATTTGAAAATAAATGTTAAATATTTATTTAACAACACCAACAACCAAACTTTATCTCATTAAATGGGGTCCCCTACTTGGATCAACTTTTCGCTATAATATTCTATCTAAAATCATGCTTTTAGCTAAATCGTTATTCTCGAGATTTTTCTCAATAACTTATCTTATAGTCTTTCTGGGTATCCTCATCCTCTGGTAGTTTGATATCTCTCCATCTGATCTACTCTCCTTACCACATAATCTACAGGTCTTCTCTCTATATGCTCAAACCACCTAAATCTATTTCCCATCATCTTCTCTTCTATAGGTACTACCCCCCAACACTCTCTCTAATATTTTCATTTCGAATCATATCCATTTTAGTCTTACCACACATCCAACACAACATCTTCATCTCTACTACACTTACTTTATTCTTGTGTTAATTCTTAAGCGCCTAATATTCTGTCTCATACAACATCGCATGTCTTACCGCAGTCCGATAAAATTTTCCCTTTAACTTGAGCGGTACATTTGCGTCACATAAAATCCCTGAAGCCCCCTCCATTTCAACCACCCAACTTTAATTCGATGGTTTACATCCCCTTCTATTTCTTTATCATTTTGTATTACAAACCCAAGTTATTTAAATCCTGTGACTTGGGGGTGATATAGTCTCCAACTTTCACCTCTAGATTAGAAACACTTCTTCTTTTGTTGAACTTACATTCCATATACTCTGTCTTACTTCTTCTTAGGCGAAAGCCATGTGTTTCTAAAGCTCATCTTCAAGTCTCCAACTTCTCATTCAAACCCTCATTCGACTCTCCAATTATGACTATATCATATGGAAAAAACATGCATCTCGGTGCTAACTCTTGGATGTGTTCTGTGAGTACATCCAAAATTAAGGTAAAAAGGTAGGGGTTTAGGGTTAAGTCTTGATGTAAGCTTATTGTAATAGGGAGATCGTCTGTCTATCCACCCAGTGTTTGCACATTAGTCGATACCCCTTCATACATATCATGGATAACTCAAATATATGCAATCCTAAACCCTTTCTTCTCTAGGAATTTTCATAAAATCTCTCTAGGAACCCTATCATACACCTTCTCCATGTTAATAAAAATTAAGTGCAAGTCTCGTTGGTCCATTGGACACTGCTCTATCACACATCGTACTAGATAGATAGCTTCCATGGTCAACCTTCCAGGAATAAAACCAAATTGATTCTCAGTGACTTGAGTCTCTTTCCTTAATCTCTGTTCAATCACTATTTGCCATAACTTTATGGTATGACTCATAAGTTTAATACCTTTATAATTTGCACAATTTTATATACCCACCTTGTTTTTATAGATTGGAACTAAAGTGCTTCTTCTCCATTCGTCTAAAATTTTATTTAACCTCATAATTTCATTAGAGTTTGGTGAGCCACCCAATGCCTCTCTCTCCCAGAATTTTCCATACTTCAATAAGTATATTGTCTAGACCAACCTCCTTACTGTTACTCATTATTTTCAATGTTTTCTTTACCTCTTGTTTTTGAATCCAACGAGAGTAATTATAGTTTCGTTCCTCTTCTCTAATGTCGAGCCTTCTAGAGTCAGGTCAGATGTCATATCCTTCATTAAATAAATTGTAGAAACATATCTTCCACTTATCCTTTATATCTTTTTTTTGAACAAAAAATTTGCCTTCGTGATCTTTAACATACTTCACTTGATCCAAATATCTTCTCTTTCTTTCTCTTCCCTTAGCAAACTTATATATAGATTTTCTCTCTCCTTAGTTCCTAAAGATTGGTATAATCTGTCAAAAGCTTGGGTAATGGCTTCATTCATCGCCTTCTTGGTCTCATTCTTAGATTTCTTATACTTTTCCCAAATTTCTGCATTTTTACACCTAGACCATTCTTTAAAACAATCCTTTTTTACTCTAACTTTACTCTAAACATTTTCATTCCACCACCACGATTCTTTACCCTTAGGTTCAAAACCTCTTGATTCTCCCAACGTCTCTTTAGCCAATTTTCTACTCTCTTAGGCAATCTTATTCCACATATCATTTGCAATTCTTTGTGGTTGTCCAAACCTTTCATCCAAGATCTTGAGTTGGAAAATTTCTTGTTTTTCACCCTTCAAATGTCACCACTTGATATGTGGTGCTCCCATGTGACATGTTCTCTTTGCTCTCTCCTTTATTCTTATATCCATAACCAATACTATATGTTGGTTAGTCATGCTCTCTCCTGGAATAACTTTACAGTCCAAAAAAATCTTCCTATCTGACTTCCTAATAAGAAAGTAATCAATCTAAGAACATGTCACCCCACTTTTATATGTGATAAGTGTCGTAACCCAAAATTTGACCTCCCCTTTTGCCTTTTGCATAAGCATGTGCATTCGCATCACTGGCATACGCATTCGTACTTTTTCTCTGTGGTTTTTGTTGCAGGAATTTTCAGGTTTTTCAAGCCTGATTAATTATATCCTCACAAAGTTATCACATCATCAAAACAAGCACAAAACAAAGGTTTCCATGCCTATTCATTAAAACAATAAGTGGAAAATCAAAACGGGGGATCCAGCACTTGTTCCTAAGTAATTTGGGAAAATTTTGCCTAGGGTAATCGATTACCATTTAGCTAGGCAAATAGGGTAATCGATTACCTTGTGAAAATTTGCAGTTTCTGCTGTATTTTTCAAGACATCAACTTTGCACTCTCTTTCTCTTGTGTTCTACTAGGTTCTAACATTGTGTGGAACATTCTAGACAGTTCAAGACCATTCAAGACACTCCACTTACATTTATTCCAATGAATCACTTTGGATTAAGTGCACCATGTTCCTTAATTTCCAAACATGTGAGCCATTGATTTGGATTTGCATTGGGATTGCTCCACTGAGTTAACTACCTAACTAACTGAGTTAACTGCTGACTCGGTGAGTCAAGTGTAACTAACTCCCAACCTAGCTCCAAAGCTAACCCCAAAGCACATTCCAAACCTATAAACTCCAAACCAAAACTCTATATAAACAAGGCTCCACCATTTCACAAGGGATCGACAATCATTTTCAAAATTCTTCACTCTTTTCACTCTCCATTATCTCATTTCTCTCTGCATTTTTCTGCAACCTCTTCACATTTATCTTCATCTTCTTCTCCAAACCACACAAAAGCTCCATTATCACCATTAAAGAGAAGTAACTTTCACATTGAAAATGCTTATCTCTTAAGCTTAAACCTCCATTCCTCTTCAATTTTGCTTGGATTCTTAGAACTACAGTAGCTTCTACTTCAATTCAAGTAATCTACTTAAGCAATTTGGTGCTAATTCATATTCGGTGCATTTTCGCGATTTTGCTCGGTTTCGCTACGGTTCGAAGTGAAAATGCAGAATTCTCTGGTTTTCTCTGGTTTTCTCCAATTATTTTCATTACATTTCACTTTCAACAATCACCAGGGCAATTCTCCGGCTTGTAGGTTGGTCAATTCTCACTGAATTTACTGTTTCGATCACTTTCGCGCGTTTACGATGCAGTTTCAATAGCTTTTCGGTTCGATGAATCACGTGATTGTTGGATCTTTGATCTTCACGTTTAATGCTTTCAAATTATGTTTAAATACTCATACATGATGTAATTTTCGTGCACAAATTCATACCATAGCATGTGGTAGTTTGCATAAGTGACTAGGTGCTGAAATTGCTTTTTGAAAAGCTGTTTTTTGCCACTGTTACAGTGGTAATCGATTACTCATGTGAGGGCAGTCGATTACTCTGCACAAATTTTCACTAATTTTGCTATTTTCAAGCAAGTAATCGATTATTTGCATTATGGTAATCGATTACCACTGTAACAGAATGCCATTTTTGAGTTTTTTCAAGCTTGATTGACATCCTTTCCTCTTCTAACTTCCATGGATTGATATGCTTGATATTTGTGGATGTTTTAGTTGCTGTTTAACCTATGTTTGATGCATGCTTACAATATTTTGATGCACAATTTATCGATTCTTGTAATTGTTCACATTTTTGACATTGTATGAACATGTTGATTCTTGCACACTTTTGTTCACATTATTTGTGATGCATGTTAATTGATATTTGGTATTATTTTGCACTTTCATTCTTGATCACATTAAATTTGTTCTTCATTGAGCAAGTTTAATCTTGTATAATCAATAATCCACCCTTTTGCTTTAACGATTTTTCATCTCTTTGGAAAACTGTTAGCACATCAATTCCCTTGATCGATTGATCGAAACCTTGTTTCGATTAGTCAATCTCCCCTTGCTTCCCTCCCTAGGATTCTTTAGAGCTTTATTCTCTTTATCCCCTGCCGAGTCGGAAGTTTGCACGATGCACTAGAGCACTGTATAACTTGGCGCTATTACGCTGTCCGTTTCAATTTCCGCACTATACTTTGGTGTTAGAGAAGGGATGAGAGTGAAGAATTCCTACACTCATCTTGTTTATTTTGGGTAGGGGACGAATGACCCTGTGCTTGGAATAATCGTCTCTATTTCCAGACTCTAGTGTATTTCAAGTCCCCAGTCGAGTCGATCCTGGATCACTCTCACTCTTGCACCTTTCAATCTCTCTTTTGATCAATCACCACTTTCTTGGTTAACGATCTTTGGCACTTTGGGTTAGCAACCTCTTTTTGGTTCAACACTTTTTCTTCTGATCAACATTTGTTCATTGATTCCCCATTAGAGTCGTGATCATTGGTCTATCTTGGTTAATCACAGTCAAACTATTAATACCAATTCTCTTTTTCCCTTGCAGTCGCAATCTTTTTCGTTGGTTAAACACATTCTTCTTGTTAAACACCGAAACCCTTATGGAGTTCGCAACCTTCTCTTGGTTCCTCTCCCTTTGATTCATTAACCACTGCCTGTCAGTTAAAACATCAATTTGCACTTTCTCTCAGTTAACCACAGTCTATCTGTTAACATACTGAGTTTCTCTTGGTTAATCACCCTTTTTCTCAGTTAATCACATCCTGTCTGTTAACATACTGAGCCTCTTTTAAGTTAATCACCTTCTCTTGGTTAATGACTCATTCTTTTTTTTGTTAATCACAGTATGTCTGTTAAAACCAATACCCTGTGAGTTAGTAACCTTCTCTTGGTTCGAATACTCGCACTCTTAGGTTAGTAACCTGTTTTTGGGTCTAATACCCTTTTCGTGGGTCAAATACTGCTTGTTCAGTCAGTACCAACATCCCCAGTGGGTCACAACCTTCGCTTAGTTCCACACCCGTCCTTTGGGTCACAACCTTTTCTTAGTTCTACGCCCATTCTTTTGGTTGATCACAATCTATCTATTAAAACTGTTCTCCCCGCAGGGTTGCAATCTTTGATTTCTTCGGTTAACCACTGTTTATCAGTTAATATACCAAAATCCCTTCAGAGTCAAACACCTTCTCTTGGTTCAGTACTCTCTCCCTTTAGTTTATCACAACCTGCCTATTGACACCAACCTTTTTTCCCCACAGAGCCTTGATCTCTTTCTCTTCGATTAACAACTGGCAGTCAGTTAGCACACAAATTCCTTTTCCTTCTGGTTTCAACACTATCCCTTTGCTTATTCCCCATTAGGGCCGCTAACCCTCTGATCCCCAGCACAATCACTATGCTCTCTTACTCCTCAGTTGAGTCGCTTTTATTCTTTTGCTCCTTTACCTTCTTGGTTTCGACACCATTCTTGCACTTTATCCTCAACATAGTTACTACTGTTCCTTTGCACGTCTTTCTTGATTTTGACACCAATTCTTTTGCATCCCCACCGGATTTCTCTCTTCCTTTGCTCTTGGTTTTGACACCACTTTCCTTTTCCTTTTCCATCTTGGTTCCACGAACTACGGATGCTCTGATTCTTCATTCGTTCGAATGTAAGATACGTAGGCACAAGATTGCGATGATTTTGGCGAGCACACTTCCACCTTCTTCCATTCTTCTTCTCTTTCTCTGGTTCCAAGAACTACGGAGCTCTGATTTCCTCATTGCACTATGAGGGTACGTAGGCACGAGGGCCCTAATCCTCCGCGAGCACTTTCTTTCTTTTCTCTTCTCTCTTCTCTTCTTTTTAGCTAGAAGCCTTTAGATAGATAACCCATCCAAGCCTAGAAGCATTCAAAATGGTTCCCGTCGAGTACGACGAATGCGTAAGGTGCTAGTACCTTCCTTTCACATAACCGACCCCCTGACCTGTTTCTCTTCCCCTTGGGTTTTATCGATATTTTCCCTGTCCTTTGGGAATAAATAAAGTTCGGTGGCGACTCTGTTGTATCTTTGAGTGTGCGATTCACTCAGGTATAATCCCGCTAGCTTCAATAAGATGCTCACCTCTTTTCCAAAACCATATATTTTTTTTGTAGTAAGATCCAAATCCTACGAAAACTCTAAGATGGATTTACCCTTCACATTCACCTCCCCTAGACCATACCCCCATGTACACTCTTAAAACCTCTTGCTACGCTCCCTACATGTCCATTTAGATCTCCTCCTAGAAAAATCTTTTCTCCTTGGGGTACATCCTGAAGTAAGCCTTCTAAATCCTCCCAAAATTTTACCTTAAGGTGTTTTGCTAACCTAACCTGAGGTGCATAGGAACTAAAAACATTTTAAGGTGTCTTGTTCCACTATAAATTTCAAGATTATGATTCAATCTTATACTCTTTTCACATCCATAATATCCTTGTTCTTCTCCTTATCTACAATAATTCCCACCCTATTTCTCGATCTAACTTTTCCAGTTTATCAAAGCTTAAATTGTGAGTTGTTTAGTTCTTTCATTTTTTCACCTGTCCACCTAGTTTTTTGTAGTCACATAAAATTGATCTTCATCTTAACCACAATGTCCATTATTTTCATAGATTTTCATGTAAGCGTGCCTATATTCAATGATCTAAAATGAATCTTACTTTTATGAACTAACTTCTTTACCCACCCTCGTTCACGAAAATGTGGGAACCCTTGCTTATTTTCGACTACATCCAAGCGGGGATGCAGCGACCTTTGCTCTTTTGACATTGTACTCGAGCCATACAATGTGTTGCTTTCGGGCAACGACCTAACATTCAAATTATTTCGTAGTTGATCCATGTTATAGAGATTCGACAAAGTTTCTGTTGGCTGTCGACTCCCTAACACAACCTTCTCCTTTATCCGAGCTTGGGACTGGCTATGTATAGCAATGCTAACATAGGCATGATTCAAATATTTATTTAAAAGGAATATAAAAAAATTTAATCTAAATAATAATTCACTAAATTATATTTTAAATACAAATATAAACTAATTACGACAATATGAAAATACCTAAAAACTTAAATATTTACTAAATTAGTTCACTCATTATTAGGGGTGGCAAATGGGCACGCCCACCTTGTTTAGTCTCGTCCTGCAAAAACACGCAAATAAATGGGGTAGGACGGACATAGTTGAGGGCGTGGACCTAAAACCCTGGCTCGCCCTACAAAAAATAAGTGTGGTACACGGGGGCCGCAGACATTGCACATTTTAAGCTTTAAAATGTAAAAATTTATGTTAATGATTGCGCCTTCAAAAATACAGGGCGGTGCAAGCACATCAGAGAGAGCAAACCTAAAACCTTAGTCTGTCCTGCAAAAAAAAGAAGGGAAAAACAGACATGTCTGGTGACTCGGACCTGTTTTGCCACCCCTCCTCCTTATTGACGTTTCTTTCAACATCATTGGACATTTATCAATTCATATATTATTTTTATGATTTTTCTTTATATATCCTTATATTTTGAGATATTTTTTCAAATAAGCAATATTTTAATTTCTCTTACTTTAGTTTTTTTTATTGCTAACTTTCTAAAATAATTCTACTACAAGATTATTCTAATTTTAACTTAATTGTGTAAAAACAATACTAAATTCTAAGTTTTTGATAAAGTTATTTGGCATTCAAAATTATAACATCTTATTAAGAATAAATATTTATATAATGTGTTAATAATGTTTTCTGTGCTTAATATTTTTGATGAAGTACTATTTGTACAATGAAAGCTTGCTTTTTTCTTATTATTTTAAAAATATTTTAGTTTAAGCAATTCTTTTTTGATAATGGGCAATATATTAAAGAAAAGGAAATCGGTACAAAAGAAGAGAACAAGTTAGCCACGAAGCTTACGAGAACTTAAAGAAAGGTATTTCTAACCTATTCTTTACAAAATCATTCCTAATTTCTAATGGAATGGAATAAAAAAATGATGGTGTTGGTGCTGAGTGCAAAGTCCTCCCAAAATTAGGCATATGTGTTTCCTTCTCTATATATGTGGGTGATGATTAAATTAGAAAATCTATTAGGGCTTAAACAAAAATTCCATCTGTTTTTAAAAAAAAAACCAAGGAACTAAATTATGATCAGTAAAAGCTTTGACAACTAAAGTAGAATCGAACTCGACCCAAATCTTTAACCAACCCCTGTTGATGTTAATTTCCATAGCTTTGATCACTGCTCCAAATTCCGCATGAATAGAGGAATCACAATTAAGCTTCTCAGCAAAAGCCAATAAGAAATCTCCCTTATAATTTCTAAAAATGCCTCCATCTCCAACAAAAAATGTGTCGTGTATGAAGGCACCATTGTTATTGTATTTGATAAAGCCTTGAGAAGGAGGGGCCAGATGACTTCTTTAATAATAGAGGATTTGGGGGGCTGAATGTTAACATTAAAGGCCTTGATGAGTTTGAAATCCCCCATGCTGATGTGACAGGTCTTGGTAGAATTATTTCCAGATATTTGGACCTGATGAAGAATTTAATCCTTAATAGCACCAACATTTTCCTTGATCTTACCATGTTTAACATTATTTCTAGTCTGCCAAATCTGAAATAGAGTATTAATTGTAAGAACAAGAGTGCTTCTGCATCTGGCCTTAGGTTTTGATAATAACTGCACATGTTATCTCAGAGAATAATTCGGTACTTTGTGGTTTCTATCTAGTGTGTAGCTTTTGCTAAACATGATATGAATCTGATCCAAAGGCGTGTGACATCATCAGATCATTATCTAATTACTCTGGAAGAAAACATATTGTGTGTACAAGATTTAAAGTCATTATTCTGAAATGCTTTCTAATACAACAGTTCTGAAGAACGTGCGTATCAAAGCTTCTTATTGTGACTCTGTAAGTAAGCCTTGAAAGCTTTCTTAGAAATGTGCTTTTATATATACAAGCTCTGAAGTTCCTGAAGACAAGGTTCTGTTGAACGAAGTTTTGAAGATTCTAAAGACATCATTTCTGAAGATCAAGCTTTGAAGTTTCTGAAGACAAGGTTCTATTGAACGAAGTCTGAAGACTCTGAAGGCAAATATGCGCTCAACTAGTTCTGAAGTTTTTGAAGATAAGGTTTTATTGAACAAAGTTATGAAGATTCTAAAGACATCATTTCTGAAGATCAAGCTCTGAAGTTTATGAAGAAAAGGTTCTATTGAACGAAGTTCTGAAGACTCTAAAGACAAATATGCGCTCAAGTAGTTCTGAAGATTCTAAAGATGAGGTTCTGTTGAACAAGTTCTGAAGTCTCTGAAGATCTCCTTCTAAAGACCAAGTGCTGAAGACTCTTAAGTTAGTTCTACTGAACGAAGATCTGAGATTCTGAAGACCTAAGTTTTGAAGTTACAAGTATTTATCTCCCTACATGCTTCATCAAATATACATCTGAAGCCTATGAAGATTAGAAGACAGGAAAATGGTTTGCGCGTTTCAATGAATATAATAGTACAAGTAGTCTGTGACCTTTACCCATATTAGGTGGCGCAAGGACAACTTTTTGTATTATGATGTGACCATTCCTGTAAGTGAACGTTGGGATATTATAGTTGGAATATGTTTCCAATTATACCCTCTAACGGATCTATTCTCAAGTCCTATTTATTGAAGATATGAAGACTTGAAGAAGCGCTGAGAAAAGTCGGAAAAGTGGAAAAGCTAAAAAGATGCGGAAATCCGTGAAGGCTGGGAAAGCTGCGAAAGCCAAGTTGCTTACAATAGTGTACATGCATGTGTATGTGCTTGAGTTGCTTACAAGTTGTGAAAGTGCAGAGCGAAATGCTGCTGCTGTAGCTGCTACGAGCTAAGTAAAAATACAAAATGCCGAAGTGCAAAATGCCGCAAGAGCAGGAAAGAAAAATCAAGACTAAGTAACTAGAACAAGATGTTCAAGAGCTGAAGAATACACGACAGTATATGTGCAAGGCGGAAGCAAGCACTAAATTACAAGCTCAAGAAGAAGATGCTCAAGCTATCACATGCATATCAAGCTATCACATGATCCTGTATGGATGCATATATCATACCATTCATGATTTCATCATATCAAATCATTATCCAATATTAGTGCATCATATTAAGCACACATATAAGGTTCACATCATGTCATACCATTTAGTATATCACTATTTCCCATGCTCATTGGCCTAAACCCATTCCATGACCAATACCCAACAATAACCCTAGCACAAACATTATTCCTTCTCACCCATATGAGATACATAATAGGATATCATCATTATCTTATCCATTATTAGTATATATCCAAGATATTACTTCACCATTCAATAGAGCATTGAAATACCTTTCCAACGCTTTTGACCGTGCCTCATTCCGAGTTACGGTTCTCAAGTTATGGTGCAAACAAGAGGCGAAGTATTTTTCTCAGCGCAGGGAAGTTCGCTAAGCGAACTAAGACAGTGGAAAAATCCCCTGTTTTCGCTCAAGCGAGCTGTAGCGAGCCAGAACAGTATCTAGACACATTTGGGTGAGGAAAACACTAAAAATCATCATTTTGATTCATCTAATGACCCAAAACAACATGCATCTGAACATCCTAACATACTAGGGTTTATGAATAACTTTTTATCATAATAATTTCATGAAATTAATCACAAACCCTTTCCAATCATAGAATCCCTAATTTATATGTGTGTGTATGTATATATATATATATATATATATATATATATATATATATATATATATATATATATATATATATATATAACTTTTTATCATAATAATTTCATGAAATTAATCACAAACCCTTTCCAATCATAGAATCCCTAATTTATATGTGTGTATATATATATATATATATATATATATATATATATATATATATATATATATATATATATATATATATATATATTAAAATCCAAAACATGTAATGGCATTAGAGTAACACAATTTCATTGATTAATCAAGCATGCAATACATTGCTCTCAATCTAATTCCAATATCATACAATCTTTTTTCAACTCCTACCCCAAGTTTCTAACTAATGGAATTCACCTTGATGATAATGAAAAGATGATGTTGGTCTAACTTGCTTTGATGCATTTCTTCAAAAGGTTTCAAGAACATTCACATGCAAGAATAATGACTTGGATCATGACTCTTTCTTCCTTTCCTCCTCACTCTTGTTTTCTCCCCCCCCTTTCTCTCTTTCTCTCTCTCTCTCTCTCTCTCTCTCTCTCTCTCTCTCTCTCTCTCTCTCTCCTCTCTCTCTCTCTCTCTCCTCTCTTTCTCTCTCTCTCTCTCTCTATCGTCTTTTTATTCTAAATTCTGGTTTGATGAGAGACAAGAAGAAGGAGAAATGAATTTTATTTCTTATTTAACATAAATATAAATATTAAGGGAAATGACCATCATGCCCTAGCTGCTTAACCCAATTTACTAAGACGCCACTAGTTGATAGAAATTATTTGATTAGTAACTTAAACTCACTCAATTATCCTTAATCAAGATGCCATCTTTGAATTTCTGATAAAAGGGCAATAAGCAAGCTTATGTAAGAAAATCGGGGTATTACAGAGGTTGACAATCCTACTTTTCTTTCTACTAAACATAGAGCCAGAGATGATGAAGGATTTAGGAAGGTTAATGTGCTGACCTGAGGCTGCAGTAGAGACTATGAAGATGTTTTTCAAAAAATTTATATTGGAAATTTTACCAAAGCAGAAAATCAGAATAGCATCGGCATACATGATATGAGAAGGGACAAAGTTATTATTTTAGGTCTTGATGAGTTTAAAAAAAACTCTTACTCACAGCTCTTCTGATTAATCTACTAAGCACATCTTTTGCTAAACAAAAGAGGAGAGGAGAGGAGACGAAGGATCCCATTTTCTGACCCCTCTAGAATAATTGAAATAACCACACTACTCTCCATTGAAATTGATAGAGAGATAAGGAGAGGACAAAATGACACTTATCCAATCGCAAAAAGCATGGAAGAAAACCAAAGCAGTTCAAACCTTTAAGATAAAATCCCAACTTATGGTATCGAAGGCTTTAGAAATATCAACTTTCAATGCAATTTACCAAATTTGTTCTTGTTATCTAATACATTTATAGCTTCAGAAGCTAAGCAAATATAATCCCTAATGTTTTTGTCACTTATGAAACATAAATATTATAACATTCGCATTATCTTAAATATTATCACTAGAATGTCATACTTTATTATTATAAATATTTTGATATTTGAAATATAATACTTACTCTCTATCCATGTTCTCATCTTTAAAACACTAAATTGTGGGAGAATGTGAATTTCACAATAAAAATTAATGGTTTGGATCTAACAAAAACATTAATGCTATTTTTAAATCCTAAAATTTATGAATTTAAGGATATAGAAAATAATCAAATTTGTAGATACATAAATTAAACTTAGCTTAAAAGAGAACATATTTGTAGGAAATAATCAAATTTTTAAATCTTATTGTCACATTAACATTCTTTAGACAATAATATCAATTTCTAATAATATTTTATATATTATTTTAATGATCAAACCTTGGATATTGATAAGCATTAAACCTATAATTAGTGCATATTTATCATTACTAGATAAATTATCCATGCATAGGGGTCGAAATAAGCTGGGCCGAGGTAAGCTTTGCCAAGCCTGAGCCTGACCTACTAAAAAATTCAAAGCCTAAGCCTGACCTGTAGCCTATGATAGGCTTATTTTTAGGTCTGAGTCTGCCCTTTTCGAAGGCCTGCCTGATTGGCCTACTAGCCTATTTAAAAGTCTACTTCATTTGAACATTTGTAAATAAGAAATTCAACTAATGTTAAATAGACTAACAAATTAAAAGAACAATGAGACTAAATGTTTGTTTTTATTATCTCATTCAAGTTTACCTATTCGCATAAGTTTAGTAATATTATTTGTTGAAGAGAACTTATGAAAAAAACTTATGACAACAACTTATAACATTGTTTATAATGTTTTTTCAACATATTTTCATAAACTCTTCAAGATAACTAAGTTTTATTTTTGTATTTTAATTCAAACTACAAAATACAATATAATATTAATAAATTTATTGAGTTTTTTTTTTAACTAGGCCGGCTTGATAGGCTTAAAAGGCTTTTCTTACGGCCTGTGGCCTAGCCTCTTTAGCTAAATAGGCTTATAAAAAAGCCCAGGCCTTTTCTATTTAAGAAAAAGCCTGGGCTAGCCTGGCCTATTCCCACCCCTTGTTAGTTAGCCTGGCCTATTCCCACCCCTACCCATGCATTATACGGGTTTAATTAATATATATTTTAATTATTTTACAAAATACAAATATTTTAATTTAGTGATTGCACATGTTTTAATATATAATTATGTTTTACTTTTATTTAAATTAAGAGTGTAATTTAAAGGTATGAAAATTATAATTCCTCGTATAATATACATCTAGAAAATACATTATACGAGATATTAATTTGGTACTGATGCAATACAAGTGCCTAACGACACCATTATATGCACATGTCCAAAATAAAATACAAGACTAAGGCACATGTTATACAATAACGCCTAAAATAAAAACCTAAGATCTATGTACAATATTTTCATTGCACATAACCCACAGCGGAAGATCACAATAGTCAGAATCTTTCGAAACATCAACACATAACTTCTCTTGTAGATAACCTGTATACAACACCTGAAAAGCAACAACAATATTAGAGTGAGATAATAATCCCAGTGAATTCCCATATCCAATGGGTTCACTCGGCTCTACAGGGTTTCTAATCGATTTCCTTAACTTAAGTCCTCCAAAGAAATTAGAGACTTAAGATACTAGGGGATTATTGCATTGTATGGAAATATGTACACTTGAGTTCACCAACTCAAATCAATCATTATTCAGAAATCTACCAAGGCATCTTTCTCCGACCAACCATACGTCTAGGATTATCGGCACGGGTTACAGATCCTTGTATCATGCTTCGACTTTTATGGATTTCAGATTCTTCCATGGGACTCGTACCCAAGCTAAGAATCGCCGCTCCCTATGGGGCTTAGACCCATTTCGAGCCTTTTCCTCGTATGAGACTCTAACCCACTTTAGGTTCATGTCTTCTATGAGACTCTAGCCCATTTGGTTGTACTATGAGACTCTAAACCATTTAGTTGAACATATGAGACTCTAACCCATTTGGTTGAACATATGCAAAACAATAATGTGTATATCCCAATTCTTACTTTTCATAAGCATCGAAATTTGGGACAAGCACGACAATTAGGTAATTTTTGAATACATGACTAGTTCATTAATGCAATGTGATTGTAATCATCAATCACTAGGGGATCAAATCCACCCACTCTTATAACAACAAATCATGTTCCATTCAAAGCATATTAGTTCGTGACTAAGCTACAATTCTAGTAACTACGCGTCCATTGTACACACCGATGTACCTTTGCGTCCAAGCATCATCACCTAAGCCACTTTCATAACCTAAGTTATCTTTCTAGTTCATTCACCTAGTTATGTTCCTAGGTTTCCTCACTCATCATTATATGATTTTAGTCATATTATTACACAACAACAATTCACAACATATAGCATGCATCATAATATGGTTCATAACATTCATAAAGCACACATGATAATATAACATGTTACAAGATCCATAGGCAAAGTTATCACATAGCCCGCTTCAATCCCACTTATTCCACTTGCATATCACATAATAACATCTATCTGATCATCCTATGGCGGGGTTAACCAGAATCAAAGGGAAAACATAGTGGAAATAACTTATAGAGACTTATCTCCATATCATAGTCCTTTATGTTAGCTTCTTGTAATACCCCATAATTTTTGTGAACATTTTGGGATAATATTATTATGATCAACTGGGTTCCGGGGTACTCTGAGAAATTATTGGATAAAGTAATTAGAGTAAACTGACGAACTCGGAATTTGATTAGATTAATATTATTTAACTTGGAGTTTTATTAATTGGGGCAATTGAGATAATTTAAATAATTAGTAGTGTTACCAATTAATGTTCCTATGTCTATTTTCTTTTCTTTTCCTTATTTGAAAAAGATAGAAACTTGGAGAAAGAAAAGTAAGAGAAGGAAAAAGGAAGGAAAAGGAAGGGAGAAGAAGAGGAAAATTCTCAAGAGCTCTAGGACTTGAATCATCAACCAATCTTCATCTTTTCATCTCAGCTTCAAACTCCTCATCTTGTAATCCAGGTGGGTTCTAGTTAGATGCTTTAGAGTAGAGTTTTATTGAGTTTTAGAGTTAGTTTGACATTGTTAGGAAACGAGAAATTTTGCACCAAAATCATGTTTTAATGTTCCTTATGATTGATACTTGTTAAATATGTGTTATTGTGTATCCAATTGGTATTTTTCTGGTGTTTAGAAGTGAATTGGAAGGGAAAATGGATCATTTTTCGCAAACCCATTATGCAGGAAAATTTCTGATTTTCACGCTGCCCATACACGTATCACCCAAGGCAATACACATATTGGTTAAGGCAATACGCGTATGGCCATGCAGAAATGTGGGCAATACGCGTATGGGGTTCCATTTTCTCGGCCATCTGCTCATTTGCGTAATGGTACGCGTAGGGTTTTGGGCAATACGCGTATGAAGTAAGGCAATACGCGTATTGGAGTTTTAAAAGGAATTTTTGGGAAAAATCAGTCTCTGCCCATACGCGTATGACTTTGGGCAATACGCGTATGGATGGGCGAGTGAGCAAGGCAATACGCGTATGGCATAAGGCAATACGCGTACGGCCAGGAGGGTGCAGAATTGTGTTTTTTCGCGATACCATTTCTCGTTATGTCCATAACTTTTGACTCATTTATCCGTTTTTAATATTCTTGATATCATTGGAAAGCTAACAAAATGTACTTTCTTATTAAAATGGTTTTAAGATTGTTGTCCGATTTAATTATGTCAGGATTTTTGGGATAGTGCTGTTTGTCGACGTTTATCGTTTAATGGTGGGTAATTGTTGTTGAATCAGTATGCATGTTAAAATATGAAATAGGTAGAGTGAGAATCATTACCTTAAACAATGTCGGAAAGTGTGAATTGTCATAGTAACAACGCTCGCGCATGAAAGGCCGAGGCGCGTGTACAATAATCATAACCAGTTTATCTTACGGTGTAGTTTCATGAGACTCGAGCACCTCCTCTGAAACGTATGCACAATTACTTGGCAGGTTTGATTCCCGCGTATAGTACGAATGGAGCCTACGGGTAAAGAGACTTGTGACGGTGTACGGGCCGTGTGAAGTGACGGATCACGGTGTACGGACCGATGATCCCGAATCCATTTCGTATGCCAAGTAAATGCAAGGATCCATGACTCGGGTCGTCTTCTAGACGTAGAAGAGCACGGGAACAGGGGATGCCTTGGTACGATTATTGATTAGCGAGATTCTTGAGTTAACAGGCTCAGGACGTACTTTGGTACTAGTGTGAGTTAACAGGCTCACGAGTGTGATGCATTTTTGGCGTGTGTGTACTAAAAGTCACTTCCCTTCCCTTTTGACTTGAGTTAGGCTTATTAGAACCTTGTAAAGCCGAGAGGACTTTAATATAGGTAACTCACTGAGATTTGATGTATCTCACCCCACTGTTGTTGTTTACATCACAGGTGCTGCAGGTTCCGCGAAGGGTAAGGATAAGGCTATGTGATTATCCTTACTTATCTGATGGCTCTGCTTCCGTTGTGGAGTTTTTTGAGATCATTTTTTGATCTAGTTCTTAGTATTTATCTTTGGAACATCTTGTAGATATACTATGCCGTAGTTCTTTTGTATTAGGCGTTTCGGGCATGTATATGTATAATGTGTTTACTAGGAACTTATTGTATATTTCAGTACCAAAAGTGGAAATCATGTATAATATATGCTTTGATGTATGTATATATAGATGGGCTTTACAGTTGGTATCAGAGCAGGTCGTATCCTCTACCTAGCAATGAAATAGAATAAGTTTTCTTTCCATTTCATATGCAGCGTGTCGCCATTGGCCTTGTGTGTTATATTTATGGTATTGAGTCTGATCAACTTAATCCTATCTGTATGAAATTCAGGAACATGGCTGACAGGCGCAGAAACAACCGTGGTAGACCGAGAACCACTCCAGCAGGGACTGATCCGCCGGGTGACGAGGGAAATGCTCATTTATACCAATTTATGCAACAGATGCAGCAATAGCAGAATTAGTTTGTGCAATAAATGGTACAGCAAATGGCTGGTGGTGTGCATCCTCCAGTGGTGGTACTTGAAGCTGCAGGGGGAACCTTTAGTGATTTCATCCGTATGAATCCTCCGGAATTCCAGGGAGGGTTAGATCCAGTAAAGGCTCATGAATGGATATCAGGTATGGAACGGATTTTCCTAATAGTTCAGTGCAGTGAGGAAAACAAGGTGGTCATCGCTTCTCACTTGTTGAAGGGTCCTGCCATGAGGTGGTGGGAAAGCGCTTCATCCTTAATGACAATTTAAGAGGTACCAAAGGTATGGGAGCAGTTTAAGGTAACTTTTATGGAGAAATATTTTCCAAGTTCCTTGAGGTCTCAGAAGGAATTCGAGTTTCAACAATTAAGACAAGGCAACTTAACTGTGGCTTCTTATGCGGAAAAGTTCGAGGTTATGGATGCTTATTCTAGACAGGCTATGTATGCTTCTGATGAGAGGTGGAAGATTGATCAGTTTCTGTTTGGTTTAAGGGCTGAAATTTCACATTGTGTGTCTCAGAGAGAATTCACCAGCTATGCCGAATTGTTAAGACAGTGTTATGTGGCGGAGCATAGTTTGAAGAAGGTACAAATGGAAGGAGATTTGAGTAGGATGAATCAAAGTGATCGAGGGAGGTCGAATCAACAAGTTAGACCAAGGCAGCAATCATTCAAAGGGAAGCAAGTTCAGAGTTCTAGGACTAGTGTGCCTCCAGTATGCCGTACTTGTGGGAGGAATCATTATGGTAGGTGCAGTTTGGAGGGAGTGAGGTGTTATCAGTGTAATAAGGTGGGCCATATATCGAGGGATTGTCCTCAGGGTAGGAATCAGACACAAGGGAAGAATACCGGCCGAGTGTATACCTTGGATGCGAGGAAAGCAAAGAATGATAACTCCTTGATTGCGGGTACGTGTTTCGTAAATGGACATCCTTGTTTTGTTTTATTTGATTGTGGGGCAACGCATTCTTTTGTGTCCACGCGTTGCGTGAAGCAACTTGGGTTACAAGTTGTTCCTTTGTTTCCTCCTATGGTGGTTACTACTGCCTTGGATGAGATTGTAGAGACACCGTTGATGTGCAAAAATTGTGTATTATCGGTGAATGAAAGAGTTTTCCAGATTGATCTTATTTGTTTGCCGCTTAAGAAAGTGGATGTTGTTCTGGGGATGGATTGGCTTTCTGCTAATTCGGTGTTTATTGGGTGTGAGGAAAAACTGATCATTATGCCATCTACCGAGGCCACTTCGAAGGATGTGTTAACTACTATTTTAGAAGGTATGGTTGGAATGATTAATTTCTTGTTTGAGGAGGAAAAGTCTGTTCTTTTGATTCTTACTAAGGAGGAGAGTAGTAACATCCAAGTTTTTAGTATTCCGGTAGTTTGTGACTTTCCTGAAGTTTTCCCCGAGGATATCACTTCTCTTCCTCTGGAGCGGGAAGTGGAATTCTCTATTGACCTGATACCGGGAACGGCTCCAATATCCGTTTCTCCGTATCGGATGGCACCACTTGAATTAAGAGAATTAAAGGACCAATTGGAAGAATTGTTGGCTAAGCATTTTGTTCGACCAAGTGTTTCGCCCTGGGGAGCTCCAGTGTTATTGGTAAAGAAAAAGGATGGTGGAATACGATTGTGTATTAATTAACGTCAATTGAATAAGGTCACCATCAAGAATAAATACCCATTACCAAGGATAGATGACCTGTTAGATCAATTGAAAGGAGCCGGTGTGTTCTCGAAGATTGATTTACGGTCGGGTTATCATCAGATTCGTGTGAAGAGTTCAGATGTACCAAAGACTGCGTTTAGAACCCATTATGGGCATTATGAATTCTTGGTGATGCCTTTCGGCGTGACGAATGCTCCGGCAGTTTTCATGGATTATATGAATCGGATATTCCAACCTTACTTGGACCAATTTGTGGTAATTTTCATTGACGAGATTCTTATTTATTCTCGTGATCCTCAAGAGCATGGAGAACACCTAAGAATTGTTTTATCCATCTTACAAGAGAAGCAACTTTTTGCTAAGTTAAGTAAGTGTGAGTTTTGGATGTCTGAGGTTAATTTTCTCGGTCATATCATATCCCAGGGAGGTGTAGTGGTCGATCCATCAAAAGTTGAAGCAGTGATTAATTGGGAGAGACCGAAGAATGCTTATGAAGTTAGAAGTTTCTTGGGATTGGCAGGGTACTACAGAAGGTTTATCAAGGGTTTTTCGCAGTTGGCTTTACCATTGACGAGACTTACTCGGAAGGATTATTCATATGAGTGGGATTCGGCTTGTGAAAGAAGTTTTAGGAGTTTGAAGGAGAGATTGACTACCGCTCCTGTTTTGGTTATTCCTGATTCTAGCAAGTCGTATGAGGTATATTGTGATGCATCGAAAAAAGGGATTAGGCGGGGTGTTAATGCAAGATGGACATGTAGTGGCTTATGCTTCATGACAGTTGAAAGTCCATGAAGAGAATTACCCAACGCATGATTTAGAATTGGCGGAAATTGTATTTACTTTGAAAGTGTGGCGTCACTATTTGTATGGTGTACGTTTTGAGATGTTTAGCGACCACAAGAGCTTAAAGTACTTATTCGATTAGAAGGAGTTGAACATGCGGCAGAGGAGATGGATGGAATATTTGAAGGATTATGACTTGGAGTTAAAATACCATCCGGGTAAAGCAAATAAGGCGGCAGATGCATTGAGTAGGAAGGTGTTTCATAATGCCGAGTTGATGATGTTAGAGTATACCTTAATGGAAAAGTTTAGAGATCTAAATCTTCAATTTAACTGGACTCCAACTTGTGTAATTATGGGGAATTTGAATGTCTCTTCTACTCTTAGGGAAGAAATCCAGCAAGAGCAAGGGTTAGACGAGAAGTTACAGGAAGTGTTATTACAACCGGGTTTTATACGAGCTACCGACAGAACTATTTTGTTTAACCAAATGATTTGTGTTCCGGATAGCACGGAGTTAAAAAGGAGGATTTTGGAAGAAGCGCATAAGGGTGCTTTTACTATACATCCTGGTGCTTCAAAGATGTATCAAGATTTAAAGAGGGACTATTGGTGGCCCGGGATGAAAAAGGATATTGCGGTGTATGTGTCGGAATGTGCGGTGTGCCAACAAGTGAAGATTGAGCACCAAAGGTCGGGTGGCTTGTTACAACCTTTAGAAATTCCGACGTGGAAATGGGATAGTATTTCGATGGACTTCGCAGTGGGATTACCCCTTGCGCAGGGTGGTTATGATTCGATTTGGGTAATTGTGGATCGATTAACGAAATCAGCGCATTTCTTAGTTGTGAAGACTACCTACAAGGCGAGTCATCTCGCAAGGTTGTTCATTTCAGAAATAGTGAGGTTGCATGGTATTCCTACTAGCATCGTTTCGGATAGAGATCCAAACTTTACTTCCAGATTTTGGAGAGCTTTTCAATAAGCCATGGGAACGAGGTTATGTTTGGGTACGTCGAATCATCCGCAAACGGACGGTCAGACGGAACGAACAATACAAACTATGGAGGACATGTTGAGAGCTTGTGTACTTGAAAGTGGAGGAAATTGGATAGAACTTTTACCGTTGATCGAATTCTCTTATAATAACAGTTATCATGCAAGTATTGGTATGGCACCTTATGAGGCGTTATATGGTAGGAAGTGTAGAACGCCATTGTGTTGGGCGGAGGTTGGCGACGATAGAATTTTGGGACCTGAGATTATTCACGAGACCACGGAAAAGATTAGAATGATTCGTGGAAAAGTTAAACAAGCCCAAGATCGTCAGAAAAGCTATGCGGACAACCGTAGGAGACCGTTAGAGTTTGATGAGGGTGATCATGTATTTTTGAAGGTTACTCCGAGATTGAGGTTGAGAGGACCATTTAAATCGCAGAAGTTAAGTCCAAGATACGTGGGACCGTATCAAGTCTTAGAAAGAATTGGAGAAGTAGCTTACAGATTAGCCTTACCGCCTTCACTGTCAGAGATGCACGACGTTTTCCATGTGTCTCAGCTTCGGAAATTTGTCTCAGATCCTCTTCAGCCAATTTTATCAGATACAATTGAGATAGAAGCTGATTTGACGTTTGAGCCTCAACCGAGTCGTATCACAGGAAGAGAAACTAAGGTGTTAAGAAATAAAGAGATTCCTCTTGTTAAGGTTCAGTGGGATGAGACGCATCCAGGCGATGCAACTTGGGAATTGGAATCAGAAATGCGAGAGGTCTACCCTCATCTGTTCAGGTAATCTTTTAAATTCGAGGGCGAATTTCTATTTAAGGGGGGGGGGGGGGGGGGGAGGGGAGGATGTAATACCCCATAATTTTTTTGAACATTTTGGGATAATATTATTATGATCAACTGGGTTCCGGGGTACTCTGAGCAATTATTGGATAAAGTAATTAGAGTAAACTGACGAACTTGGAATTTGATTAGATTAATATTATTTAACTTGGAGTTTTATTAATTGGTGCAATTGAGATAATTTGAATAATTAGTAGTGTTACCAATTAATGTTCCTATATCTATTTTCTTTTCTTTTCCTTATTTGCAAAAGATAGAAACTTGGAGAAAGAAAAGTAAGAGAAGGAAAAAGGAAGGAAAAGGAAGGGAGAAGAAGAGGAAAATTCTCAAGAGCTCTAGGACTTGAATCATCAACCAATCTTCATCTTTTCATCTCAGCTTCAACCTCCTCATCTTGTAATCCAGGTGGGTTCTAGTTAGATGCTTTAGAGTAGAGTTTTATTGAGTTTTAGAGTTAGTTTGACATTGTTAGGAAACGAGAAATTTTGCACCAAAATCATGTTTTAATGTTCCTTATGATTGATACTTGTTAAATATGTGTTATTGTGTATCCAATTGGTATTTTTCTGGTGTTTAGAAGTAAATTGGAAGGGAAAATGGATCATTTTTCGCAAACCCATTATGCAGGAAAATTTCTGGTTTTCACGCTGCCCATACGCGTATCACCCAAGGCAATACGCGTATTGGTTAAGGCAATACGCGTATGGCCATGCAGAAATGTGGGAAATACGCGTATGGGGTTCCATTTTCTCGGCCATCTGCTCATTTGCGTAATGGTATGCGTAGGGTTTTGGGCAATACGCGTATGAAGTAAGGCAATATGCGTATTGGAGTTTTAAAAGGAATTTTTGGGAAAAATCAGTCTCTGCCCATACGCGTATGAATTTGGATAATACGCGTATGGATGGGAGAGTGAGCAAGGCAATACGCGTATGGCATAAGGCAATACGCGTACGGCCAGGAGGGTGCAGAATTGTGTTTTTTTCGCGATACTATTTCTCGTTATGTCCATAACTTTTAACTCGTTTATCTGTTTTTAATATTCTTGATATCATTGGAAAGCTAACAAAATGTACTTTCTTATTAAAATGGTTTTAAGATTGTTGGCCGATTTAATTATGTCGGGATATTTGGGATAGTGCTGTTTGTCGACGGTTATCGTTTAATGGTAGGTAATTGTTGTTGAATAAGTATGCATGTTAAAATATGAAATAGGTAGAGTGAGAATCATTACCTTAAACAATGCCGGAAAGTGTGAATTGTCATAGTAACAACGCTCGCGCATGAAAGGCCGAGGCGCGTGTACAATAATCATAACCAGTTTATCTTACGGTGTAGTTTCATGAGACTCGAGCACCTCCTCTGAAACGTATGCACAATTACTTGGCAGGTTTGATTCCCGCGTATAGTACGAATGGAGCCTACGGGTAAAGAGACTTGTGACGGTGTACGGGCCGTGTGAAGTGACGGATCACGGTGTACGGACCGATGATCCCGAATCCATTTCGTATGCCAAGTAAATGCAAGGATCCATGACTCGGGTCGTCTTCTAGACGTAGAAGAGCACGGGAACAGGGGATTCCTTGGTACGATTATTGATTAGCGAGATTCTTGAGTTAACAGGCTCAGGACGTACTTTGGTACTAGTGTGAGTTAACAGGCTCACGAGTGTGAATGCATTTTTGGCGTGTGTGTACTCAAAGTCACTTCCCTTCCCTTTTGACTTGAGTTAGGCTTATTAGAACCTTGTATAGCCGAGAGGACTTTAAGATAGGGAACTCACTGAGATTTGATGTATCTCACCCCACTGTTGTTGTTTACATCACAGGTGCTGCAGGTTCCGCGAAGGGTAAGGATAAGGCTGTGTGATTATCCTTACTTATCTGATGGCTCTGCTTCCGTTGTGGAGTTTTTTGAGATCATTATTTGATCTAGTTCTTAGTATTTGTCTTTGGAACATCTTGTAGATATACTATGCCATAGTTCTTTTGTATTAGACGTTTCGGGCATGTATATGTATAATGTGTTTACTAGGAACTTATTGTATATTTCAGTACCAAAAGTGGAAATCATGTATAATATATGCTTTGATGTATGTATATATAGATGAGCTTTACACTTCCTAACACATCCATTTTTGCATCAATTGGATACACGATTCTCGAGTTATGGGGAAAACAAGAATCCAAGCATTTTTCTCAATGATGCCAAGTTCACTTAGCAAACTTTAGCGAACTCCTAGCGAACCAAGTCAGTAGCCAACTTCCCTTAACTTCGCTTAGTGAGCTGGTAGAGAATAGACTTCGGTGAGTGAACTCCTATCGAACCAAGTCAGTAGAAAATTTCTCATGTTTCGCTTAGCGAACTGGTAGCGAACAGACCGGGAAAAATGTTGTTCCACTATTGGTATATGCTCGCTTAGCGAGCTGTAGTGAGGTCTAGCAAACATGACAATATCACAACACTACCAAGACATAGTTGGATGGGAAAAAACACCAAATAACATTTAAGAATCATGGAATAGCATATAGACGCATAAACAACAACCAATTCATCAAGTATTCGCAATAACTTCATGATTTAGAAAACACACATAAACTCTAACCCCATTCCTATGAAATTCTCCTCAATTGCTAACACTATCTAGGAACTCACATTGATTGGTGAAAATGATGAAAATTAGAGATGATTTGGTGGTGATGATGTTGTTCTCATGTCTTCCCTCTTCTCATTCCCTTCTTCCTCTTCTTCCTTCTTTTTCCTTTCTCTTTCTCTTTCTCTTTTTCCTTTCTCTCTTTCTCTTTACTGGTTTTCTCCCTTTTTCTTGTTCTTATCTCTTTTTTTCTTCTTTTTTCTTACAAACATATAATATAAATATAATATTAAGTAAAGAGAGAAAATATCTTAAATGATATTTTATCTTTTAGTACTAATTGCCCAATTGTTAAAGTTATCAAAATGTCCTCTCTTGTACTTATTAAAAATGATCCGTCTCTTTTAATAAGGATTGATATCTTCAAAGTCCATTGTTTACTCTATTTGACCCAACTGACAACATTTAGAGCACATAAAAATTTAATTTATCTCAACTGACAGCAAATAAAGTACTTAGGAGCTCAATTTGTCTCAATTTGCCTTGTAAATTTGAACAAATTTTTTAGAATAATTAAATATTATTTTGTTGTGTCTTATAAAGTGTATCACATTATTATTATAAAAGTTAAATTGCATATTCTACTAATAAATTTTACGTATTAAGATATATATATATATATATATATATATATATAAAATAACTAATTTAAATTATAATTATTGTTATTGTACATAAGACATATGTCTGAGAGTAGATTACTTTTAATTTATTTAGTATTGTTTAATCTAAATTTAAGAAACTGAAAAAAAAAAACTTATATTGAGAGAAATTCATTAGAATGTCATGCCCGAATAATTTTTCATACCATATTATATTCCAGACAGCATAATATTTCTTATACTATATTTAATTCCTTTGGATTATCTATTGTTCCCCGTATTGTTTTCCATGTTATTTGTATATGAGTTTAGAAATTGCAGTTATATTATTGTAGATGAATTTGAGTCATTTAATTTTACTATAGTCACTTAGTTATGGATTAAAGACTTTAAAAAATTTATATTTTTAATAGATAATAAGTAAGGTTAAAATACATACTAATGCTATATGGAAAAATTGTATAAACATTTAATTGTAATAAATTGTAAATTTTATCTTGTTAATTTTTAGTATTTTCTTACTCAAATTAAACCTAAAATGAATAAAGGTAGTTTATTTTACAAATTGTAAGTTTTATCTTATAAATTTATAGTATTTTTTCTACTAAGTCATGCTTCTTCAAATATATATATATATATATATATATATATATATATATATATATATATATATATATATATATATATATATATATATATATGACACTTTTTTTGTAGGATATGTATTATAATATAGGATAAAAAATTATTTTAGGTATATTGTAGTTTTCATTTAATAAGTAATGATTTTATTTTGTATATATTATATTTTTTTAATTATAATTTACTTATGTTTAAAACATTTGAATAATTTATATTTTTAAAATGCAAAACAATAGTGTATGTAGTATTGCATAAATAATAATTAAAAAACGTTAACATTAATGTATATGATCATATCAAAATATTTTATTTGTAAATAAGCTATGAAAGCAAATTATAATACTAACATATAGTTACACATATTTATTGAAAAAATAATAGATGAGAATAAAAAGAAATTAGGATAGGTTGATTATTAACAGTTAGAATAAAATGATTATAATATTTTAACATACCAACATTTAAACTATTTATTTGTATAATTCTTAACTATGATCATTCACTCACTCATGGTATTAATATAAATTGAATTATATTTTTTATTCATCATAATAAATAATAAATAATTTATTATATAAATGTTTTGATATAAATATTTTATATATTTATATTTATTTTATCATCCTAACACTAATTAGATAGAATATATTAAATTTTATTTTTATGCAAATTTTTATGCTTCATGAAAATAAACACAAATAATAGATAGTTTTCAAAGATGAAATCGATGATTCAAAATCAATAATAAAATATTAATAAGTTAAACAAATTTAATACATACAAATTTTTATTTAGAATTTGAAACATATTAAATTTTTAATTAAAATAAATAATAAAATATCATTGAAATGAAAAGAAGAAGAATGGGGAATGGTGAAGTATTTCTAATAGTTAAGTATTTCTAATAGTTATTATCCTCAAATGAGATTCATATTTAGTTATTCACGGGTGTTTAAATTTAATTAGTTTAAACGAAATTTATATATATGATTCTCGAACTATGAGGTGGTCTAGCATGTGGATGAGTTTAAGGTAATGGATTCTCGTACTATGATCACCTTGGGTCAATGGGACGATAAAGACATGGATAAATATCTAAGGAAGTTTAATGTACTAACGACCTTTGTTTGAGATTTTTTTATGGTCATATGGCTCATATTTGTTATTCTTAAGATGTCAAAAATATCTCTGGATGAAAGGAGGTAACACCTATGAAAGAGAAAAATATAATGTTCAGGACTCGATAACCCCATACTCGCCTAGACGACTTGAACACCATAGGGATCAAGAGGCAATTAGAGGGAGACATGCCTTCTGAATTCCATTCCCCTAAGACCCAGAAATGAGAAGTTGGCTCATTCCCTTCTCCAAAGGGTAAAGCGATATAGATCATTGCAGAGGGAGCCGGTGGCCATACATCGCCCATGTGGAAGGACTTACCTCCTCAGTTCTTTATGTGGAACCATCCTAATTTTGACATGATCAAGTTTATTGTCGCTCTCATTCCTTTCCTTGAGAACTTACTAGAAGACTACAAGGCTATTAATAGCAGGGCATCCCTTAAGTTGTGTGGCCTCAAGGAAAATCACTTGTCGAGGGTTTTGTTGATGGAATGTGTTAACAGAGAAAAGCACGCTCAGACTAAGAATAAATTGAAATAAATGCTTGCTGGCTACAAAAGGGATCTTGCCAAAGGTCAAGAAATAATAGAGGCCTTATAAAAAGAGAAAGAAGTCGTGGTGTCCAAGTTCAAGGAAGCGGAAACCAAGGCTCAAAATTTTTTTTCCTCTAAGCAAGTATTGCAAATATCCCTAGATAACATCCTCAGCTCAAAGAGTAAGCTAGAATAGGAGGTGTCCGATCTCAAAGATGATCTAGTAGATACCTTTGATATTTACTTTGAGCGAGTGAAGGAGCATGTGGACTTCCTTCATCCTGAGCTAGATTTGATACCAATGGACATATTCAAAGTGGTATGTGATGACCAGCTGGTGGATGACAAGGAGGGTCCTTCCTATGACAAGGCATTCATTTTCCTATTAAGGACGCTCAAGTTGAATTTGAGGGAGACAAGGCAGTGGGTGAAGTTAATCCTAAGGCGACTTGCCTAGAGGATACTTTTAAGGAAAGGTGGGTTCTCGAAGAGATCCAGTGAGTCAGAGGTTTTTTCTTATTTCCTTTTTCCCCATTTGCGACGTAATTATGTAATCATGCCCTTGATGACTTTTTTATGTAATGTTGAATTATGCCCTCTGAGGCTTCCTTTATATTTGATTGCTTGTTATTATTATTATTATATTTGTGTAAGTTGTCTTGGAATATATTTCAAACAAGTTTCGACCTTGTTGTTATCTTGGAGAACAAGGATTCCTGCATGGGGGTGATAATGTTTCCATAGGGGCGATACGTATTTCTACATAAGGATCCAACGTGTGTGATGCCTCAAAGGGAGGTAAGGATTCCTTTGTGAGGATCCAACATGTGTAATTTCCTCAAAGGGGAGACAAGGATTCCTACGCGAGGATCCATCATATATGGTCGCCTCAATGGACGGTTTGTATAAGATATTTTTCATTCTTTAGTTTCCCGCAAATAAAGCAAAAATATTCCCAACTTCTATAATAACGTGAGGGGTCTCATTAAAAACCCTTGTGCCTCGTTAACAACTCAAGGAAAAAGAGTACTCTTCACCAAACAAAGAACGTCACGAATTTAAACTTACAAAAAATAGAGAACGTAACCCGCCTAAATAAACCAAAATAGTAAATGAAACTTAAGTTAAACACAACCTAACGCCTAAGAAATTAATATATTTTAGTAAAGATCTTCTCTAAATACCTTCATTTTTTATTGAAGTGTAGTGGTCAAGTCTTCATCCTAGGGAGTTTGCTCTTGTGGCTCGACCCCCAACTTTACGTCTACAATGTTCAAACCCACAATCTTAGTCTTCTTCATCTTCAAGATCTCAACGTAGCACTTCCTGGAAATCTCTTGATCTTCGTGAATAACCCCAACTTGCCCATCTGGGAATGATTACTTCATGCAAATATGTAATGTGGACCGAGTGGCTCCCAAATGGTTAAAAGCGGGACAACCTATAATCATGTTATATGAGAAAGGTGCATCTATAAGAAGATACATTACCTCAATTTTTCTGATGTTTTCCTATGCTCGAAATTTAGTCTTTAGTGTTTTATAACCCTTCACCTGCACTTGTTTGCTAGAAAATCCTACCAATGATCTTTGGAAAACTCTGAGGTCATCTAGGTCCCAACAAAGCCTCTCGAAAGCATCCCAATCAAGGATGTCTATAGAGCTTCCTTGATCAATCAATACCCTCTTAATATCCTAATCGCCACACCTTACGGTGATGACCATGCGGTCGTCATTGTGTGGGTAAATGTCTGCAGGGTACTTATTATAAAAGGCAATCTCAGATTCTGGGGAATCTAGCTCGTCCACATCAGAACTGGGGGACGAGCCTTTGATGGTTAGGATTCGGCGAGTTTATCATTTGCTGGAAGAATTTGTTTTTCCACCTCGAAAAATCCTTCTGCAGTGGTATTAAGGGCGTGACATATAGCTCTGTCTTCGTCCCTTGCTTTGTTTTATCCCCTTTTTGAGTTGATAGAAGTCCTCAGTATGGTGCCCCTTGATTTTGTGAAACTTGAACCATCTGATTGGTTCGGGCCCTATGAAATCTGACTTTAGAGTTGGAAGTTGTGGGATGTTGTGCATGTGAAGGACTTTTCGCCATATCTGCTCACAGTAAGTGTTCAAGGGCATAAAGATCTCTATGGGATTTTCGCTTCGCTTGAACACCGTCTTGTCTCTGATGGGAGAGATGTAGTGATTCCATTGCGATTGTTGTGATGTGTTAGTATTAGAGATAAGATTTTTCATATCTCTGACCTTATTTTCAATATTTATTTCCTTGCCCTTTATATAAAATTCTGCACATGTCAACACCTCATCCAAGGAAGACGTGAACCTCTGGGTGAGATATTCATTAAAATGTCTCTCCCAGAGGCCATTTTGAAATACTTCCACAAACATTTCTAGTTTGAATGAACGACCTTGACCTTTTCCTTATTGAATCAGACGAGTTATTCCCTTATAGATTCAGAGGGGCCTTGATGAATGTTGAAAAGGCTAGGTGCGACCATCTTTTTGTGCCTGCTTGCTTCAAATTGGTGGACTAGTTTTTTCACCAAGTTCTAGTAGTTGGTGATAGAGAGTCGATGCAGTCCCACATACCACCTTAGGGAAACATCTATGAAAGTTTCAGAGAGGAGCTTACATTTTAAGGAATCGGAAGCTCAAATTATTCCATCTATGTGTTGATGGAGGCAACTTGTCCATATGGATCCACCCATCAAACTTAGCCAATAAAGACAACTTAAAATTCCCAGGAACGTGTGTTACCCACACCTCATTTGAGAGAGATTGAGGCTTCTATATTTCCCATATCAAGGGGATCAACCGCACTACTCTACAAATCCAAAAATATTATAGAGAGCCAAATAAGGTTGAATCCCATTATAGAAAAAGTTGTGAAGAAAAAGATCATCAAATGGTTGGATGTTGGAATAATTTGTCCTATTTTTCACAATGTTTGGATGAGTTATATGCAATGTGTACCAAATAAAAGTGGAATGATAGTAGTGGAGAATGAAAAGAATGAGTTAATACCCACTAGAGACATCACTGGTTGGAGGATATGCATGAATTATAGGAACTTGAACAAAGCAACCACAAAAGACCATTTATCCTACCTTTCATTGACCAAATGTTGGATAGGTTGGCTGGAAAGGAATACTATTGCTTCCTAGATGACTATTTAGGGTATAATCAAATTGTCATAGCTCCTGAAGATCAATAGAAGACTAATTTTACATGTCCTTATGGATCCATTTCTTTTAGAAGAAAGTCATTTGGACTACATAATGAACCTTCCACTTTTCAAAGATGCATGATGGCCATATTTTCATACCTCATTGAATACTCCATGGAATTCTTCATGGATGAATTTTTTGTTTTTGGAAAGTCATTTAAAAAATGTTTGGACAATCTAGAGCAAGTCTTGCAAAGATGTGAAGAATGTAATCTGGTGTTGAATTGGGAGAAATGTCACTTAATGGTGAAGGAGGGCATAATTCTAGGACATCGTATTTGAAATAAAGGATTAGAATTAAATCAGGACAAAATTGAAGTCATTGATAAGCTCCTACCACCTTCTAATTCCAAGGGATTCAAAAGTTTCCTTGGTCATGATGGTTTTTATAGAAGGTTCATTAAATATTTTTAAAGATAAAAAAACCCTTATGTAAACTATTGCAACATGACGTGCCATATCTTTTCAGTGAAGAGTGTATTCAAGCTTTCAAGACTCTGAAGAATGCATTAATTTCTTCTCCTCTTGTCAAAGCACCAGATTGGACTAGGCCATTTTTATTGATATGTGATACAAGTGACTTTGCTATTGGGTTTGTTTTAGGCCAAAGGCATGACAAAGTATTTCACTTAATTTTTTTATGTAAGCAAGGAATTGATAGAATCCCAAATAAAATACACCACCACATGAAAGGAACTATTAGCTATTGTCTTTGCCTTTGGCAAATTCAGATCTTACTTGGTGGGCACCAAGGTGGTGGTTTACACTGATCATGCAACAATTAAGTACCTTATTGCTAAATAAGATGCAAAACCAAGGCTCATTAGATGGGTACTATTTCCGCAAGAGTTTGATTTGGAGATAAGAGGCAAAAAAGGAATGGATAATTTGGTAACAGATCATATGCCACGTCTCCTAGATGAATCCCGGAGTCTTGACATAGAGGAAATCAAAGAAGAATTTATTGATGACTACTATCGTGACTCCCTGATATGCTGATATAATCAATTATCTGGTCAACATATATCTGCCCCTCAGAATTCAATTCTGAACCAAGAAAAGATTTTATCATTTATAAAAGAGTTATTTCTAAGATGAGCCTGTGATATACAAGAAGTGTGTTCATCTGTTTGAAAAAATTGTTGCAGTAATTTCTGAAACACACAACGATTACTTTCAAGCTCAAAAATTCAAATTCAAAATTACCCTCCTATCACTTTTACCCAATCAATTACATTGTCACCTTACTATATTACTTTCTCCCATGTTCACATATATTTCTCTCATATCCCTAAAACCAGAACCATCTTACACTCATCTATCTCTATCTATTTTGAAATCAAAAAAGAAAAACCACCTCTCTCTCTCTCTCTCTCTCACATTCTTCCAATAAGAAACGAAAACTTCCTCTCATACCTTTCTCTCTCATTTTCCATCATCTATTCAAACATCACCTTCATCTCATATTCATTAATGGCTCATATCCATACATATCCTTTAAAGAGGACTAAAACTCACGCTAGAAAGAATGTGTCTCCCTTCATAGTCTAATATGATTTAGATATGCCTGACTCATAATTTATCACCAATAGTGACGCTCAAAAGAGATTCACATTTTTTTTGCTAGAAAATCCCTTCATTCTAAAAGGGGCTTTATTTTTTATATCAAAGAAAATGACATAGGCCTTACTGATGAGGTAGGGTGAGCCATAACAGGGCACAAATGAAAGAAGTTCTACATGCACCCAACAACCTATAACATTTAATGGATAAAAGAATTTTATTTCAACCTGATCAACACATCTCAAAAGAAAATGGAAGTTGTAGTGCATGGAAAGTCTGTACAATACTCTAAGGCCACCATCAACATGATATTTGAGTTGAAAGAAACTGAAGATACCTTCCACAACTTACTTGAAAATGTTGACGAGAATGATTTAAAGGCCATCAAATACTCTCTATGTGTGCGTAGAATGAAATGACCGAAGACAATAAAGATTGTAGATAAGACCATCTTGAGGATGAGTCTACGTGCCAAAGGTTTGGTACCCGTTTTTGAAACATTCTCTTTTGCTTACTGTGCATAATGAGACATTGAATAGAAGATGTCTAATATTTCTCTAGTACATTACTTTCCACCAACCAATCAATATTTCCATAACAATCTTCTAAGAAACCCAAACATGTTCCAAAAGGAAGGAATGAATGCTTTATTTTACTCGTTTGATTACCCTCTCTCTCTCTCTCTCTGTAAAAGACACGGTGTTCCTGAGAGGGAAACATATGAAAATTATAACCCCAATGCAGGCTTTGACAAAGCTACAATTTTAAATCTACTAAAAGGGAAGGATGAAAAGAAAGTGTGTCCCAAGATCCATCCAAAGTTTTCAAAAGCATCTACATCCAGGAACATAGAAGAAATCCTGTTGGAACTTCTTCTACAAATTTAGAAAGACCAAAGAGAGTTCGAAAAGTTTTCCGAAGAAAAACACATAAGGCAAAAGAGATTTTACTCCTCGCACAAAGGAGGAGTGATGAATAAGCTTCTGTCATTCCCATATCACATTCTGAGAAATTTGAGTGTTGAAGCTGAAAAACCCAAACAAGAGGAAAGCTACTAAAGGAAAAAGGAAACACAAAAGTAATTTGGAAAAGAACAGGGTTCAAAAGAAAAAGAGCAAAAAGAAGAAGGTATTTTCTAAGAAGACTGTTGCACCAGAGGCAACTTATTGTGCCTTCGATGGTCTCTAATACACCTAATAAGAAGAAATCTAAAAGTCTAATGAAGGGAGGAATCTCACCAACTATGAAATAAAAAGAGCATATAAAGAATACCCCAAAGTTTCTTGATATCAATGAACCAAGAAAAGAAGAGGATGAAAATGAAGTGTTAGTTGAAAAAGTTGTTGAAAGTGAAGCTGAAAAATAAGAAGAAGAAATATATGAAATTATAAAGCAAGATGTCTAGGACAAGGAAGAGGTGGAGGATAAGGCATAAGAGAAAGATGGAGAAGATGCTGAAAATGAAGAAGAAGATGATGATGGAATTGAGGAAATTGTGAAAAATTAGTTGATCAAATAAGCAAGAAACACCTTGAAGAGAATGTTAAAGCAGGACTAGAGAAAGTTAAAAAGTAAAAGAAGAGATTAATGAAGAGGAAGACTTTGATGATAAAGATATTGTGCAAGTACGAGAGAAGGAAGAAAGTGCAGATGAAGATGCAAGAGCTGAAATATCACCAGAGGCACTAGAGAAATTCATAGCAAATAGAGCCCTGAAGAAAGAAAATACAAAGATATTGGGATTGATTTTCCTATACCCAGGTCCTAATGTGCCAGAAAATGAACCAATAATGAAGAAAACTAATCCAAAGAAAATTTTTGACGCACCAAGCGGTCTTTGTAAAGTAAAGATCCAATAAAAGAAGAAGAATCAAGAGAAAGAAGATTTTCCTACTAATGTGACACAAGTAGTCACATAGAAATCCTTAGAACAACAACATATGACCACTAAGTCATCCCTAAAATATAAGACCATGAAGATCAAATTCGTTGTTGTTGTTGAGGAGGAAGTAATTCCCATTGTTCTGTCAGGGAGGAAAGAAGTAAAAAGAAGGACAGAAAAGAAAAAGAGTTAAGAAGACGGCCACCAGAAAAAGTAAGTAGCGTGTAACAAAATTTCACAAACCAACCACCTTGATAATTGTTTTTTTTCAAATTTTTTCTCCAATATGACTTACTGAAGACCCCCGTCACGCCAGAAGAAGTTATAGAATTATTAGTGTTGAAAAATCCTCTAATAAATTTCCACCATGACAAATATGGATAAGAAAGCAAGTAGAAATACTTTTCCATTTATTTACCTTAGAGATAAAGAACTAAAATCACTGGGGAAGTTAGAACGTTTTAAAGAAATGAACAAATATTATTGAGAGGCTTAGGAATTTATTCCATGGTTATTTACTTCATATACTTAGATGTTGTAGGCATACACCACTAGGCCACATAGAGGATGCAATCTCACAGGTTACAAATAGATAAAAGGATGACTCAATATGCAACGAGAAAAAGGGACAGGAAATAATCCCAGAGGTTAGAGGGACACCCCTTTTAAGTAATTTAACTCTGGTCGGGATGCAATCCTAAAAAAGCTGCCAAGAGAAAACTATGACTTTAGAAGGAGTCAAACTACACCAAATAGCCGGAAGAACTAAGTCTACGATAGAAACCTGAAGATCGGGAGGAACACATGGGCCAAAAGACAAGAGTAGGAAGAAGACACAAAATAAACCCCATTACTTGACTCACGCAATCTCCACACATCACTCTTACCAGAAGGGGTGAAGCCACTAATCACAGAATGAAAATTGGTAAAAAGGACCAACTCATAATCAAAGAAAAAAGGTCCCCTCCATTTGTAGTCCCAGATTCAACTCTCGTCCTCAAATAATTTTCTACATGTTTGGTGTTTGTGTTTGATCTAATAACTATTTAATTTATTAATACGAAATATACTTATTTTGATTAAAATAATTATAGTTTTAGTGTGTTATTACCTTAACATTGATATTTTTATATTATTATTATTAGTTGTTAATTTTATAATTAATATTTAAATTTACTCATAACAATTATATAATTTAATTATATATATATATATATATATATATATATATATATATATATATAAAAGTAACCTCACATTGTCATACTAAAATAACCAACAATAGTAGTTTATATACACTCTAAATAACAAACTTTTAGTTAGTTAGTTAGTTACAACAACTAGTAACTACCAAAATAAAAAATTTTCTTTATCAATCTCATAATACTCCCCCTTAAGTTGGGAGGTATATATTGCAAACTCCCAACTTGGATGTTAGGTATTGGAAAGAGTTCCTTGGGAAAGCTTTAGTAAGAGGGTCTGCAAGCTGATATTTGGATGGAATGTGGATCAATTTGATGATATTTATGGAAACATGTTCTCGAATGAAATGACAGTCGATGTCAATGTGTTTGCCTCTTTCATGACTTATAGGGTTGCTTGTCATTTGGATTGATGATGTGCTATCACAAAAGACTTTGCAAGATGGAACGTCAATGTTGAATACTCTTAGGAGTTTCTTCAACCACAACAATTCAGATGTTGCAAGATAGATCTGAATTTTGCTCAGGTCTATAAGGGCAAGCATATTGATGAATAGTACCTTGGTCTTGAAGAAATCGAGTCATTGCTAGTTCCTTTGCATTGTCAGATCTCAAGGCTTTGATCATTTTACCAAATTGAGTCTTGACTAAGGTAAAAAAAGTTGAATCCTCATAGGAGCATCATAATTATTTGATAACAAATAGATCTAAGTGAATCGATTAAAATCATCAAAACTTATTAAAATGTAAACTTTACCGTCATAAGTAGATTTCCATAAGGGCCCCATAAATCACAATGAATAAGATCAAAACTTTGTGCAGAAAAATGATTATTAAATTTAAATGGCACTCTTTTGAGTTTGGATAAAGGACATATAATACATTATTTGAATTGAAATCATAAGGTACAGCAAGAGGAATCTTATGGCTAGAACTTTTCAACATAAAATCATACAAGTAATCTAGCCTATGATGCCATAATTTGGCATTACTAGTTAAGAGATTGAATTACAAACATTTGGAAAACTAGTTAATGGCTTAACATCACCAACTTCAAAGTTATATAAACTTGAACTAAGGTTACCCTTTCCAATCATCTTGGATTGTTTGGTATCCTGGATAGAAAAATGATGAGAATCAAATATCAATTTTAGATGAGGGTTAATGAGTAGCTTTCCTACTGAAATGAGGTTCACATGGAATGTGGGAATATACAAGATATCTTGAAGAATTAAAGTATCATTTAGAATAATGTTACTTATGTATTTAAAAGGTATATGATTTCCACTAGGAAGAGTAACAAACTTGTTATGTAAAGGTTTGTGTGAGCAAAAGGAAGATATATAACAACATATTTGAGAGGTGGCACCTGAATCTACTATCCATAATTTAGAAAATTTTGATTTATGAGAGTCAATAGTGAAAAAGCTCATACCTATGACTAAATTCACAGATGAGTTTGCTTCATGAGCTTCAGCTTTGGTCATTTGTGCTTGCAAGAAGTTGATTATCTACTGGTAATTTTGTGAAGTCATTTGTTCCATATTAGAAAAGGGTTTAGTTCCTGTAGTACCATGATCATTCACATTATGGCTTTGATTTGCAGCCTTGAAGCTCTAAGGTTTCTTGTATCATGGAGGATATCCATGAAGTTTGAAGCACTTTTTCTTAAGGTGGCCAACAACACCATAATGAGCACAAGTTGGCCTATCTTTCTTGAATGTCTTGGTTTTGTTAGTTTGAACAACACAAGCAATTGGAGTTTTAGTAGGATTCAAGTTAGCTGTAACCTCTCTTTGTTTCTCATCTTGAGTAACCATAGATAACGCAACATTAATAAAAGGTAAGGGATCCATGAGGAGAATTTGGCCATGAACCTGGTTGAAAGACTCATTGAGTTTCATTAAGAATGTGAGAATGTGCTCATTTTGAAGTTGATCCATGATAGGTTGCACTCTTCCCATTGAGACTTGAATTGTGTGTTGTACTCACTAACATTGGATGATCCTTGCGTGCAGCTAAGAAGATTCTTCTTCAATTGGAAAATGTGAGGACCATTTTTCTATTGAAACTGATCTTGGAGTTCCTTCCAAATCTCTACAGCATTTGCAACATAAATGACACTAGCAAAGATCTCTTTGGAAACTGAGTTGAGTAGCCAAGAAGAAATGGTGTTGTTATTACACATCCATGAACGATGTCGAGGAGAATGATCTTCTAGTTTTGGAAGTGTGTCATCCACAAAACCAATTTTGTTCTTGCCATCAAGAGCCATTAGCATGGCATGGCGCAAAAAATTGAAATTATCACCGGTTAACAGTTGTGAAACAAAAACAACCCCGTGATGATCATATGAGTGAAGATAGTAGGGATCATTGTAATTTTCCATTGAAAAAAGGAGGAAAAAGGAGCATGAGATGAAGAAGAAAGGTGCGGAAGCAAGATAAAATCAGAAAGAAAATCTTTTTTTATACCATATTGTAGTTTGTGAGATTCATGATGAAAAAGAAGGATCAAAATTATCTCATTGATTGAATCAATCTTAAAAAGTAATTACACTCTAAATAATTAACTTTTAATTATTTAGTACATATCAATCTCATAATAAATCTTGATTCTGATAGTTAGAATGATTGGATAGATAAATATATCTTTATATTTTAAATCTACTAAATGAGAGTTTTCATCTTTACATGTCATTTTTTCATTCGTTTAAACAATAAAATTTGAATATCTTTCACCTGAATAATTATTTATTAGATTTTTTTGTTTTCATAGTTTCTTCCTTGCCGTATTGTCAGTTGCATTTTTTATATAATATCAATTGGGGATAAACACCAATATATATTATTAATTATAAGTATATGTTTAATTGTCATTATGTATGCTATATGAGGTACTGCAAGTGGAATTTAATTGTGTGCTATTCGAGAGTTCTTAAGAAACAGAATATTAATTGTTTTGTTATAAGTATAATAGTTGCTTCTTAATAAATCCAATTAATTTTCTCAATTTTAGTTAATTATTATTTATTGTTGGAAAAGAAAAGAAGGAAGATGTTATATTTATGATGATGTGTTAAGTGTGCTGAGTGGAAGTGTTCTAATTTATGTTGAATTTTATATTTGACTTAAATAGTTGGTTGATCTATAAGTTTGCGAATTTTTGAGTTTAATTCTTGTAATTTATTTTTATTTGTCTGAGTCTCTATATCTCTTTTTTTTGTGTGGTTTAGTCCATAAAATGCACGCAAAAAGTGATATATAACCAAAAAAATAAATTACGGAGATTAAACTAAAAAATTCGCTAATTTACAGAAACCAAAAGTATATTTATACCTTTATATTTTATAATAACTTGCAATCATTTAATTGTGGTAACAAAAATACCACTTGTTATTCTTGATAAACCAAAGTATTATACTTGTGCTAATAGAAAGAAAAAAAATAGACAAAGACACTTATGCATATTGATAAATTAAAATTATGTGTTACATATTTTCATATTTTGGCTATAGCTGCAATCATTTTTGTTATTAACATTTTTGTTTTTTTAATAGGAAAATATTAAATTAAGAACGACCGAGTATATAATACCCCATATTATCTAAACACTCAATTGGATGTCAGATGAGATCAGATGAGATCAGATGAGTGTCTATGTGCTCTGTCTCTGATCAATTAGAATAATGGAATTCTTTAAGTATTGTTAATTGGGATCAATAGAGCAATTGGTGAACCCTGAAGAGATCAATTATTTTATTAAAGAGACAAATCATTATTTATTAGTCCAAGAGAGGATTTTATGGTAACTCTAATAATTGATCAATTGGTGTTAGACGATAAAATATCGATTGGAAATATTTTACTCGGTTGGATTATATTATATAATATTAGTATTATATATATATATATATATGTGTGTGTGTGTGTGTGTGTGTGTTATATAAGAGAAAGAAAGGGAAAGTTAGTAAAGAAGAAGAAAAATAGAAAGTGGGGGAAAGAAAAAAAGAAGAAAACGTGGAAAGGGAGAAGAAGAGAAAGAAGAGAAGGAAAAAGCTTGGATCATCATTATTTCTTCATCAATTCATCATCTTCTTCAACCTCCTCTTCGATTATCAGATGGGTTCTAGTTAGAGACTTAAGTTCTAGAAATTAGGAGTTGTTTAGAACTTAGGTTAGAAATTGAGGAAATGAATAATTGTGTGGAATCGATGTTTCTAACGGATGAAACGTGAAATAAACTGCGTAATATAGTCGGGATATATGTGGAATTAATCGGGAATACTTGTTATTCTGATGGATCATGTTTTGGTTGAGATTGGATTGAGTTTGTACCATTAAAAACAAGTTTTTGTGTTTCTGGTTCAGTAGTAACCGGTTACTCACTTTGAGGTAACCGGTTACCTGAAGGAAAAATTGAGGTTTTACGTGAAAAATGGACAAAGTAACCGGTTACAAGAATGTGTCTCTAACTATGATTTTGATTCCGTGTGAGCAGTGACACTTGAAGTAACCGGTTACTCATTTTGAGGTAACCGGTTACCACTATTGTGATTTTTGGAAAATGTTTAAAAATTCATATCTTTTGGATCGTAACTCCGATCGAAACGTAGTAATAGTCGTTAGAAAGCTATGGAAATATCCTACGCAATGAAAGTGAAAAATATTGACTTTGTTACCCGATTAAATAAATCGAAGGAAGCTCAAGAAATGTGATTAATTATTAGTTGAATTATTTCATGTATTTTATTACACTATTGTGTTGTGCTATATCTAACTTCTTTTGTGAATTGTAATTGAGAGAAAATACATGCTCAAAATGAATTAGGAAGAGTGAGGAAACCTTACCCCAAAACCAAATGGTATGATTTTAGGTTGTAACTAGTATTGTGATAGAAACTCTAGATGGCGATGCTCGTGCATTCGATGTATAGATGTGCATCCTTGACGAGTAATGGTGTAGATAGAGAATCTAGATGGCGATGCTCGTGCGTTCGATGCCAAAGTGTGTATCTTTGACGAATAATGGTTTAGAGGAGAGTGAGACACTAGTATGGAACATGTGTGAACCCTTGTATTTTGAGAAAAGGTGAATGTGGTCTTGTGATTGTCGAATACAATCACGTTTATGCGTGAGATCACGTAATTGGAACCGTTTCCCTGAGACTTGCCGTTTCATGAGCTTCGGGCTCCTCTGGAATGTACGCATGAATTACTTGGTAGGTTTGATTCTCGCGGTTAGCGAATGGAGCCTACGGGTAAAGAGACTTGTGATGGTTAACAGGCCATGAGAAGTGACGGTTCACGGTTAACATGCCGATGAACCCAAATCCATTTTGTATGCCAAGTAAATTACAAGGATCCATGACTTGGGTCGACTTCTAGACGTAGAAGCGAATGGGAAAAGGGGATGCCTTAGTAAGATTACCGATTAGTGATAATTTGAGTTGGTGAACTCATGACATGTTTCCATATAGTGTGAGATTATGAACTCAAGGTTACTTCCCTTCCCTTTGACTTGAGTTAGGATTGATAGAACCTTGTAAAGCCGAGAGGATCCATAAGATAGGGAACTCACTGAGATTAATATCTCACCCCATTGTTGTTGTTATTTTTCAGGCATTGTTTGCAGGTTTGATTTACAAGTGGGGCTATGCTTGGATGTTTCAAGAGAAGCTTAGCTTTAGTTTTCCGCTGTGTAATTGTTTGTATACAATTGAGGATATTGTATATTGATCTTAGTTTTTGTTTTGGCTAGTTTCCATATCTTGTACCATAGATTGTGTTTACGTTTTTAGAATGGTCAAGTATGTGAATTACGCCATTAGACACTTATGATGGTGTCAGTACCAAATAAAATAGTTGTATAGTATTATTCTAGGTATATATTATACAGGGCATTACAGAGTATAAAGGATACTCGAAACACTTAAAGAAAAACTACTCAACTGTTTAAAACAGTACATAACAAATGAGCTACACTCCAATCTGAATAACTACAAAAGGTAAGGAAGTTATTCACAAAACATCGTCATTCCCACGATAAAAGCTTTATTTTTGTCCAGCTCTCCTCAAACTTTGGAATGCTGCCTTTAAAAAAAACACCATTACGCTCCGTTCATATAGTCCAAATTGCTACCAGCCAAATAATGCTTACCACTTTTCGGTCCTTCTTCTCCTTTCTAGTTTTAACTTTGAAAGGTAACATAGAAAAGTCCTCCTTAAACAGCACAAAACCAGGTCCTAGCCAAGACACTATTGTTGTCCAAATTCTTTTACTAAAATCACAGTTGTCGAATACGTGTTGTTTTGATTCATCAACTTTGAAACACAAAAGCAACACTTATCTTTGTCGTTGAGCATAATTTTCCTCTTCACTAACTAGGCTCAAGTAGGTAATCTGTTAAGAATCCAATGCCATCCAAACAACAACACATTCGACAGAACCAGACTTTTCCATATAACACTAAGTGCACTATGTACCTCATGCATTATAGTAATGCTTGACAGTCTTGCAACAAGCTTATTATAAGCAGAATGAACAGAAAAAATTAGATTTTTCTCCAAAATTCACTCAATGACATCGACTTCATCTTGCGTTAATGTGTTGTCCTCAGACCATTCCTGCAAGAATTCCCCTAGTCATGAGCCATCAACCATGTTTATCATCCTTGCATCATGCTGAAACCAACACCAAGAACCATTGTCCCACTGCCCCGCATCCGCCACGCTGCAAAACCGGTCAACAAACGACACAAAGGACTCAAGAAAGGCCTCTCTCAGAGTCTGATTTCCATCCCACATGTTATACCAAAAGGAACTGCTTCTACCATCCTTCACCCTGGAAACTGCATTTTCCAAAAAACAGTTCTCGAAACCGTTCTCGAGTGAGTCCACCATCAAAATTTCTCTCCACCATATGTAATCGTTATGATTAAACACACTACTGTCTTTTATAAACATCTTTGCTTCTGGATTGATGTATCTGTGATTCAAGACACCTCTCCAAATAACTTCCCTATCCTTAAAAATCCTCCATTTCCACTTTAATAGTAAAGCTTTGTTGAAGATTTTGAGGTTGATAATATCGAGCCCACCTTCTTGCTTTGATTTATAGATGTTATCCCAACAAATGCTCTGAATTTCATCCGAAACCTTACTCGGTACCTTATAGAAAGACAACGTATACGTGGGAATACCATTCAAAACAGAGTTGATCAACACAACCCTTCCTCCGAGAGATAGGAATATGCCTTTCCAAGAAGAAAGCCTATTCCTAATATTGTTGATTACCTCCTTCGACGTGCGAATTCTTCTACAGCCGCTTCCCACCATAACTCCCAAGAACTTGAAAGTAATAACATCAATCCTACAGAAAAGAATGGAAGATGCTGCTACTATATTCCAATCACTAATGTTAACACCATAAAGACAGTTTTGTGAATATAAACTCGTAGTCCCAAAATAATTTTGAAACCTCTAAGTAAAGTATTTAAGCTCTAAAGGTTGTCGTTTCCTCCATCCCCAATAATGACGGTATCATCTGCGAAGTGGAGGATATCAACCGAAACCTCTTCATTAAAATTAAAGCCTTTGAAAATGCCTTGCGTAACTATAGTGTCCACCAACCTTGTCAAACCATCCATAACAATGGCAAATAAAAAAGGAGATAACGATTCGCCTTACCGAAGCCCCCAACCAACCTTCAAATCAGTCGTGACACTACCATTTACCAAAACCGACATTGTGCTATTGAAAATGCACGTTTCCATCCAACTGAGCCAATTCAAACTGAAACCCATCATTCGAAGCAAGAATCTAAGATAGTTCCAATTGACATTGTCGTAGGCCTTTTCGTAATCTACCTTCAACACAAGACATCTTCTCTTATATCTCTTTGCAATATGTAAGACTTCATTGACCATCAAAACCCCATCCAATATGCTTCTCTCCAGGATAAAAGCGGTTTGGTTACTAGAGATAATTTTTCCAATAACAAATTTTAATCTAGCAGCAAGAAGTTTTGCCAAGATCTTGTAAAGACAACTGACAAGACAAATTAGCCTGTATTCAGACAAATTCCAAGGGTTCAAAACCTTAGAAATAAGGGCCAGGAACGACGCGATACATGCCTTAGTGAGTCTAGCTTTCTTATGGAAATCTCTCACAAATAGTATGATGTCCTCCGTTAAGAAATCCCATCCAACCTTGAAAAATTCTAAAGTAAATCCATCTGGACCGACACTCTTCTTGCTGTTGCAACCCCAAATAGCAGATTTAATATCCTCCTCTTACAATTCTTGTTCCAAAAGCCGACTATCTACCTCCTCAAGATGATTGAATTGCACCCCATCAGGCACCGTCCTATCATTGCAAGACTCGCTAAAAAAATTCTCGAAATGACGCTTTACTTCATTTTTAACCTGCTACGCATCATCTAAAAAAACTCCATCAAGATTCTTCACATTGATAAAATTTCTCCTATAGAGCGCTCGATTTATTTCTCAGCATGCCTTATTTGAAATCCAAGTTCCTCCATAGATTTTCAATATTCTTGGATCTATCTTCGACTGGGTTGCTGACAGGCCCTCCAAAATTTTCGATCAACAAGTTATCCAGATTGTTTATCTCGTTCACTTGATTTTCCATGCTCAGATCAATCCAACCAAAAACATGTTTGTTCCACCATATAAGCATATCTTTCAACCTTTTCAACTTTTCGCAAAGCCTAAAGTCTCCTTTGCCCTTCACCTCAATCTTGGACCACTCATCTTTAATAAATTTTACAAAATCAACATGTTTAAACCAACAATTATTAAAACGAAAGGGCTTTGGACCCCAATCTAACAAACAAGGTTTTAGCGAAATAAGACAGTGGTTCGTTATGTCTCGCTGGCCAATCCATTGAGCTGAAATATTCCACAAAGAAATCAACTTATCTGATAGAAGGAACCTGTCAAGTCTGCTCATGGCATTGCCTCCACCGTTGAACCAAGTAAAATGGCCACCCAAGTAGAGCATGTCCACCAGCTACATTTCTTCTATGAAGCTTTTGAAGTCCTCCATGTCTCTATGTATGCAATAAGGACCGATACCAAACCTTTCTTCTTCATCATTAATAGAGTTAAAATTCCCCTCTAAGCACCATTCCTCCAATCTCCTCTTCTCCTTCATCTTTATCAACTTTGACCACAAATCTCGTTTACCTTGTCTGTTACACGAGGCGTAAATATTGACGAAATTGTAAGTAACACCCTTCCACTCCGCGTTAATCCCCACAAAACCAACACCCATAAAACTATAATTGAGATTAAGCAAATTTTTCCTCCAAAGGATAACCAAGCCACCATAAGCCCTTACTGAGTCCGAAGATGTCCATTCGACGTTCCTATTACCCCACATACCCCAAGCACTCCAACAATCACACTCCTTAACTTTTGTCTCCTGCAAGAAACATAACTCGAATTTACTGGAGTAGATTATAAATTTTATCCTCTTTCTCTTCGAAGAACTGCCGCCCCCTCTTATATTAAGAGATATTATATTTATGGCAACCTCTTAGCTTTCTCTTCCATCATGGATTTCCCTTCTTTATCTCTTCTTTCCATCTCCTCAATTGCTAACACTGAGTCTGTATTCTTTGAGTAGCACAAAATCCCTAATTTAGATATTGTATCCCACACCACCCTACTAACCTCAGAATCGAAATTCTTCAAAAAGCGTTTATTGCAGCAAATAATATCAAGGTCTATCAAAGATTCACAGCAAAGTGTCGTACCTCCAGAGAAGCTATTCTCACCTTCAATTTGTTCCATCATTTCCGCTGCAAGACTCATAATAGTGTTCTTCATTGAGTATAAGCAAGCAAAATAGGATGGAATAATTATAGCTGGGTTTCCCAAGTCATGGACTTCTTTCATTTTCTTTTTTTTTAGCTTAGTTCTCCTAGCCTCCACACAAGCTTCATCAAATAAAATTGGGCCCTTAGACGAAATGACTAAAACCTTAGGCCCATCCATAGTTGATCCTTAGACTGGAATATCGTGGGTCCCTCCGCCCCCCAATCTATCAAGATCTCTGACACCCGATCTATCCTCGGACTCCTCCGAAAAGTTCACCAGCTCGAGGCACGTGTCCTCGTTGACTTCAGCAGGTATGACCTTATACGTATCATTCACGTCATTCATAACTAACATGCTAATAGGATTTTCATAGAGTACCTTTTTGGTTGGAGAACCCAACAAAGATAAAAATGGTGAAAACTGATAATCCTCTTCCTTAACCAAAGCTTCATTTTCCATCTCCCTTGTGCTCATAACTGTATCAACCCTAATCAAAGCCTTTGTCTCCTTCTCCCCCAAGGATAGAGGACTTGTCACATCAACAGGCCAGGCCTCTTCACCCTTCTCAATGTTTGTGGCAACAAGAGGATCTTTCTCAACCGTGTTGATTGGACCACTGTGGAAGGTAACTGGGTCTGAATCACTAATATTTATCTCATCATCTTCCTACATGTTTTTCTTAGCCAACCTTTCCACAGGACTTTGTGCTTCCTCCATAAACTTAATTTTGAAAACTTAATCATTGATCATAATATTCAGACCTGATTGATCACCAAAGCATATCTCGTTCTAATCATTAATCTAGCAAAGTCCATCCTTGATTCCTTGCTTGTCATATCATCACATTAAATAAAAGTACCTAAAGTTGATGACAGAAATTCGAAAAACTTAGAATTCCAAGTGTGACAAGGAAGACCATAACATCTAATCCACGTGAATCTTTCAGGGTCGACACCTTTAGGTTTCCATATCCTCACCTCCTTAAACCATTTCCCTATCCACACCATTCCATCTTCAACCAAGGCTTCCATCTCTCCTTTAACAAGTTCTTCCAAAAGACACATATTAGCACCCATAGGAGTAGATTTTACAAAAAAAATCCCTCCGAGTGGAACATCTCCTGCATGGTGTAAGCTTGACCGGGGTTTTCAACCACCCTAATAAAAGCTTTGTTAAATCTATAGTATTCCTATGCCTTCGTCTCATACTTTAAATGTATCTTGGTCTGATCGTTGTAGCGAGTCGGGGGATGTTGAAAGCCTTTACCTTTAGCAACATTGACATAAGATAACTTTTTAGCCCTAACATTATGACTGCCAGAGGGAGCGAACCTTCTTCCCTCCTCATTAATAAACTTTTCCCTGCCCTTCCTCTCTTTCTCGCACTTATCTTTCCTATCAGACTCCCTCTTTCCTTCGTCTCCTTGCCTCTCCTTTGAAAACGAGGATCATTGGCAAAAATCTTCCTACCATCCAAGAAAATGTTGTCTAGCTTCATTGCTAGAATTCTAATGTGTCACACTTTAAAAAAATATCACAAAATCGTATCTCTTGCCCCTAGCATTCCTCTTAGAAGGAATGAAAACTTCATTGATGTCGCCCAAATACTTGCAAGCATTCTACAAGTTTCTTGCTCTAATCCTTTCACCAAATTCAGTGATGTAGAAGGTGGTATATTTAGTGTCTCTATCCCTTCCTCCTGAGTTAGCCTCATCCCAACTAACTTTTTTCTTCCTTCTAAGATTGCCTTTAGCATAAACCTCTTTCCAACCATCATTCTTATTGTTCATGTCTGAAAAACTCCTTCTTAAGACTTTCAAGAAAGTCCCTAGTCCTAAGACTAGGAATTTAAACTGAACTTGATTATCCAAGCTTGAATATGTTGCCTTTTATTAGCATTTTTATGATTTTGTTTTAATTACGGTATGAAATATATTTTATTATAGGCTTAATATCCTTTTTGATCCCGTATCTTAACCTCGGGGTTCATTTTGGTCCCTTAACTTAAAAATGGTCCATATTAGTCTCTTAACTCTTTAAAACGTTTCACATTAGTCCTTTTTGTCCTATTAGCGACGGAAAAATTCAAAAATCAATCGCTAAATTCGTCGCTAATAAGACAAAAAAGACTAATATGGAAAATTTTGAATAGTTAAGGGACCAATATGGACCTTTTTAAAATTAAGGGACCAAAATGAACCTCGAGGTTAAGTTACATGACTAAAAAGGGTTTTAAACCTTTATTATATATTGTGATGGATAATAATATATTTATAAAAGTCTATTTTAGTTATTTTATATTCGTGCAAATTATTAGATATAACGATTGTTGAGGACTAAACACATATTTAATATTTAATAAGATATTCAAATTTGTTGTGTGGAAGTTTAAAATTGAGGTATGGAATGACAGAGAGTTTGATTGCATGAGTGTATGAATAAGAATATCATATTTCCTAATATTTACCTAAGTTTCAATATGTTAGTGTATGATAATGAATATTGTCTAAATGTTTGTTATCTATGATATAAATGATATTGACTTGTTGAGATCGATTTATGAATATTTCAGTTAATGTGAAAGTCTAATAAGACTTTTAGGCTAACAAGGGGAGGAAGTAGACGAGTACTTGATTCGTTGGGTTGGTATAATATAGTATCAACAAGATAAGTATTATACCAGATGTGGTGTTGTATCATAGAGAAAAGGGATCACATGGTGCAGTATCATATAAAGAAGCACACTCATAATTGTATGATGAGGTGTAGTGTAGTATCATAGAGAGAAGTACTGTGTTATTCAATATCATAGAGAGAAGCACACTCATAATCAATTCATGGGGTGTTGTGCAGTACCATAGAGAAAAGCACGCTCATGTGTATGTCAGGGATCCGTAGAGGAATATTAATGAAAGAAATACATTGCATTAAAATAGTTGTGTTGACTTGACTTTGCGAATTATTGTATGTGAGATATTGGATCGAACTCTAGTTTAGAATGCCGTCGAAGTCTGCTCATATGTTGTTGTCGAAGACCTACATGCTGTAGTCGAATTATGTTCTAGTATGTAGTTGCCGAATTGGGCCTTGGGTTAAAAATCCAATTGTTTAAGTTAGCTTGTACCCTAAGTTAGCTTGTAATGGGTAATTGTTAAAAAGCCCATTAGTTTAGTATGTTAAGTTTATTATAAATAGCATACTAGTCTCTCATCTTAGGTGGTGTGACAAAACCTAATTAGGGTGAGAGGGTTATTTATTATTCTTGAGTACTTGTAATCTGATTTAAAGAAAGTAAAGAATAGCAGTTATAACCAATCCTTGTTGTTCCCTTTGTTTCAAGACATCGTTTTTCACAACAAATTGGTGCGGTGAGCGTGGAGAAAGATGCCTTCAACAAAGTATGAGATTGAAAAGTTCACCGGAGTGACTGATTTCGGTCTGTGGCGCTTGAAAATGAAAGCCCTACTAGTTCAACAGGGTTGTTTGGAAGCGTTGAAGGGAGAGGCAGCCATGGACGTTGCGTTAACAGAAAAAGAAAAGATGGCTATGATAGAAAAAACCCACAGTGCAATATTGTTAAGCCTTGGTGATAAGGTTCTTCGACAGGTATCAAAGTAGACTACGACATCGGGGTTATGGTTGAAACTTGAAAGTTTGTACATGACCAAATCTCTGGTGAATCGACTCTACCTGAAGCAAGCTTTGTATTCATTCAAGATGAGTGGAGAAAAAGTGTTGGCTGAGTAATTAGATATGTTCAACAAGCGGATTCTTGATCTTGAAAATATTGATGTGAAGATCGATGATGAAGATTAAACACTGTTGCTGTTGTGTGCTTTGCCCAGAATACATGCTCACTTCAAAGAAACTCTCATGTATGGAAGAGAGTCCCTGAGCTTTGAAGAAGTTTAATCATCCTTGTATTTTAAGGACCTGAACGAACGAAAGGAGCATAAAACTTCGAAGGATGGTGAAGGTTTGGTCGTTAAGGGAAAATTCTTGTGAAAGAATGGTAAGTTCGACAAGAAGAAAGGTAAAAGTTAGCAGAAGTCTTATAGTGGCGAAGCATCTAGTATTCGATGCTATCACTGTAAGAAGGAGGGTCACACAAGAAAGGTATGTCCTGAACGCCTAAAAGATCATGGAGGTAAAGATAATGGCAACACAACCATTATTCAAGATGACTTCGAATCATCTGATGTTCTTATGGTTTCAAGCAGCGACTCAAGAAAAGAGTGGATTATAGATTCAGGTTGCACTTGGCACATGACTCCAAACAAAGAATTGTTCGAGGAGCTATGTGATCAAGATGGTGGATCAGTGCTGCTGGGAAACAACAAAGCTTGCAAAATTGCAGGTATTGGATCTGTGAGATTCAAGCTCCATGATGAGTCAATAAGGTTATTGACTGAAGTCAGGTATGTACCTCATTTGAAGAGAAATTTGATTTCTCTTGGTGAATTCGACAAGAAGGGATATGTTTTTCAAGGAGAGAAAAGTATCCTAAGAGTCATGAAGGGGTCGAAGGAAGTCTTGAGAGGCGTGAAGAAACAAGGCTTGTATACCCTTGAGGCTGAAGTTGTAAGTGGTTCGACAAATGTTGCATCCACGAAACTGTTGTCGAAAATAGAAATTTGGCACATGAGATTGGGCCATGTCAGTGAAATAGGTCTGGTCGAATTAGGGAAACAAAATCTGCTTGGAGGAGACAAAGTCGAAAAGCTGAAATTTTGTGAACCCTGTGTACTTGGAAAGTCTTGCAGAGTGAAGTTCAACAAAGGCAAACGAAGAACTCATGGATCCCTTGATTACATCCATGCTGATCTTTAGGGGCCTGCAAGGTGTCCATCACATTCAGCAGCAAGGTATTTTCTATCCATAGTCGATGATTATTCCAGAAAGTTATGGGAATTCATCCAAGAGACTAAGGATGAAACTTTTGAGAATTTCAAAGGTTGGAAGACTCTGGTCGAAAATCAGGCTGGCAGAAAGGTCGAGAGGTTGAGAACAGATAATGGCCTTAAATTTTGCAATGAGGCGTTCGAAAGTTTTTGTGCTGCCTCAGGTATTGCAAGGCACAAAACTACTGCAGGTACTCCACAACAAAATGGTTTGGCAGAAACGTTTAATCAAACTATTTTGGAAAGAGTTAGTGCATGTTGACTAGTGTTGGATTAAAGGTGTTTTGGGCTGAGGCTGTTTTGACAGCAATATATCTGATAAACATATGTCCTTCGACTGCGTTATATATGAAGACACCTGAAGAAGTTTGGTCGGGACATCCACCTAGTCTCGACAGACTGAGAGTATTTGGATGCATGGCCTATGCTCACATTAGGCAAGACAAGGTCGAACCTAGAGCTCTAAAATGCATGTTCATGGGTACCCTGAAGGAGTCAAAGCTTATAGGCTATGGTGCCTAGAGCCATGTCACAGGAGGTGTATCATTAGTCGAGATGTAGTTTTCAATGAAGCTGAGATGGCTTTCAAGAAAACTAATGATGCTGACGAAGAGCTGGAAAAGGGAGAGATTCCTATTGAGGTGGAGCATGTTGATGTTGAATTGCGTATCCCAGATGAAGTCGAAGAAGAAGCAGAAGATTCTGTCAAAGAAGAGGACACTAATAATGACTACCTGCTAGCAAGAGACAGGTCAAGGAGAGTCATCAAGCCACCTCAGAGACTTGGGTATGCAGATCTTATAGCTTATGCCTTAATCTCTGCAAGTGAGGTTCTCGGCGAAGAACCTAGAGACTATAAGGAAGTTACGAGGAGTCGAAAGAAGACTGAATGGCTGAAGACTATGGATGATGAGATGAAATCTATTCATGATAACAACACCTGGGAACTGATCAAGAAACCTGCTGGAGCCAGGTTAGTAAGTTGTAAATGGATTTTCAAAGTTAAGGAAGGAATCAAAGAAGTGGCATCGAAAAGATACAAGGCAAGATTGGTCGCTAGGGGGTTCACTCAGAAAGAAGGTGTCGACTTCAATGATGTGTTCTCTCCTGTTGTGAATCACATGTCCATTCGAATGTTGTTTGCCACGGTGGCACAATTCGACCTTGAACTAGAACATATGGATGTGAAGACTGCGTTCTTGTATGGTGATCTAGATGAAACAATCCTGATGAGGCAACCTGAAGGGTATGTCGAAAAGGGGAAGGAAGATTATGTGTGCAAGCTGAAGAGATCTTTATATGGACTGAAACAATCTCCTGGATAGTGGAATAGGAGATTCAACAAGTTCATGGCACACATAAGTTTCATTAGAAGTCAGTTCGACCATTGTGTTTACTTCAAATTTCAACCTGGTAATTCATTTGTTATTTTGTTGCTTTATGTGGGTGATATTCTAATAGCAAGCAACAATGTCGAAGATGTAATGAGGGTGTAGGCTGAACTCAATAAGGAGTTCGACATGAAGGATCTGGGAGCAGCGTTCAGGATTCTTGGGATTGACATCCGAAGAGATAGAAAGTAGTCGAAATTATGCTTATCTCAAGAGGCATACCTACGAAAGATTCTGGAAAAGTATGGTATGTCGAATTCAAAGCCTGTTGTGACTTCGACAAACCCTCAATTCAAGCTGAGTATAGATCAGTGTCCCAGTACTGATGTTAAAATAGCTTATATGAATAACATTCCATATGCTAATATAGTGGGTTCTTTGATGTATGCTATGGTCTGTACTAGACCCGACATAGCATATGCAGTAAGTCTTGTAAGTAGGTACATGGCGAATCCTGGAAAGGCTCACTGGCAAGCATTGAAGTGGATTCTAAGGTACATAAATGGGTCTCTGAACAGAGTCCTAATTTATGGTGGAGCCTTGGGTGAAGATAGTGAAGCAGCAATCGAAGGATATGTCGACTCTGATTATGCAGGTTGTATGGATTCCAGATAATCTATTTCTGGATATGTGTTCATTATGTTTGGCACATCAATTAGTTGGAAAGCAACTCTTCAGAGGGTTGTTGCCTTATCAACCACTGAAGCGAAATATATCGCCCTAACTAAAGTTGTGAAGGAAGCATTGTGGCATGGAGGTTTTGTAAAGGAGCTGAAACTTCAAGGTCGAGTTGTCACTGATAAATGTGATAGTCAAAGTGAAATACATCTGTCGAAGAATTCATCCTATCATGAGCGAACTAAGCATATTGATGTGAGGGTATATTTCGTCAGAGGGGTAATCGAGCGTGGAGAAGTCCAAGTGCTGAATGTTTAGACAGATCATAACGCTGCTGATATGATCACCAAGATGTTGCCCAGTTGCAAGGTTTCCACTGTATGCAGTTCATAAAGCTGCATGAAGAAAGCTAGTTTATTTCTTGAGGTTATATAGTTAGATCCAAGGTGGAGATTTGTGAGATATTGGATCGAACTCTAGTTTAGCATGACGTCGAAGTCTGCTCACATGTTGTTGTCGAAGACCGACATGCTGTAGTTGAATTGTGTTCTAGTATGTAGTTGCTGAATTGGGCCTTAGGTTAAGGATCCAATTATTTAAGTTAGCTTGTACCCTAAGTTAGCTTGTAATGAATAATTCTTAAAAAACCCATTAGTTTAGTATGTTAGATTTACGATAAATAGCATACTAGTCTCTCATCTTAGGTGATGTGACAAAACCTAATTAGGGTGAGAGGGTTATTTGTTATTCTTGAGTACTTGTAATCTGATTTAAAGAGAAAGTAAAGAATAGCAGTTATAACCAATTCTTGTTGTTCCCTTTGTTTTTCCTTAACCCTAACCCTTGTGTGTTTCTTGATCATAAAGAAACCGTTTATACTTTGTTTCAAGATATCGTTTTTCACAACATCGTATTTATTGATTGGATAGTTTTAATTATTTATGATTTGATTCTATACGCTATTGTTTAATAATTTAATTGTTTGTTTAATTTGTTTTGTCCAATTACGTGTATTTTTAAAACTCACCCCTCGTTGTTTTGTTAGTGTTGCACGAGATGAAGGAGAACCATCGATTGAAGGTGATGCTTGAAGCTTTGATGAGGAATCAAATATTTTATTTGAAGACATTAATTTTATTTTATTTTATGTTGACATTATTATTGGACGTCTCTTTATTTTGGGAATCCTCCAGCTCTGATATGTGACATCGGGTGGGGATAAATTATTTTAAACTTTCAAACTATCTTTTCTGTTTCGTATTAACATGTTTAGCATGCTTGGTATTTTGACGAAGATTCATTCCAATTGAAAAATTTTTATTGAGGATTGTTTGTGATAGATTAATTGATTTTTAGCGTTCTACGTCTCAAAATATTATTCTAATTTTGTTTTGAATTTTATTCAGTCTTGAACACGTTATTTATCTTTAAACAGCAAAAATATTATTTTGGAATTTAGGGTGTCATAAAATCACTTTAAGCTCTCATTGGATCAGTGTCCAAAGACAAATACAAAAGCTGAATATATGTCAAAGATTTCTTATGCAAGTGTCGTTGATCGTTTAATGTATGTTATGGTCTGCGCTAGACCAGATTTGACACAAGATGTAAGTCAAATTTATAAGTTTATGTCCAAACCGGGCAAGCATCATTTGGAAGCAATCAAGTGAATTTTCAGGTGCTTGAAGGGCATAACAGGTCATGGTATCATGTTTAGCAGTGAACATGATCATCTTTCAATTGTAGGATATATTGATTCAGACTATAGTGGTGATATGAATGATAGAAGGTCTACAACATGATATGTCTTTAATTTAGTAAGAGGACCTATTTGTTCAATCTATAATGGTCATGTTGACAATTGAAGCAAATTACATGGCGGCAGGTGAAGCTGCTAAAAGCCTTATGGCTTACAGGATTGGTGAGAGAGTAGAGTGTTAAGCAAGGTGTAGTTCAATTGCATTCTGATCGCCAGAGTGCTATTTATTTGACACAATTGTGTGTATCATGGTAGGACCAAGCCAGAGCCGTCTCAATTTTTTTGGAGGCCCTGTGTAGATTAGTCGTAGTATAATCATGAAAAAATAAATAGAGGTACTATCTAACCATAATTTAACCATTATAAAATTTTTAAGAGGCCCTATTTAGTCATAGTTTAACTGTGATAAATTTGAGGCCCTGTGCGGTAGCCCGCCTTGCATGCCATCAAAGACGGCCCTGGACCAAACATATTAATGTGAGGTTTTACAAGATCAGAGAGCTACATGGATCTTGACAGATATTACTTGAAAAAGTTCACACTTCAGAGAATGCATCTAATATATTGATCAAATCAGTAATCAGTGAGAAGTTTAAGCACCACTTGAACTTGTTACATCTAATAGATTAATTTGTGGAGTATATAGTTTGAGATTATAATTAAGTTCCTTTGGTAGAGGGTAACCCATCGTAGCTATAGATATATATATGCATTTCATGAATTTATAACCACACATTTCATGAATATATATATATATATATATATATATATATATATATATATATATATATATAATTTTAATTGATTAAATGATTAAATAAAATTAATTAAATTTATAATTATAATTAATTAGATGTAAGAAAATAAGTGGATGATCTATTTTAGAATAATAATAACACTAATCCGTCATCATCTTATATATAGTGTTGTTCTTGCTAAAAACACTAAAAAGTTGACTTCTTTATTCTTAGTCAAGGAGAGTTTAAAATGATTGGTCGGAGTGTCTGTTATGTAAGTATTTGCTAGTTTTTTGCATGCTTTTACCTACCCAGTTGTCTCCTATTTATAAGCCTCCCTTTTCTCTCCCTTCACTAATATATCTTCATGTAACGTTCGTTGTCCCCATAATTGTTATGTAACACCCGCCTTTTTAATGATTGTAACTCTACAGTCATGATATATCATTCTGTAACTGTTCCTTGTGACTTTTCGGGTGGTATCCCAAAACTATCATCAGCCTTTACTTATACTAATGAGGTCGGCTCCAATTTGTATGAGTAGGATCATCCCTCAATGTGCTTATTTTAACCAGACTCTGGCTTATCTGAGTATTCATAATCAGCCGGCCCATCTCATCAGCTCGGCCCCAAAGGATTTTCGATACACATAATAGGTTGTCTCCCGAGCTTAGGCCTCGTATGGCCGAACTGATTTTTCGAGATGTACATAAGCCCCCCCGAGCTTGAAATCTAAAAGGTTGAAATGTTCGGATAAAAGAATCCAGGAAATATCATTTTCACCTAAGCCCGAGATCAAAACTTTCTTCGGTATCCCCATGCTGCGGTATTCGTTTTTTAGTGACGTGTCTTAGTTATGTCAGATGTGAAAGCGTATCTTCACCAGATTTTCTCTTGCTTCACTAATGATGATTTTTATGGGAATTTGATCCCTTTCAATGATTCAAAACTATTTGAATTTTTTGGGTCTTTAAGAGGATTTTCCCTTGATTATCCATTCATCTTCTGGCTCATCATTAGAATAACTTACTCCCTTTTTTCCTAAAGCAATTTTCAGAGCTTCCATTCATTCTTCAAGATCATATACATTTATTTTTTGTTTCTTTACTTTGTGTTCTTTTATTCAATGGTTATTTTTTATGCATGTGGTGATGATATAAATGTATTAAGAACATTGAGTGCTCAAGAAATAAAAAAAATCTTTGGGACTTTTATGTGAGGGGACATAGGATACTCTAAATCCGACTGATTTTGATTGTATTGTAAAGGAGACTTAGATTTATAATCCCAACATACTCTAATTACTTAGATTGATAATCCCACGGGATTAACTCCGATAACCAGAGCCTTGTCGACATTCTTACCTCATGATTCTTTTGACTCTCTTTTTACCATAATTTTTCGTTGACCTTTATTTATGTCAGAGGTTTCAATTTACTTAGTCGGGCCACTGCTGATTATCTCAGAGGCTTCAAGTTGCTTGGACTTCATTTAGGCTAGAGGTTTTTAATTTTACTTAGCCCGACCGCAACCGATTATGCTAGAGGCCTCAAGTTGCCTGGACTTCATTTAGGCCAGAGGTTTTTAATTTACTTAGCCCGACCGCAACCGATTATGCAAGAGGTTTCAAGTTGCTTGGACTTTATTTAGGCTAGAGATTTCAAATTACTTAGCCCGATCGCAGACAATTATGCCAGAGGCTTCAAGTTGGTTGGACTTCATTTAGGCCAAAGGTTTTAATTTAATTAGCCCGACTGCAACCGATTATGTCAGGGGCTGCAAGTTGCTTGGACTTTATTTTAGTAATCATGTCATAAGACCATTTTATCGGCTTTACATAATACATTTGTTTTATTTTCTATGGGTGCCTCATTAAAAACCCATGCCATTACAAGGGAAAAGAGTGTACCCCCATAATTTTATTTATGATGTTTATTACATAGCCTAGTTAGGATGAAATTTAATACTAATTACATTCCAGATCCTAGGTGTATCTATATCTTCTAAACTTTCAAACTTGTAAGCCCTTTTATTCAACATCTGATTGATATGAAAAAGTCCTTCCCCGTTCGGAGCTAGCCTACTTCTCCTCTTGGATTCCACCATCTTTTTTATCATCAAATCTTCTTTGCGAAATCCCTTGTTCTTGAATTTGATATTAAACCTCTTGGCAATTCTTTTTTCGGCTTACATGGGGACAAGCTATGCTTAGGTTGATTCCAATCCTCACGCCTTCATCCTTTGAGAGCCGTCCAACGTCAATTTGAGTTGTTTGAGGCGATTGAATGCCCTCATGTATCTTATTTATACTTCCTTTGATCGTCAACTTCTTCTCTGGTAGCTTTCCTCTCGGATCAATATCCACTAAGTTCACTTTTAGCTGATCATCTTTGACTGGCTCACCGACTTGACCTCTCATTTTAAGCCTCAGACTATCTTTGTAACATTTCATTGTTATTCCTTGGTCACCCTTTATTATTCCTACTCGGCCATCTTTTAGAAGGTATTTTAGCGTGAGGTATAAAGTGGAGAGCGCTGCCTCCAGAGTGTTAAATGTGGGACTGCCAATAATAATGTTAAATGGGGATGCAACATTGATAATTAAATACCTTACCTTGATACTTTACACATTGTTTCCACTGCCAAATGTTGTCATTATGGGTAAATGCCCTAGCACCTGTACATGCTCTTTGGAGAGTCCAACCAAAGTGCTTTTAAACGGTAGCACTTAAGAGGTATCAAAATTCATCCCCTAAAATACATCCTAATACAAAACATCAGTTGAACTTCCTGGGTCTACTAAGACTCGCTTCACATTCCAGTAACGGATCTGAACTTTTATCACCATTGGTTCGTTTTCGTGAGCCAGTACTCCTTCTGAGTCTTCTTTGGAGAAGCTGACCACGACCGAGCCTTCCTTTCCTTCTGACGGTGGGTTTTGTTTGATGTGCATCACTGACCGAGCATTTTTTTCTAGCCAAACTGGTTTCTCCCCCTCTTGTAATTCCCCCTGCAATGGTATTTAGCGTACGATAGGTCACCCGGGCTTTGCGGGCTTCTTCCGTATTCTTTCCTTTCTTCTCCCTATTTCGAGCTAGGGTCTTCCCGAGGAGGACTTCTCTTTCCTGGATTTCCCCCTCCATCTTTAACATATGACAATAACCGACCTCTTTGAATTAAGATCTCGATTTCTTTCTTTAACTGATGACAATTTTGTGTGTGGTGTCCGCGAAGTCTAGGTACGCACACCATGCACTCTCGTCCTTTCCCATCATATTGTGTACCCCTCTTGGATGTCCTGGTATGTGAAGTAACTTGAGGTGATAAATTTCTCTTAAGATATCTTCTCGTCTGGAATTTAGTGGCGTGTATTCTTGTTCCCTTTTAAACGGACGTCGTGATGGTCTCGAAGTTGGTCAGTCTCCGAGTCCGTTCTTAAAGTAATCCTTCCTTCTTATGACAAGATCTCTTTTCCTTAGTTCAAATTTTTTCCTTGGCATCTCAGGATATTTTTTCCATGATACTTTCCTCTCCTTTAATGTAGCATTCTGCCCTGGTAATAACCTTATTCATGTTGGACGCCGGTTTTTGAGCCAGGGGTTCATTGTACTGCCCGACTTTAAGACCATGTTGAAATGCTTCCACAAACATTTATTGATTTGGATATGACACTTTGATGGTTTCTTCATTGAATCTTTCCAGATACTCTCTAAGGGATTCTGAGTGTCCTCGACTGACATTAAACAGACTGGTAGTTAACGTTTTCTTGTGCTTACTTGCTGAAAAACGTTGTACCATCTTCTTAGTCAAATCCTGGTAACTGACGATTGAGCCTCTGGGTAAACTCATGAACCATCATAGAGCACCTTCTTTAAAGGTTCCGACCATAAGCTTACATTTGAGTGAGTCAAAAACCCCTACTATTGCCATTTGATTATTGATCACAATGATATGCTCCCGCGGGTCGATTTTACCATCAAAAGACACCAACGTCGGTGGTTTGAAGTTCTCTGGGACTTGATCATCCCAGATAGCTTCTGACAAAGGTTGAGAATCCAGAGGCTCCTCCTTTACATCCCCCTCTTGTTGGCTTTGTGTTTGCAAAACCTGGACACTGTCTTGCAAAGTTTCATTTTGCTGACGCAGAGCCTCCACCACTGCAAGCAATTGGGTTATATATGGTGGCGGAGGTGGATCACTTCGGCTGGGAGATGATCCAGACCTCGTACAACTAGGTTGTTAACGATATTGATGGATTGATGTGGCCTGGGCAAGTTTTACCGAGGCACCATGGTGGGCGCCAAATGTTCTTGCTAAAAATACTAAAAGGTTGACTTCCTTGTTCTTAGTCAAGGAGAGCCTAAAACGATTGGTTGGAGTGACTGTTATATAAGTATTTGCTATTTTCTTGCCCGCCTTTACCTTCTCAGTCGTCTCCTATTTATAGGTCTCCCTTATCTCTCCCTTCACTAATATATCTTCCTGTACCGCCCGTCGTCCCCATAATTGTTATGTAACGTCCGTCTCTTCCATGATTGTAACTCTCCAGTCATGATATATCATTATGTAATTGTTCCTTGTGACTTTTCGGGTGGTATCCCGACACTATCATCAGCCTCAGATTATACTAATGAGGTCAGCTCCGATTTGTATGAGCAGGACCGACCCCCCGATGTGCTTATTTTAACCCGATTCCGGCATATCTGAGTACTCATAATCAGTCGACCTGTCTCATCAACTCGATTCTAAAGAATTTCTAATACACATAACAGATTGTCTCCCGACCTTAAGCCTCGTATGATTAAATTGATTTTCCGAAATGTATATGTATAATCTTCACTATGTTGTACACAAATAAATAATTACTTATATTATGAGTATTGATAGAGAAATAATCACACATAACTATTAAATGTTGCTCGTCTCTTAACCTTTATATTTTAAGATTATTGTCAAAAACTTTTTTTCCAATAGAAAAAAGTATTTTTAAAGACAACTTGTTGGTCTTTTCATTTTATAGATGTTTGTACAATTATTTGATTTCTACCCTAAAAAATATGTTTTTTTTTCTTATCGCACTCTGGTTCCTAGGCAAAAGGGGCCCTAGTAATCCAGAGCTCGTGCGGAGAGGCATGCGCACTGACTAAGAATGTTGTTCCATATCTGGGAATCGAACCCGGTATTCTCCAAATACATCCTTGGACGGGACTCCTTTGCCACTGGAGCACAACCGCTTGATTTTAAATATATATATATATATATATATATATATATATATATATATATATATGTATGTATTTTAATATATTGAGCACATAGATTTGATTAATCGTTGATTTAATTCCAACAATAATTACATATTTAATTGGCTTAGAATATACAATAGTGGACTCTAGAACACAATTGTAATTTGTGCATAACTCGTTGCTTTAATATTTTTTATGGTAATTTATGAAAAATAGTGCTTAAGAAAATATTTTACTCGGTAAAATATTTTTAATAGTAAAAACATAAATGTTTAAAGTTTGATTCATTGAATAAAAAAAAATCCCATTAGCACACTAAATATTAAAAAGTTAAAAAGTTTGGGAGATGACTTTTGTTGGTCCATATAAACACGTTTAGTTTCATAATTTTTATTTTCATTACAAAATTAACTACCACTTTGTTTTTTTTTTTTTATTATTTTATTTTTCACTAAAATATTAATATGAAAAATAGAATGAAAACAAGATGAAATTTTGATTATTAAAAATAAAATTAGAAAATTTAATACATTTTATAGATCCTTTTATTAGAAGAATTTCAAAATCAAACTCCAACATTACAATTTTAACAACAACAAGCCCAACACAACCCCCGTCTTAGATGAAGTTGTTTTCCACACTCTGAGATTAAGATAATTTTGCTCTTATTGATCCTTTAACTCTCTCGGCGTTGGATTGGAGAGTTGTCCAATGAGACGGAAATAAGAGTCTTAATTTTGATGGTTTCATATTTTCTTTTCTTAGAAAATTTTGAAACCTGTTGAGAGAGAACTTGAGACATATGTACAATCAGTTCTACAATTTTGCATCGTTACCATGGTCTTTTACCCCTTAATTTATGACACTTATCTCAAAGGTTTACCCCCTCTCATTTGGGTGAATTACATCCTATTTCTCTAGTGGATTCCTTATACAAATTCGTGGTTCAATTGTTGTTTTCTAGAATAGGGAAAGTGATGTATAAGCTTATTTTCCCTAACCAATTTGCATTTCTCAAAGGGAGATTGTTAGTTGATAGTGTCGTAGTGGTTAATGAGGTGATAGAGTTAGCTAAGAAATTCAAGAAGGTTTGTCTTACTTTTAAAATTGATTTTAATAAAGCATATGATTGAGTTAGCTGGAGCTTCTTTGGATTATATGATAATAGATCAGATTTATTGATAAATAAAGATCTTTGATGAGAGCCCGTGTATTTTCTAGAAATCTTGTGGTGTTGGTGAGTGGTTGCTCAACCTAAGAGATTAACATCCAAAGAGGTTTAAAACAAGGTGATTCTTTAGTTCCCTTTCTTTTTAGGTTAGTTGTAGATTGGCTTAGTGGGTTGTTCAGTAGAGATGTAAAATTGGATCTTTTATATGGTTTTAGGGTGGGGTCCTTGTATTTGTGGATATTGCATTTTCAGTATGCGGGTGATACCTAAATCTTGTACAATCCTTTTGTAGAGACTCTTTGATCTATCAAGGCTATTCTTCGAGGTTTTGAGTTGTCATTAGATCTAAGAGTTGATTTTTCAAGAGTGGTCTAATATGAGTCAATGCAAATTCTGTCTTATTGGATTTAGTCGGCGATTTTCTTAATTGTAAGTTTGATCCCTTTACTTTTAGATATCTTGGGTTGTTTGTGGGGACTAACCCACATGTAGAAGCCACTTCGGGCTCTTTAACTAATATGTTGTCAAAATGATCCACGTTTGGAACCATAGGTATCTCAGCTTGGGGGGGGGGGGATATAGTGATTTTACTTAACTATGTTAATAATGACATACATAACTTTTTTTGGAATTAGGGTTTCTTGACCTAATTCACCCCTAAAGTTGACTTTTGGGACAAAACATGAGCCAAGACCTCAAGACATGATTTGAGGGTCTCTAATACACTATATTGATCCATTTACAACAATGGATTGATCTAAGAAGCTTGATCCACAAGTTTCAATTTCATTAGGACCACAATTAGGGTTTCGAGGAAAAAGTTAATTGTACCTTTGACTTTTGACCTGTACATGCTCCCAAACTTTGGGACATGATTCAATACACCCTATAACACCTATGGAATATGTCCATTAGGTTTAATTTAGGTCAAGGACTTGATTTCACAAAGGATCGCCCAGTTTGGATTTCATCCGATAAAAAGTCAATTGTGCACAAAATCAAGTTTGACATTTTGAAATTTTTCACAATTATGGCTCCTTGACCCTAAAACAATGTTAATATGTGATTTGAATCATCATTCATCAAGAAAAATCAAAGAAATTAAGTTAACTAGTAAAAGGGGTAACCATAAAAAACTTAGAATTTTTCTAAGTTATGAAATAAAGTCCCTAGGGTACCAACTTCCAAGGACCATAACTTGAGATCCAAGCAACCATTTTGGCTGGTCCAAAGCTGGATTTTTAGCTCTCATTACACTCTACAAAAGCACCAACTACAGCTCATTCCAATTCCTCAAGGATTTTAAGTTATGGAGTGATCAAAATGGCAAAAAAAATGAAAATGACACCTTTCCAACATTTAGTGAAAATCTGCCTAAGTTGGCAGTCTTTAACATCAATGTTCATGATGATTTTTCAATTGGATCCAAATAGTTTCAAGATAAACTATGATCACACATGTGTTGTATCATATGAGGGCTTTTCATTGAGCCCAAAATCATGAGAAAACTCCACCTGGGCTAGGAGTTATGACAGCTGCAACATGCCTTGCTGCAAACTGTCTTGGCAAGGCAGATTTGTGCATAAGTGCTCGATTTGATCAAATTGTGCAACAAAAAGCATGGTTATCCATCTGCACACCTCAAGGGGGAACAACCAAGGGACAAACACTGATCTATCAGCCTCCCAAGTCCATGGATCTATGTTTAGGCATGACACTCCTAAATTCAAAGATGCTTCAAATATTCAATTTTATTTCAAAGCATTTAACTGATGCATATAGGTGGCATCCAAGTTCAGTCAAGACTTATCCTTGAACCAAAGAACCTTAGGCCTGTGCCCTAACCTCAAGTCAATGGCTAGAGGAGACTTGAGATTCCATTTGATCACAATTGGCCACAGACCTGTACCAGTTGCCATTCACTATTGCTTTCAAAACAAACTTGCTCTACTATAAATAGAGCTCATTTGTGATCAATTTGAGTACACCAAAGCACCCAAACTGATGCTTTCCTCAAAATCACCTCTTCACTCCAAATTTTTCCTTCTAAAGCAAGCTACTATCGGGTTTTGAGTTTGAGAGCAATTCCAACCAAACCAATCACACACACACACCTCACATATAACATATAGAAGTGATCCATAACACAAAATCACATATGGAACATCAATTTCACAAAATCACTAGCCATCTGCACAAGCCTTTGACAGATTTGCAGTTGAGGTGCCAAATCCAGTTCCAGCTCAATTCAATCCACTCCAAGCATCCAGACACACTCCATAGCACCTAAGGAAGCTATTCACATCATTGGAACCAAGCTGTAACACCTCCAACCTAGAACTCGATCACCAGCTTCAAGAGGTAAGCCTAAACTTGGTCATCTTATGATTCATGCATATTTCCTCGCACAATAATTTTTCCATATGTTCATAATAATGTATGGAGTGTTTCCCCTCAATTGATTGCTTTGTATGAATCGTGTATGGAATTTCTTAGCCTTCATGCATAAATTAGGGTTCTTGAGGTTTCTCTTTGATTTCTCATTCCATACTTAAAATAAATGAAATTAAAGACCATAGACATGATCGTGAGTTGAAAACGAGCAGATTGATATGTGGATTATGTAATTTCATCAAGTATTCAGTGAGATTGATGAGAAAATGCAAATCAGCCAAAAATAGGGCACGCGGGCAAGAACAAGGTGTTCTTGGCGCCCTTTTTCAAACTTTTGAATTTTTGAATTTTTACTATTTTATTTAATTGATTCAAAAATTAATTTCTCTCTGAATTTTAATGATTTTGAGTTGATTCTTTTTTTCAAAATTCACAAAAATGTAAAAATATTTTATTTTACAAAAATTTCCCAAAATATTATTTATTTCATATATTTGATATTTTTGCAAAGAATTAATTTTTATTTGTTTTTTTAACATTTTAAAAGTTTTCTTTCCCTTGATTTTCCAAACTTAAATGGGTTTCAATCATTTTATGGATAAAAACATGATTTTTGAAACATTGACCCAAAATCACAACTCATTTCTCACATGTTTTCAATAATTTTGTTAATTTTTAATCAAAATTAATTCCATTTTTTAACAAAATTAGGGTTTTGATTGATTTCACCCTCATTAATCTTTTTCAAAACACTCATAGGCCTCTAATAGAGTGTAAGACCCAACCCCTTTGTAAATAAACAATTTTGGGCCTCACACATTGTATAAGTCCCTCTGTATATTTTCAAAAGTACGACGCGATCGTCGCCTTTTTAACAAAGTCAACTGGGTTTCTCCAAGAGTTATAAGACCCATCTTTATTCATTTTCAAACTCCTTGGGCCTCTAATAGAGTGTAAGACCCAATCCCTTTTTGAAACTAAAATAATTTGGGCCTCAGTCGTTGTATAAGGCCCGAGACGAGTTCAAAACAACGGTACGATCGCTGTTAAACCTTGGGCCTCTCCTTGATTATAAGCCCCAACAATCTTTTCAAAAAGAACGTCTTTTTTGATTTAGATTTAATATACATGTTGTTATCAAAACTTTCTTTAATTTCTTTGAACAACTAACAATACAGCATGGAAGCTTGCTCACCTGTAAGTTTCAGACTGCTTTCATTTACTCGCTTTAATATAAATATAACTGTATTGTGGGAAGCTGCGCACAGTTAGTCTTATTTCATATCCTTTTAAATACTTGTCATATATCAACTGTATATATACTAGTATAGTTATTTAGAGTTTTCCCCGGCAACTAGGTCTAGAACTAGGTAAAGCCATGTTGGTCACTCTTGAATACAGAAAAAACTAGATCCCCATAGGATTTCCAAATACAGTCTTGCCTTCTCTTGGGCTTAAACAATATGGAACAAAGAGAAAGGCAGTATTCCTCGTGAACCTTTTCTCAGACTGTCACCCCTAGAAGTTGTCAAAGAAATTCTACTCCCCAGAGTTGATCTATTCTCGGTGAATAGCATCTCTTGAGTTTCTTCAAACCTTAGAACTTTCACTAAATGATCTATTCTCAGTGAATAGCATTTCTTGAACTTTTCTTGGTTTGGGACCCACAGGCTTCCTAAAATTATCCCCGCCTCCTCTTGGGCTTTGTACAAGGACCCTTCGGCTTCTTAGAAGTTCTCATGCCTTCTGTTGGGCTTAATACAAGGACCATGACGACCTCCTAAAGGTATAAGACAGAACTTAGTCATCCTTTGCTAGAGCATTCTTCCCAGTGTCAAATCACAGACCAATTTAGGGTTGATTCTCATCCCTTAAAACACTCGCCTCCTCTTGGGCATCATACAAAAGATAAAACTATTTCACACCAGTAGACTTGGACAGTCTAATCCCCTTGAGTCTCAAAGACATTCTCAAGGTCCTTATAAAAACCTCGGTCACTCTGGATCAATCTCCAATAGAGCTAGAATTCAGTCTCTCTCCTAAAATCCCCTAGCCAGAGTCAGTTTATCATCTGTATAACACTATCCCAAATCATAACCTCAAGGCATCTGATTTCTCAACTCTTCTGGAACCCTCAGCAAGAGTTGATTCCCCACTTGGACCTGCCTCGGGATCTCAATAAATCCCCTGCGAAAGATAGCCTCCTATTAGGCTTTGTATAAGGACCTTTCCTCAACAGAAAGCCAACCTCCTCTTACGCTTTGTATAATGATTCTCCCAGCGGAGCTAACCTTTTCAGACTCTCTTGTTGAGTCAATCACTGTTCAGACTCTCTTGTTGAGTTAATCACTGTTCAGACTCTCTTGTTGAGTCAATCACCCTTTCAGATTCTCTTGTTGAGTCAATCACTTTCTTAGACTCTCTTGTTGAGTCAATCACATTTTTGCACTCTCTTATGGAGTCAACCTTTTCAGCCTCAATCTTGGGCTTTGTACAAGACAGATAAAAATACTCTCTTGTTGAATCAATCCTTTTTCTTGCCTCCTCTTAGGCTTTGTATAATGATTTCCCGTAGCAGGAGATAGCCTCATCTTAAGCTGTGAAGAATAATTTCTTTAGTTTGTTTAGCCACAATCCTGGGCTTGGTACATGACAGATAAAAACACTCTTTTGTTGAGTCAAACCCTTTTAGCCTCAATCTTGGGCTTTATACAAGACACAAATCTACATCTTTTAAACGGGGGACAAATATCTTCCTCAGCCGAGTCATTTCCTCCCAGCCTTCGTTCAGGCTTTGAGGAATGATTTCCCAAGCAGAGTCAAACTCATGGCAACCTCAATCTTGGGCTTTATACAAAACACATATAAACCTACCGATGGAGTCAAAACTTTTTCTAGCCTCCTCTTAGGCTTTGTATAATGATATCCCCAGAGTCAATCTCTTTTTGCCTCAATCTTGGGCTTTGTATAAGACACCAATATATACCCTCTCTTGTTGAGCCAGTCTTATCCAGCCTCCTCTTAGGCTGTGGGTAAGGATTTCCCCAGTGGGGTTAATCAACCTCTTAGCTTCAACCTTGGGCTTTGATCAAGGCACACAAAAATCAACAATCTCTTTTTAGAGATGACAAATTCTCTCTCAGTCAAGCCTTTAGCCTCAATCTTGGGCTTTGAACAAGATACAAATAAACCTTTTAGCTTCAATCTTGGGCTTTGAACAAGACACCAAAACATCATTTTCCTCCCTTAGAATAGGAGGAACTACGATTGCTCTGATTTCCTTGTTTCATTTAAACGGGAATACGGCATAAGATTGCGAAATCTTAGCAAGCATAACAAAAACTTTAGGTCCAGTACCTTCATACAAAAACTTTAGGTTTCATACCTTAGTCATTATTCATCCCCATTTTCCACAGAAAACAAAAACTCACTCACTCACTCATACTTCCCAATAAACTTTCCCAAACCATTAGCGTATAAACACTATCAAGAATAAAGCGAAACCTAAAGCTAATATCCTGTGGATAACCACATATAGGATGGGTAATTGACAACTCCCCATTGTATAACCTGACCCCGACTCCCTGAATCTCTTTTAAGCGTTTGTTCAGTTAAACATCCGAGTGCAAGGTTAGTTTTAGATAGCTTTCCTTTCCCTTCCAGCTTCATGGGATAAATAAGAAATCAGAAAGTAGCAGCCCCTCCTACTCATTGCGGTGAGGAAAACCCAGCGATAAGGTGGTCGCGTCACCGACAAAAATCGCTCGCTACAGGAAGTTCTATTGGGATTTTAGTTGGAGGAGGTCCTGTTCTTTTCGTGAAAAACCATTGAAATTCTGGTATCAGATGTGTGATGTCACAACAACACAACCTGCTATATGAACAAGGTAAAAGCAACAGTAAATAACACAAAGAATTGTTCACCCAGTTCGGTCTAACTACCTACGTCTGGGGGCTACCAAGCCAGGGAGGAAAATCACTATCAGTAGTATCAAATTACATACTCAACATTCCCAGTTGACATCTACCTAATTTAATCACTACCCAATGATAATTCTACCTAAGAAACCACTTAGGTATGAGAAACTACTCACTCCCTAATTCACCACAGTGATACAATCCAATGATTACACACTAATCACCCAACTTGATTCTGCTTAACAGCTTTGATCAAGGACAACACACTCTTGCTTAAAAGCTCTAGAGTGAATACAATTACAACTCAAAATAGTAACACCAATTCACACACGAATGGTTTACAAAACACACACGAAGACACAAATGACACTCAGTCTATAGCTCTCTTTCTTCGTTGTTTAACTTAGGGTTGAGGCTGCTTTAAATATCATTCTGACTTGGGCTTGGACCTGCTCCCAAGATTCTGATCTAATTTGTTTTTGAAATCAGAAATTAATGCAGTTTTTATCTCCTAAATCTTTTCAAATCAGCCCTCATGTTAGTTATATGATTTGCTCCATGATCTGCTCCATATCTGATTGCCAATATCTTCTCCAAGAAATTCGCATCCAATCTCTCTAATAGATCTCCTCAAAACATCCTAACACGCGCAGTCCTAAAAAATCACAAACTGATGTTCTGATGTTCTGGTATAGTGATGTCAAGACATCACTTATAACATCAGCATACAACACTTCAACCCTGCAACAGCTAATGATAAGAACCAATGTTATGACATCAGACATATGACATCAAAATAGTTCAACTTTGTTTTACCAAAATTCCAGCCAGCACAAGAACTAACAATCTCCCCCTTTGGCTAATTTTGGCTAAAACAAACTCTGCCATCATCAGAGATCCCAGCAGGGGATAAAAATTGATAAATTTTCAAAACACCTAGCAGCACCTCTTCAACAAGCTACACAAACTCACTAACCAGGAGCAACAAAAACCAACAAGCTGCAGAAATCACCTTCACATCAGCATATGGCAAACTCCCCCTCAAAACAAGAACCAGCTTGTAGCTGTTCAAACACTCTCCCCCTCAACTTATGCACCATATCAGAAAAAGGCTTCACAACCACACCTTGGCAACCTTGGCAGCACTCTCCCCCTTTTTAGCCATAATTAGCACTCTACTACAGTTAGTCCTACTAGCTCTCCATGTCAGTCTAAAGTCAACACCACTAGACAAGGCAAATCATAGAACAAAACCAAGATAAACATAAAAGTGCTATTATCCAAGATACACACAATGTGCAGAAACAACAACAATAAACTACAAAAGCAAAAAAAAAAACAAAAGCAGCACTTCAATCTTCACTAGCATCAGAACCATCTGCATCATTCTCCTCATCTTCCTCTGAACCTGAATCTTCAATGTTGGCACTCACATCATCTTCACCCTGTTCCAAGGATTTGATCATCTGCTCAATTCTCAACTTCCTAGCAGTGCTAGTACTGATAACCACATCAAGATCCTTGCATGTTGCCTTCAATTCTTCAATCAACTCAGCTTTAGTACTGGCCTTTTTAACACCAGAACTTGATGTTACAATAATGTCTGGAACATGATTCCCAACAAACAGCTTGGGATGCAAGGATAGAGCTGACTCCCTCTTACATGCTACATCTGAACTGGTTAGAATTCCAGGATTTTGATCTAAGATCATTCCACAGACAAGGGAAGGGAATGCTATAGGCATCTTGATAGCATTAGTGGCACCATGCTTCACAACTTGCTCAAATATGTAATTCCCATAATTGAACTTGACCTTTTTCCCAACAGCATAAATAAACCTTCATAATCCCACAACTATGGTGGTTTTGTGATTAGTAGGCACCCAGTTAGCAGCTCCAATTCTGTGTAAAATAGCATACTTGATACTGAGTTTGCTAGCTGTCAATTTACCTTTCAGTGGCCAAACCTTCATCTGAGTGGTTGTGATCTCTTTACACACATCATTATCAGTCACTTCCAGTTCACAACCCTCTTGATCATCTCTTCCCAGATACTTATTGATGGTACTAGGAGAGAAATTAATGCACTTACCTCTAACAAACACCTTCATGAAGTCCCCACTTCTTTTATCAGCAATGTCTATGGGAATGTTAACAACAAATTCCTTAACAAGTCCACCATAACATTAGAGAATGTTGTCACAGTCTTCAACAGCCCAGCAGCATGAATGAGCTCCATAATTTCTTTCATCTCCAATGCATCTTTGCCCAGCTCTCTTTCCAAAGCTAATCTCCTTTGGCACACAAATTTCCACATAGAAGCACTGCTAGCATAATGAAAAGATATGTTGTCTACTGGCACTTCAGGAACCTTATCAGAAATTCTCTTCAAATGGACTTTCTGACAGGGATGATGTCTTGAACATCTTCCTTAACATCATACTCAGATTCAGATTCTTCTCTAACCTTCCTCCTTTTGAAGGACACAGCAACCTTGCTCCAAGATTTAGTTGGACCAACAACATATGTCTTTTTCTTCTTGCCTTCAGCTGTCATCTTAGGAGAAGATTCCACAATCTTTCCTTTTCTTGTCTTCAATCTATTGGCAATCCCAAGAACTGCATTACCAATTTCTTCATTATCAGATAAGTCAACAACATCCACCACATCAGCATTCTTCTTCCCTTTGGGACTAGGAGTAACATCCCTTGCAGGTGATGTTTCAACATCATGTTCAACATCAACTTCATCTTCAACATGAGTATCCCTTTCTTCATCTGCTTCAGCTTCACCTTCATCTCCAATCTCAACATCTTCAATGACTGAGACAGCTAATCTATGAAGATTTGTTTCAGAAGTCTCAATGTCACCCTCTTCTATAACAGATTCAGCAGGCCTTTGACTCAGAGGTCTAGATATTCCCTTCACAGGGATCCCTTTCTCAAATATTTTTGTGACAATCTGATCAGTGCTCTTGTCCATATCTACCCTTTCTTCAACAGCCTGAGGAAGAGGGGTGGTAGTCCTAGGAGTAGGTTTGTCTCCAAACAACACACTAGTGATAAAGGCCTTACTTTCGCTATCATCAAATTTACTACTCTCAGATTAATTAGAAGTATTACCTTTTGATCGTCTCTTGAGTTGATACTTCTCAGGTCTTGTTTTCACTGAAGCTGGAATCATAGAGATATGAGTAATGTCCATAGCTTCATCCACAGATACTTCTTCTGTCGAAACCCTAGAATTTGCATGAATGGAACTTTTGGACGCATCCTTCTTGGATGGAGACGACTCTTGTTTAGACATCGTTTCTGTGCAACAACTGAGGATCAGGGAAGGATTGCTACTTCTATTGATGGAGAAGGAGATGAACAGTCTAGGGGTATGGTGTTTGATGAAGCGTGTGATAGCTACAATAGGAAATGATAGCCTAAAGTATGGAGCCTGATTTTGTGGATTACTTAAAAGAGAATAAATGTATTTTCCCCACCAAAACACATTTCCTTTTAAATTTTTGAATTTTAATAAATTCACTCCATAAGCCACTAATTTCAATATGCTCAATTTTTTGCTTAAGGCTTCACTGCTAATGTTACAGTCTGATGTCACAACATCAACCTTAACATCACATGATGAGCTGGACTCTTGAGGTACCCATAGATAACAGTTATCTATGGATCTGACTCCCTTCATAACACCCTCATTCTTCCCATTAGTCACTAAACACTAATCTTTAGTGTAGCTGACCTTGTATCCTTCATCACATAGCTGACTGATGTTAATCAAATTAGCAGTCAATCCTTTGACAAGAAGAACATTTTCCAAATTTGGTCCATCATGACACCTCAATTTTCCAACTCCTTTTACTTCCCCTTTCTCTCCATTACCAAAAGTAACATCATTTGTGGAGCAAGTCTTGATCTCCACCAAATAATTTTTGAACCCTGTCATATGCTTTGAACAACCACTGTCAAAGTACCAACCATCCTTAACAGAATGTCTATCAGATGTGTGGGCCAATAGACATGCAACAGCAGCTTTAGGAACCCATTTTTTAACAGCCTTAGACCTGTTCTGATTCTGTTTAGGTTGATGGACAGGTTTAGGATAGCCATGCAGTTTAAAGCAAGAATATTGCATATGGCCAAAACTTCCACAATAGAAACACCTAACTCTCTTAATCTCGTCTCTAAAGTGATTAAACTTCCTGCCACCTTGATGATGAAACTGCTGTGGCTGCCATTCAAAGTACTGGGGCTGACTTCTTCCATAGTTAGCCTGTCTTTTATAGTGATGATTCTGTCTCTTAGGATGTCTTCTACCATGATGATGTGGCTTTCTTCTACCATAATAATGAGGCACTGCATTATTAGGTCCAAAGCCATACATATTCCCTTGATGTTGAGACATCTGATGGAACATGTTAAACCTAGAAGCCTACATACTCCTATGGTATTGTGGAGGCATATACTGACTAGCTCCAGAAGCCAGTGTCTTCCCATGATGAGGACCATGAGCATACCCTTTCCCAACATTTTGAGGAAGTTGATGAACAACCTACTTAGGTTTAGGATTATGTCTTCTTCTGTTATGTTGAGAGATTGGTTGAGACATGTCCTTTTTGGTTCCAGAAGTACTAGCTTCACCAGAGACCTTCTCCTCAACAACAAATCCTAAGCCAGACTTGTCTCCTGCAACCTTTTCAGCCTGAAGAATCTTATCAAGAGTATCAGACCCACTGTTCAACATTCTGACAGACTTGGTCATTTGATCAAGTTGAGATTTAACTAACACGACTTCATTTTCAAGATCAGCTTTAACAGTCTCAAGATGGACTATTCTTTTCTTTTATTTCTCACTTTCTTGACAAACCTCTACACTCCTTAGACATAACTCTTGATAGGATGCTGCTAACTCCTCAAAAGTCAACTCCTAATCACTAGAATCTCCATCAGAATTACATGTTCCTGTCAATGCCCTAACATGCTTGGTAGACTCTTCTTCACTTTCACTGTCAGTATCAGACCAAGAAACAACCATGCCCTTTTTCTACTTCTTAAGGAATGTAGGACATTCTTTCTTGACATGACCATAGCCTTCACACTCAAAGCATTGAACTCCTTTGTCTTGAACATTCTTCTCTTCATCCTTCTCTTTTGACTTGTTGATGTCAGAGGAGATGTTCTTAACATTAGGTTTGTAGTTTCTATTCATCCTCTTAAACACCTTGTTAAACTGTCTTCCCATCAGAACAATAGCCTGAGACAGCTCCTCCTGAGACTCAGCACCATTCCCTTTCTTCTCTTCTTGAGTATTAGATGCCAAAGCTATACTCTTGGTCTTCTTTTCAGGTTCCTCTTCACTCAACCCTAACTCAAGAGTTTGAAGAGATCCAATCAGCTCATCAACCCTCATTTTGATGATGTCTTGAGCTTTTTCAATTGCAGTCACCTTAATATTATATCTCTTGGGAAGAGATCTAAGAATTTTCCTCACCAGCTTCTCTTCAGTCATCCTCTCTCCTAGGGCACTAGAAGCATTTGACAGCTACAGGATGTTCATGTGGAAATCATGGATAGTCTCATCCTCCTTCATCTTCAGATTTTCAAACTTTATTGTCAAAAGTTGAAGTCTTGACATCTTGACTTTGGAGGTTCCTTCATGAGTAGTCTTCAAGATATCCCATGCTTCCTTAGCTACTTCACAAGTGTTGATCAACCTGAAGATGTTCTTATCAACACCATTGAATATGGCATTCAAGGCTTTAGAATTCCCAAGGGCAAGCTCGTCTTCTTCCTTAGTCCATTCTTCTTCAGGTTTCAGTTTTGAGCTACCCTCAACTTCCTTTCCATTCTCATCCTTTTCCACAATAACAGGATGTTTCTATTCTTTCACAATAGCCTTCCAAGCCCTGCTGTCTAATGACTTCAAGAAGGTAACCATCCTTGGTTTCCAATAGTCATAATTAGAACCATCCAAAATAGGGGGTCTTTTCACAAATCCACCAACTTCTTTGTCCATCTTACCAGAAAGTATCAGCCCTAGATCTCACCCAGATGCAGAGCAGGATGCCTGCTCTGATACCAATAGAAATTCTGGTATCAGATGTGTGATGTTAAGTGTGATGTCACAACAACACAACCTGCTATATGAACAAGGTAAAAGCAACAGTAAATAACAAAAAGAATTGTTCACCCAGTTCGGTCTAACTACCTACGTCTGGGGGCTACCAAGCCAGGGAGGAAAATCACTATCAGTAGTATCAAATTACAGACTCAACAATCCCAGTTGACATCTACCTAATTTAATCACTACCCAATGACAATTCTACCTAAGAAACCACTTAGGTATGAGAAACCACTCACTCCCTAATTCACCACAGTGATACAATCCATTGATTACACACTAATCACCCAACTTGATTCTGCTTAACAGCTTTGATCAAGGACAACACACTCTTGCTTAAAAGCTCTAGAGTGAATACAATTACAACTCAAAATAGTAACACCAATTCACACACGAATGGTTTACAAAACACACACGAAGACACAAATGACACTCAGTCTATAGCTCTCTTTCTTTGTTGTTTAACTTAGGGTTGAAGCTGCTTTAAATATCATTCTGACTTGGGCTTGGACCTGCTCCCAAGATTCTGATCTGATTTGTTTTTGAAATCAGAAATTAATGCAGTTTTTATCTCCTAAATCTTTTCAAATCAGCCCTCATGTTAGTTATATGATTTGATCCATGATCTGCTCCATATCTGATTGCCAATATCTTCTCCAAGAAATTCGCATACAATCTCTCTAACAGATCTCCTCAAAACATCCTAACACGTGCAGCCCTAAAACATCACAAACTGATGTTCTGATGTTCTGGTATAGTGATGTCAAGACATCACTTATAACATCAGCATACAACACTTCCACCCTGCAACAACTAATGATAAGAACCAATGTTATGACATCAGACATATGACATCAAAATAGTTCAACTTTGTTTTACCAAAATTCCAGCCAACACAATAACTAACACCATTGATATAGAATCTCAACTCCCTTCTCCATGGTTTAACTCTCAACCATGATAGTGATGGTGGTGTTAGTGACATGCTATATATGGGATTTTCTTTGTCGCATTTTCTTACCAAGCTCTGATGCCCTTAAAAATCTCATTACTCTCTTTATTCAGGATTCAAATCTGACCTTCCTCTCATTTGTGTCAGCTTGGCACTTAGTGATATTCTCTTGGCAACTTCCAAAAGATATACTTCCCTCTAGGAAATTTGCTTAAGAGAAGTATTATTGTTGAGCCGAGTGGAATCACTTATCCGTTGCATAGGGAAGTTTTAGAGTCGATATCTTATTTATTTGTTACTCGTGAGTTAATTTTTATTGTGTGGTATAAGATCTTTCTTTGATTAGAGTTGTTGGTAGTCCTTCCTCCAAATACTAAGCTCATTTTTTAGTTTAATCTTTATTTATGCAGCAGTGCTAAAATTAGGGGCGGGCTTGCTATAATTTGGAATTTTGTGGTTTGGGCTATTTGGAAAGTCCGAAATGATATTATTTTCTCTAGTGCCTCAACAAATGTGAAAGATGTGGTAGATAAAAGTATTTTCCAAGCTTGGAAATGGTATATTGGTATATTGGTGATGAACTCGTGTTCTTTCTTTTATTGGTTGCAAAACCTTATTATGTGTCTTAACCAATAATAGTTCAAGTGTTTATGACCAATTCTAGAGGTGTTTAGTGGTCTCCTTTCTTTTCTTGGATGTATCTATTTTCATTGTTGGTGGTTCTGTTAGTGTGGCATCTAGCATTCTAGAGGTGTGTTTTTGGTGTCTAGGATTTTTTTTCTTTCAAATTTATTTATTGTATTGCTTATATATTAACCTCCTTGCATTGTTTGTTTATATTTAATTTTTTTTAATTTGGCACATGTTTTATGTTGTGTAACTAAAATCTCTTTTGTTGTACTTTGTGGGAATTTTAACCTCTTATTATGTACTCTTTCCATCATAAAATAAGTGTCATAGTTAACACTTTTATACATATTAAGAAAATGTAATAAATGAAAGAGAAAGAATAATGATTTTATTAAATTATTCTTATTAATTATTAGTGTATTTTAATTAGCATTAATGCAAATAGAGAAATAAATAAATTAAAAGTATTAATTAGATGATATAATTGAAAGATAAAAATTAAAATTGCATTAATAAGTAACAGTGACAAGTATTTTAGAACAAATAACTTTTTTAAACATAACACGTATTTTGAGAGAGATTAATATTTTGCCATTAAAAAACATAACATTTGATGTCTTTTGTCGAGATGAGTTCATATAACTCGTACCCTCAAATATTCCATACTTCTCATTATAAATGGTGGGTGTGCGTGATTATTTTAAAAATAATTATTAATTGTGTAGGTTTTAATAATAAAATTATTTTAATTTGTTAAATAATTTTATTAATTATAGTTAATTAAATAATTCGGTGAATCAAAATACTATTTTTTAAGAAACAAAAATGATATATTACGCACCACTAAGCCCTTCTAGCACAAGGGATAATGAAAGGACTACAAGAGTATAGATACAATCAACAGGAAAAGTTACACAATGGACCAACAAAAACAAACTAGCAAGAACCTATAAGAAAGTAACTTCAATGCACTGCATGAGCTATAACCTCCACAATTGAAAATCGTAACCAAACGATTTGAAATACGATTTCAACCACCAGAAAGATTGAAGCTTGACCTTTTCAGTGATAGGGGTTAAAGTATTACTACTACCCTGAAAAACCTGTTGGTTCTGATCTTTCTAAATGATCCACACAATTACCAGCCAGATATTGTGAAAAACCATACGGCCAGACTTTGACCATCCACCTAAGGTCACAAAGTGATCGTGACGACCCCGAATGTGGCCATGAAAAACCGAAGAGAAACCAAACCAACCTGCAATCCCCGACCGAATTTTGTCGCTCCCGAGGATTTGCATCCATGGTACAAACGCGAAAGTGGCGCGGAAAACAGAGTCGCCAGCAATGTGTATTTATCCCAAGAGAGGGAAAGGAAACACTGCGTAAACCTGAGGGAAGGGAAAGAGCATGGTCTCGCGACCAAGAGAAAAGGGTAAGGGAGTCGGTTACGCGAAGGGAAGGTGCTAGCACCCCACGCGTCCATCGTACTCGATGGGATCCACGCTTGTTGTCTCGATCAAAGGGTGTCGTCATCTGGAGCTCCCCTGCTACTGGAAAGGAAAAGGAACGAGAACGGAGGAGAACGGAGAAACGGGGGAGAAAAGAAAAAGAAGTGACTCGATAGGACATCGCTTGTCCTATGCCTACGTATTCCCTCGTACAATAGGAAAGTTAGAGTCAACGTAGTTCGGACACGAACTAAGGGGGGAGGTTGCTCGCCAAGACATCGCCGTCTTGTGCCTACATATCCTCAATCAGACGAGAAAGAGGAAATCAGAGCAGTCGTAGTTCGACCTAATGAGGTCGGTTAGTGTTTTTTATGAGCGACGTTAGATTCACGTCTGGTAGTTAGGGCCGATGCCTGTTTGCAACGAGACGGAAATAACGTGCACTTTTCTGAAAATGATTTGAACTTGAACGATCCCGAAGGATGAAAAAGGTTTGAGTTTGTTTTTGTGTTTTTTAGACAGAAGTGGATTGAAGTTAGTTCGTAACTTGCATTGTACCGAAGTCTATGATATAGGAACGGATGCTTAGCAAATCGTTCCAAAATGGAACGTCCACTAAACACTCTAGAAAAATGAGAGGAAACTCCTCATTCTTCACTTCCCACATGTGAGGCTCATGCGCAATACACGTTAACTTTATTAAGTGTTTTATAAGTGTTATGAGATGAGAAGAGAAGACTCAAAAGAAAAAAAGAAACACTAAAGGGAAACTAAAGTTCCTAATGTTATCATTCAAAGGTGGCCCTATAGTTGAGTTTAAAAGGGGAAACATCTACCTAAGTTAGCATGCAAAGGGAAGCCTAATGCTAATCCTACTCCAAGCTTAATCGAAAATTAAGTTAGACTAGGTAGCCCTAAGGGAGTAAATCCAAGACTTAAACAAGTCTTGAGATTCAAGGGAGGAGAAGGAGTGAAAGAGACGAAGGAGGAAAAAAGAGGTGAATAAACAAAAACAGCAGCTACCACAGCGTGCCTGCACTAAAACAGCGGTAAAAGGCAGCACACAAGCAAGACAACTTATAACAGTACACAATTCAACACAAAAAGGGGTGCAAAAGGCCAGACAGCAGCACATATAACAACACATGTGCAAAGGAACAACAATGAAAAACAGGGCAGCATGCAATGTATCCAAATAAATGCTCATAGAAAGATCTCAATAATGACTAATCATATCAAGCATACATCCAATTAAGCATCAAGCAACTAGGTATGGACAAATCAAAGACATGCAAACAAATCAAGAACATGTACATTCAACAAAGTTGCACTCCTATATTATCAATCAAAACGTCATGCATAAGCGAACATGGATGCAAACAATGATCATGCATTACAAATCCAACAAGTTGAGCATTAATTGAGAGTTATCATGAATCAAATGTGTGTGCAACATGTTCATCACATCAAGAAGTCAACAACGCAAACATGAACATTCATCAAGGGAAATCAAAATTCGCGTGTCGGAAAACCGTGTTCATACAAAGGTGGTGTGAACAAAATGAAGTGAGAATGGAGCAAAGTCAAAACTTAAATCATATCATGATCATCCAATCCAAACATGCAAGACAACTTCACATTAACATACATCAAGACTAGTTGAACATATACCATAATCATTTTCAAAGGAAAACAAACGTTCAAGCAAGGTAAAAAGCATACATAATCCAACTTATGCACACCACAACATCACACTCACATATCACATCACATTCATTTCCAAGAGATCACACAAGTTCAACAAGTCATCAATCACACATGAACCAATATGCCTCAAGAACATGCTTCAAGAATGCAAACAAATCAACAATCGGACAATCATGCATCGAAGATTCACATGCATCCAGCAACTAGAGGTTAAACAACCCTAGAAAATTCCACAAATATGCATCACACAAAGCCATGAAGGTTAGGGGTGGAATAGGTATCAATACATGCTTCCAAACAAGCCAAAAACACAAAAGTTGCAGGTGCAAATCGATTGTAGCAGGGTGAAAATCGATTGCACAGTTACAGAAAGCAATTCTTAGTGAAAAAACACAGGTGCAATCGATTGCACTAGGATGCAAATCGATTGCACAGTACCAGACCTGCAGAAATCACTTCTCATAATCACTTTTCCAGCACCAATCACCTACTCAAACATCCAAATGATCATGTAATCGAACATACACGAATTTCCGCATCAAATATCAGTAGTCAAGCACACACTTCAATAATCAAACAACAAGATCTTGAATCCAATCAAGTAAACGGATCAAATCACATTGAAAACCATGGATCTACATTGTATAAGTTGAAATTAAGCTAAATCAAGCATAGATCTAAGAAAAACCAACCTACAAAGCTGAGATTTGCTTTGGTGATTGTTGCACACGAAAATTGATGAATCAAAGTAAGAAATCCAGAGATCTATGAAGATTTATCAAGAACACTTGAAGATCCAAGCAATAATCCACAAATAAGCAAAAGCTCTCCAAGAAGTGATTCCAAAATCTTGAACCTAGATCCAAATAAGTTGCTACTGCAGAATTGAATCAAGAATGAGGATGTGATGGAGGTTTAGCTCAAGAATTCACAAATTCCAATGAAGAATTTGTGAATCTATGAATATGGAGCTTTGGTGAGAGGTTGAAGATGAGGATGGAGAATGAAAAAGTGAGAAAGAATTGAGAGAGAATTCTGAATGAGAAGTGTAGAAAAATCAGAAAAATGAAGTGTCCTTGTGTGTGGTTTGGATCAAATTGGTTTAAATATGACTTAGGTTTGGAATGAAAGTGAGGTTTGGAGTGAGTGGAATTGGAAGTGAAAAATAACTTGGAAAGGGAATGTGGAATTAGAGTGGAAATTGGATGGAAATGAAATCAAATTCTGCAGCTCTCTAGATCCTTCTACTGATATAGCATTGATCCCAAGTGAATGTGATGCATTGGAAATCGGCATAGTGCTGAAAAATGAAGGTTTTAGGCAAATTCGTCAAAGGGCAATCGATTGCACAGCAGTGTGAATCGATTGCACACCCTTGCAAAGGAAAAAATGTGAAAACTGAAGGGGTGCAATCGATTGCACACTTATACAAATCGATTGGACCAAGGTAAAATGGTGAAATTTGCTTCAATGCAACTTGTTTTGAGTCCTGCTTCATATCTAATCCTTAGCCACTGATAATACCCTTGAATGATGCCTGAAACATGATATTGTTAGTTTCTTGGATTGGCTGGAATTTGGGTAAAACAAAGTATGTTCAATGTTGATGTCAAGGTGGTGATGTTGCAACATTAGGTCTTAACACTGGGCTGTGTTAAGTGTTTAAATTGCTGAAGTTTGGATGTCTGATGTCACATGCGATGTTGTGACATTAGATCTGCAGAATTAATAACATCAGGTTTTGTGATGTTGTTAGGGTTTGCGTGTTAGCTGGAATTGTGGAGAGCAGCTGTCTCATTGGTTGCGAATATCTTGGGATAGATATTTTCTGCAGCATAGGAGATCTGGTGCAGATTTGTAGGAGATTTAAAAGGTTGAAGATTTGAAAAGATTTTTGGAGAAAATCTGTTTTGAATATTCAGTTTTAAATAACAAATCAGGTCAGATATTGGAGGTGGTCCAAGTCCAATTCAAGGAGCTATATAAAGCGCACCAGTACTAAAGAAAATATACGAAGAAAGTGAGCTAAAGACTGATTGTCGTTTGTGTCTTCGTTTATGATTTGTAAACCATTCTAGTGTGAATTGGTATTATTGTTTTGAGTTGTTCTTGATCAAAGCTGTGAAGCAGAATCAAGTAGTGCTATTCAAAGTGTGTGATCTTTGAATTATCTCACTGAAGTGTTTTAGGGATTGAGTAGTGTTCTCATATCTAAGTGGTTTCTTAGGTAGAAAGTCACTAGTAGGAATTAAGTTTAGGAGATTGTCAACTGGGTTGTTGAGTCTGTAAATTAATTCTACAAGTAGTGAATTTCATCCCTGGCTTGGTAGCCCCCAGACGTAGGTAGTTAGACCGAACTGGGTGAACAATTCATTGTGTTGATTTGTTACTGTTATTGCTGTCCATTTGCAGAGTGTGTTGTTGTGACATCGCACCTTAACATCACACGTCTGATATCAAAATTTCAATTGGTATCAGAGCAGGCATCCTGTCTGTCTCTGGGTGAGATCTAGGGAAGTTACTTTCTGGTGTAAAGATGGACAAAGAAGTTGGAGGATTCGTCAACAGACCCCCTATTTTGGATGGATCCAATTATGACTATTGGAAGCCAGGGATGACTACTTTCTTAAAATCCTTGGACAGCAGGGCATGGAAGGCTATTATTAAAGAGTGGAAAGCACCTGTTGTGTGTGAGAAAGATGACACTGGCAAAGATAAAGAAGGCACCTCAAAGCCAAAGCCTGAAGAAGAATGGACCAAGGAAGAAGATGAGCTTGCCCTTGGTAATTCCAAAGCTCTAAATGCAATTTTCAATGGAGTGAATAAGAATATCTTCAGGTTAATCAATACCTGTGAAGTTGCTAAGGAAGAGTGTGATATTTTGAAGGCTACACATGAAGGAACATCTAGAGTGAAGATGTCTAGACTTCAGCTTCTAACATCAAAGTTTGAAAGTATGAAGATGAAGGAAGATGAGATTATTCATGACTTCCACATGAGTGTTCTTGAGCTGGCCAATGCATCTAGTGCTCTTGGAGAGAAAATGTCAGAAGAAAAGCTTGTAAGGAAGATTCTTAGGTCCCTTCCTAAGAGGTACAAGATGAAGGTGACTGCTATTGAAGAAGCTCAAGACATCAGCAAGATGAGAGTTGATGAGCTCATTGGATCTCTTCAAACTTTTGAGCTTGGTCTGAATGAAGAAGAACCAGAAAAGAAGCCCAAGGGTATTGCTTTGGTCTCCACTCATGCAGAAGCTAAGAAAAACAAAGATGATGATTCTCAGGAAGATCTGTCTCAAGCCATTGCTATATTGGGAAGGCAGTTCAACAAAGTGTTAAAAAGGTGGAACAATAACTACAAGCCTAGTGTCAAGAACATCTCTTCTGACATCAGCAAGCCAAAAGAGAAAGATGAAGAGAAGACTTCCCAGGGTAAAGGTGTTCAGTGCTTTGAATGTGAAGGGTATGGACATGTCAAGAAAGAATGTCCCACATTCTTGAAGAAGCAGAAGAAGGGCATGTCAGTTTCCTGGTCTGAATCTGATAGTGAAAGTGAAGGTGAGTCAGCAAGGCATGTTAGAGCCTTAACAGGAACTGTTGTGTCTGATGATGATAGTGATGGAGAAATAACTTATGAGGAGTTAGTGTAACGCCCCAGTTTTGGTCTTTTATTTTAATTGAGTAGTTTTTTATTATTTTATTATTATATTATTTTATTTCTGACTTTTATGTGAAAATATGTTATTTTTCGTCGTGAATATATTTTATCGGGTTTTGGGAACGTTTGCGAGATATTTGAGTGTAGGGGTATTTTGGGCATTTGGGTGTATTTTGTTAAGTTAGTAAAGAAAAGAAAAATAGAAATAGAGAGAAAAATAGTAGAAGAGAAAAGAAAAGGAAGAAAGAAAGAAGAAAAGAGAAGAAAAGAGGAGAAGAGAGAAATTGGAGAAAGCTTGGGAAATCAAGAGAACAAGTTCTAGGAATCGATTAAATCGGGTAAGGGTGTGAAACTCGATTATCTTATTGTTGTGTATGATTATATATGTGTGGTTGCATGTTGTATTGTCTCGTTCGGTATTTTTTCGGGTATAGGTCGAAATCGCGTAAACGAGTAGAAATCGATGTTTTCACGGACGGAATTCGATATAATTTGTGTTGTATGATCTCTATATGTGTATGAACCATTGCTAGTAATTGTTTTGCTGTTGGAAATGATTTGGGGAAGAAAATGGGAAAATTTGAGGTTGGAACAGTGCAAACACGCAGCAGAATTTTTCTGCTTCTGGTGCAAAGCGCCGGGCGAAAGGCCCTGAGCGCCGGGCGATGCGTCTTTTTCGCCGGGCGGTTTCGAGAGGCGCAGAGGTTCCAAGCTTCTGCCTCTTTGAATTATTTTGGGGGATTGATGTCGCCTGTGTTTCGCCGGGCGAAGCAGAGGCGAAGCGTGTTTCGCCGGGCGGTGAGCATGCTTCGCCGGGCGGTTGGTTGTTTTGAAAACAATTTTCTTTTTTTTAAAAATTCATATCTTTCGAACCGTATTTCCGATTTAAGTGATATTTATATCGTTGGAAAGCTTATGAAATGTACTTTTGGATGATGATGGTTTTGGAATTGTTAGCCGATTTAATTATGTTGGAAAAATCGGGAATAGTGTCGTTTTGTCGACTTTTGCTGTTATAATTGTGTGAATTGGATGTGTAATGTACACCGTACTGTTAATATGAATGTTGTATGGATTGTGTGCTGTGGTGGAATAAGAATACCTGTGTCGATGCTGATTTGTGGCCTAAGGGCAAGAAAATACCATGTGTGGTAATTGATGATAAATGCATGATTATGAATGTGTGTATGTATGCAATGTAAATGTCATGAGTCATTGCATGCCAAACATCATGATATGTATTGTTGAAACGTCCTGAGTGGCAGTTTGGTTCCTGAGGGAATCTGCTATAACATCGTGTGCCTCAAAAATATGAGGCAATGCCTGAGGACCTAAAGCGATGGTTGTAGACGATCGTGTGCCCATGATGGGACCTAAAGCGATCCATAACGTTGTGTGCCTAAAAAATATGAGGCGATGCCTGAGGACCTAAAGCGACGGGTGAACATCGTAGGCCCGACGGGGTGTTACTTGAGTGATCCTCAGTAACGAGCAATGGTTCCAATAGTTCCTGAGTGAACTGGTGATGAGACATGAGAAACATTGGAAGTCGGTACCGCATGGCATGTGCATAGAGTCGTTGTGTCGGTCTCTGTGTATTTGCATAATCATGGATTAATTGTGTATGTTAAATGTGAATGTGAATAATGTGATGGAACATGTATAATTGTGTTGATGAGGAGTGTATTATGTGTGATTGACGTGTATTGGTGATAAATACCTGATAATTGTACTGTGTTATGTTTTATTCGATTGTGGAGCAATTGTGGTGAGAACTTTATACTTGTGTATTTTTGTGTTAATATATAATTTTATGCAACTGTATTATGATTGTTTTTCTCACCCTTCTGCTGTTTTATAATGCTCTATGAGGCATTGCAGATTAGAGTTGCTGGAGGTCTTTTTGTGAAGCTTTGCGTCTTCATTCTTTTGTCGGTCGGCTCTGATATGTGACACCGGGTAGTTAGGGTGGCCGTGTTGTGATTATTGGTGTATTATGTATATATATCTTTTGACTTGTACATGTATAACTTGGTGTATGACAACTTTCATGATATATATATATGTTATTCAGTTTTAGATTTTCCGCTTTCATTCTAAAATCTGAAATGTGGGTGTAAGGAACTGAGTTCCTCTGTTGATTGCTACCCCACTGTTGCATATCTAAATGAGCAGGTGTTGTATGTTATGTTTGTTTCAAATTTATGTGATGCTCCCTGTCTATGCCATGTTTTCAAATATACTCTGATGAAATTTTGAATTTTTATTTACCGCTTTAATAGCCTGGGGGTATTAGATTGGGGGTGTTACATTAAGTGGTATCAGAGCCAGTCTGTGTCAGTTTGTGCCAGTTGTGTCAGTCCTTGTTGGTCGCTGTGGTTGGTTGAGCTGTTTGTTTAACCATAGTTTATGTTATTGGAAATGAACAAAATATGGCTGGAAGGAACGATGTTGCTCTAGCTGCTGCTATGCAGGCTATGGCTCGTGCTGTGCAGGGTGCACCGAATGCTGGGGAGAATGACGAGTTTAGAAAGAATAGGCCGCCTGTCTTCAAAGGGAGACATAATCCTGATGGAGTGCAGATTTGGCTGAAAGAGATTGAGAGGATTTTCAGGGTGATGGATTGTGATGAGGACAGTAAGGTGAGACTGGGAACTCACATGTTACAGGAAGAAGCAGATGACTGGTGGGTCGGTACTCGTTAGGTGTTGGAAGCTGCGGAGGACGAAGATATCACTTGGGAAGTGTTTAGCCGAGAGTTTCTAAGGAAGTATTTTCCCGAGGATGTCCGAGGAAAGAAAGAAATTGAGTTTTTAGAGCTAAAGCAAGGTAATATGTCTGTTGTGGATTATACAGCTAAGTTTGTGGAGTTGGTGCAGTTTTATCCTCATTATGCTAAAGCGACCGCGGAATTCTCTAAGTGTGTGAAGTATGAAAGTGGATTGCGTCCTGAGATAAAACAGGCGATCGGTTACCAGAGGATAAGGAGGTTTGCTAATTTGGTGGAATGTAGTAGGATTTATGATGAAGATAGTAAGGCTCGATCTACTCACTACAAAAGTGTAAGTGACAGGAAAGGGAAGCAGCAGTTTCGTAGTGGTCCGTATGTAACACCGGCGGATAAGGGTAAACAGAGGGGTACTTTTGATCGAAGGTCAGGTGGAGGTGGTATGTCTAATGCTCCGAGGTGTTTTAGATGTGGTGGATTGGGGCATCGTCAGTCTGAGTGTAGGAAGAATTTGGATAAGTGTTCTAACTGTGGAGGTGAAGGACATGTTGTGGCTGATTGTAAGAGGAAGAATGTGGTGAAGTGTTATAAATGTGGGGAACCTGGTCACATTAGCTCGAAGTGTCCGAATCAGAAGAAAGCCCCGACTGGTGGCAAGGTGTTTTCTTTGGCAGGAACTCAGACTTCAAGTGCAGATCGTCTGATTCGAGGTACTTGCTTTATTAATAGTACGCCTTTAGTTGCTATTATTGATACTGGAGCGACTCATTCGTTTATTTCGTCTGAGTGCGCGAAGCGTTTGAATCTTGTGTTGTCTTCGATGGATGGTGTGATGGTTATTGATACTCCAGCGATGGGGTCAGTAACTACTTCTTTGGTGTGTTTGAGTTGTCCTTTGCCATTTATGGTAAAGACTTTGAGATGGATTTAGTGTGTTTGCCGTTGGAAGGTTTGGATGTAGTTTTGGGAATGAATTGGTTGCAATTTAATAGGGTTCATATTGATTGTTATCATAAGCTGGTAAGGTTTCCTTCTCTTGAGGAAGACGAAGACTCGAGTTTCTTATCTACCAAAGAGTTGAAGAGGATTTTGGCGGACGAGGCTCAGTTGTTTGGATTGTTTGTATCTTTGGCCGTGGATAGTCAGGTGTCGCTTGAGGTGTTTCCTGTTGTGTGTGAATTTCCTGAAGTGTTTCCTGAGGATATTTCTGACTTGCCGCCAGAGAGAGAGGTGGAGTTCTCGATAGATCTAGTTCCTGGTACTAGACCTGTTTCTATGGCACCTTATAGAATGTCGGCATCTGAGTTGGTAGAGTTGAAGAAACAGTTGAATGACTTGTTGGAGAAGAAGTTTGTAAGGCCAAGTGTTTCTCCTTGGGGTGCGCCAGTTTTGTTGGTGAAAAAGAAAGATGGAAGTATGCGATTGTGTATTGATTATCGTCGGTTGAATAAGGTGACGATTAAGAATAAGTATCCGCTTCCGAGAATTGATGATCTGATGGATCATTTGGTTGGTGCTTGTGTGTTTAGTAAGATTGATTTGAGATCCGGATATCATCAGATAAGGGTGAAGGAAGAAGATATTCAGAAGACGGCCTTTAGGACACGATACGGTCATTATGAATATTCTGTGATGCCGTTCGGGGTTTCTAATGCGCCTGGTGTGTTTATGGAATACATGAATCGGATTTTCCACGAGCATTTGGATCGATTTGTCGTTGTGTTTATTGATGACATATTGATTTATTCTAAGTCTCGCGAGGAGCACGCGGAACATCTGCGTATTGTTTTGCAGGTTTTGAAGGAGAGGAAGCTTTTTGCAAAATTGTCCAAGTGTGAATTTTGGTTGTCGGAAGTGAGTTTTCTTGGACACGTGATTTCAGGTAACGGTATTTCTGTGGATCCATCTAAAGTAGAAGCAGTTCTACAATGGGAGGCTCCGAGATCTGTTACTGAAATTCGTAGCTTTTTGGGTTTGGCCGGTTATTATCGACGGTTCATTGAAGGGTTTTCGAAGCTTGCATTGCCTTTGACCCAGTTGACTTGCAAAGGTCAAGCGTTCATTTGGGATATTTGGTGTGAAGAGAGTTTTAATGAGCTGAAGAGAAGATTGACGACAGCTCCGATCTTGATTTTGCCGAATCCTAATGAACCATTTGTGGTTTATTGTGATGCTTCTTTGATTGGTCTAGGTGGTGTTCTGATGCAAGAAGGTAAGGTCGTGGCTTATGCTTCAAGGCAACTGAGAGTGCATGAGAAGAATTATCCTACTCATGATCTTGAGTTAGCGGCTGTGGTTTTTGTGTTGAAGATTTGGAGGCATTATCTTTTTGGTGCGAGGTTTGAAGTTTTTAGTGATCACAAAAGTTTGAAATATTTGTTTGATCAGAAGGAATTGAATATGAGGCAACGTAGGTGGTTGGAATTCTTGAAAGACTATGACTTTGGCTTGAATTACCATCCTGGTAAAGCTAATGTGGTAGCTGATGCGTTGAGTCGGAAATCGTTGCATATGTCGGCTTTGATGGTTAAGGAGTGGGAACTTTTGGAATCGTTTAGAGATTTGAGTTTGGTATGTGAAGTGACTTCGGATAGTGTAAGGCTTGGGATGTTGAAGGTTACTAATGATTTTCTGATGACGGTTAGTGAGAAACAGAAGTTGGATTTGAAATTCGTGGATTTGATGTTGGTTGGAGAAAGAGATGCGAATAGTGATTTTCAAGTGGATTCTAAGGGTATTTTAAGGTTTCGTGGACGGATTTGTATTCCGGATGATTCGGAGTTGAAAAAGATGATTTTGGAAGAAGGACACCGGAGTAATTTGAGTATACATCCTGGAGTGAATAAGATGTATCAAGACTTGAAGAAGATTTTCTGGTGGTCTGGTTTGAAAAGAGACGTGGCTCAATTTGTGTATGCTTGTTTGACTTGTCAGAAATCGAAGGTGGAGCATTTGAGGCCTAGTGGTTTGTTGCAACCGTTGGATATTCCTAAGTGGAAGTGGGATAACATTTCGATGGATTTTGTAACGGGGTTACCAAACACTCAGAGGGGGCATAATGCTATTTGGGTGGTTGTTGATAGGCTGACTAAATCGGCTCATTTTATTCCGATTGACATCAGTTTTTCTTTGGAGCGGTTAGCTGAGATTTATATCAGTGTGGTGGTAAAGTTGCATGGAGTTCCATTGAGTATTATTTCTGATCGAGATCCAAGGTTTACATTGAGATTTTGGGAAAGTTTACAGAAGGCTTTGGGTTCTAGATTGAGATTGAGTTCGGCTTATCATCCGCAGACGGATGGTCAGACGGAGAGGACGATTCAGTCGTTGGAGGATTTGTTGAGGGCTTGCGTTTTGGAGCAAGGTGGTGTGTGGGATAGTTATCTTGCGTTGATTGAATTCACGTATAATAACAGTTTTCATTCTAGTATTGGTATGGCGCCGTTTGAAGCATTGTATGGACGAAGGTGTCGAACGTCGTTGTGTTGGCACGAATCTGGTGAGAGAACGGTGGTTGGACCAGAGTTGGTGCAGCAGACTACAGAGAAAGTGAAGCTTATTCGAGAGAAAATGAAGGCTTCTCAGAGTAGGCAAAAGAGTTATCATGATCGGAGACGGAAGGATCTTGAGTTTCAAGAGGGTGATCATGTATTTCTGAGAGTTACACCGGTAACGGGTGTTGGTCGTGCTTTGAAATCGAAGAAACTTACTTCTCGGTTTATTGGTCCTTACCAGATATCTGAGAGAGTGGGTGCTGTGGCGTATAGGGTGGCGTTGCCGCCGAATCTGTCGAATTTGCATGATGTGTTCCATGTTTCACAGCTTCGGAAGTATGTTCAGGATCCGTCACATGTGATTCCGATGGATGAGGTTGAGGTAAGAGAGAACCTTACAGTTGAGGCTTTACCTGTTAGGATTTTGGATCGCGAAGTGAAGCAGTTGCGAGGCAAGGATATTGCTTTGGTGAAAGTGGCGTGGGGAGGCGCTGCAGAGGGCAATTTGACTTGGGAGTTGGAGAGTCGGATGCGGGAGTCGTATCCAGAGTTGTTTGTTTCAGGTGAGATTTTCGAGGACGAAAATTTCTAAGTGGGGGAGAGTTGTAACGCCCCAGTTTTGGTCTTTTATTTTAATTGAGTCGTTTTTGATTATTTTATTATTATATTATTTTATTTCTGACTTTTATGTGAAAATATGTTATTTTTCGTCGTGAATATATTTTATCGGGTTTTGGGAACGTTTGCGAGATATTTGAGTGTAGGGGTATTTTGGGCATTTGGGTGTATTTTGTTAAGTTAGTAAAGAAAAGAAAAATAGAAATAGAGAGAAAAATAGTAGAAGAGAAAAGAAAAGGAAGAAAGAAAGAAGAAAAGAGAAGAAAAGAGGAGAAGAGAGAAATTGGAGAAAGCTTGGGAAATCAAGAGAACAAGTTCTAGGAATCGATTAAATCGGGTAAGGGCGTGAAACTCGATTATTTTATTGTTGTGTATGATTATATATGTGTGGTTGCATGTTGTATTGTCTCGTTCGGTAGTTTTTCGGGTATAGGTCGAAATCGCGTAAACGAGTAGAAATCGATGTTTTCACGGACGAAATTCGATATAATTTGTGTTGTATGATCTCTATATGTGTATGAACCATTGCTAGTAATTGTTTTGCTGTTGGAAATGATTTGGGGAAGAAAATGGGAAAATTTGAGGTTGGAACAGTGCAAACACGCAGCAGAATTTTTTTGCTTCTGGTGCAAAGCGCCGGGCGAAAGGCCCTGAGCGACGGGCGATGCGTCTTTTTCGCCGGGCGGTTTCGAGAGGCGCAGAGGTTCCAAGCTTCTGCCTCTTTGAATTATTTTGGGGGATTGATGTCGCCTGTGTTTTGCCGGGCGAAGCAGAGGCGAAGCGTGTTTCGCCGGGCGGTGAGCATGCTTCGCCGGGCGGTTGGTTGTTTTGAAAACAATTTTCTTTTTTTTAAAAAATTCATATCTTTCGAACCGTATTTCCGATTTAAGTGATATTTATATCGTTGGAAAGCTTATGAAATGTACTTTTGGATGATGATGGTTTTGGAATTATTAGCCGATTTAATTATGTCGGAAAAATCGGGAATAGTGTCGTTTTGTCGACTTTTGCTGTTATAATTGTGTGAATTGGATATGTAATGTACACCGTACTGTTAATATGAATGTTGTATGGATTGTGTGCTGTGGTGGAATAAGAATACCTGTGTCGATGCTGATTTGTGGCCTAAGGGTAAGAAAATACCATGTGTGGTAATTGATGATAAATGCATGATTATGAATGTGTGTATGTATGCAATGTAAATGTCATGAGTCATTGCATGCCAAGCATCATGATATGTATTGTTGAAACGTCCTGAGTGGCGGTTTGGTTCATGAGGGAATCTGCTATAACATCGTGTGCCTCGAAAATATGAGGCGATGCCTGAGGACTTAAAGCGATGGTTGTAGAGGATCGTGTGCCCATGATGGGACCTAAAGCGATCCATGACGTCGTGTGCCTCAAAAATATGAGGCGATGCCTGAGGACCTAAAGCGACGGGTGAACATCGTAGGCCCGACGGGGTGTTACTTGAGTGATCCTCAGTAACGAGCGATGGTTCCAAGAGTTCCTGAGTGAACTGGTGATGAGACATGAGAAACATTGGAAGTCGGTACCGCATGGCATGTGCATAGAGTCGTTGTGTCGGTCTCTGTGTATTTGCATAATCATGGATTAATTGTGTATGTTAAATGTGAATGTGAATAATGTGATGGAACATGTATAATTGTGTTGATGAGGAGTGTATTATGTGTGATTGACGTGTATTGGTGATAAATACCTGATAATTGTACTGTGTTATGTTTTATTCGATTGTGGAGCAATTGTGGTGAGAACTTTATACTTGTGTATTTTTGTGTTAATATATAATTTTATGCAACTGTATTATGATTGTTTTTCTCACCCTTCTACTGTTTTATAATGCTCTATGAGGCATTGCAGATTAGAGTTGCTGGAGGTCTTTTTGTGAAGCTTTGCGTCTTCATTCTTTTGTCGGTCGGCTCTGATATGTGACACCGGGTAGTTAGGGTGGCCGTGTTGTGATTATTGGTGTATTATGTATATATATCTTTTGACTTGTACATGTATAACTTGGTGTATGACAACTTTCATGATATATATATATATATATATATATATATATATATATATATATATATATATATATATATGTTATTCAGTTTTAGATTTTCCGCTTTCATTCTAAAATCTGAAATGTGGGTGTAAGGAACTGAGTTCCTCTGTTGATTGCTACCCCACTGTTGCATATCTAAATGAGCAGGTGTTGTATGTTATGTTTGTTTCAAATTGATGTGATGCTCCCTGTCTAGGCCATGTTTTCAAATATACTCTGATGAAATTTCGAATTTTTATTTACTGCTTTAATAGCCTGGGGGTATTAGATTGGGGGTGTTACAGTAAGCATCTACTTATCAAGAGCTGTGTTTAAAAAGTGCTGAGATTTGTCAAGAAAACAAGTGTCACAAGCAACAGATTGCTCAGCTTGAAAATGAAAAAGCTGATCTGGAAAATGAAGTTGTACTAGTTAAGTTTCAACTGTATCAGATGACAAAATCCGTTAGGATGATGAATAGTGGTACAACTACTCTTGATAAGATTCTTCAGTCAGAGAAAGCTGCTGGAGATAAATCAGGTATAGGATATGTGGCAAGCACTTCAGGAACAAAGAAGGAGGTGTCTCAACCATTGTCTCAACATCAAACTAAGAGACAGGGTCCTATACCAAAGAAGGTTGTTCATCCCCTGAATGTTGAGAAGAAGAATGGTCCTCATCAGAGGAAGATGCAGCCCTAAGGAGCCAGTCAGTATATGCCTCCCCAATATCACAAGAGCAGGGAGGCTGTTGGGTCCAATCAGAACAGGTTTCATCATCAGGGTAACTGGCATGGAAATGAATACAACAATGCTGTGCCTCATTACTATGGAAGAAGGAAGCCTCATCACCATAAGAGACAGCCTAAGAGACAACATCCTCAGTATAGAAGAAGACAATCCAACTATGGAATAAGGAGACAACATTATGGGTGGCAGCCACAACATTATCATCAAAGTGGAAGAAGATTTAACCACTTTAGAGATGACAGAGTCAGATGCTTCTATTGTGGCAGGTTTGGACATATGCAGTCCTCGTGCTTCAAGCTTCATGGTTATCCAAATTTTGCTCCTCAACCCAGACAGAAAGAGGTCAGGCCTAAGGTGGTGAAGCAATGGGTTCCTAAAGTTACCAGCTTGATAGCACACACTTCCTTAAGGGTTTCTACCAAAAAGACTGGTATTTTGACAGTGGGTGTTCAAGGCACATGACTGGAGTAAAAAATCTGCTGGTAGATGTGAAACTTCAGTCTTCTGGCTATGTTACATTTGGTGATGGGATCAAAGGAGAGATCAAGGGGATTGGTAAACTAAACTGTGCTAGTGCTCCCAGACTGGAGAATGTTCTTCTTGTTAAAGGACTAACATCAAATTTGATTAGTATTAGTCAACTTTGTGATCAAGGATTCAAAGTAGGCTTCACAAAGTCTGAATGTACGGTCAAAGATGATAAAGGAGAAGTCATTATGAAGGGAGCCAAGTCTAAGGACAATTGTTATCTTTGGGTGCCTCAAAACTCAAATTCTTCCACGTGTGTGCTTGCTAAAGAAGATGATGTCAAAATCTGGCATCAGAAGTTGGGACATCTTCACCTAATGGGAATGAAGAGAATCATCTCCTCAGAAGCAGTCAGAGGGATTCCCAAACTTAGTATTGAGGAAGGAAAGGTGTGTGGAGACTGTAAAAAAGGAAAGCAGACAAAGATGTCTCATCCGAAGCTTCAACATGACACCACCTCCAAGGTATTGGAACTACTTCATATGGACTTGATGGGACCTATGCAAGTTGAAAGTCTGGGTGGAAAGAAATATGCTTATGTAGTTGTGGATGACTATTCAAGATACACCTGGGTGAATTTCATCAAAGACAAATCAGAGGTGTTTGATGTCTTTAAAGAGCTCTGTCAAAGACTCCAAAGAGAAAAGGAGAGTAAGGTTATCAGAATAAGAAGTGATCATGGAAGAGAGTTTGAGAATAGCAAGTTTGAAGAATTTTTCTCTGCTGAAGGTATAAGTCATGAGTTTTCATCGCCTATTACTCCTCAGCAAAATGGAGTTGTTGAGAGGAAGAACAGAACTATCCAAGAGTCTGCTAGAGCAATGATTCATGCCAAGAAACTTCCTTATCATTTCTGGGTTGAAGCCATGAACACTGCCTGCTACATTCACAACAGGGTTACCCTGAGAAGAGGCACTTCATCCACTCTGTATGAACTATGGAAGGGAAGAAAACCTAATGTTAAGTACTTCCATGTTTTTGGAAGTAGATGTTATATTCTGGCTGATAGAGAGCAGAGAAGAAAATTGGATTCCAAAAGTGATGAAGGAATATTTTTGGGATACTCTACTAACAGCCGAGCATATAGGGTGTTCAACTCTAGAACCAAGGTGATGATGGAGTCAATCAATGTGGTGATTGATCACAGTGACAAGCAGGAAGATGATGATGTCCCAGATGCTGTTGAGACATCAGTAGGTGAAGTTGCACCAGAAGCTGAAGACAGAAGCCAAACTCCTAGTGTTGCTGCTGCTGAGCCTGAAGCTGAGCAACCTCATAAGGATCCCTCCATCAGAGTGCAGAAGGACCACCCAAAGGAGCTCATTATAGGTGATCCAAACTCTGGAGTAAGGACTAGGTTAAGAGATGTTATATCAAGTTCATGCTTTGTCTCCAAAATTGAGCCAAAAAATGTCAAGGAAGCATTGACTGATGAGTTTTGGATAAATGCAATGCATGAAGAGCTGGAGCAGTTCAAGAGGAATGAAGTATGGGAGCTTTTTCCTAGGCCTGATGGAGTTAATGTGATTGACACCAAGTGGGTCTACTAGAATAAATCTGATGAACAAGGAGTGGTCACCAGAAACAAGGCCAGACTAGTTGCTCAGGGATACGCTCAAGTTGAAGGAATTGATTATGATGAGACCTTTGCTCCTGTGGCAAGACTGGAGTCTATCAGACTGCTCTTAGGCGTGGCTTGTAATTTCAAATTCAAGCTCTTTCAGATGGATGTTAAAAGTGCCTTCTTAAATGGCTACTTGAATGAAGAGGTATATGTTGATCAACCAAAAGGATTTATTGATCCAACATTTCCTGACCATGTGTACAAACTAAGGAAAGATCTCTATGGTTTGAAGCAAGCACCAAGAGCTTGGTATGAAAGACTTACCGAGTTCCTGGTTGTGAATGGCTACAGAAAATGGGGGATTGACAAGACCTTGTTTGTTAAAGAGGAAGAAGGGAAACTGATGGTAGCTCAAATCTATGTTGATGACATAGTATTTGGTGGGATGTCGGATGCCATGGTTAAACAGTTTGTGGAACAAATGCAGTCTGAATTTGAAATGAGTCTTGTTGGTGAGCTAAACTATTTTCTTGGCCTACAAGTTAGACAAATGGAGGACTCCATATTTATTTCGCAGAGCAAGTATGCAAAGAACATAGTGAAGAAGTTTGGTTTGGAGAACGCTAATCACAAGAGAACTCCTGCACCTACTCATCTAAAATTATCCAAGGATGAACATGGTGTCAGTGTGGATCAAAGTTTATATAGAAGCATGATTGGGAGTTTATTGTATCTCACAGCTAGCAGACCTGACATTGCTTTTACTATTGGAGTTTGTGCTAGATATCAATCTGAACCTATGGCCAGTCACTTGAATCAAGTGAAAAGGATCTTGAAATATGTTAATGGCACCAGTGACTATGGGATGCTATATAGTCATGGATCTGGGACTGAGTTAAGAGGATATTGTGATGCTGACTGGGCTGGAAGTGCAGATGATAGGAAAAGCACGTCAGGAGGGTGTTTCTTCGTGGGGAATAATCTGATATCAGGGTTTAGCAAGAAGCAGAATTGTGTGTCACTCTCTACTGCTGAGGCTGAGTACATAGCAGCAGGAAGTAGTTGTTCTCAACTTGTTTGGATGAAGCAAATGCTGACTGAATACAATGTCAAGCAAGATGTCATGACATTTGTAATACCCCAAAATTTGCTCTCCCTTTTGGCATCATAGCATGGCATTATCATTTATCATATCATATCCACCTCATTAGCATCACATTGCATCTTTAACATAGAAAAATGAAGCATAGCATCCCTCTTACCATCAAGGCATGTGATCAGGTAAAAGATGGACAATCAAGGAGTCATTCAAGGCACAAAAGGTCAATCAAGTTGTCTCAAGGCAAGCCAAGAGGTCTTCCATGTCTCATATTATCTCAATTGACCATCCAATACCTCAAGAAAGTGAGATTCAATAGGAGATTAAAACAATGCATACTTCATCATGCAAGAGGTTCAAAAAACTGAAGGAAAACCCTCAAAAGAGATAGCTCATTGATTCAAAATCACCCTCAAGTGGCATATCTCATCATCCTTTAAAAGGATACACAACATACTCTGAGGAATTTGAAATTCAAGACTGCACTTTTCCCTCCTAACCAGAGGGGGTCAAAATTAGGGTTTCCAATAAAATCAGGGAATCTCTGATTTTTTGGACAAGACTTGTTGTCATGGTATTCTACATGTCCTTAAGTGTATGTGTATGGAAAATTGCCTCTCAATTGGTTTTAGAAGGGGTTCAATTGGAAGAAAGATAAAAAATCAGGAAAATTGGGGCCAAGTCAAATAATCAGAGGAAAAAGTCAACTCTTGACTTTTTGAGGCCAAATTCATGAAATTCATGTTATATGTGACCAATGTACAAAATTTGATCAAGAAACTCCAAAGGAATCATAAAAAAATCAAGATGTGGAAAGTTGCCATTTTTGGAAGAAGTAGGGTTACTAAATAAGACAAGTTTTGGCCATTTTGCATCAGAGTTTGAACCAAGGCCATTCAAAATTGGGACCTCAAATGAAAATTCCACTCGGCCACAACAAAAGGTTTTGTTTTAAGCTTCAAATCCATGTGTAGAACATCCCCATTGGATAAAAATTGAGTGAGATATGATTGATCAAAGTTGGAGGAAAGTAGGGCAAAAATCAGGTCATGACCAGGAAATTTCAAGTCACGCGCAGTCATTTTCACAAACATGTGGTGGTCCAAATGTCTACTCATTTTTCTCATGGTTAAAGGCCTCAAATGGAAAACCTTTCAACATGAAAGTTGTTCCTCTATGTGAGATCTTCAAAATTGGTGTTTATCAATTTTTCATATGATCAATGGATTGGGAGTTATGAGGGTCCCAAGGTGGTGTGATCATGCTGAAAATCAACAGGCCAACTTGCCATGCCATGCCACAAGTCTGCGCACCCATGCATCAGTTCCTTTTCCATCTGTTTATGGTTATTTTTAGACATGTTTGAGGTATCATTTCAACTCAAGTCAAACACCAAAATTGCTCCATGATATTCCCTCTTTCATTTGATCCCAAAACCTTCTCAAACCATTCACAATGCAGAGGGAAAATCATCTTTAAACTACCATATTCCAACTGATTCCAAGCTGCTAAAAAATCAGAAATGAATGTTGTTGATTGTCACATTCCCACGCATGCTTGATCACACTCTCCAATCTTTGCTTCATTTAACCAAACACCTTTACATTCACCAGGTCACGTGTTTCATTCATGCATAGAAGTGGAAAGTTAGAAGCTTGTAGAACAAGTTGGTAATACAACCAGCCATGCCATTTCAACTCCACCATAGTTTGTCATGTGCTGCCACCACCATATCCTTGCTCTCCCTAACTAACTTGACTCAGTTAGTTAGGGATGACTCAGTTTAACCACCTTGACTCACTCTAACCAACTCACTAAACCGTGGTTAACTCATACTATAAAACTAAATCACACTCTCTAATTTCATTTTCAACTTCATTTTCACACATTCACTTCAGAAACACTCTCTTCTTCTCTCTCAATTCCACCATTGCCACTGATTCTCGAGCTCTACCTTGTTCATTCCACTTCAACACTCTCTCTGATTCTCTCTCAAGTTCTCCACAGTGCTACTTGTTTGGAGCTTGGTTTCAACCTCTTCTCCATTGGATCATCATCAATTTTTGCATCTCAGCCTTTATTTGGCCAAGCGAAGATTATAGAAGAAGCAGGACCTCTGGTTTTCTGAAGAACATTTCAAGATCTCAAAACTTCAGGTACGAATCTCCACCATTATAGACCTAATGTGAAGAAATTTTCAGGTTCTTGAAGCTTCTTATAAGCTCAAGAACTTGTCTGGCTAGTTGATAGGCCTTTAGAGGCGTAGTGGAAATGTTAGGGCAAATCTTCCTTTGTTCGATTCTCTCATTTCATGGATTTTTTGTATGTTTTGTCACTGGATTCATGTTCTATATCACTTCCTCTTCATTTTGGAATATTGATCGTGAAATTCTGGAGAATTTGAGTTTGCAGACGGTGGTAGTTCGCCGGAGAAGGTGACCGGAGGTCCCTCTCCGGCCGGCGTTCTTATTTTAGGGTTTTAGTGTGCAGTTTGAATGTGGACCATTGGATGTTCATCATCGTGTGGCTTGTGTGGTGCCAGCACTTTAAAATCAGTGTGCATGTCACGTGGCTTTTCTAATTTCATTTTTAAACGTTGTGTGGTATGGTACTTGGTAGGGAGTGTGGTCCTCTGCGTGTTCACGTTGATTTTGATTACTTTGACTATGGTTTGACTATGACTTGATCCAATGGCCATGAGTGAGTCAATTTTGTTGAATGAGAGTGTATGCTTGTTATTGTGTTTTGCGCGTAATTGGACTTAATCCAGATTTCTTTTTACACCTCCCTGTTCCAAAGCCCAATTAATTTGAACTCACATTTTGCTATGCTTGCACCCCCATGCCTTTTTCATTTCATTTTATTTTTTCTTTTTTCATACACGTTTGCTTTTCAATTTTTAAAAAATACCAAATAGCATCATAAAATTCCATAAAAATTCATGAACATCATTAAGACATTTAGAAAATTTTTGATGATTTTATTTTCTGATTTTTATGAAATTTTTGTCCCTGTTGCATATTTTCTTTGAATTTTTCATTTGTGTGCATTCCATTGATGATACATGATTTTGTTTATTTTTGTTCTTGATCATAAAAAATGGTTTTGCTTTGTTTCTTTTTGCATTGATTCATTAATACCTTGAAGTATGTCATATGATTTTTATTTGATTTTTTAGGACATTTTGTGACATATTTTGGTGTTCATTTTTGTAATACTTTGCATGTGCATCCAATTTGACCTAAGTGCTTTGTATGAAGGCATTTTGCCTTGAATTTTTGCATGCTACTTTGATATGTGATTCATTTCTGATTTGTGTATCTCAAAATCATGCTTGAATAATTTTCATGAACTCATTTGATTTTTGTTTAAAGCATTACATGTGGAGCATAATGACATGTCATATCCTTGTAATCTTTGTACATGTTTACATAATTGTTTTTGTGCATACTTGCATGATCATTTGCCTATTGTGTGAACTATTCATTTGGCCTTATAGGTCATTGGTGCATATTATGTGTCATCATTGCATGTTCACTTTCATTTGAACTTTGTGTATCCTTAATATGAAGTGCTTGTGTTTTCCTTTGAATCTCCATTTCAATTCTACTTCTCCTTTTACCTCTTGATTGTCTTGATAGTTGCTTCATGAATACTTGTGAGATGTTTGTGAATCATTTTTCATGTCATTCCAATTCTGATCCTTGGATTACATGTTCCCTTTATGCATGTTTCTTTCATTTCTTTTCATCTTTCATCTCCCTTTTCTTATGATAACATGTTCTAATGCCATGGAGGATGATTGTTGCTCATTCACTTGAACTTGCTTGATGATAATCATTTGTTTTCCATATGATGCACATTCTGTTTGTGACTAATAGGATTTAATCTTTCATCTTATTCTTTTGAGTTTTATTGTACATTAAATGTTTCTTTTACTTTTTATACTTCTTATACATGTTCACTAACCATGTAGGGGCTTTGGTAAGTTGCAATTGAGTGTGGATAAGGAATCCACATTCAAACTTCTATCCTTTCTCTTTTACAATTCCATCTTGTGTTAAGCACTTATGTGCTCTCTTTTAATAACTCATCACTTTCCCTTTTGAATAACAATTCATCTTCTACTTTAGAAGTGAATTGTTTAATTCATTCTTTCTTTAGACTTTAGGTTTAAACCTCACAAACCATTAGGATCACTCCTTTGACTAATCAATTAGGATTGAGTCTTAGTTCACATAGATTTTTACCTTTTCCCTCTCTTGAGTCTCTATTCTCATCTCCAAAGAAAATTCAAAATATCTAATAAAGGTAGGCATTTATTGCATTTAGGCCTTTCATATAAAGAAAAGATTATAAGGGGTCTTCTCTTATAATCTTAGAATGTGTAGCATATGGCCCATCTTGGGTCAATGTGTTAAACATTTGATCTTGTATGAGAGACTTGAATGCAATACTTGTTGAAGGTACAAATAAAAAACACTTCTTCATCTCATAATCAACAAAAATACTTAATAAAAGGCATAGCATACATTGTATTAAGGCCTTTCATGTGGGAATGAGATAGTGAGGGGTCTTCTCTCACTTTCTTAGAATGTTTAGCATACGTCCCGTCTTGGGTCGATATGCGAGATATTCGATCCTATATGAGAGACTTTAACACAATAAATGTTAAACACACAAATAATCAAAAACTTCTAAAAGACAAAAACAAACAATAACGTCTTTCCTTCGGGAATTCTTTTCTCATCTCATTCACTCTTTCCGTAAGGATACGTCATTTTCGTTCTACCGCAAACAGGTAACGCCTAAGTCTCCCTACAGCGAGCTGCAACACCTAAACTGCTAGGACGCGAACGTTGACGTATTCCACTAAAAGAAAACACAAACAATCTTCCCTAGGTAAGGGGAACTACGTCGCTCTGATTCTCATGCTCCCGATGAGATACGTAGGCAGTGGGGTAGGGCCCATTCAAGCACTTCTTTTATTTTCCCTACATTTGTTTCTTGTTCCTTTTACATTCTTTCTTCTTTCTTTCTTCCAGTTCTTTTTCCAGTATCCTTTTCTATCACCCTTTGATCGAAACAAGCAAGCGTGGATCCCATTGGGTACGATGGACGCGAGGGGGTGCTAATACCTTCCTCTCGCGTAACCGACTCCCGAATCCAGTTATCTTGGTCGCAAGACCATGCTCTATCCTTTCCTCTAGGTTTATGCAGTGTTTCCTTTCCCTCTCTTGGGGATAAATACACATTGCTGGCGACTCTGTTTCGGTGCCACTTTCGCGTTTGTACAAGGATGAAAATCCCGGGAGTGACAGCTGGCGACTCTGCTGGGGACAGGTTGACCTATTGCTGGTCCATCCTAAGCGAGTCAATCCTAGCGCTTGTTTGCTTTTCTTTTATTGGGTGTTTACTGTTGTATTGTATTTGCTGTTTACTGTATTTTATTACTTGTATCATATTTACAACATTGTAGCATTTACATTTTATGTATTATACTGTGTTGCACTCTGCTGTCTGTTTGGCAGGATTGGGATTTCTGAGAGATAAGCCCATTACACAGGCTTGATTATACACTTAGGATTAGAGTGGAGAGTAGTGGGACCTACGTGCCTTCTGGAGTACGTTGGGTATTCACGAAATTCACAGTTAGACGAGGCTATCTTGGGACCCATCATGGCATGCGCGTCTTGCGTATTCTAGGATGTCGATCTAGAGAGCTGTCGACTCTGGTGACCACTCCCGAGGACTCAGTTACGGCACTCCTCCCGAGATGTGATAGTGGCAGACCACATTCTGTGGCAAACCTATTGCACATTCTCGACCCGAGGACCCAATGCTGGGAACTTGCCATAGGGTTTCCTTTTTGGAAAGAGAATCAGTGGAGGCACTTCTCGATTGGCGATAGTACTGTACCCCAAGGGATGAATGTACTATTGCTTCTCGACCTCAGTGCCAGAAGATGAGGACCTTTCGTTTTAGAGAATCAGTTGAGGCCTCCTCGATTGATGATGATGCCAAACCAGAAATGGTGAACGTATCATCATTTCTCGACCTGAGAGCCCGGGATACTGAACATCCTAGAACCCACATGTGAGAGGGGGTTGTTTGCAGGTTTGCAGGTGACCATGACTTCCTACATACCCGGTTTTCTGTTGACTTTACACAAAGGAAGGGTTCATCCTATTATATTCAGACAGTTCCTATTTGTGGTTCCATATTGTTCCCAGGGCTACACTGACACCGCACACAGTTCAGCACAGACACCTGATTACCTGATCACATTGCCCCTTTGCATTGCATTATCATATCATAACGGTTATGGTTGTCAATTTCAAGTGCATAATATACTTCTGATTCCAATCTATGGGTTCAACAGAGAATGACGAGAGAAGGAAGAATAATGTTTCTTACAAGTTTCCAGACCCTACCTTGGATTCATTGCTCAAAGTTATAGACATGGCCGGCTCAGGAGTTCTTGATAGGTTTCAAAAGAAGTATGGGAATTTGGTTAAGATGGTCCGTACTATCAAGAAGTATGAACATGATGCTTTGCACACCCTGCTGCAGTTCTATGAGCCTTCGCTGAGATGCTTCCTCTTTCCAGATTACATTTTGATGCCAACGCTAGAAGAATTCTCATTTATTTTGGGGGTTCCAATCATGTCAACAATACCATTCTTTTCTGGTAGCTCTCCTAGTGTAAAAGAAATTGCCGCTGCAACTCAAATGGACCAGTCAGTGATCAAAAGTGGTGTGAGTAACAAAAACGGAGTTGACGGATTTCATCTGGAATTCCTTTCTGATCAAGCCCAAGAGGCTGCTAATGCTAAAAACTGGACGGTTTACAACTCCATTCTGGCTCTTTGCATATATGGCCTAGTTCTTTTTCCCAATCAGCAAGACTTTGTGGATATGCAAGCTACGAGAGTTTTCGTTCTTAAAAATCCAGTCCCTACTTTGTTGGGGGATTTTTATCATTCCGTGCATTACAAGAACGAGAAAAGAAGGGGAGGCCCTGTTAGTTGTTGCACTCCACTGTTATGTCATTGGCTTTTCAAGCATTTGCCTCAAACAGGTGCCTTTGTGGAAACCATAGATGTTGCGAAATGGTCCGAGCTAATGATAGGTTTAACTGCTGATAATATTGTCTGGTTCGATCATCGGTTGCTGAGAATTAAGCTTATCACAAGATGCGGAAGTTTTCCAAATGTACCTCTGATTGGCAGAAAAGGAGGGATCAATTATAATCCAGTTCTGGCCATCCGACAGTTCGGGTATGCTTCCAGGGGTCCTCCTACAAAGCAAGACGTGGAAGAATCTTTGTTCTTCACAGGAACTAAAGATGAGAAGGTGGTAGAAGTAGTGAATGCTTGGAAAGATAAGCATAAAAATGGAAAAGCGGTTTTTGGGAAAGGAGATTGTAGGTCTTATCCTGAATATGACAAATGGATTGAGATGAGAGTAAAAGAATTACTTTTTCCCTTTTCAAGGAAACATCTGGTATGTTCAGTACAACCAGAACAGCCTACCATGGTGGATAATTGAAGAGTGCGAGAAATGGAAGAAAATGGTTAGAGAGTTGCAGATAGAGAACTCTGGAATGAGCAGATGTCTTCAAAAAGCTCTAGCTGACAACAAAGAGTTGGAAAAGAGAGCGTTGAAAGCAGAAAAAACCCTGGCGGACAAAGAAGAAGATTTTGATGACAGAGCTCGATACTTCCGTAAACTTACTTTGGGAGCAGATGATACCAGTCAGGCTCATAAGGCTACAAAGCAGGCGCTAGCCCGAAGCAAGGATTCGTTGGCTAAACTCCGTCAAGCTTGGGATGAAGTCAGAATTGAGAACTCTGGATGATGACCCAGTTAAAAGATAAAAATGAAGAGTTGACGAAAGCACATGAAGCAAGAAGAAAGCATCGAGAAGACCTTGACAGAAGCCAAGAACAGGCAAGGAACGCTGAAGATAAGCTGAAAATCGCCAACAAAGAGCTTGAAGATGTCACGGCGGATCTGAAGCTGGTTAAAATTCAAGCTGGAATTAAGAGGTGCAGAGGAGCCAGTGAAGATGAAGCCTTGCTGATGCACGTGGATTCGTTAGAGGATGCGTTGGAAAAAAGGGACGTCGTAATCAAAGAGCTGATTGAGAAGCCACATCATCAGCGTACCCGCATCCTGTTTGAAGAGATTAAGTATTCCAGCCAGAAGCTGAAAGACGTAGAGCTATCAGATTAGTGATTTTTGGTCGTTTCTTTGTAATTGGTAATGGTTACCATCAGGATTGTTGATGGATCCATTTGACTGCTTGTTTCTTATTCTGTTTCTGAAACTATGACTAATGTACTTGAAAACTTTTGGGAATTTGTATAAAAGGAGCTATTTTCTGTTCACAATTTCTGGTTTTCAGATATATGTGATGCACACTGGCACACTACAAAATCACTATTTCTGGTCGTCAGATATTTGTGATGGGCGTATATGAATATCTCTTCAAAGCAAAACTCACTAATCATGATTTCTGGTCGTCAGAAATTTGTGGTTATGATTGGAATCAGGATGTAAAAAGTATCTTGAAATGACAAACATAACTGTGCATTTGCATTTGCATCGCATATCATTTTTGCATTGCAGGTTTTCTTCTTTTGCAGGCGCCTGCTAACCTTTATTTGGTTTTCAGGCACGATAGCTGACACCCCAGTTCATCGATATTCTACCCGACGTAATCAAGCCAGAGTAATGGAGCAAGTTCAGACTGAGTTAGCTGATTTGAGGGGAAGAATGGAGCAGTTCATGAACCTTATGCAGGGAATCGCACAAGGTCAGGAAACTATGAGGGCTGGTCAAGAGGCCATGAGAGCCACTATTCAGAGATTGGAAACTGAAATCCCAAATCACAATGTGCGCACTCCCGCCGTTGGCAATGTCCCTACTGGTGGGGTACATCTGGGACTTGATGATAATGGTTTGGAGGATGGTCCAGAGGATCAGTTTACCACACTCAACAACGACAGGGGTTTCTACAATGATGACCGGAAGTATGAAGGGCTGGATGAAAGACTCAGGGCTATTGAGAGCCAAAATCCTCTGGGGATTGACGTGGAAGACATGGGTCTCGTGCAGGGTGTGAGGATTCCTCCCAAGTTCAAGCTTCCTACACTGGATAAGTACAATGGCAGCACCTGTCCCAAAACATATTTGCAAGCTTACAATCGCAAGATTGCCGCTTACACCGAGGACTAAAAGCTCTGGATGTATTTTTTCCAGGATAGCCTGTCAGGTGCTTCCTTGGAATGGTACATTAGGCTGGACAGGGTTCATATAAAGAGCTGGAAAGATTTGTGCGCTGCATTTCTGAAGCAGTATCAATATAATCTGGACATGGCACCTAATCGTACTCAATTGCAGAGTATGACTCAGGATAACAAGGAGGGCTTTAAGCAGTACGCCCAAAGGTGGAGAGAATTGGCTGCTCGAGTTCAACCACCTTTGGGTGATCGTGAGATGACTGATATGTTCATGAGCACACTCCAAGGGACGTATTTAGATAGACTGGCCGCCTGTCCTTCCACAGGGTTTGCCGACATTGTCGTTGCTGGGGAACGAATAGAGAGTCTGCTGAAGTTGGGTAAGATTCAAGATGTCAGTGGGACTGGCGCTGCAAGTTCAAAGAAACCCTTTGCTAATGGGCCAAGGAAAAGAGAAGGGGAGTCCAGGGCTGTGCATAGAGGAGCTGGCAGAGGCAGGAATCAATCCTATCATCAGGTGGATGCTGTAACCATTCCGGTTCCAGCAGTACAGCAAGCTCCAGATCAGCAAGCTAAACCCTGATTCCAGACTAATAGACAAAGGGACCATAAGTTTGATCCCTTGCCTATGACATATGCTGCTTTGTTACCACAATTGCTTAAAGAGAAGTTGGTTGAACTTAGAACTATGAGGCCGTCAGATACTGGAAGGTTGCCTCAAAATTATGATGCCAATGTGCGATGTGAATTTCATTTTGGTGCGCCAGGTCACTCGATAGAAAAGTGCTGGACTTTTCATCATAAGGTTCAGGACCTGATTGACGTAAAAGCTATTAATTTCTCTAAGCCCCCGAATGTTCGTGATAATCCAATGCCTAATCATGGAGATGCAGGCGTGCATGCTATTTCTGATGGTGAGAAGCTGAATTTGATTACTGATGTTAGTTTGGTAAAGACCCCGCTGTTGATCGTAAAAGAACGTTTGTTAAAAGGAAAAGTATTTCCTGGATGTGCCTCTGATTGCGAGGATTTTTCGATACAGATTAATGGCTGCAGTAAGTTGAAAGTTGGACTGCAGGATCTTATGGACGAAGGAAGCCTTCAGTTTGACAAAGTAGAGAAGGAAAAGGATGTTTCTGCTGTTACCATCTATTATAATCCAGTTGAGATACAGGTGCCTGTTGAAGCTCCTGTTGCCATCATCATGCCCGAGAGGCCGAGACCAGTTACGATTATAGTTCCTGAATCGGCTGCTTATGTGTCCAATAGGGCAGTTCCATGGCAATATGGAACTGATACTCATCAAGGAGGAAGTCGACAGAAAGCAGAGGTTGTCGGTACCAGTGTTGAGAATGTTAGTGGACCAAGTGGTTTCACCAGGAGTGGTCGACTGTTTGCTCCCCATGCTCTAAGGAATGATAAAGAGGCTGAAGCCGCTGCAAGAGCAAAAGGAAAGCAGGTTGTTGATGACAAGGTGCCTGCTCAGGAAGAGGACCCTAAAGTCAATTTTGATAATGATGTTGAGGAATTTATGAGGATTATCAAAAAGAGTGATTACAAGATCATTGACCAGCTCAATCAGACACCCTCTAAAATCTCGATATTATCCCTGTTAATGAGCTCAGATGCACACCGGGCTGCTTTGTTGAAGGTTCTGAATATGGCATACGTTCCCCAAGAGATTACAGTGAATCAGTTGGAGGGAGTAATTTCTAATGTGAATGTGAGCCACGGGTTGGGGTTTACGAATAGGGATTTGACTCCAGATGGACGTAATCACAACAAGGCGTTGCACATCACACTTGAATGCAAAGGAGCTGTTTTGTCGCATGTGCTGGTTGACACAGGTTCTTCATTGAATACCCAAAAAGGCCCTGATGAAAATTGAAGTAGATGGATTGGTTCTTAGACCCAGTGATCTGATTGTGAGAGCTTTTGATGGATCCCAGAGATCGGTGTTCGGAGAGGTTGAACTACCAATACAGGTTGGTCCACAGATATTCAAGACGATCTTTCATGTTATGGACATTCAGCCTGCTTATAGCTGTTTGTTGGGCCGACCATGGATTCACGCAGCGGGCGCAGTTACCTCCACGCTTCATCAGAAGCTCAAGTATGTGTTCGAGGGTCAAGTGGTCACTGTTTGCGGTGAGGAAGATATATTTGTGAGTCATCTATCCACTTTAAAATATGTGGAAATGGATGGAGAAATTCATGAAACCCTGTGCCAGTCTTTCGAAGCCCTGAATATCAATAACTTACCAGAATCTACTTCAGCAGCAGTGGTGTCGAATGTGCCAGGTGGGCCGAGTGCATCAATTGCATCCTACAAACAGGCCAGAGAAGTGGTTGAAAGTGGAAATGCCCAAGGTTGGGGTAAAGCTATAGATGTGTTTGTGAAAGAAGATAAGTTTGGCATTGGATACCAGCCGGGCCGGACGCCAGTTCCCCGATTCCGTGGGCCAATCAATTTCAACAGTGGAGGAGTTATCAATCCCAATCAGTCCTGCTCAGCAATAGAAGATGACGCTGAAAGCTCAGCTTACTTGGACAGATGGGTGTATGCACTGGCTCCGGGCGAAGTATTATAGAACTGGTCTAGCGAAGAAGTCGTTCATGTTGTACACCATTCAGAGTAATAATTCTTGTCTTTCATAATGCATAAAATCCCACACTCTGCCCAAGGTGTGAGGATCCATTTGTAGGGCCCCCATATTTTCTCAAATAATGTTCAAATATCAATAAAAGGACGTTTTTGTTTACAAATTTGTGTTCCTTTATTCTTTCTTTATTTCTATTTTTGCACAAAGAAATTAAAAAATGATAATGGACTTTCTTTTCTTTTGTTTTCAAGCAAAAAATAATCTAAAATAAAGCATAAATCCAATCATGCAGACTGGATTATGTGGATTTCTCTGAAAATGATTCTGTTATGCCCACGTATGATTTCGACAATCCGATCTATCAAGCTGAGGAAGAAAGTGATGAAGACTATGAACTCCCGGAAGAGTTGGCTAGGTTGTTAAAACAGGAAGAGAAGACCATTCAGCCTCATCAGGAAGCTCTTGAGATCATCAATATTGGGTCAGAGGAAAGCAAGAAAGAGATCAAGATTGGTGCGAGTCTGCGGGCTGATGTAAAGCAAGAGCTGATAGTCATGCTACGTGAATACGTTGACATCTTTGCTTGGTCATATCAGGATATGCCAGGTTTAGATACGGACATAGTTGTGCATAGACTACCATTAAAAGAGGACTGTCCACCGGTCAAGCAGAAGCTACGCAGAACAAAACTGGAAATGGCTTTGAAGATCAAGGAAGAAGTACAGAAACAATTGGATGCAGGTTTTCTGGCGGTGACCAACTATCCTCCTTGGGTGGCCAATATAGTACCAGTGTCGAAGAAAGATGGCAAAGTCAGAATGTGTGTGGATTACAGAGATCTCAACAGGGCGAGCCCTAAAGATGACTTTCCACTCCCTCATATTGATGTGCTGGTTGATAATACCGCTCAGTTTTCAGTGTTCTCATTTATGGATGGATTCTCCGGGTACAATCAGATAAAGATGGCGCCTGAGGACATGGAGAAGACGACATTCATTACCCCGTGGGGTACCTTCTGTTACAAAGTAATGCCTTTTGGGTTGAAAAACGCAGGGGCAACTTATCAAAGAGCAATGGTGATGTTATTCCACGATCTAATTCATAAAGAGATCGAGTGCTATGTGGATGATATGATTGCTAAATCAAAGACAGAAGAGGAACATCTAATCAACTTGAAGAAGCTATTTGAGAGGTTGAGGAAATTCAGGTTGAGACTGAATCCTAACAAGTGTACTTTTGGTGTGCGATCTGGAAAATTGCTTGGTTTCATTGTCAGTGAAAAAGGGATAGAGGTTGATCCTGCTAAGGTAAAAGCTATACAAGATATGCCTGTACCGAGAACCGAGAAAGAAGTTCGCGGCTTTCTAGGGAGATTGAACTACATTTCAAGGTTCATATCTCACCTAACTGCTACCGGCGAACCGATTTTCAAAATGCTAAGAAAAGATCAAACGGTCAGGTGGAATGATGATTGTCAAAATGCATTCGATAAAATAAAAAGATATTTGCAGGAACCTCCGATTCTGACACCTCCAGTTCAAGGGAGACCACTGATTATGTACTTGATAGTGCTCGAAGGATCCATGGGTTGTGTTCTCGGTCAACACGACGAGACAGGTAGGAAAGAACATGCTATTTACTACCTGAACAAGAAGTTTATAGACTGTGAATCGCGTTATTCAATGGTTGAGAAGACATGCTGTGCACTCGCATGGGCCGCCAAGCGATTGAGACAATACATGCTCACACATACAACCCTGTTGATCTCAAAATTAGATCCGGTCAAGTATATTTTTGAGAAACCAGCACTTACAGGCAGAGTTGCAAGGTGGCAGATGGTACTGACAGAGTACGATATTCAATTTACTTCGCAAAAAGCAATCAAAGGAAGTATACTGTCAGATTATCTTGCGCAACAGCCTCTTGATGATTACCAGCCCATGAGATTTGATTTCCCTGATGAGGACATCACGTTTCTCAAAGCGAAGGACTGCGAGGAACCACTTCTGGAGGAGGGGCCTGACCCTGAATCCAAATGGAGTTTGATGTTTGATGGGGAAGTTAATATGAATGGGTGCGGAGTTGGTGCAGTTCTCATTACGCCAGAAGGTGTTCACATGCCCTTCACTGCCCGAGTAACCTTCGGGTGCACCAACAATGAAGCAGAATACGAAGCTTGCATACTAGGGATTGAGGAGGCTATCGATTTACGAATCAAGACTCTCGATATCTTTGGTGATTCAACACTGGTAATCAATTAAGTAAAGGGAACTTGGCACACACATCAGCAGAAGTTGATCCCGTATAGAGATTATACGAGGAGATTGCTGACATTCTTTACAATTGTCAAGTTGTGCCATGTTCCCAGAGATGAAAAAATAAGTTCGCAGATGCCTTGGCCACTATATCTTCGATGATCAAAGTGCATGGTTGGAACTTTGTGCCCAGGATTGATGTATCTCATCTTGATAGACCTGCTTTTGTGTTTTAGGTTGATGCAGTGTCTGACGATAAGCCTTGGTACCATGACATTAAATGCTTCTTGGAAAAACAAAAATACCCGCCTGGGGCATCTTCCAAAGACAAGAAGACATTAAGAAGGCTAGCTGGTAGTTTCTTCTTGAATAAAGATGGTGTACTGTATAAGAGGAATTTTGACACGGTCATACTCAGATGTGTGGATAGACACGAGGCAGACCTGTTGATGATTGAAGTGCAAGAAGGCTCTTTCGGTACCCATGCCGGGGGACATGCGATGGCTAAGAAATTGTTGAGATTGGGGTATTATTGGCTGACCATGGAGTCAGATTGCTACAAGTATGCCCGCAAGTGTCACAAGTGCCAGGTCTATGCAGACAAAGTACACGTTCCTCCCAATCCGTTGAGTATCATGTCCTCTCCGTGGCCATTTGCAATGTGGGGCATTGATATGATCGGGAAAATTGAGCCTACTGCTTCAAACGGCCATCGTTTCATCTTGGTCGCCATTGATTACTTCACTAAATGGGTTGAAGCAGCATCTTATGCCAATGTCACTAAGCAAGTGGTGGCTCGTTTCTTGAAACGAGATATCATTTGTCGATATGGAGTTCCCAAAAGAATCATTACCGATAATGGTTCTAATCTGAATAATAAGATGATGGCTGAACTATGCCGGGACTTCAAAATCGAACATCACAATTCTTCTCCGTACCGCCCGAAGATGAATGGCGCGGTCGAAGCGGCCAACAAAAATATCAAGAAGATTGTGCAGAAAATGGTTGTCACGTACAAAGATTGGCATGAGATGTTGCCACTGGCTTTGCATGGGTATCGAACATCAGTCCGCACGTCCACTGGGGCAACACCATACTCACTTGTATATGGTATGGAGGCAGTTTTACCGATCGAAGTTAAGATTCCCTCTCTCCGAGTGTTGATGGACGTTAAACTAGAGGAAGCTGAATGGGTACGGGCCAGATTTGATCAGCTGAGCCTTATTGAGGAGAAGCGATTAGCAGCAGTGTGTCATGGCTAGCTATATCAGCGCAAAATGAAGAGGGCATTCGATCAAAAGGTTAGACCCCAAGTCTACAAGGTCGGCGATGTGGTAATCAAGAGAATACTTCCCCCGAGTACAGATCACAGGGGCAAATGGACTCCTAACTATGAAGGTCCATTCGTGGTTAAAAAGGTTTTCTCAGGTGGAGCCTTATTACTGACAACCATGGATGGTGAAGACTTTTCATCCCCTGTTAATTCAGATGCAGTTAAAAAATACTTCGTATAAAGAGACCCGCTAGATAAAGGAAAAAAAAAATAATCCAGGCAAAAAAGGGCATCCCGGCGAACCAAAAACAGAATAAAGGTTCGGGCAAAAATTAGGGATATAATTGAAAAGAATTGTACACCCGGTAAGTTGAAAACCCGAAAGGGCAACTTAGGCAAAAATGGGTATCCCGGTGGATTGAAAACCCGAAAAGGCGATCCACGCAAAAGAGGGATTAAAGCGAATGACTGTAATCTGAATTGATCTGTATGTTCTCTACTCTTCAGTGAACTGGCCAAATTCCAAAGGAGGAATTGGTCCGACCACGAGCTTCTGAAGGCAAAGATAATCAGGAGAGTTGGAATACATACTGGCTATAACAGAATCGGAAATCAGTTGGAATCCAATTTCCGCATTATCATTAGGATAGATTTCTTTTCTCAATTTTATGGCAATTGCCTCTTTCAGGGGTTTGCTTCTGATTGTAAAGTCGCCGATTTTGGCATTTCATCAATAAGGTTGAATGTTCAGTCACGAGCTTTTATTTTCATTTTACTGTTTTGTTCGCAAAAACGTCCGATTTTTGATAATAAAACATTACTTTGAAAATATCTTGGCCTTGCAAAAACATGCACAAAGACAATAAAAATTACTTTGCTTGTTGGAAAACCTTGGATGGTGGACTCAAAAGACCACGCAATATCCTGGGGTATATGCATATTCTTTTTCTGTTGCAGGTAATGAGTACGATCGACCCAAGCAGCACGAAAGTTATCTCTCAGCACAATTGACAGATATTTGCTTTGACTTGATATTGTTGTATCTTATTAAGTCGATTCTCCCATTCAAGAGTTCCCACCGAGTTTCGTGACGGCAACGGCGGTCGAAGATGGAATTCTTCTGTGTTGATAACGGTTATTAATGCAGTGAACGCTCCAGGTCAATAACGAGTGCCAACCTTCCGGTACCTTGCAGACGATGTGAAGGGTAGTTCAAGGCAGAGGGTTCGTATAAGAGTTTGAAACGCTTGGTTTTCTACAAAATCCTCTTAAGAGACGAAACTTTTAGTACTAACAGCCCTCGTGGAGTTTACTCTTGGCAGGATGTACCAGCAAGCAGTAGTATTATATCTCCCGCAGGTTTCAGCATGTGAAATTTGTCAAAGATTAATCCCCAGCGGAGTTATTGACCATCCCATGCAGGGGGCATGTTATCTCCCCAGCAAAGGATACTCCCGATCTATTATCCCTAGTAGAGTTTGAAGACGTTGGGTCTTCTGTAAAATCCTCTCAAAAGGCATTCCCCAGCAAGGTTTAAAGAGATCGACAGAATCTTTCCTTTAGCAAGGTGCCGGCCAACGACATTACTCAGCAAGTGGTATACTTTTCAGCAATGTCCATTTGCAATCCAAAGTCCAATTTATTTTTGGCATGCAGACGGTTTGTTCATATTATTCCAGCATGTGGGATGATGATAAACAGCTATATTCTTAGCAAAGTCCACCCTCAGTGTGGCCAGCCAGTAGTCGTCTGGCTTCGTTCAAAAAGACATTATTGAAAGTCCACCCTCAGTGTGGCCAGCCAGTAGTCGTCTGGCGTCGTACAAAAGACATTATTAAAGTCCACCCTCAGTGTGGCCAGCCAGTAGTCGTCTGGCGTCGTACAAAAGACATTATTAAAGTCCACCCTCAGTGTGGCCAGCCAGTAGTCGTCTGGCTTCGTTCAAAAAGACATTATTGAAAGTCCACCCACAGTGTGGCCAGCCAGTAGTCGTCTGGCTTCGTTCAAAAAGACATTATTGAAAGTCCACCCTCAGTGTGGCCAGCCAGTAGTCGTCTGGCGTCGTACAAAAGACATTATTAAAGTCCACCCTCAGTGTGGCCAGCCAGTAGTCGCCTGGCGTCGTACAAAAGACATTATTAAAGTCCATCCATGGTGTGGCAAGCCAGTAGTCGCCTGGCGTCGTTCAAAAGACAGAGCTCTCCGACAACGTTCATTTGAAGATTCAACCCAGCAGTGTCATTGGGTTTATATCCCTTTTCTTCTTTATCATCCAGAGCAAATTTTTTGGTTATATTTAGTATTCAATCACTATATACCTTGAAAGTCTGAAAGTATTCGCTTTCAGGCATTCAGGTCTACAGCATTTGAATAGGGGCAGCTGTAATACCCCAAAATTTGCTCTCCCTTTTGGCATCATAGCATGGCATTATCATTTATCATATCATATCCACCTCATTAGCATCGCATTGCATCTTTAACATAGAAAAATGAAGCATAGCATCCCTCTTACCATCAAGGCATGTGATCAGGTAAAAGATGGACAATCAAGGAGTCATTCAAGGCACAAAAGGTCAATCAAGCTGTCTCAAGGCAAGCCAAGAGGTCTTCCATGTCTCATATTATCTCAATTGACCATCCAATACCTCAAGAAAGTGAGATTCAATAGGAGATTGAAACAATGCATACTTCATCATGCAAGAGGTTCAAAAAACTGAAGGAAAACCCTCAAAAGAGATAGCTCATTGATTCAAAATCACCCTCAAGTGGCATATCTCATCATCCTTTAAAAGGATACACAACATACTCTGAGGAATTTGAAATTGAAGACTGCACTTTTCCCTCCTAACCAGAGGGGGTCAAAATTAGGGTTTCCAATAAAATCAGGGAATCTCTGATTTTTTGGACAAGACTTATTGTCATGGTATTCTACATGTCCTTAAGTGTATGTGTATGGAAAATTGCCTCTCAATTGGTTTTAGAAGGGGTTCAATTGGAAGAAAGATAAAAAATCAGGAAAATTGGGGCCAAGTCAAATAATCAGAGGAAAAAGTCAACTCTTGACTTTTTGAGGCCAAATTCATGAAATTCATGTTATATGTGACCAATGTACAAAATTTGATCAAGAAACTCCAAAGGAATCATAAAAAAATCAAGATGTGGAAAGTTGCCATTTTTGGAAGAAGTAGGGTTACTAACTAAGGCAAGTTTTGGCCATTTTGCATCAGAGTTTGAACCAAGGCCATTCAAAATTGGGACCTCAAATGAAAATTCCACTTAGCCATAACAAAAGGTTTTGTTTTAAGCTTCAAATCCATGTGTAGAACATCTCCATTGGATAAAAATTGAGTGAGATATGATTGATCAAAGTTGGAGGAAAGTAGGGCAAAAATCAGGTCATGACCAGGAAATTTCAAGTCACGCGCAGTCATTTTCACAAACATGTGGTGGGCCAAATGTCTACTCATTTTTCTCATGGTTAAAGGCCTCAAATGGAAAACCTTTCAACATGAAAGTTGTTCCTCTATGTGAGATCTTCAAAATTGGTGTTTATCAATTTTTCATATGATCAATGGATTGGGAGTTATGAGGGTCCCAAGGTGGTGTGATCATGCTGAAAATCAACAGGCCAGCTTGCCATGCCATGCCACAAGTCTGCGCGCCCATGCATCAGTTCCTTTTCCATCTGTTTATGGTTATTTTTAGACATGTTTGAGGTATCATTTCAACTCAAGTCCAACACCAAAATTGCTCCATGATATTCCCTCTTTCATTTGATCCCAAAACCTTCTCAAACCATTCACAATGCAGAGGGAAAATCATCTTTAAACTACCATATTCCAACTGATTCCAAGCTGCTAAAAAATCAGAAATGAATGTTGTTGATTGTCACATTCCCACGCATGCTTGATCACACTTTCCAATCTTTGCTTCATTTAACCAAACACCTTTACATTCACCAGGTCACGTGTTTCATTCATGCATAGAAGTGGAAAGTTAGAAGCTTGTAGAACAAGTTGGTAATACAACCAGCCGTGCCATTTCAACTCCACCATAGTTTGTCATGTGCTGCCACCACCATATCCTTGCTCTCCCTAACTAACTTGACTCAGTTAGTTAGGGATGACTCAGTTTAACCACCTTGACTCACTCTAACCAACTCACTAAACCGTGGTTAACTCACACTATAAAACTAAATCACACTCTCTAATTTCATTTTCAACTTCATTTTCACACATTCACTTCAGAAACACTCTCTTCTTCTCTCTCAATTCCACCATTGCCACTGATTCTCGAGCTCTACCTTGTTCATTCCACTTCAACACTCTCTCTGATTCTCTCTCAAGTTCTCCACAGTGCTACTTGTTTGGAGCTTGGTTTCAACCTCTTCTCCATTAGATCATCATCAATTTTTGCATCTCAGCCTTTATTTGGCAAAGTGAAGATTATAGAAGAAGCAGGACCTCTGGTTTTCTGAAGAACATTTCAAGATCTCAAAACTTCAGGTACGAATCTCCACCATTATAGACCTAATGTGAAGAAATTTTCAGGTTCTTGAAGCTTCTTATAAGCTCAAGAACTTGTCTGGCTAGTTGATAGGCCTTTAGAGGCGTAGTGGAAATGTTAGGGAAAATCTTCCTTTGTTCGATTCTCTCATTTCATGGATTTTTTGTATGTTTTGTCACTGGATTCATGTTCTATATCACTTCCTCTTCATTTTGGAATATTGATCGTGAAATTCTGGAGAATTTGAGTTTGCAGACGGTGGTAGTTCGCCGGAGAAGGTGACCGGAGGTCCCTCTCCGGCCGGCGTTCTTATTTTAGGGTTTTAGTGTGCAGTTTGAATGTGGACCATTGGATGTTCATCATCGTGTGGCTTGTGTGGTGCCAGCACACTAAAATCAGTGTGCATGTCACATGGCTTTTCTAATTTCATTTTTAAACGTTGTGTGGTATGGTACTTGGTAGGGAGTGTGGTCCTCTGCGTGTGCACGTTGATTTTGATTACTTTGACTATGGTTTGACTATGACTTGATCCAATGGCCATGAGTGAGTCAATTTTGTTGACTGAGAGTGTATGCTTGTTATTGTGTTTTACGCGTAATTGGACTTAAGCCAGATTGCTTTTTACACCTCCCTGTTCCAAAGCCCAATTAATTTGAACTCACATTTTGCTATGCTTGCACCCCCATGCCTTTTTCATTTCATTTTATTTTTCCTATTTTCATACACGTTTGCTTTTCAATTTTTAAAAAATACCAAATTTGCATCATAAAATTCCATAAAAATTCATGAACATCATTAAGTCATTTAGAAAATTTTTGATGATTTTATTTTCTGATTTTTATGATATTTTTGCCCCTGTTGCATATTTTCTTTGAATTTTTCATTTGTGTGCATTCCATTGATGATACATGATTTTGTTCATTTTTGTTCTTGATCATAAAAAATGGTTTTGCTTTATTTCTTTTTGTATTGAGTCATTAATACCTTGAAGTATGTCATATGATTTTTATTTGATTTTTTAGGACATTTAGTGACATATTTTGGTGTTCATTTTTGTAATACTTTGCATGTGCATCCAATTTGACCTAAGTGCTTTGTATGAAGGCATTTTGCCTTGAATTTTTGCATGCTACTTTGATATGTGATTCATTTCTGATTTGTGTATCTCAAAATCATGCTTGAATAATTTTCATGAACTCATTTGATTTTTGTTTAAAGCATTACATGTGGAGCATAATGACATGTCATATCCTTGTAATCTTTGTACATGTTTACATAATTGTTTTTGTGCATACTTGCATGATCATTTGCCTATTGTGTGAACTATTCATTTGGCCTTATAGGTCATTGGTGCATATTATGTGTCATCATTGCATGTTCACTTTCATTTGAACTTTGTGTATCCTTAATATGAAGTGCTTGTGTTTTCCTTTGAATCTCCATTTCAATTCTACTTCTCCTTTTACCTCTTGATTGTCTTGATAGTTGCTTCATGAATACTTGTGAGATATTTGTGAATCATTTTTCATGTCATTCCAATTTTGATCCTTGGATTACATGTTCCCTTTATGCATGTTTCTTTCATTTCTTTTCATCTTTCATCTCCCTTTTCTTATGATAACATGTTCTAATGCCATGGAGGATGATTGTTGCTCATTCACTTGAACTTGCTTGATGATAATCATTTGTTTTCCATATGATGCACATTCTGGTTGTGACTAATAGGATTTAATCTTTCATCTTATTCTTTTGAGTTTTATTGTACATTAAATGTTTCTTTTACTTTTTATACTTCTTATACATGTTCACTAACCATGTAGGGGCTTTGGTAAGTTGCAATTGAGTGTGGATAAGGAATCCACATTCAAACTTCTATCCTTTCTCTTTTACAATTCCATCTTGTGTTTTGTTAAACACTTATGTGCTCTCTTTTAATAACTCATCACTTTCCCTTTTGAATAACAATTCATCTTCTACTTTAGAAGTGAATTGTTTAATTCATTCTTTCTTTAGACTTTAGGTTTAAACCTCACAAACCATTAGGATCACTCCTTTGACTAATCAATTAGGATTGAGTCTTAGTTCACATAGATTTTTACCTTTTCCCTCTCTTGAGTCTCTATTCTCATCTCCAAAGAAAATTCAAAATATCTAATAAAGGTAGGCATTTATTGCATTTAGGCCTTTCATATAAAGAAAAGATTATAAGGGGTCTTCTCTTATAATCTTAGAATGTGTAGCATATGGCCCATCTTGGGTCAATGTGTTAAACATTTGATCTTATATGAGAGACTTGAATGCAATACTTGTTGAAGATACAAATAAAAAACACTTCTTCATCTCATAATCAACAAAAATACTTAATAAAAGGCATATCATACAATGTATTAAGGCCTTTCATGTGGGAATGAGATAGTGAGGGGTCTTCTCTCACTTTCTTAGAATGTTTAGCATACGTCCCGTCTTGGGTCGATATGCGAGATATTCGATCCTATATGAGAGACTTTAACACAATAAATGTTAAACACACAAATAATCAAAAACTTCTAAAAGACAAAAACAAACAATAACGTCTTTCCTTCGGGAATTCTTTTCTCATCTCATTCACTCTTTCCGTAAGGATACGTCATTTCCGTTCTACCGCAAACAGGTAACGCCTAAGTCTCCCTACAGCGAGCTGCAACACCTAAACTGCTAGGACGCGAACGTTGACGTATTCCACTAAAAGAAAACACAAACAATCTTCCCTAGGTGAGGGGAACTACGTCGCTCTGATTCTCATGCTCCCGATGAGATACGTAGGCAGTGGGGTAGGGCCCATTCGAGCACTTCTTTTATTTTCCCTACATTTGTTTCTTGTTCCTTTTACATTCTTTCTTCTTTCTTTCTTCCAGTTCTTTTTCCAGTATCCTTTTCTATCACCCTTTAATCGAAACAAGCAAGCGTGGATCTCATCGGGTATGATGGACGCGAGGGGGTGCTAATACCTTCCTCTCGCATAACCGACTCCCGAATCCAGTTCTCTTGGTCGCAAGACCATGCTCTATCCTTTCCAACAGGTTTATGCAGTGTTTCCTTTCCCTCTCTTGGGGATAAATACACATTGCTGGCGACTCTGTTTCGGTGCCACTTTCGCGTTTGTACTAGGATGAAAATCCCGGGAGCGACAACATTGTACTATGATAATTTGAGTGCAATCAATATTTCCAAGAATCCTATTCAGCATAGCAGGACTAAACACATTGATATAAGGCATCATTTTATAAGAGAGTTGTTGAAGACAAAGTTGTTGTCTTAGAACATGTAGGTACAGATAAGCAGTTAGCAGATATTTTCACTAAAGCCTTAGATGCAAACCAATTTGAAAGATTAAGAAGTAAATTGGGAATTTGCATTTATGAAGATTAAAGGTAATGGAGAGTGTATTGTGCAGTTGTGTACTTTATTGAAAATTGATTCAACTGCTGAAGGTATACAGATTGGAGTCCATAAAAAGTTACATACAAAGAGTCTAAAGGTTGTCAAATTGTGGCTAAAAAGGGGGAGAAGTAGCCAAGAAAGCCAAGAGTATCCAAGAGTACAAATGCTGTCAAAGGAGTTGTTGGCTGAAGTCGAAGTTTATGAGCTGATTGCTGTTGTTATAGTGCAGAATTAAGGGGGAGTAATGAGTAATTACTGAACTGCTTGATTAGCTGGTTGCTGTATTGAAGTTTATTGATGTTGCTGCTTCTTGAAGTCTTAAAAGATATTATTGAAGTTTTTTTTCCGCTGCTGAAGTCTCTGAAGGTGCAGAGTGCAGAGATTGTTTTAGCCAAAATTAGCCAAAGGAGGAGATTGTTAGTTTCTTGGATTGGCTGGAATTTTGGTAAAACAAAGTATGTTCAATGTTGATGTTAAGGTGGTGATGTTGCAACATTGAGTCTTAACTTAAATTGCTGAAGTTTGGATGTCTGATGTCACATGCGATGTTGTGACATTAGATCTGCAGAATTAATAACATCAGGTTTTGTGATGTTGTTAGGGTTTGCGTGTTAGCTGGAATTGTGGAGAGCAGCTGTCTCATTGGTTGCGAATATCTTGGGATAGATATTTTCTGCAGCATAGGAGATCTGGTGCAGATTTGTAGGAGATTTAAAAGGTTGAAGATTTGAAAAGATTTTAGGAGAAAATCTGTTTTGAATATTCAGTTTTAAATAACAAATCAGGTCAGATATTGGAGGTGGTCCAAGTCCAATTCAAGGAGCTATATAAAGCGCACCAGTACTAAAGAAAATATACGAAGAAAGTGAGCTAAAGACTGATTGTCGTTTGTGTCTTCGTTTATGATTTGTAAACCATTCTAGTGTGAATTGGTATTATTGTTTTGAGTTGTTCTTGATCAAAGCTGTGAAGCAGAATCAAGTAGTGCTATTCAAAGTGTGTGATCTTTGAATTATCTCACTGAAGTGTTTTAGGGATTGAGTAGTGTTCTCATATCTAAGTGGTTTCTTAGGTAGAAAGTCACTAGTAGGAATTAAGTTTAGGAGATTGTCAACTGGGTTGTTGAGTCTGTAAATTAATTCTATAAGTAGTGAATTTCATCCCTGGCTTGGTAGCCCCCAGACGTAGGTAGTTAGACCGAACTGGGTGAACAATTCATTGTGTTGATTTGTTACTGTTATTGCTGTCCATTTGCAGAGTGTGTTATTGTGACATCGCACCTTAACACCACACGTATGATACCAGAATTTCAGATATAAAATTTGTCTGGAACAAGATCAAATTAACCCTGCTTTATGACCTTGATTCTGAAATGATTAACCCATCTGCTGATAAAACAAATGACTGATGCCTCTAATGATTGTGTAAACTTGGTAAGAGACTTTGACGAACCTGAACACCACAATATTGAGTATATTCTCTTGCTTTGGCCTTGAGACACATCCTCCTCTTGAGGGCTAACAAGGATACCTTGATCCCATGCTGAGAACCAATGATATACACAGATGAAAATGCAAGAATGCAATGAAACATAAGCCAGTTAATGGTTGGAAAAAGAAAGGGCAAATTTTGAGGTGTTACAGCTGCCCCTATTCAAACTTCTTGGATCCGAGGGTATGAAAGAAAAGGCTTTCAGACAATCGGGATACATGGAGATTGAATACCAAAATAACCATACAAATTTGTGTCCTGCAAAAGGAGAGACGACTCCGCTGGGGAACAAGTAATAAAAACGTGTAAGATCATAACACGGACGAGTGTCAGAGGTCAATACGGACAAAGTATTGAAATGGATTGAAACAAACACAGACGAATGTTGACTGTGCTGAGATAAACGCGGACGAGTGCCAAAAAGTTCACACACGGACGGGTGCTGAAGGGACACGGACGGGTGTCAAGCGTCAATACGGACAGGTATTGGCGTAAAAGGTTAAAACACGGACAGGTATTGAAATAAAAGGTTCAAACACGGTCGGGTGCTGAAAGGACACGGACGGGTGATGAAAGATCACGGACGGGTGTCTAAGGGTCAATACAGACGAGTATTGGAAAAAAGGTTCAAACACGGAAGGGTGCTGAAAGAACACGGACGGGTGTCTAAAGGGTTCAAACACGGACGGGTGCTGAAAGGACACAGACGGGTGTCTAAGGTCAAACACGGACGGGTGATGAAAGAGCACGGACGGGTGTCTAAAGGGTTCAAACACGGACGTGTGCTGAAAGGACACAGACGGGTGTCAAAGGTCAATACGGACGGGTATTGAAATAAAGGTTCAAATACGGACAGGTGCTGAAAGGACACGGACGGGTGTCTAAAGGTCAATACAGACGAGTACTGAAAGGACACGGACGGGTGTCAAAAAGGTTCAAACACGGAAGGGAGCTGAAGGGACACGGATGTGTGTCTAAAAGGTCAATACGGACGGGTATTGAAAATAAAGGGTTCAGACACGGACGGGTGCTGAAAGGACACGGACGGGTGTCAAAGGTCAATATGGACGAGTATTGAAATAAAGGATCAAACACAGACGGGTGCTGAAAGGACATGGACGGGTGTCTAAGGGTCAATACGGACGAGTACTGAAAGGACACGGACGGGTGTAAAAAAGGTTCAAACACAGACGGGTGCTGAAGGGACACGGATGGGTTTCTAAAAGGTCAATACGGACGGGTATTGAAAATAAAGGGTTCAGACACAGGCGGGTGCTGAAAGGACACGGACGGGTGTCAAAGGTCAATACAGACGGGTATTGAAATAAAGGTTCAAACACGGATGGGTGCTGAAAGGACACGGACGGGTGTCTAAGGGTCAATACGGACGAGTAATGAAAGGACACGGACGAGTGTCAAAAAGGTTCAAACACTAACGGGTGCTGAAGGGACACGGACGGGTGTCTAAGGTCAAACACGGACGGGTGATGAAAGAACACGGACAGGTGTCTAAGGTCAAAGACGGATGGGTGATAAAAGAGCACAGACGGGTGTCTAAGGTCAATACGGATGGGTATTGAAAAAGGTTCAAACACGGACGGGTGTCAAAGGTCAATACGGACGGGTATTGAAAGGACACAGACGGGTGTCAAAAAGGTTCAAACACGGACGGGTACTGAAGGGACACAGACGGGTGTCAAAGGTCAATACGGATGGGTATTGTAATAAAACAAACACGGATGGGTGCTGAAAGAACACGGACGGGTGTCTAAAAGGTTCAAACACGGACGGGTGCTGAATGGACACGGACGGGTGTCAAAGGTCAATACGGATGGGTATTGCAAAACAAACACGAACGAGTGCTGAAAGGACACGGACGGGTGTCAAAGGTCAATACGGACGAGTATTGGCTAAAAAGTTCAAAAGGCAACTCTACTGGGGATTGAAATGCTAAACCGAACACGGACGGGTGTCGAGAGAACACGAACGAGTGTTTAAAATCAATACTGATGAAGTATTGAGGCAATGAAAAAGAACACGGATGAGTGTTAAAAGACACGGACGGGTGCTGAAAGAACATGGACGAGTGTTTCACGCTAGCTGCTTTGAGGGGATGAACCAGAAGAGCGATGACGAAGACGATCGAAGGCGGACTCGCAAAAGAAAGACCGGCCGAAGGCAGAATTTCAAGCCCAAGATTAGTAGGATCAACAGATCTACCAAGATGACTTCGCTGGGGAAGAGAGAAATCTAAACAGACAACTTTGCGGGGGAGTGTAGGAAGGACCGACAAGAAGGACGAATCCACTGGTTGCGGTGTGATGTTAAACAACATCTTCTGAATCATGTTACTTTCTGTTGAGGAAAGAAACCGGGAAAAGGATATCAAACCTGGCTTATGCTTCGAATGCGTATGTTTGAATTTTTCTATGGCTTAATGCTCCATACGAGATGGAAATGCTACGTATTTGGGAGAATGCCATGCAAAAATGCTTATGCAATGCAAAAAGAAGCGCCTCAACAAAATAAATGCCGAAGACGAAGGAAACTCCACCGGGATGACAAACTAAATTGTCTCTGAATTAAAACATCCTGCTGAGGAAGATTTCACTCTGCTGAGGAAGGTCCTGATCACGAACTCTGCTGGAGATGAATACTCCGAGAGACTACCCACTCTGTTGGGGATGGATAAAAGCGAATATTGGAGGTGGAACCCGAAGAGAAGCTCTCTCTGCTGGGGATTACCAATGACTTCTACCTGGATCTGAAAGATGTCAATAACAATTGGACTTAAGACCTACCAGGAGTATCAACTGCTGTTGAACAGACCACTGAGAAGATCACCAACAAACTCTACTTGGGGAAATAAATCGATAATTCTGAACCTGCTTGGGGATACTACTGGGCTTAACCTGCCGGTAGGAGTCATTTGTGTCTTCACCTGCTGGGGAGTATCTGTCATTACTAGCAATCTGCTTGGAAGACGGTAATTGACGACATCAACTCTGCTAGAGGACAACATCCAACTTACTCATCTGTGGGGATTAAATCATACTGTTGCTGATGAGAAAAATATCTCCTGACTGGCTGAGGAGAATGAGTGCTCAGGCCCTATGGGGAAAATAACATCTTTGTCCCGAGAAAATATACCATAAGTCTCCTGCTGGGGATGCAACAACATCAACTTTTGATTGTTTGCTGAGAAAGTGATAAATCAATCACGACTATAGCTGGGGAATTAATCTTCTGTACTCTGCTGAAGAAGATAATCCTCGACACCCTGGCTGGGGAAAATAACAACCTGCTGAGGAGGATGAACTTTCAATGCTGAGGAGAATAGCTCTACTGGGGAGAAAATTCAACGAAACCTACCGAGAGATATCATTGAGCCTAACCTGCTGTCGGAGGAAAGAATTTATCCTGCTGGGGATTAGAGTATGCCGTTGCTGAGGGAACTACACTTCCTGACCTCCTGCGGAAAGTGATAACCAGACTCTTATGGGGAAAATAAAGTATTTTCAAAGACACCCAACACACCTCCTGCTGAAGATACAACCACATTCACCTCGGAGCAATCCACTTTAAACTGCTTGCTGGGGGGAATGAGTTCTGTTGAGGATGATGAACTTTCAGTGCTGGGGAGAGTAACGCTACTTGGGGAAAAACAAACTTGTTACCCAACCTGACCTGCCTCTATAGTCATAAACGACCCTTTGAACTCTCCACTTGCCCCAGACCATCAGGTCTAAAGGAAGAAATCATCTCAAGAGGATTTTATAGAGGACCGGGCGTTCACACTGCCCCATGGTCTTCAAACTCTTGGAGAGATTTATCAGATCTCGACGCAACTGCCCCGGACTTCATAATACATGAAGTAAATTACCTCGAAAGGATTTGCAATGACCTGAAATATTCTGCCCCAGTATTCTGAACTTTGAAGAGGTGATTTCAATTAACCGTCTTCAGGAGTGGACAACTCTCACGCTCTAAAGGTGGCCTGCCCCAAGTCTTGAAGAAACTTTCCCCCTGACTGATCTTACAGAGATTTGTCAAATCGACGTGATTGCCCCGGTTTGGCTGCTTTAGGTAGAGTTTTCACTATGACTGCTTCAGATTGGCTGCATCTTATCACCATTTATCGGGAACCCCCCCAGGTTGCGCACAGTCTCTTGGCCACATACCCCTTGACATGACTGTCCTTCGGAGTTCCCACCATCTCAACTTGGCGTGATCGAGCTTCTCGACTGACGTTCATCATGTAAACTTCTTTGATGTCAAAAAAACATGCGAGTAGAAAACGTTTAATATGAGAATGACAATTCTAATGCAACACTCGTGTTAACCTGAAGTTTTATTGAAAATGTGTCGCCAAGCCTTATGAACGAAACACTAGCTGGGATGCAACATTGATTTTTGAGTGGCAAATAATACGCACATGCAATACCAACAAAAATCTTATTAGCATAACTCATGGGAGTCAGGAATGCTATCTCACTGAAGTGCACTTTCGGCATAAACCCTGCTTCAATTAGGACTTTTAAGGGTTGTAACGTGGCCTGGTTCGCGGTTTTGAGAAAAAGGATTTAAGGCTCAAAGTTTATCGGTGCCCACCCATTCTCCATGATGTTCTCCAGTCCTACGTTCAGCTAATTTGGCGCAAGCGCTCATCTCTCAAAAGGTTTTGTGATCCTTAAGGAACCCATGAAACTGATGGTTCGACACCTAATGAGGTTTTGGAGCAACAGTCATCCCTTTGTGTCTTTGGTGCCTGTAGCCACCCGACTTTGTTCTTATTGGAGGATTTTTCTCTTGATCATCTTTTTCCGCTTTTCGCTTTTTTTTTATTTCCCTGATTTTTCCTGGACTGATTCTTTTGAGTTTTTCGATTTTGAAGTCCAGCGGGATGCCCTAACTTTTGCCTAAGTCACTTGTTCTCAAGTTTCGACTTAGCGGGCTTTCTTTCTTCTTTTTTTTGAACAAATCGTGTGACACCGTTTTGTCTGACTTGTTTGAAAGGGTTGTGACTGCCTCACTCCTTGATTGTTGAGGGATAACCATTGTGGTTTCACATCTTTTAACCTCTTGACGATGGAATAGAAGGTGATGGATCCTCAGATGCACACTCTTTTTGCAATTTGAACGCTGGTCAAACTAACTGACGCCTACCCTGCCCCAGGTTAAGATTGAGGGTTTTTTCGTTCGAAAGAAACTCCTACTCCAAGGCTCAAAAGGGTTAATGAAGGTTTATCTCCCTTATATCTCCAGTGTTTAAGGATTTGAAACAATGCCTGTACATCCTCAACAGGGTTTTATCTAAAAGCACACAACTGAAGATTTTGCGTTTTTACCTCATCATCCTCCTTCAAGAGTTTAAGGCAAGAAAGTTGGTATTGCAGTGCATATAAACATGACATGAGTGCATAAGAGTAAGATACTTCAGGAACAACACGTTTATTGCATTAAAATCAACATTCAAAACACAAACAAGTTTTTACATGCAGACAGTGTTTAAACAAATAAATGAAAGCTACATATGAAAATGCAGTAAAGGGAGCTGATGATTGCCATTGTTGAGGAGACTTGACTCCGTCTGGACTTATTGCTTCTGATAATGTCTTCGCAGCCTCGAGTGCTCACTCTGATAAAGAAGCTTCACCTTATGGGGGTACCGTCTGGGGTGATGACCTTTGAGTCAATCAAATCTTGCACCTTGTGCTGGAATACATTACAGTTATCAAGCGTATGCCCAAACGTTCCCGAATGGAACTCACAGCTAGCGTTCATGTCATAGTCCGGAGGAATAGGGTATGGCACTGGCATGGCATTCCTCAACTGAATCAGAGAGCTTTTGAGCAAGCGAGCAAACAACTGACCATAAGGAATAGGAATAGGATCAAATATCCTCCTGGGCCTTCTTGGTATGAGTTGCCTCTGTTGCTGATAATTCTGCTGTTGCTACTGATTTGGGCGCCTAATCCGCCCCTGCACTTTCCTTTCTGCATTCGGCTGAGGCACAAACAAGGGTTGCTGACGCAAAACTTCTGAAGCATAAGGTTGTGGAAGAGATCCATGACATGAGGTGGATCCTTTGGAAAAGGAAGGAGTCCCCAATTCCTTTGCAACAGTGGGAGTAAAATCACCTTATTTACCAGTGCCAATTGATGTAAACTTGATTGCCTCTGAATCAATGAGCTCTTGAACTTTATGCTTGAACCTTGTACAATTCTCAACATTGTGACCAGGTGCCCTAGAGTGGAACTCACATATAGAATTAGCATTAGGTCCCAGGGGAAGCTTTGTGGGAAAAGGTCCCAAAATAACACGTTCAAGCAGTTTGAGCTCGAGCAAATAAGAAAGCAACTGCACATACGGCATTGGAATGGGATCAAACTTCTTCTTAGGCCTCTCTGGCCTAGGATCCTCTTGGGGAGCAAGAAGTGATTGCTGATGGGAAAGCTCTGAAACTTCAGACTGTGGAGGGAATTCACGAGTCAATCTATGATCTAGAGAAGACCCCAAAGAGATGGGAGGAGTAAGGACCTCTGCTGTGGAAGCGAGCACATGATTGTCTTCCTTCTTTAACACCATATTCAAGATTTCCATGACCAGGCCCACCTGAGTCCTCATCTGATTGACTTCCTCTCTTAGCAGTTTCTGACCCTGGGACATAGCCTGCATGTCTTCCCCAAACTGCCTCATCTGAATCTTCATTTCAGTTACTTCTGCACGGAGTTGTTCCATAGCTATCCTCCTATTTTCACAGGTTAAGTAGTGGTGGTCGGTCAAGCTGTCAATTCTGAAGATAATACCAAGTCAGAATGAGAAATCCGCTCCTGAGCACCTGCTATGTGCATGAGTATGCGAATGCAAATGCCATGTTCGAATATTTCCAAGGAGTCATTCTGCTTTGATTCAAGTTTTTGACAAAAGAACCACAAGAAATAGACGGAAACGCTCAACAACGAGTCTCAAAGTTAATATCCCTTGGAAATACAAGAACATGTATGCAAAAATCGATGATGCAAATGCAACAGACATGGGATCAAGGTATCACTGCTCTGGACATGTGCTGTGTTGTTAACTGAACAAGAACCACAACCCAGAAAACCAGAATTCCAGAACATCAGACCACTGAGATAACAAAAAAAAACCAGGTAAATAACTATACACTGTCGAGAAATCCAGAAAACCAGGTAGGTTGAAGGTTTCGGTTACCTGCAGACCTGTAAACACCCGCCCATCTCACATGTGGGTACTAGAAAACCGAGAATCCTCAATATCACGGGCTCTCAGGTCGAGAAATGATGATACGTTCACCATTTCTGGTTTGGCATCATCATCAATCGAGGAGGCCTCAACTGATTCCCCTAAAAAATAAGGTCATCCTATGCAAGTTCCCAGCATTGGGTCCTCGGATCGACAAGTGTAATGGGTTTGCCATTTCTGGTCTGCCATTATCACATGTCGGGAGGAGAGGCATTGCTGAGTTCTCAGAGAAACGGTCGCTAGAGTCGACAACTCTCTAGATCAACATTCTAAAATGCGCAAGACATGCACGTCAGAATATCTCCCAAGACATAGCCTCGTCTGGATGTGAATTTCGTGCACACCAAATGCACCAAGACGACGCGTAGGTCCCACTACTTTCCACTCTAGTCCTAAGTGTATGCTCAAGCCTGTGTATTGGGCTTATCTCTCAAAGAATTCCAACCTGCCAAGCAGAAAACCAGCACAGCACAATACAGTCCAGCATAATAATGAAATGCAATGCAATAAATACAATAATACAGTAAAATAGTAAAACAGTAAAATAAAGCACAACAGTACACACCCAATGAAAATAATCAAACAAGCGCTAGGATTGACTCGCAAAAGGGGATGGACTAGCAAGAGGTCAACCGGTCCCCAACAGAGTCGCCAGCTGTCGTTCCCGAGGATTTGCATCCATGGTACAAATGCGAAAGTGGCGCAGAAAACAGAGTCACCGACAATGTGTATTTATCCCAAGAGAGGGAAAGGATACACTGCGTAAACCTGAGGGAAGGGAAAGAGCATGGTCTTGCGACCAAGAGAAAAGGGTAAGGGAGTCGGTTACGCGAAGGGAAGGTGTTAGCACCCCACGCGTCCATCGTACTCGATGGGATCCACGCTTGTTATCTCGATCAAAGGGTGTCGTCATCTGGAGCTCCACTGCTACTGGAAAGGAAAAGGAACGGGAACGGAGGAGAACGAAGAAACGGGGGAGAAAAGAAAAAGAAGTGACTCGATAGGACATCGCTCGTCCTATGCCTACGTATTCCCTCGTGCAATGGGAAAGTCAGAGTCAACGTAGTTCGGACATGAACTAAGGGGGGAGGTTGCTCGCCAAGACATCGCCGTCTTGTGCCTACGTATCCTCAATCAGACGAGAAAGAGGAAATCAGAGCAGTCGTAGTTCGACCTAACGAGGTCGGTTAGTTTTTTTTATGAGCGACGTTAGATTCGCATCCGGCAGTTAGGGTCGATGCCTTTTTGCGACGAGATGAAAATAACGTGCCCTTTTCTGAAAATGATTTGAACTTGAACGATCTCGAAGGATGAAAAAGGTTTGAGTTTGTTTTTGTGTTTTTTAGACAGAAGTGGATTGAAGTTAGTTCGTAACTTGCATTGTACCGAAGTCTATGATATAGGAACGAATGCTTAGCAAATTGTTCCAAAATGGAACGTCCACTAAACACTCTAGAAAAATGAGAGGAAACCCCTCATTCTTCACTTCCCACATGCGAGGCTCATGCGCAATACACGTTAACTTTATTAAGTGTTTTATAAGTGTTATGAGATGAGAAGAGAAGACTCAAAAGAAAAAAAGAAACACTAAAGGGAAACTAAAGTTCCTAATGTTATCATGCAAAGGTGGCCCTATAGTTGAGTTTGAAAGGGTAAACATCTACCTAAGTTAGCATGCAAAGGGAAGCCTAATGCTAATCCTACTCCAAGCTTAATCGAAAATTATTTGGACTAGGTAGCCCTAAGGGAGTAAATCCAAGACTTAAACAAGTCTTGAGATTCAAGGGAGGAGAAGGAGTGAAAGAGACGAAGGAGGAAAAAAGAGGCGAATAAACAAAAACAGCAGCTACCACAGCGTACCTGCACCAAAACAGCGGTAAAAGGCAGCACACAAGCAAGACAGCTTATAACAACACACAATTCAGCACAAAAAGGGGTGCAAAAGGCCAGACAGCAGCACATATAACATCACATATGCAAAGGAACAGCAATGAAAAATAGGGCAGCATGCAATGTATCCAAATAAATGCTCATTGAAAGATCTCAATAATGACTAATCATATTAAGCATACATCCAATTAAGCATCAAGCAACTAGGTAAGGACAAATTAAAGACATGAAAACAAATCAAGAACATGTACATTCAACAAAGTTGCACTCCTATATTATCAATCAAAACGTCATGCATAAGCGAACATGGATGCAAACAATGATCATGCATTACAAATCCAACAAGTTGAGCATTAATCGAGAGTTATCATGATTCAAATGTGTGTGCAACATGTTCATCACATCAAGAAGTCAACAACGCAAACATGAACATTCATCAATGGAAATCAAAAGTCGCGTGTCGGAAAACTGTGTTCATACAAAGGTGATGTGAACAAAATGAAGTGAGAATGGAGCAAAGTCAGAACTTAAATCATATCATGATCATCCAATCCAAACATGCAAGACAACTTCACATTAACATACATCAAGACTAGTTGAACATATAACATAATCATTTTCAAAGGAAAACAAACGTTCAAGCAAGGTAAAAAGCATACATAATCCAACTTATGCACACCACAACATCACACTCACATATCACATCACATTCATTTCCAAGAGATCACACAAGTTCAACAAGTCATCAATCTCACATGAACCAATATGCCTCAAGAACATGCTTCAAGAATGCAAACAAATCAACAATCGGACAATCATGCATCAAAGATTCACATGCATCCAGCAACTAGAGGTTAAACAACCCTAGAAAATTCCACAAATATACATCACACAAAGCCATGAAGGTTAGGGGTGGAATAGGTATCAATACATGCTTCCAAACAAGCCAAAAACACAAAAGTTGCAGGTGAAAATCGATTGCACAGTTACAGAAAGCAATTCTTAGTGAAAAAACACAGGTACAATCGATTGCACTAGGATGCAAATCGATTGTACAGTACCAGACCTGCAGAAATCACTTCTCATAATCACTTTTCCAGCACCAATCACCTACTCAAACATCCAAATGATCATGTAATCGAACATACACGAAAATCCACATCAAATATCAGTAGTCAAGCATACACTTCAACAATCAAACAACAATATCATGAATCCAATCAAGCAAACGGATCAAATCACATTGAAAACCATGGATCTACATTGTATAAGTTGAAATTAAGCTAAACCAAGCATAGATCTAAGAAAAACCAACCTACAAAGATGAGATTTGCTTTGGTGATTGTTGCACACGAAAATTGATGAATCAAAGTAAGAAATCCAGAGATCTATGAAGATTTATCAAGAACACTTGAAGATCCAAGCAATAATCCACAAATAAGCAAAAGCTCTCCAAGAAGTGATTCCAAAATCTTGAACCTAGATCCAAATAAGTTGCTACTGCAGAATTGAATCAAGAATGAGGATGTGATGGAGGTTTAGCTCAAGAATTCACAAATTCCAATGAAGAATTTGTGAATCTATGAATATGGAGCTTTGGTGAGAGGTTGAAGATGAGGATGGAGAATGAAAAAGTGAGAGAGAATTGAGAGATACTTCTGAATGAGAAGTGTAGAAAAATCAGAAAAATGAAGTGTCCTTGTGTGTGGTTTGGATCAAATTGGTTTAAATATGACTTAAGTTTGGAATGAAAGTGAGGTTTGGAGTGAGTGGAATTGGAAGTGAAAAATAACTTGGAAAGGGAATGTCGAATTAGAGTGGAAATTTGATGGAAATGAAATCAAATTCTACAGCTCTCTAGATCCTTCTACTGATATAGCATTGATCCGAAGTGAATGTGATGCATTGGAAATTGGCATAGTGCTGAAAAATGAAGGTTTTAGGCAAATCCGTCACAGTGCAATCGATTGCACAACAGTGCAAATCAATTGCACACCCTTGCAAAGGCAAATATGTGAAAACTGAAGGGGTGCAATCGATTGCACACTTATGCAAATCTATTGGACCAAGGTAAAATGGTGAAAATTGCTTCAATGCAAATTGTTTTGAGTCATACTTCATATCTAATGCTTAGCCACTGATAATACCCTTGAATGATGCCTGAAACATGATATAAAACCTGTCTGGAACAAGATCAAATTAACCCTGCTTTATGACCTTGATTCTGAAATGATTAGCCCATCTGCTGATAAAATAAATGACTGATGCCTCTGATGATTGTGCAAACTTGGTAAGAGACTTTGACGAACCTGAACACCACAATATTGAGTATATTCTCTGGCTTTGGCCTTGAGACACATCCTCCTCTTGAGGGCTAATAAGGATACATAAGCCATTAAACATAAGCCAGTTAATGGTTGGAAAAAGAAAGGGCAGATTTTGAGGTGTTACAAATTCGACCATTAAAAACCACACCGAACAAAGATATGGTCCCTGTCCTCACACTGTTCATTACCTACTGTACAATTTTATTCAATAGCTGTAAGAATTTGTTGCCTCACCAAATTATCCTTTGTAGGAAGTCTCTTGAGATATAACCTCCATCCAAAAATATTAACCTTTAAAGGAACCACCTTTGACCACCATGCATGATTATCACCAGAATGTTGTAATTCATCTGACGCCGTCAAATAATGGCACGCATTACTCACCTCATAATGAGTAGAAGAATGTAAGCTCCATACCCAAGTGTCGCCCACGTCCTCCTACAAAACAAAAGATTCCAGACACCGAATACACTCCCCAACTAACTCTTCCTCCCATGCAAATAACCTCATTTGCCATTTCCAAGCCTCGACATCCACCCCAATCTAAAGAATACATCTCTGCTATTGTGACCTCCTTATTCTCAACTAACTCAAAAAGCCTTGGAAACCTAGACTTTAACACACCTCCCTCCGACCAGGGATCCCTCCAAAAGAGAGGCAGCAGCCCATTTCCTACCACACGTTGAATATCATCAAGCAACCACCCACTCTCAACCATTCCTCCCCCTTGTCTAATCCTATTCAGTTTTTGCCACCACATTGACCCCCTACTACCCCACCAAATTGTAAACGCCCCCATCCTCGCCATTGAGATGAGCTAAAACACTATACCACAGACTACCCATCTCCTTCAACACCCTTCAAGCCTATTTCCCAAGCAAAGCATCATTAAACTCCCTCAACATTTTCACCCCAAACAACCCTTCTCCTTTCTCAAACAAACAGTCTCCAACTTAATCCAAGCTACTTTCCAATGATCCTTCGAACCACCTAAAAAAATGCATAAAATAAATATTCAAGGGAAGAAATGATACCTGGTGGAGCCTTGAAAAAGGAAAGGAAATAGACCGACATGGAGGACGGAACAAACTTCAACAGAACCAACTGAACTCCCAAAGAGAGATTACGACTTTTCCACCCCGATAATCTGCTTTTGATATTATCCAACAAAGGTTGCCAAAAGTAAAGTTGTCGAGGATTGCCACCAATAAGCAGCCCCATATACATAAAAGGAATAGTTCCAAGCTTACAATTTAACACCAGCGTCGCCTCCCTCAACCACAATGAAGAAATGTTCATCCCCCACAAGCATATTCTTGTTAAAGTTTACTTTCAAGTCTGAGATAGATTCAAACAAGAGGAACACACCTTTAAGAGCCCTAATATTAGCCCAACCACCTTTTCTTGATTAGGTGGTCTAACCAGTCCACAACTACGGTTCTTCAATCATCGAATGCCTTAGGAAAGGTCTATGTTTCCGAGTTTTGAAACCCTTTAGCTACAATAAAAGAACAACAACCAAAGTCATCACAATCATATCCTTAAGATGGTACAATCTACCTCCTTACTTTACTACGAGTCAAATGATAATCAAAGCCCTGTATAAAATTTCCCTCACTAGAACTAGTATCCCTAGTTGGAACCTTGACCTCAAATTAAGTCTTCTCTGCCATAGTTTTTTATATCTTCATCTCTAGGTCTTTACTCCTCCTCATCCTCCTGCAAACCTCACTTAAAATAATACATCTTCTTATGATGAACTTTGATCTTCCAAGTTCCACTTCCTACAACTTATAATCCAGTTTACCTTCGGAATAACCATTGAAGACACACTTCATAACTTTACCATCAAGTTGGAGTAGCTTGATTTATGAAAATATTAAAGCTTTAAGACCTTCAAATTAAAGTATTATACAAGTTTCTTACTCCAAACCTTCGTAGGTGTATGGATATGAATGGAGGATATATTTTGATCAAGTAATATGCCTTGTCACTAGCCTTACCCTAAAAACTCTCTAGAAACGTAGCCCTTATCACCTGCCTGAAGCGATCAAATGTGAGTTTATCTGTAGTCTCTTCCAAAACTCACTAAAGTGCTATAAAACTTCCTCTATATATCTACTATGCTTTAACCTTAAATCCCATATCTTGTTCTTGTTATAAAAATCTCCAATAATTGATGATGCACGACTAATAATAGTGGAATAATCTAAAATATATAGCCCATATATTTTAGAACCTTTAGCAATGACCAATCCATCTTGCAAAATTTTCAATGCCTCATTTTCAAATATAGTGTAACAATCTAGATCATCAAATATACTTATAGACAATCAAATTTTCTTAAGTTCAGAAACATGCCTCACATTGCATAGAAGGGACTCACAACCATCAAACATTTTAAATGTGGTTATACCAACACCATAAGCCTTGCAAGTCTGGTTATTATCGATTCAAATGACTCCACCATATGCCATCTTCAAAGTCTTAATGTATTCTTTCATTGTGCGCATGAGATACGAGTATCCTGAATCCATGGTCCAAATATTTTCATTTTCTAAACTAGTGGACCAACACTCTCATAACCATTCTCATTTTCATCTAAATCAACTACAATACGAATAAAATAATCATTGCCTTTCTCAACCCATTCTTTAAGTGACATATGTTTTTGACAAATAAAGAATTTTTTCCTTGACTAATCGAAAGATTTGGATTTTTACATCCCTCTACCACCAATCCCTTGAGATAATCAAGCCTTAACCACTATGGTTGACCTTTAATTTTTGACTCATTGAACTCGTATTGAATCTCATTGTCATTTGGACTTCATACAATGTAATTGTACTTTCCTTACCATATAGAAGACCGTCCTTGAAATGCTCAAAGAATTTGGGTAATGAGATTAACAAGAGTAGAGTCATGTCCTCATCATCAATCATCACTTCAATATTTTCCAAGTCATCAATTAACATGTGAAATTATGTCAACTACTCTACTAGGAATTTTTTTTTACTATTCATAATGAATAGAGTTGTACACATCAAATTCATAATCTTCTCCTTGGAAAATTTCCTTAGAAATTTATCCCTAATGCACAAGATAATGAATCTCATGACTTTATCCACCATCTCGATATTATGTGCTTGTGTTAGGCATGCAAACATTGATGCCTCACCCATAAATGCTTCATCACACTTCTATTGAGTTAAGATTGCCCACATCTTCACTTTCCACAACCTAAAATTGTTATCTAAAACAAAACTCCTGACCACCCATTTAGAACTCATGGTGCTCATTTGTAAACTTAACACCTTTGTTATGGTTGATGCCACTTGTTGTGAAATTAATATATTCAATCACATCCAGACATACTTGTTGCGAAAGTATAACAATAATATTAATTTTGTATCACGCCAACAATAATGATATGTGGGACAAAAACAATGTCAACCAAAATAAATGACCTCAAGCAAAAAAAAAAACCTTCTGACAGTGTAAGCAAATCCATAATATGCAAGAGGAAGATAAAATATTAGTACACAAAGAGTTTGTTTACCTAGTATGATCAAACCTATCTACTCTAGGGAAGAGAATAACTCTTAGATTTACTATACTTCAAAATTTTGTTAAAAGAGATTACAAAATGAGTTACAAGAAAATAGACTCCAAAGTTTCAAAGAACAAAGCTTATTTTCTATGCTATTGTTTCTCAATATCTCCAACTCTCTACATATAAATTATACAAATTCGATATGTTTAGTGTTAGAATAAGATTTTGGTTCTGCATATAATCTCTAGTTTTGATGATAACAATACATATAATTTTTATGTAACAATTCTGTACTCTAATGAATTTCTTAAAGTATGTTGTTGTTTAGTGAAAACTAATTATGGATAACTCTCAAGATTTCTAAATCAGAATCTTTTGCATGCCTCAAGAAATCTACTTCTTTCTTTTCAAAAGAAACATAAGCAGTTCTGATGAATGTTGAATGCCTCTGAAGAAAAAGAAAGATTTGTGCTTCTAAGAAAAAGCTTCGCTTCCAGCTCTGATAAACTGTTATGAAGACCCTGAAGACAAGGTTCTGTTGAACGTGTTCTAAAGATTCTGAAGACAACAATTCTAAATATTTTAAAGACACTGAAGACTCTGATATCACTCAATCTTTTATCCTCTAGTCTTATGAGATAAAGCTGATCAGAAGATATGGATAAGACATAAACGTGTGATGAAAGTATCTATACATGTAGACATCCCTATATTGATATAAACTTATTTTCAGTAGGTACTGCTATATGGAATATGGTGAGACTCTGCTACTATTGTCTCTCACGGGTCTAATGTTACCGTTGCAACAGTTGTCTTGAATAGTTACGCTTGTACCCCTCAAGGTTCAAACATTCACCTATATAAAGAGATCACTCCTTCTTGCAACAAAAACAATGATCACACCAAAAGAAGAAAAAACACGCACAATCTAAAATCTATTTCTCATACACAAGAGTTGATGCTCATATTTGTGTAAAAACTTGTTCTTAAAATTACTTCATTTACTTTAAAGAAGCATTATTGTAAACATCTTTCTATATTTTCTTGGAATTTATTGTTTTCCTCAAGTGACTAAGTGTTAGTCTGTAGACTTGAGAGAACTAAGGTGTTTTTCTAAACACTTAGACGAACTTGTTATAATCTTTCAAGATTAGTGAATTAATTCCTTTTTGAAGGTAAAATCACCTTGGCAGGTGGACTGGAGTAACTTTGTTAATAGTGAACTAGGATAAAAATACTTGCGTCTTTTTATCTTCATTCTCTTGGTAACTTTTGTGTAAAAGGTCGAAAAAGTTTACTTTGTAAAAACCCAATTCAAACCCTCCTTCTTGTGTTTTTCTCCACCTTCAGTTGGTATCAGAGCTCCAGCTCTGTTATTGATCTGTAAATCAAACACTTAATCGTGTAGAGAGATCCAGCGTGAGAAAAACATTATGGCCTCTGCTAACACAAACGAAAGAGATAGTTACAATGTCAAGCCCCCTGTTTTTTATAGAGAAAAATTTGACTATTGGAAAGATAGACTAGAATTTTTTTTCTAAGCTATGATGCAGATCTTTGGGATCTTGTCATACATGGCTATGAGATTCCTGTTTCTGCGATATGTATTCCCATTCCTAGAAATAGAATGAGTGATGATCAAAAGGGTGAATTCAAAAATCTTCACAAAGCCATAACCATTCTCCTCAATGTTATATCGTATAATGAATATGAAAAAATTACCAATAGAGACACAACAAAGGACATTTTGGATTCCTTGAAAATGACACATGAAGGAAACACTCAAGTCAAGGAAACCAAAGCTCTAGCCTTAGTCCAAAAATATGAAGCTTTCAAAATGGATGATGATGAAACCATTGAGATTATGTTCTCAAGATTTCAAACTCTAGTTGCAGGACTCAAAGGTCTAGATAAAGGCTATTCTACGATTGATCATGTCAAAAAGATAGTTAGAAGTCTTCCTACAAAATGGAGACATATGGTCACAACTCTTAAGCTATCTAAGGACCTGAACTCCATAAGCCTGGAAGATGAGCCTCAAAAAAAGGGAAAATCTATCGCTCTAAGGTCTAGATCAGAATGGAAGATGTCAGAAAACACTAAAGCCTTCCAAGCAGATGAAGAAGAAACAGAAGATTCGGATGAAGAAAGTTCTAATGATGAAGATGAAATATCCCTTCTCTCTAAAAGAGTCAAAAAAATCTGGAGAAAAAGGAAAAACAACTTCAGAAGATCCAAAAATAGAAGTGATCGTCCAGATTCATCTTCAAGAGGAAAATCAAGCAAAGAGGTAACATGTTATAAATGCAAGGAGCTAGAACACTATAGAAATGTGTGTCCAAAGTTAAAGAAGGAAAGCTCCAGAAAAGAAAGTTTTAAGAAAGATGCGTTCAAAGGTAAGAAGAAAGGTCTCATGGCAATATAGGATGATTCTGACTCTGAAGTGTCAGAATCTGATTCTGAAGAAGAGCATGTCAACGTAGCACTCATGGCATCTACAGGAGACACAATAGAAACTAAGTCTGACTCAGAAGAGGTATTTTTTGAACTCTCTCATACTGATTTAGAATCTTGTTTATCTGAAACGTTGAATAAATATCAGAAGCTTCAACGAAAATTCAAGAATCTGAAAAAGGATCATGAATCTGTAGTTGAAGAATGTGTTAAGTTTGAGAAAGAAAGTTTTAAATAAAAAGATGATAATTTTGTTTTGGAAAAAGAAAATATTTTTCTGAACACAAAATGTTTAAAACATGAAGAAACTCTCTCTAAAGTTTCTCCATCTTCTGAAACCATCATATGCAAATATGATAAGGCATTTCGTAAATTTTTGAATGATAACATAGATAGAAGCAGAATGGCTTCAATGATCTATGGTGTCAGTAACAAGGGGAAGAGAGGAATTGGTTATGATTCTGAAAATGATGATCAAATCCCTCTCAAAGAAGAAAAACCAAAATCTCATTTTTCTTATCATTACACATCTGCACAGACACAAAGATTAATATTGCACGAAAACCCAAAGTGACTAGAAACTCTGGGAAAACTAATCTAAGAGGACCAAAAAGATTATGGGTACCAAAAGATAAGATAGTTTATGTTGCAGATATCCTATGCAGCAGAGTTAAGACACCAGTCATGGTACCTATACTCTGGATGCTCACGACACATGACCGGAAGAAGGCATATGTTCCAAAGCCTTGAACTTAAAGATGTTGGATTCGTTGGTTTTGGAGGAAACCAGAAAGGAAGAATCAAAGGACCTGGAACAGTTGGTTCTTGAGATAAGGTAAAAGACTCTGAGGATAAAGATTCAAAGAATGCTAATATAAATACTTCAGAAGCAACTGAATGTCCTCCAACTCAGAAAAGGAAAAGGAATAGACAAACTGTCTCTAAAAACTTGATTTTATGAGATAAAGCTGAACCTGTCAGAACAAGATCCACCTTCAAACAGATTGAGGAAATGCTTATTGGATTGGTGTCTCTGATAAAACCAACTTCTTGTGATGAAGCACTTTAGGACAATGATTGGATTCTGGCAATGCAAGAAGAACTGAGTCAATTCTCTAGAAATGACGTCGGGGATCTGGTACCCAAGCCGAAAGGAACTCATGTTATTGGAACCAAGTGGGTATTCAGAACAAACTAAATGAGAAAGGAGAAGTCGCCAGTAACAAGGCACGACTGGTTGCACAAGGTTACAGTCAACAAGAAGGTATTGACTATAATGAAACCTTTGCTCCAGTCGCCAAGTAAGAATCAATCTGTCTTTTAATTTTTTTTGCTGTTAATCATGGTATTATTTTATATCAAATGGATGTCAAAAGTGTGTTTCTAAACGGATACATTTCTGAAGAAGTATTCGTTCACCAACCTCCAGGTTTTGAAACGTCAAGTTTTCAGAACATGTTTTTAAAATTAAAAAATATTTGTATGGTCTGAAACAAGCTCCCAGAGCTTGGTATGAAAGGTTAAGTTGTTTTCTCCTAGAAAACAACTTTACCAGAGGACAGGTGGACACTACTCTTTTCTGTAAGAACTTTGGAAACGATCTGATGATATGCCAAATTTATGTAGATGATATAATTTTTGGTTATGCTAATCCATCTGTGTGTCAAGAGTTTTCTAAGCTAATGCAAGAAGTGTTTGAAATGAGTCTAATGCAAGAGTTAAAGTATTTTCTGGGGATTCAAATAAATCGGACTTCAGATGTTACACACATTCATCAAAGCAAGTACACAAAAGAACTCTTGAAGAAATTCGACATGTCAGATAGCAAACCAGCAAAGAATCATATGCATCCTACAAGCATTTTGGAGAAAGGCGAGGTAAGTAAAAAGGTTTGGCAGAAGCTCTATTGTGGTATGATAGGTTATCTTCTCTATCTGACTGCTTCTCACCCAGATATTTTATTTAGTGTATGTCTTTATGCTCGATTTCAATCAGATCCAAGGGAAACTCATTTAACTGTTGTTAAGAGAATCCTAAATCACCTGAAGGGAACGCCTAACCTTGGCTTGATGTATGAGAAAATATTAGAATACAAGCCATCAAGTTTCTATGATACAGATTACGCTGGAGACATATTAGAACGTAAAAGCACCTCTAGAAACTGTCAGTTTTTGGGCAACAATCTTGTCTCATGGGCTAGAAAAAGGCAATAGACTATTTCACTATCAACGGCTGAAGCAGAATACATCTCAACATCACTTTACAGCGCTCAGATGCTTTGGATGAAAAATCAACTTGAAGATTTTTAGATACATGAGAGTAACATCCATATCTTCTATGATAACACGACTGGTATTTGCCTAAGTAAGAATCCTATTTTACACTCTATAGCCAAACACATAGAAATCAAACATCATTTTATTATAGACTGTTTAGAAAGGAGTTATTGTTTTAGAATTCATAAATATAGACCACCAGTAGGCTGATATCTTCACAAAACCCTTAGCTGAAGATAGTTTTCAGTTCATTTTGAAAATTTTAAAAATGGAACTCTATCTAGAATGAATTTTCCCTTCTAACGTGTTCAACTCTATCTAATTTTATCCTTCTGACTCAACGATATTTTCTCGAAGTTAGAAAGTGTTTTGGTAAGAATTATCTCAAGTCAGGAAACTCCTTGGTATTCTTGACTCTGAGAGCATATAAACGGTGCATTTCAAACGTGTGGCTATGATTTGTTTTAGACACCCGTCTATTTCGAATTATACGTTACCGGTTGAAGTGAAACCTCGAGCGATGGGATGTCTTGAGATTAGGTTAAAAATCATAATTACTATTTTTTTACTCTCCCTATTGTCTATTTTTCAAAGCGTTGGAAAATTGTTAACACATCAATTCCTTTGATCATTTGATCGAAACCTTGTTTCGATTAGTCAATCTCCTCTTGCTTCCTTCTCTAGGATTCTTTAGAGCTTTATTCTCTTTATCCCCTGCCGATCCGGAAGTTTACACGACGCACTAGAGCACTGTACAACTTGGCACTGTTACGCTGTCCGTTTCAATTTCCGCACTATACTTTGGTGTTAGAGAAGGGATTAGAGTGGATAATTCCTACACTTATCTTGATTATTTTGGGTAGGGGACGAATGACCATGTGCTTGGAATAATCGTCTCTATTTCCAGACTCTAGTGTATTTCAAGTCCCCAGTCGAGTCGATCCTAGATCACTCTCACTCTTGCACCTTTCAATCTCTCTTTTGATCAATCACCACTTTCTTGGTTAACGATCTTTGGAACTTTGGGTTAGCAACCTCTTTTTGGTTCAACACTTTTTCTTATGATCAATAATTATTCATGATTCCCCATTAGAGTCGTGATCATTGGTCTATCTTGGTTAATCACAGTCAAACTGTTAATACCAATTCTCTTTTTCCCCTGCAGTCACAATCTTTTTCTTTGGTTAAACATAGTCTTCTTGTTAAACACCAAAACCCTTATGGAGTTCGCAACCTTCTCTTGGTTCCTGTCCCTTTGATTGGTTAACCACTTCCTGTAAGTTAAAACACCAATTTTCACTTTCTCTCAGTTAACCACAGTCTATCTGTTAACATACTGAGTTTCTCTTGGGTTAATCACCTTCTCTTGGTTAATCACCCTTTTTCTCAGTTAATCACAACCCATCTGTTAACATACTGAGCCTCTTTTGAGTTAATCACCTTCTCTTGGTTAAGCACTCATTCTTTTTTGGTTAATCATAGTATGTCTGTTAAAACCAATACCCTGTGAGTTAGTAACTTTCTCTTGGTTCGAATACTCGCACTCTTGGGTTAGTAACTGATCGGTCACCAATTCTATGAGTTTTTCATCTATTCATTCGGTATAAAGTCAAGAAATCGGTAACATTTCATTTAGTATTTCTATTGTTTCTTCACCCTTTTGCAAATTTAGTTAATGGTTTAATTTTTAGTAATTTTCATTATTTTGTGCATTTTATGCGTGTTTTGGTAGTTTGTGTTAGTTGCAGATCACAACGTGGAAGCCCCAGAGGATGTACGCGAAGAATGGAAAAGTTTGGAGTGTCTCGGAACTGTTTTGAAAAGCATCAGAAGCCTGACACGGGCCCCCGTGTTGCCTGACACGGGCCGTGTCAGGAGAAGGGATGCAAATGGGAACTTAGGCAAGAGTCAGAGAGCTGACACGGGTGCCCGTGTCGGCAAGCCTGGAAGAGACAACTTTGTGATTTTTTTCATATTTTCTGAGTGAAGTGCCTTGAGGGGTATTCTGGGAATTTCGCACTGTTATGATTGATTTGGAACTACTTAGGCTAGGTTCAGAGAGGGAAAGAGACACTTTTACTTTTACGAATAATTTACAAGTGTATTATGCGATCAAGGAGATTTGGAGAAGACGATCGTTCATGAGCGGAAGTGATTGAAGAATTAGTTTTCCTCCGATCAAATTGTAATGTCTACCTTTAATTTTCTATTTGTTTTTGTTTTGAATATATTGAGAGGTTAAACCCCCCAATGCTAGGGGGGTGTCTCTGAATTGTTATGTAATGAACATCTTTTGAATTATTCGATGAGACTATGCATTTTTACCTTAATCTTTTATTATGCAATTTGTTTAACATTTTTTTTCGATCGACAAATTGGGAACGATTTACGATTAGGGATTTGGCCTGAAAAACCAATCTATTGCTTTTGCGTAATAACATTACGGTAGATATTGCCTAGGAATGGGGATATCCTGCAGTGACTGATAAAACCTTGTTAGAACTATTGCTTGATGTTCTTCCTTAACTGCTGAGGAATTACGATCAAGGGAGATTCTCAAAGGTTTTTCGGTTAAGGAATTAAAGAAAAATATTATTGAGGTTCAGGTAAATTAAGATTTTGAAGCATGTCTCTTTGATAATGATTTAGGGTTCTTACTGAGCAATTCATACACCTTTTCCTAGCATATTTTATCATAATTGTTAAAGTCAATTTTATTGTTCTGCTTATTTTATATTGTCATTATAATCATTGTCAAACCAAACAAAACCCCAAAGTCAATTTTTGTTTAATTGAAATAACATCTACACTTACAAATTATACGCAGTCCTCAAGAGTTCGATTCTGGGGATAACCCCACTTATTACTACATCGGTAAAAATAGTACACTTGCTATTTTTCCGATTAAGTTTTTGGCGCCGTTGCCGGGGACTGCCAAATTTTAAGTACTTTGTTAGTTCATTTGGAATTTTATCACTCTGTGACTAAAATTTTTAAATTAATTTTTCTGTTATTTTTATAATTACTAATAATTTTCTAACCTGTGTATGCGAGGTAAGACCTCAGCTGTATTTTCTTTTGACGCAGAACTAGAGAGATCTTTGCACGCTAGCCGCCGTCAAGCCAAGCAAGAAAGACTGGAAGTGTCAGGTTCAGAACTAATTATATCTGAGTAAGAAAAAGAAGAAGCAGTTTCACTCCACTCCGAGCACACAGATTCCGGCACAGACTCAGAGCCGGAAACTCTTATTATTGCTGCCGACCCACCAGCAAAAAGACTTCTCGGTGACTTTGGAAGAGCAAATGCTCCAACAGTGTGGTTGACAATAGTAAATCAACCAGTCACTGTAGCGTAATTCCAGCTGCACCCGTCCACTATCCGACAGCTTCAGAGTAGACCTTTTTCAGGAAGGATAAATGAAGATGCAAATAAGCATCTACAGAGGTTCCTCACTATGAGTACGTCATTAAAAATGGAGGGACACTCTGAAGAAGCGAAGAAGCTGGTTATGTTTCTGTTTACTCTATCTGATGAAGCCTAAGAGTGGTTTAACTCATTACCTGTTGGGAGTATTACTACTTGGAAAGAGATGGAAACGACATTTCTAAATGAATATTTCCCTGCTTCTGTGTACATCCGAAAGCGGTATGACATCGTGAACTTCAAACAGAAAGAGGGAGAGTTACTTGGAGATGCGTATAAGAGGTTTAAGAGATGTTTGGTTGCGTGTCCCACTCATAACATGGACGCAACCGAACACATGCATAATTTTGTGAATGGTCTCAAGATGAAGACTAAGCAGCTTATCGATACAATTGCCGATGGCTCAACCAACTTTACAACAGCCACTGGAATTAAAAAAATTATTGAGGCTATTGCAGTAAATGAGCACTTGGAGTTGTATGATCGCAGTGTAAGCCAACCTGAAAAGATTATTGATATGAAGCTTACGGAGAAAGTGGTAAAAATAGAAGAACAGATTGCGGCTGAGGTAGAAAGGAGGATTAAAAAGATGAATCTTGATACTCAAACTGTGGCGCAGGTTCAACCAGTTCAAGCAGTTAATTATGAAATCTGTGGGGGACCGCATTTTACTGTGCATACTGCGCAACAAGTGGAAGCAATCAACTTTTTGAAATAGAATAACCTTTATTCTAACACCTATAATCCGAGGTGGATGAATCATCCGAATTTCTCATGGAAAGATCAGCAACGGAATGTTCCAAAGCAAGGGGTTGCTCCACCTCTGAACCAACTGCAACTACAACAATACTGTCCTCAACAACAACAACCTCAGCAGCCATATCCTCAATAATTTCAGCAACAGTTTCAACAACACCCACAACAGTTTCAACAGCAAGCACCACGAAAAGCTGATTGGGAAATTGCCATTGAAAAAATGGCAGCTCAGAGCTTCCAATTCCAAGAAGAGATAAAAAGAAATCTTAGGAACACAGGTGCTTCGATAAAAAAACCTTGAAGTCCAGATGAGCCAAATAGCACAACAACTAGCAAGTTCTCAAGCACCAGGTGCTCTACCTAGTGCCACTGTGCCCAACCCGCAGGATCATAATAATGTTAGTGCCGTGACCACAAGGAGTGGTAAATCTATTGATGTTCCTAAGAAAAATTCTGAATCGGAAGACCAACTGCTCGAGGTCGATCTTGAGATCAAAGAAAATGAAGTAGTTGCTGAAAAGGTGGTGTCACCGAAACAAGTGGTGAAAGAGAAAGTTATTGAGCCCAAACCGGTCATTAAGCTTCCTTATCCTCAAAGGAACAAGAAGAAGGGGCAGCAAGAGAAGAACTTCGAAAAATTCTTGGAGATGTTCAAAAAGCTTGAGCTCAATATTCCATTTTTGGAGGCACTCGAGCAAATTCCTACTTAGGCAAAGTTCATGAAGGATATTATTTCAAAGAAGCGAACCGTTGACATGGATCTGTTTATTCTAACCGAAACTTGTAGTGCTATTTTGCAGGACATGGAGATTTCAGTAAAAAAGAAAGATCGAGGTGCCGTTACTATTCCTTGTACAATTAGGGATAGATCATTCAAGAAAGCTCTTATTGACTTGGGTGCTAGTGTAAGCCTAATGCCCTTATCCGTCTACCGAAAGTTGGGTATAGGTGCGGTGCAAGACACTAGGATGACAATTCAATTCGTGGATCACTCGGTAAAGAGACCTTATGGGGTTGTGGTAGATGTTCTAGTGAAAGTTGACAAGTTTGTGTTCCCGGTGGATTTCGTTATTCTTGAAATGCCGGAAGATGAAGAGATCCCTCTTATTCTTGGAAGACCATTTTTGGAAACCGGGAGATGCTTGATTGATATAGAGGGGGGAACCATGACTATGAAGGTTTATGATGAAGAGGTGAAGATTGATGTGAGGAGTAGAATGAAGCACAAAATTGATCTTGGCACAAGCAATAATATTGGGGTGATTGACCAAGTTGTTGCAAATGAATGTCTTGAAAGTGCAGCCCAATTGCCTCTAGAAAAAGTGTTAAGTTTGTTAATTTTTGAAAATAATGAAGAAGTGGGTGAAGGAGAGTTGGAAGTATTAGCCATGATGGAAGCTCTACCTCCTTGGAAGGGATCTCGACCACACCGGTGGGAGGATCTAAGACAACCTCTATCGGTGGAGGGGAGTGAAGAGACCAAAAAGAGTACGGAATTGAAACAACTTCCGGAAAACCTCAAGTATGTCTTCCACGACACCGAAGGTAAATGTCCAGCCATCATAAGTGCTAGCCTCAAAACTATCCAAGAAGATAAGTTGATTGAAGTTCTCAAAAGGTACAAGGGGGCTATGGGTTGGAATATTGAGGATTTGAAAGGTATTTTTCCCACTGTCTGTATGCACAAAATTCTCATGGAGGATGATCATAAACCGATTATCCAACCTCAAAGAAGGCTTAATCCAGCTATGAAAGAAGTTGTAAGGAAAGAAGTGGTGAAGTTGCTAGATGCGGGTTTGATTTACCCAATATCTGACAACTCATGGGTGAGTCCGATCCATGTAGTGCCCAAGAAAAGGGGGACCACCGTCATCAAAAAAGAGAAAAATGAGTTGATTCCTACAAGGACGATTACAGGGTGGCGGGTGTGTATTGACTACAGAAGGTTAAATCTTGCCACAAGGAAGGACCACTTCCCACTACCATTCATTGATCAGATGTTGGAACGGCTAGCGGGTCATGATTACTATTGTTTCCTAGACGGGTACTCCGGTTACAATCAAATTGCGGTTGCACCGGAAGATCAAGAGAAGACGGCTTTTACATGCCCATATGGTGTTTTTGCTTACAGAAGGATGCCATTCGGGTTATGTAATGCCCCTGTTACATTTCAGAGATGCATGACTTCCATCTTTGCTGATATGCTTGAAAAGCATATGGAAGTCTTCATGGATGACTTCTCGGTATTTGGATCTTCTTTTGATATTTGTTTAACTAACCTTTCTCTTGTTTTAGAAAGATGCTAGGAGAGCAACTTAATCCTCAACTGGGAGAAGTACCATTTCATGGTCCGTGAAGGTATAGTGTTGGGTCACAAAATTTCCCACAAGGGGATTGAAGTAGACCAAGCCAAAGTAGAGGTAATCTCAAAGCTTCAGCCTCCGGTGAATGAAAAAGGTATATGAAGTTTCTTAGGCCATGCGGGTTTCTACCGCCGGTTCATAAGAGACTTCTCTAAAATAGCCAAGCCTCTAACTACTCTTTTGGTTAAGGATATGGCTTTTGTTTTTGATAAGGAGTGTGCTGATGCATTTGAGACATTGAAAAATAAATTAGTGTCGGCACCTATTGTTATTGCCCCCGATTGGTCTCTACCGTTTGAGATCATGTGCGATGCTAGCGACATTGTAGTAGGGGCTATTCTTGGACAGCGAAGAGATAACCTATTTCATGTTATTTACTACGCTAGTCATGTGTTGAACCCTGCACAGATGAACTACGCAACTACCGAAAAGGAGTTGCTAGCTGTTGTGTATGCCTTTGATAAATTTAGGCAATATCTGTTGGGTTCGAGAGTCATTGTTTATACTGACCATGCTGCTTTGAAGTATCTATTTGCTAAGCAGGATTCTAAGCCAAGACTCTTGAGATGGATTCTACTCCTTCAGGAGTTCGATGTTGAGATTCGTGACAAGAGAGGGTGTGAAAATACTGTTGCTGATCACCTCTCTCGGATGTCACCGATTGAAGAGACAGAAAAGGAAGCACCCAATAAAGGATGAGTTTGCTGATGAACACATCCTTGCCGCTATTGGTGTTTTGTGGTTCACAGACTATGTGAATTACCTAGTAGGTGGTATTATCCCTGATGATTTTGATTCTAACCGGAAGAAAAAGGTTTTACATGATTGCAGGTTTTATCTATGGGATGATCCATTCTTATACAAAAGAGGAGTTGATGGGTTGGTAAGATAATGTGTGCCTGAAGAAGAATAGAGGGATATGTTGAAAGCTTGTCATGACTCAAATTACGGAGGGCATTTCAGTGGTGATAGAACTGCAGCCAAAGTCCTTCAATCAGGGTTATACCGGCCCTCATTGTTCAAATATGCCCAAGAGATGGTAAAAGAGTGTGACAAATGTCAGAGAACGGGGAATATATCCAAGAAGAATTAGATGCCCCAGAATTCCATGTTAGAAGTTGAGTTGTTTGACGTTTGGGGCATAGACTTTATGGGACCATTTCCACCGTCCTTCGGAAAAAATTATATTCTGGTGGGGGTGGATTATGTTTCTAAATGAGTCGAAGTCGTGGCTTTGCCTACCAATGATGCAAATGTAGTGGTGAAGTTCTTGAAAGAGAACATTTTTTCTAGGTTTGGAGTGCCGAGAGCGCTTATAAGTGATGAAGGAAAGCATTTCCTAAATCAACTCATAGAAAGGTTACTCTAGAAGTATAATGTGAAGCATCGGATAGCCACTCCTTACCATCCTCAAACTAGTGGCCAGGTAGAGGTGTCCAATAGGCAACTCAAAAAGATCCTTGAAAAGACCGTTAGTTCCTCTCGAAAGGATTGGGTTACTAAGTTGGATGATGCTCTTTGGGCATATCAAACGACATTCAAAACTCCAATAGGTATGTCTCCCTACCAACTTGTGTATGGAAAAGCATGTCATCTACCTCTTGAGTTGGAACGCAAGGCTTTGTGGGCGTCTAAGTTCCTTAATTTGGACCTCACGAAAGCAGGAGATTCTAGGATCCTTCAATTCCATGAGCTAGAGGAATTTCAGAATCGGGCGTATGAAAATACCAAAGTCTATAAAGATCAAACAAAGAAATGGCATGATAGGAGGATTCAAAAGAAAGAGTTTTGGGAAGGCCAACTGGTCCTTTTATACAATTCTCGATTGAAACTATTCCCAGGAAAGCTGAAGTCTAAATGGTCGGGGCCGTTTGTAGTTCACAAAGTGTTTCCCCATGGGGCTATTGAGTTGAAGAATTCAACGAATGGAGACACGTTTAAAGTGAATGGGCAGAGGTTGAAACCTGATTTTCAAGGATAACCAAGTGAAAGAATTGAAGTTGTTCATCTTACGGGGTAGGATGGACGACCGTCGAGCCATGCGACGTTAAATGAAGCGCTTCGTGGGAGGCAACCCATATGTTCTTTTTCTAATCGTTGTGTTTTTGTGTGTTTGTCTGTTTTGTTTTGTGTAGGTTCTCACATATGTTGCACTAGTACAGAGGAGGAATCCAAGAGAGAAAAAACGAAGAGAAAGTAAAAGAAAAATTGGAAAACTGTAGAAAACAGGGGCCTGACACGGCCGCCCGTGTCACCTGACACGGCCCATGTCAGGGATGCGAGCTATGACTTGGAAAAAGAGAAAATGTTTGAGTTCCAGGGGCCTGACACGGCCGCCCGTGTCAGCTGACACGACCCGTGTCAGGAAGTCTGAAGGCAGTGGCCTGACACTGCCGCCCGTGTAGAAGACAGTGGCCTGACACTGCCGCCCGTGTCAGGCAGCGCGACCCCCATATTTTGAATTTTTTTGAAAATTTTTAACTTTCTCTGGTGGGGCCTGTAGCGAGTCATTTTTGGATGTGGTTGCGAAGCACGATCGCTCTAGTACTACAGTTCGATTCATTTTTTATCCTATTAAAGCTGATGAAGGAAGGGAAATAGATGTCTCCAATTAACCCTGCTTGCATACTGAGATTAAACAGTCGAAACTGTTGGTTTACAGATGCTACAAATATTCGGGGTTTGTCCTAGGTTATTTTGTTGACGAGGGGTGCTTTAGGCTATCGGTTGAGATGTTAGGACGGATATATATGAAAGTATGGGATTTTGGGTTTTTGTTTAGTGTGCTCGCTAAGATTTTTCTTTCAATCTTATGCCTACGTATTCCCGTTTACCGAAACAGGGAAATCAGAGCATTCGTAGTTCCTCATATTCTATGGGAGGAAATGGTTGTTTTTGGTGTCTTGTTCAAAGCCCAAGACGTGAAGCGAAAGGTGATTTGTATCTTGTTCAAATCCCAAGATATGAAGCTAAAGGTTGACCTTAGAGAGAATTTGTCATCTCTAAATAGGGGTTTGTCTGTTACGACTGTTTATAAAGGAGAATTACTTTAACCGGGATTTGTGAATCCGGCAATGCCATAATTTCCTTTATAGGGGATTTCAACCTGAAGGAGAAGACTTTAACTCAGTGTAGAGTAATGCCATCTTTCCTTAGGAATTTCTCATACTAAAAGAGGGACATTGGCATGGATGTAGATGATCCAGAGGCTTGCCACTTACAATAATTAGATGAAGGGGAAGGAGTTGTTGATGTTTGTGTACTGTGAACGAGGCACAACTTTGATGCTAAAAGGTTGATTTGATCAACCAGTGGTTTTCTTATACAAAGCCTAAGAGGAGACTAATATGTGTCTCGTACAAAGCCCGAGAGAGAGGCTAAAGGGTTTTTGACTCGACGATGGAGTCTTTTGGTATCTCGTATAAAGCCCGAGATGGAGGCTATTTGACTCAACAAGAGAGATTTTATGTGTCTCGTACGAAGCCCGAGATGGAGGCGAAAGGTTTGTTTGGCTCAATAAGAACCTTTTTGTATCTCGTATAAAGCCCGAGATGGAGGCGATTTGACTCAACAAGAGAGTTTTTTGTATCTCGTACGAAGCCCGAGATGGAGGCGAAAGGGTGATTGACTCAACGAGGGAGTCTCTTATGTGTCTCGTATAAAGCCCGAGAAAGAGGCTAAACGTTGTTTGACCCCGCTGGGGAGAATCATTGTACAAAGCCCAAGAGAGAGGCTAACTTCACGGGAGAAGGATCTTTATACAAAGCCTAAGAGGAGGCTGTGGCGTCTGTTCAGTTAAGTGACAGGTCCAGTAGAGAGAAAATCAGTTCTTATATGAGCAATGTTGTACTCAAGGATTTGATTCGAGGATCCGAGTTATTCCTGTTCTTTAAGGAAGTGGGAAATCCGAAGGGTATTGAGACTGTCCGAGTCTACGGGTTTTCTTGCTATTTAACGAAGGGGTCACTTGAGAATGTCTTTGAGACTCAAGGAGATTAGACTGTCCAAGTCTAGAGTGTCATCTTTTGTACTGTGCTTTAAGAAACAGTTGTAGACTCTATGAAAGGATTGTTCTATGCAGATGACTAATTTCTGTTCCTATACCTCTATGAGGTCGCCGGGACAATTTGTATGAAGCCCAAGAGGAGGCTGGAAAATTTTAAGAAGCCGACGGGTCCTTGTACTAAGCCCAAGAGGAGGCTATCATTCCCGGAGGAAGAGATCATTATACGAAGCCTAAGAGGAGGCTGTGAATACTTCTAAGAAGCCGACGGGTCCTTGTACTAAGCCCAAGAGGAGGCGGGGTTGCTTTTAGGAAGCCTGTGGGTCCTTGTACAATGCCCAAGAGGAGGCCGATCTTTTAAGAAGCCGATGGGTCCCCAAACCCCGAGAAATTCAAGACATGCCATTCACCGAGAATAGATCAAGCCAGGAAAGTCCGAGAATTTGGAAGAAACTCAAAAGATGCCATTCACGGAGAAAAGATCATCTCTGGGGAGTAGAGTTTCTTGACAAGTGCTTTTAAGAAGCCCGTGGGTCCCCAAACCCTGAGAAGTTCAAGACATGCCATTCACCGAGAATAGATCAAGCCAGGAAAGTCCGAGAATTTGGAAGAAACTCAAGAGATGCCATTCATGGAGAAAAGATCATCTCTGGGGAATAGAGTTTCTTTGACAACTTCTACGAGTGACAGTCTATGAAAGGGTTCACTGAGAATGCTGCCTTTCATGTCTCCATATTGTTTAACCCCAAGAGGAGGAAAGACTGTGTCTGGTAATCCTATGGGGATCTAGTTTTGACTATTTAAGAGTGATCAATGGGCTTAATGTTAGACGTAGTTGCCGGGGAAACTCTAAATATCTATACTATTATTACACAGTTGATATGAGTTTATGAAAGAAGACTTACAGTGAAACAGCCCCACAATACAGTTATATGTATATGAAAGCGGTAAATGAAAGCATATAAACACTTACTCGGTTGTAGAGCTTCCATGCTGTTTGGTTAGTTGTTCAACAAAGAAAGATTGGAAACAACATTATATTTCAAAATCAAAGGAGAAAGTGCTTTGAAAAAGAAAGATTTGGGGCTTACAGCTCAAGGAGAGGCCCAGGTTTTATCCGTGAGCGCACTGTTTGAATTTGTACAGAGGGACTTATACAAGTGACTGTGGCCCAAAAATTGTTTTCTGTACAAAGGAATGGGTCTTACACTCTCTCAAGAGGCCCAAAAAGTTTAAAGAAAAAGAGTGGGGCTTATAACACGAGGGTAGGCCCAGATGATTTTTCCGTTTGAAATGGCGATCGCGCCGAGGTTTTCTTTTAACGCAGAGGGGCTTATAAAATATCTGAGGCCCAAAGTGATTTTGGTTAAAAGGGGGTTGGGTCTTACACTCTATTAGAGGCCCAAAAAGTTTTAAATGGGTCTTGTAGCTCGAGGAGAGGCCCAAAAGGTTATTTTTCAAAAGGCGACGATCGCGCCATTTTTTTTTGATGGTATCGGGACTTACACAATACACTGAGGCCCAAAAATGGTTTGGTCAAAAAAAGATTGGGTCTTACACTCTATTAGAGGCCCATGAGTGTTTGACAATGATTTGTTCGAGTGAAAATCAAAGAAACCCTAATTTTATTCTTTAAAAGTAAATATTTAAAGAAAATCAATGAAAAATACGAAATAGGTTTGAATAAACCACTTGTGATTTTTGTTTAAGGTTTGAAAAATGAGGTATAAATCACAAGAGATATTAAAAATCATTTGGTCTTGATTTTTCAAGATGAATATTCATTTTAAAATGTTTAAAAACAAATAAAAATGAATTTATTCACAAAAATACTAATTATATTAAATAAATAATATAAATTCAATTTTTTGTGGAATAAAATATTTCAACATTTTTGTGATTTTTTGCAAAAAGAACCAATAAAAAATAATTAAAATTGAAAGAGTTATTAATTTTCCAATTAATTAATAAACCATGAAAATATTGGAAAAAATGGCAAAATGTGAAAAAACTCAAAATGGCATGGGTGGGGTTTGAACCCAAGACCTCAAGGTTACAAGGCGCGCGCCTTACCACTGGGGTGGTGATACATCCATTGTTTGAAACAAAACAACAAATATACAAGGCATGACTTGGTTTTAGGCCTGGCCCAAGGCAAGTTTTGACAAGTTTTGGCTCAGAAACGTGAAGGTCATAACTTTCTCAATTCTTAATGGTTTGAGACAAAATTTATATGCATCTGGACCAGAATTTCATAAGGAATCCAATGGTGGTGGTAGTTTTTTCAGATCACACTCCCTCCTCAAAACCCAATAGTGGTTTTGAAAATGACCTATAAATGCATTTTCTATGCTACAGCTTGGTACAAGCATGGATTACATGGTGAATTAGCTCAAACACAACATATACAACATGTATGAGATGTTTATGATCAATGGACTTCAAAGCATTGCATGTTTGAAAGATTCCAAGTTATGAGGCTTACCTCTTTTTTGAGATTTTGGAGCTTTTGTGCAATCTGTCAAACCTCTTGTTCCAGAAATGATTTGATGCTTTAGACACACTCAAATGATCCCTTAGAAGCTTTTAGGATGATTGGAATTGACTGGTACCTGCAAAAACATAAACTGTCCCTTTCTTGCAAAAGGGGTTAAAAGTGACCAAAATAGAAACTCTCTCAAATGTTGTTCCAGATGAGGGGAACCATTTGGGACAGTTCAATGATGATATTTGGAGTGTGTTTGAGGTTTTATCTGGTTTGGAAAGTGACTGAATCAAGACATGGCTTGAAAAATGCAAACAAAGCCTATTTTGAGGTTTTGAGAGGTGACTTTGTGATTTTGTGATTACAGGTCACTTGTGATAGTTTGCACAGCTTACATATGATATATATGAGGTGTGTGTGTGATTGATTGTGATGAAAAAGCTCTCAAGCTCAAAAACTCAAAGTTACCTTGCTAAAGAAGGCATTTTTGCCAAGAGAAAGAGGTTTTGAGGAAAGCATCTGTTTGATGGCTTTGGTATACTCAAACTGATCACAATTGAGCTCTATTTATAGTAGAGCAAGTTTGTTTTGGGATCCACAGTGAATGGCAACTGCAGCAGGTGTTTGTTCAATGTTGGCCAATGGAAATCCAAGTCTCCTCTAGCCATTGACTAGAGGTTAGGGCACAGGGCTGTGGTTCCCTTGGTCTTGGATAAGTCTTGACTGAATTCAGTTGCAAATGGCTCAGTCCATGCCACCTTAATGCTTCCATTGAATGCTCCAATCCAAAATTGGAGTCTTGTCCCTATTTTGGCCATTCTAGGTTCAACATGCTATTTCTTGTTCCAAAGACTTTGGAGGCTTGGCTCAGTGGTTGTCCCCTTTAGATTCAATCGAGCAAAAATGCAAATTCTGCCTTGCCTTGGCAGATTTCAGCAAGGCAACTTTCCAATGTCATATCTCATGACTCAAATTGAATTTGGTAACGTTCTTGGTCATTTTGGTAAGCCCTTACATGATACAACAACTGTTTGAACATATTTGGTTTTGATCTCTTTTGAATCCAAGTGAAAAATCCCCCTACATTTGGCAAAAAGTAGGGTAAAATCTGACTTAGTGAAATTTTCACTAAGTGTTGGAACAAAGTGACTTTTCTTGATTTTGATCACTCCATAACTCAAAATCCACAATGAATTGGAATTAGGTCTAGTTGAAGTTTTTGTAGAGGGCAATGAGATCTACAAATCAAGCCTTTGATGGGAGAAAATGGCTTTGTGGTTTAGGAGTTATGACCCTCCAAAGTTGGTACCCTAGCCACTTTAATTTTAACTTAGAAAATTTTCTAAGTTTTTTATGGTTACCCCTTTTACAAGTTACCCAACTTTTCTTGATTTTTCTTGATGAATGATGATTCAAATCATACATTAACATCATTTTAGGGTTAAAAATCCATTTTGGTGAAAAATCTCAAAAAGTCAAAGTTGACTTTTGTGCACAGTTGACTTTTTATCAGATGAATTCCAAACTGTGCAATTCTTCAGGAAATCATGTCCTTTACCTAAATAAAACTTGATGGACATGTTCCATGGGGTTCATAGGGTATATTGATGCATGTCATAGGGCTTTGGAGCATGTCCTGGTCAAAAGTCAAAGTCACAGTTGACTTTTTCCTTAAAACCCTAACTGTGGTGCAGATGAAATTGAGACTTGTTGCTCAAGCTTCTTGGATTAATCCATTGTTGCAAATGGATCAATATAGTTCATTAGAGACCCTCAAACCCTCTCTTGAGGTCTTGGCTCATGATTTTCCCTAAAAGTCAACTTAGGGGTGAATTAGGTCAAGAAACCCTAATTCCTGATTTTTGATGAATGCATCCCCTGAGGCAAAATTGACTTGATGATTGGGTCCATGAGGTTCCATGGAGTATATTACGTTATGTTTTGGATCATTGGCTTGTGCCCAGATGAAAAATTTCCATCTGGAGGCCCTGGTCGACCAAAACCCTAATTTGGTGACACTGTCGATCTTGAGACTTGATCCGCCTAGAAGGGAGCAGCCTTGTGCTTAATCCTTGAAGTGGGAGTCCTTTTGATCCATTGTGGATGTTTGAGAGGTTAGACAAGTTGAAGATCATGTCATTCCTTGATTGATCCTTTGTCTAAGCACTCAGAGAGGGCTTGAAACCCTAATTTTGATTGTAGTGAATGCTCACCCATCTTTGGGGAGACTGATGAAGTATGATGGTTCCTCCATATTGTGATGATGATTTTCACAATGATGGGAAATCTTAGTGGTCAAAATTTGGGGTATGATAGATGCCCCTATTTAATCTTCTTGGACACGAAGGTGTGAATGATGAAGGTATTCGGGCATTCGGGGTGCAAGAGGATTAAATATCGGAATACCCGAAATTTTGATGGTGGTTATGAATGGTAGCTTACGAATTCATCTTCTTTAGCTAAGCAATGATGCTTAGAAAAAGTAAACTTCCCCTCGATCATGGTCTTCAGCCAAGGAACTGGTCTCAGTTTCTAAAATAAACTTCCCCTCGATCCTAGTTTCCTACCAAGGAACTGGTCTTAGTTTCTGATGTAAACTTCCCCTCGATCCTGGTTTCCTACCCAGGAACTGGTCTTAGTTTCTGATGTAAACTTCCCCTCGATCCTGGTTTCCTACCGAGGAACTGGTCTTAGTTTCTTTTGTCAATAAACTTTACTAACAAAGGACGCTATTCGTAGCGACTTTCCCTTCAAACTTCTCGCCGAATTTTCCTGGGGAGATGCCATTTGAGTGGAAAAAGTTTCAATGTCAGACTTGCTGGGGAACCCAGTCGTCTTAGTTGTAGAGGTGTACAAACTTCTCTGTTGGAGATGCCATTTGTTGACTCTACTTGGGGAATGCGAGTCCCTTGAGAGACTGCATTCGTTTGGGGTCTTTACATCATACTTTTCTCGGAGATCTTCTCGGAGAAATGCCATATGATGTGATCCAATTTTGAGGTGCCGATGACCTTTTCATCAGTGGGTTTTTCGGAGAAAAACTGCCGTACTGCCGAATCTCTGATTTAGGAGGCTTTCTCTCGGAATTTTCTTTAATCCGGGAAAACAAGGATATCATCTTCAATGGCGAAGAGTGATGTTAACTGAGGGCTCTCTGGTCTTTCAGAGGTTCAAGTTATCAAAGTGGTCGAGGACCCAACTTCAATCCAGAAATAAAACTGGAGGAGAGAGAATGTTCAGACGTAACACTTCCTGACGAGGAAAGGGCTGACAACTCGATTGAGAGGACTTTTATCACTAGGGGACAAGGCCGACTAGAGTGATAGCGATGCAATATGAAATGTGAATGCAAATCAATAATGCAATGATGCATGTATGTTTATGCTGACAAAACTGACGCGACATACAAACTGACAGGTGAACACGACTGGATACTCGGCCATCGTGGGGCGAAGAAGTACCGTTGGTTCAGAATAGCAATTCCGCCTTGCTTAGGAGAGATAGTCCCTGTTGGGACCTAAGTTGGTCGGGCTTAGGAGATGAGAACTCGACCGAGGCGTGTCAGACGAAACAAGGTCTCTGACACTGTTGATCCCTTCATTCAGGCGTACTGGGTTAGAATGAGTACTTTGATTCTGCACTTTGAGGTTCGATTACTTCTGAAGAAGCGACCGATGTTCTTCTGATGTTCAACAGTCAAAAGAAATTGTCTTCTTTAATTTAAAAGTAGAAACAGTTTTAACAAGTAAATTCATTTTTGTTTTATTTCAAGAATCGTTAACAACGTCATTCTGTAAAGCTAAAACAAATAAGAATTACAAACAAAAGCACAAGGGCTCAAATTTTATTGATAAGATGGAGATAAGCCAAACGCGTGATTCCAAAGAGTATTTACAAAGTTAGAAAATGGTAATTTATAGGGAAAAGGACTACGTTGAAACATAACGACCACTATCCTTCTACCAACTTTGAATTCGGGACATCCTGAGCTTCTGTCGAAGATGACCTTGACTGGAGTTTTCTGGCGGATGATGTAACTGCTACTGCTGAGGGACTTGCTTCTGTTGAACATAGTTACTTGCCATTATCCCTAATTTTTGTCTGGATTGTAATGTGACGTTTCCAATCCACCGGGATGATTTTTTTCTTTTTATGTCTCTAACTTTTGCCTGGACTGCCCTTTCGGGTTCTCAATCCACCGAGACGTTTTTTTTTTTTAGTTTAGGCGAAGTATTTCTTGAATACATCAACATTCGTGGGGTAGGCAAATTCCTCTCCGTTCATGGTTGCAAGTCTCAAGGCACCGCCTGAGAAAGCTTTCGTGACCACATAGGGGCCATCATAATTCGGAGTCCATTTACCTCGCGAATCAGTGAGAAATGACTGGATCTTCTTGAGCACGAGGTCTCCTTTTCTGAAAACACGAGGTCGGACCTTTTTGTCAAACGCCCTCTTCATTTTCTGTTGATACAATTGACCATGGCATAGTGCCGTGATTCGCTTCTCCTCGATCAGATTCAATTCGTCGTGTCGGCATTGACACCATTCAGCTTCGGTGAGCTTAGCTTCCATCAATACTCGGATTGACGGAATCTCTACTTCTATGGGGAGCACTGCTTCCATGCCATACACTAGAGAGAAAGGGGTTGCCCCTGTTGAAGTGCGGACAGATGTACGATAACCGTGAAGAGCAAAGGGTAGCATTTCGTGCCAATCTTTGTAGGTTACAACCATCTTTTGAACGATCTTCTTGATGTTCTTGTTAGCCGCTTCTACCGCTCCGTTCATCTTGGGTCGGTAGGGAGATGAGTTATGGTGTTCGATCTTGAACTCAGCGCACAACTCCTTCATCATCTTGTTGTTCAAGTTAGATCCATTATCAGTAATGATCTGGCTCGAAACACCATAACGACAGATGATATTATTTTTGATAAATCGGACCACCACTTGTCGGGTTACATTAGTGTATGATGCTGCTTTGACCCACTTGGTGAAGTAATCAATGGCCACCAGGATGAACCGATGTCCGTTTGAAGCCTTAGGTTCGATCAAGCCAATCATGTCGATTCCCCATATGGCAAATGGCCATGGGGAAGAGAGAACTTTGAGATGTGATGGCGGTACATGAATTTTGTTGGAGTATATCTGACACTTGTGACACCTCCTCATGTACTTGTAGCAGTTGGATTCCATGGTCAACCAATAGTACCCTGCTCTTAGAATTTTTCTCGCCATTGTATGTCCGTTGGCATGAGTGCCAAAGGATCCTTCATGAATTTCTTTCATAAGCATGTCTGCTTCTAGTCTGTCTACGCATCGGAGCAAGACCATGTCAAAATTTCTCTTATAGAGAGTGTCACCGCTCAGGAAGAAGCTTCCAGCCAATCTTCTGAGGGTTTTTCTATCTTTTCTGAGTGCCCCAGATGGGTACTCTTGTTTCTGAAGGAAGCATTTGATATCGTGATACCAAGGTTTATCGTCTATGACTGCTTCAATCGTGAAGATGTAAGCGGGCCGTTCTAGGCGCATTATGTCGATCTTAGGTAGGTCGTTCCATTGACCTACACTAATCATGGAAGAGATGGTGGCTAATGCATCAGCCATGTGATTCTCCTCACGAGGGATATGATGAAACTCGACTCTGTTAAAGAAGGGTAACAACCTTTTTGCATAGTCTTTGTAAGGAATCAGTCCTGATTGGCATGTGTTCTAATCTCCTTTTATCTGATTAATAACCAGAGCTGAGTCGCCATATACGTCCAAGTTTTTGATCCTTAAATCAATTGCTTCTTCGAGACCCATGATACAAGCTTCGTATTCGGCCTCGTTGTTCGTACATTTGAACGTAAGTCTGGCGGTGAAAGGAATGTGGGTACCCTGAGGGGTAACAATTATTGCCCCAATTCCGTTTCCATAATGATTAACTGCTCCGTCAAAGATTAGTCCCCATTGGGAACCTAGTTCTGGCCCTTCACAGGGTAACGGTTCATCGCAATCTTTCATTTTTAGATACATGACATCTTCGTTTGCGAAGTCAAACCCGATTGATTCCTGATCGGCTAAAATACTTCCTTTAACGGCTTTCTGAGCGTGGTACTCTATGTCATATTCTGATAACAACATCTGCCAACGGGCAATTCTTCCCGTGAGAGCAGGATTTTCGAAGACGTACTTGATTGGATCCATTTCTGAGATTAACCAAGTAGTATGACAAATCATGTATTGGCGAAGACGTTTGGCTGCCCAAGCCAAAGCACAACAAGTTTTCTCAAGCATCGTGTACCGAGTTTCGCAGTCGGTGAATTTCTTGCTCAAATAGTAGATGGAAAACTCTTTCCGTTTGGTTTCATCTTGTTGGCCAAGTACACATCCCATTGAGTCCTCTAGGACTGTGAGGTAAATGATCAGTGGTCTTCCTTCCACTGGAGGTGATAGAATCGGAGGATTCAACAGATATTCCTTGATACATTCGAAGGCGGTTTGACAATCTTCTGTCCAAACGCAATCCTGGTTCTTTTTGAGTAATTTGAAAATCAGCGCACACGTGGCGGTCATAAGGAATATGAACCTGGAGATGTAGTTCAAACGTCCCAGGAATCCTCTGACTTGTTTTTCAGTTTTTGGAGAAGGCATTTCTTGAATGGCCTTGACCTTGTCAGGATCAACCTTAATTCCTTTCTGGCTGACGATGAACCCTAGTAGTTTCCCTGAACGGACACCGAAGGTGCACTTGTTGGGATTCAAGCGGAGCTTGAATTTTCTTAGACGTTCGAACAATTTTGACATATGTTCAATGTGCTCACTCTCTGTTTTAGATTTTGCAATCATATCATCGACATACACTTCGATTTCTTTGTGTATCATGTCATGAAAAAGAGTAGTCATGGCCCTTTGATAGGTTTCCCCAGCATTCTTCAAACCGAATGGCATTACCTTGTAACAAAAGGTACCCCATGGGGTAATGAATGAAGTTTTCTCCATGTCTTTCGGCGCCATTTTGATCTGGTTATAGCCCGAGAATCCATCCATGAAGGAGAACACTTTGAATTTTGTTGTACTGTCTACCAGCATGTCAATGTGTGGTAAAGGAAAGTCGTCCTTTGGACTAGCCCTGTTCAAGTCTCGGTAGTCGACACACATTCTGACCTTTCCGTCCTTTTTGGGAACGGGTACGATGTTGGCTAACCATTGAGGATATTCAGACGTAGCGAGGAAACCTGCGTCAATCTGTTTCTGTACCTCCTCTTTGATTTTGATGGCCATGTCCGGATGAGTGCGTCTCAACCTTTGCTTTACTGGCGGACATTCCGATCTCAACGGTAAGTGATGTTCCACGATGCTGGTATCCAACCATGGCATATCCTGATAGGACCAAGCGAATACATCGGGGAATTATTTGAGAAGCTTTATCAAACTCTCTTTGGCAGTTGGACTGAGCAGTGCCCCAATCCTGATTTCTTTTCTCTCTTTTTCTGAACCCAAGTTTACCATTTCCAACGGCTCTTTGTGAGGTTCAATGGACCTTTCCTCTTATCTGAGTAGTCGAGAGATCTCTTCTGGAATTTTGTCGTCATTTTCTTCTTCAGCCTCGAATACCGGGAACTCAAAGTCGGGAGAAGGCATCGGATCGTATGTTTCAACGGGGTTTAAAACAAGTAATCTGCATGACGTGATGATTCGTGTTTAGAAGAGATAGAGAAAATGCAAGTGTGTGCAGTGTATTATTTTATTACTGCTTGTTTTTATTATTGAATTGTTTTTTTAGGATTACCATTTTCTGAAAAAGCAAAAAGAGAAAACAGCAATAAATGCGGAAATTACAGAACGACGTTATTTTATTAATGAACATGTCGATTCTTGAAACTACAGCCCTATAAAACAAAACTCTGTCGCTTTTGGCTAAGCGAAGAGGGAAATTTACAGAAAGTGAGCCCTATCAAAACATCCGTTTCACCTGGGCAGGGTGAAAGGTTAAAGATGGCAATTACTTTGACTGACGAACGATCTTCGGAACCTCGACGGCAACCCATTGGCGGCGAACTCCTCGGTGAATCACAAAGTCTGGCACCTTCCTTGATTTGTCTTCAGAAATGACGCTGATTTCTGGTGGAGCGGGATCATTGGAATCTGTCTCCCAAGCAGAATTGTCGTAGGAGAATTCCTCAGTTGCATTTTGCATAGTATTTGTGCTCTCAGCTATATCTCCCTATCCAGTAGGCTGGATATCTTCGAGCCTGATACGAGAGCTTTCGGGAGCGGTGTACCTGACCATATAGTCGTATTTCCCACTCGATTGTCCCAAGGTGTCCCACACTTCTTTTGAACTGGAGGAGTCATCTCTCTCGATGACGTTAACCTCAGGAAAAGCATAGTTGATGAATTAAATCCCTGCAAACGTTGCAAATTCATCTTTATCTTGAGTAGTTTCTGAATGACCTGAGTGTTGATCCCATGACATGGTGGGGACACAGGTATTCTGTTCAATGACGGTCAGCTGATTTTCATTGTTCAGCTGACTCTCTTGCCCCAAGTTTCCTGGGTAAGGCTGCCACATTGGCAGACCATCCATTGGGCCATAGTAATTGTGGTCAAAGTTGTCTTTCATCAGAGTGTCCTCCTCTAATGAATTTGGCGGAGCACGGCATCCTTCCGGATCACAATCTACATAGATCATTTCGACGTCTGACCTTGGTATAAATCTCGGACTCTGTGTAGGAAAGCAAAATAGTGTAGGAACCTCTTCCTGAGACATATAACCGTCCTTATTAAGATAGGACTTCCATTCTTCATCTGTGTCAGAGGGATCTTCCTCATTGATATCATGTACTGCCTGAGACACTGGGTGAAGAAAACCTCCACTGTGGAAGAAGTTTTGAAGGGGATGAAGACTTTCATCGTTGGCAGCTGTCTGGGTACAGGTTGCAGAAAAACCAAGACCCTTCTTTGTTTTATTGTCAATAGGAATGACAAGCCGTCCCCATCCTATTGTATCGGTACTCTCGACCGCTTTGACAGCATCGCTGTATGAGGAAATCGAGGTTCCTCCTTTGAACTGATTGTTCTTGCTTACCGACAGTGCTTGGAACTGAGTTCCAATAACCTCCTCGGGTTCTACACAAGTAGATGACGATAAGTTACTCACGAGCAAGGCCTGTTCCCCATAAACTGTGACAAGTTGATCGTTCTTGATGAACTTTAGCTTTTGGTGGAGGGTGGAAGTGACCGCTCCAGCCTGATGTATCCAAGGTCTTCCTAATAAGCAACTGTACGTTGCCCAGATGTCCATGACCTGGTAAGTGACTTGGAAAGTGTGAGGACCGATAGTTATGGGAAGATCAACTTCGCCGATAACTATTTTTCTGGATCCGTTGAACGCTTTGACGACGACCTCGCTGATTCTCATCGGAGGGCCTTTGAATGATAATTGCAACAAAGTGGACTTCGGCATAACATTCAGGGCTGACCCTGTGTCTACCAGTACGCTGGCTAAAGCATCATCCTGGAAGTTAACTGTAATGTTGAGCGCCATGTTATGACGACGACCCTCTTCGGGTAATTCCTCGTCACTAAATCCCAAATTATTGCAGGAAGTGATGTTAGAGACAATACTATCGAACTTTCTGATTGTTACATCCTGTTCCACAAAGGCTTGCTCCAAGACTTTCTGTAGAGCCTCCCCGTGGGGTTCTGAACTGAGTAACAGCGATAATACCGAGATCTTTGAAGGAGTTTGTAACAGTTGATCGACAATGTTGTATTCACTCCTTTGGATGAGCTTCAGCATCTCATCATTATTTTTCGAAAGGTCGGGATTACTGGATTGACCGACTGGTGGATCAGGAGTTTCCGTCTGAAATTCCTTTTCCTTGTTAGGTTCTCCAACTCCTCGGCTGAAGATTCTACCACTCCGTGTTACTCGACTAATGTCTGTAATGTTCACGACGGAGGGTAATGGAATTTCCTTTCCATTTTCAATGGTTGTTGCACCGTACTTGTAAGGGATAGCCTTAGTTGATTCATACGGTAATGGTCCTGGTAGATAGATGACTACGGGAGCCTTCTGATTTTTCTGACCATCATAATTAATCTCGATCCGTTCCTGGTTGGGAACTTTAGATTCGTCAAGTAGAGGGATAATGGCAAAAACATCCCTGGTCCTGTGATGACCAGAGATCGTGACAACATCCTCAACTTGATCGGCAAGGTAGTTTGGTGTCCAGTTGATGGGTCCAGAACCCGGATATGGGCGAATCTCTCCACGATCTACCTGACCCTGAAGAGCTACTCTCACCAGGTAACACCCTTGGTTACTTTCTGAACAGACACTACAACGTTCATAATTGTGTGGTGGCACCTGGCCACTCCCACTTTGAATACAATGTAAACTCACTAGGTTAGCTTCCACAGATCAGACATCCTGACTCTGACGCCGAGTGGGGTTTCTGTTATTGATACTAATCTGCTGAGTATCTTCATCCATATAAATTGGCATCCACTAGTGATTTAACAAGTGCTGAAGTGCCTCCTGGACAAGGGTACAACTTTGATCATTTTTGCAACCCGCTTTACAGCTTTGATAGTCATGTGATATTAGGAATCCGAGTCGGACCTGCTCAGTATGTAACTCAACCAGGTTGGTATTCATCACGCGAATATCGAAGATCTGAACCATGTTGATTTGATAGGAGTTCCTATCATGGTAGTCTTGGATCCATCCAACATCCATCTGACGCTGGAGGGCCTCCTGTGTGAAAGAGCATCCCTGTTTGTTTACCGAGCAAATCAGACAGGAACTGTAATCGTGTCGTGGAAGATTATGATACTGGCTTTGCCTTGAGTGCATTGCTACCAAGTTGACATTCATTGCACGGATATCGTGGTTCTGAATGAGGTTAGAATTCGTGTAGACCATGTTAACTCCACGAACTCGATGCTCTTGGATCCATCCGAGATCCATTTGTTCCTGTAGGGCTGCTTGCACCACAGAACATCCTTGGTTGTCTTTAGAGCAGATATCACACTGATGATAGTTATGAGGTGGCACATGGCCATAGCCACTCTGTCTACAATGCATCTTGACCAGATTGGTTTTCAACAAGAGTACATCGTGAATTCGATAGACGTTGTTAAATTCTTTCTCAATCAAATTGACTGCAGCCTTCTCATGTTGAGGCAGCGGGTTCGTGAGAACATTAGGATTTGTATCCTTGAAGGATAAGACCCTGCTCCTAACAAGTTTTTGCACGTCGGACTTGAAATTGAGACAAGTCTCTATGTTATGCCCTGGACCTCCTTGATGATAAGGGCAATTTTGATCCACCTTAAACCAAAAAGGCGGATTTTCCGGTACTGTAAGAGGAGATTTAGTCTGAATCTGCCCCTTAGCCAGTAGTAATGGAAACAGCTCTGCGTACGACACAGGTATAGGATCAAATCCTGGTGGCCGTGTTGTACGGTTGTTGTTGTATGGAGGACGAGCCTGCTGAAGAGGCTGTTGTGTCCTTTGTTGATCAGGTTGGCTCTGCGCAACCTGAGGTTGATACGTAGGAATAGACGCAGGGTTGATAGCAGGAGTCACAGCTGCTACCGGTTGATAACGTCTCCTTTTCTTTCCGAGAGAGATATTACCAATATCTTGCTCTTTTTTCTTAGGGAGAGCACTACCGTATTTTTTAGTACCGCTCGATGATCCAGTGTCTTTTACCAAACGTCATTCTCGGACGGCTTCCTCAAGACTTACGCCCATGCCCACCATTTCGGTGAAATCGCTGGGTGCACTGGCAACCATTCGGTCATAGTAAAATGAGCTTAAGGTCTTTAAGAAGATCTTTGTCATCTCTTTTTCCTCAAGAGGTGGACAAATTTGAGCGGCAATCTCACGCCACCTTTGAGCGTACTCCTTAAAGGTTTCCTTGTCCTTTTGTGACATTGATCTGAGTTGATCTCTGTCCGGTGCCATGTCCAAATTGTATTTGTATTGTTGGACGAAGGCAGTGCCAAGATCTCTGAATGTGCTGATCATGGCACAGTTTAAACCCATGTACCATTTGAGTGCGGCACCGGTTAAACTATCCTGGAAGTAGTGAATCAGTAGGTCCTGATTCTCCGTCTGAGCTGACATCCGCCGGGCGTACATCACTAGATGCCTTTGAGGGCAAGAATTACCCTTGTACTTTTCAAAGTCGGGCACTTGAAATTTATGCTGGACTTTCACATTTGGGACCAAGCAGAGATCTGCGGCGTCCTTTCCAAATAGATCCTGACCGCGAATGGCTTGCAGTTCCTTATGCATTTCCAAGAACGACTCCTGGAATTCCTCCATTCTGTCAAACATAGTTTCCTTCTTACCAGAAGGTGTCTGTGGAATCTGTCCTTCCGGGACAGTGTGCACCACAGGGGGTGGTACCGTGACTACGGTAGTGAGTCTTGGCGTCTCCCGAAGTTTGTAACCTTCAGGAGTCTTCAGTATGCCTCTGGCATCTTCGCTTTCCCGAAGTTTGTAACCTTCAGGCCCAGTGGCTTCTGTTGTGATTCCCTGATCTTCAGTGATCGGCGGAACATATCCTTCCGGGATATAGTTAACAGGCATGCCCCAAGGACGATCTTTCGGTATTTGATACCTAGGATCATACTTCTCCACTATGGGCGTTGAGGTGATCTCTGAGATCACAGTTCTTTGTAGCTGAGCTTCTGCCATGGCTTGCATGTCGTTATGAAGCTTTCTCATATCTTCTCTCAGAGCGTCGATCTCTTCTTTTAACTCTCTGTTCTCTTCCTCAAGATCATCCATCTTTTTCTGATGATTGGCCCGAGTATTATACGAATGAGACAGTTTGACTCTAGAACCGAGACACAAACGTGAGATTCGTAGGTAAGAAGAATACGCGACGTGAGAATGATGAATGCAATGATTATATTAATTGTTTAAGGTTTAATCAAAATAAACTTTGACAATTAGATTGCAAATATCAAACGGTGGGGAAACCCCTTTTTATTGAATTCAAAGGATTACAGAAACGAAAATACAGTAGATTACAAAGTGCAGAAACAGAAACCTAAACTAATGGGTCCCCGAGTCCTCTCTGAAGAGAAATCAGGTGCTGATTCTGGTATCTTCTTTTTCTTTGACCGGGGCTCTTGGGCCGTTGTCGGGTTGTCATTCCTTTGCCAGGTGAAAGGAGTGAGCAAATTCCTTTGGTTATCCTGATTATCCACAGCATGTTGCTCCAAAATTTCAATCAGAGCATCCTTATCTTTCAGTAATTGCTGTATTTTGATGCACTCTACGTCGAGGGTGCGGTACTTGTTCTTCCAAGACCTTCTCTCCTTTTGAACTTTGTTGAGAGTAACCTGAAACTTTTCAGTTTCCGTCATGAAGTACATGAAAGATTCCCTCGGCAAAAGAATTCTGTAACGAGGATAAGGCATCTTTAGCTTGAGAGCTCTAGTTTGTACCCAATGGAGGTAAGGCTCCACTGAGACACAGTCTGGTTTTCCCAGAGACTCTCCTCCTTTCTTATGAACATGCTTCCAAGCGTGCACTATTTCCATCTTTAGTGCTCTGTCATTTTCTCCTTCCTTGAAGAAAAGACCTTCCAGATGAACACCCCGTGGGACGTGTCTCATCGGGTATCCAAATTGACGGCGAACCAACACCGGATGATAGTTAATTCCTCCCTTAATTCCTATAAGGGGTACGTTGGGGAAGTTTCCACAACGGTCAATGATCCTGATTCCATCATAGATCCTATTACACCAATCTATATCAGAGTTGGTAAGGGACATGATCTTCTGCGACCAACGTAAGGCACTCTTACAATCCCAAAAAGCAGCAGACTTGGGCAAGTTAGAGATAAACCATTTGTAAAGCAGAGGTACACAGCATGTGATCTCCCCTCCGCTGTACAAATTTCCCAAGTGTACAGAATGATACGCATCTGCGAGCAAAGTCGGCACATGGTTTCCAATGAGAAAAACCTTAATGGAGTTGATATCGACGAAATTATTAATGTTGAGAAACAAAAATAACCCGTAGGCGAGCAAGACAAAGACGCTTTCAAAAGCAGTCATGTTTCCTATACTGGCAAAATACAGGGCTTTCTTTGTCAAGAACTGGGCTGGCAAGCCTTGGATGCCACCCTTGGTAGTTAGGTGAGTCCTGACCTCAGACTCGTCCAAATGAATTGCTCTGGCAATGGTCTGATTCTTTGGAATTTCTTCCAGTCCAGAAAATGGAGCTTGATCAGTAATGTGTAGATCAATCAGATGAGAATACTCCTCCAGCGTTGGTGCGAGCTGGTAATCCGGGAATGTGAAATAGTGATAAACTGGATCATAAAACTGAATGAGCGCATCCATGATTCCTTCAATTACATGGACTTTTAACAGTGGTAGCAAACCTCCATGTTTGGCTCTGAAAGCCTCTGGGTTTGTGATCATCCTTGCTAACCTTCTTAAATCCTCTAGCTTTGGAACCTTGAAGGTATAACTATGAGTTCTCCTTCTACCGAAATCCATTAGCGCAATCCTTTTCTCTGATATTTGCAATCACAGTCTTAGTTTAATTTGAAAAATAGAGAGACTAGAAGAGAAATTTTTTTGAATGTTTTAATGTTTTTTTAAATGAATGCATGAATGCAGCACACAAAAACATAGAAAAAACATGGGGTCAAAGGGTCGTTGTCATGAAGTTAAGGCTCTACCCATCCCCAAAGGTTTATACTAGGGTGATTTTTGTACCTGTACTCATTATCATCAGCTCCTCCCAGGAAAGCAAAACAACAAGCGGATCGCCAGCGAGTTGTAGAGCAATCTTAGAGTAAGTGCCATTCACCGAGAATAGATCACCAGCCTCAAATGAGGGTAGTATCGCGTAACAACTATTCCCGATAGTTTCCGCACTACAAAAGGGTTTGGCTCCTCAGCTTCTCAGACATCACAATTGGCCCATTGTCTAGGTGAGAGAATGGGTTGCATTGGTCAGCCTCCACTGAGGTTGATGGTCGACCTATTCGCCATCACTTATCTTAAGTGTATACTCGATCTTTCCACATGCGACATCACACGCATTCCCATTAGCAGAAAAATAAACACGTATAGCAATTAGGAAAAGCAGTATATATATTTGTCCTAATCATCCTAGACTTTTAAAAGCTAAGAATCTTAAGTTCCTGACAGAAAATGGTTTCCCGGCGGAGTCACCAATCTTTGGTTTCATTCCAAATTAACGGCGTTTTGACCTAAGATCCTAGTGACGTCAAGGTTTCCACCTAGGGGACAAAAAAGAACAAGATCCCTAAAGAGACCTACGGTATTCCCTAGCAGAGTCGCCATTTTTCTGTAGCGAGTGATTTTTGGATGTGGTTGCGAAGCACGATCGCTCTAGTACTACAGTTCGATTCATTTTTTATCCTATTAAAGCTGATGAAGGAAGGGAAATAGATGTCTCCAATTAACCCTGCTTGCATACTGAGATTAAACAGTCGAAACTGTTGGTTTACAGATACTACAAAGATTCGGGGTTTGTCCTAGGTTATTTTGTTGACGAGGGGTGCTTTAGGCTATCGGTTGAGATGTTAGGACGAATATATATGAAAGTATGGGATTTTGGGTTTTTTTTAGTGTGCTCGCTAAGATTTTTCTTTCAATCTTATGCCTACGTATTCCCGTTTACCGAAACAGGGAAATCAGAGCGTTCGTAGTTGCTCCTATTCTATGGGAGGAAATGGTTGTTTTTGGTGTCTTGTTCAAAGCCCAAGACGTGAAGCAAAAGGTGATTTGTATCTTGTTCAAAGCCCAAGATGTGAAGCTGAAGGTTGACCTTAGAGAGAATTTGTCATCTCTAAAGAGGGGTTTGTCTGTTACGACTGTTTATAAAGGAGAATTACTTTAACCGGGATTTGTGAATCCGGCAATGCCATAATTTCCTTTATAGGGGATTTCAACCTGAAGGAGAAGACTTTAACTCAGTGTAGTAATGCCATCTTTCCTTAGGAATTTCTCATACTAAAAGAGGGACATTGGCATGGATGTAGATGATCCAGAGGCTTGCCGCTTACAACAATTAGATGAAGGGGAAGGAGTTGTTGATGTTTGTGTACTGTGAACGAGGCACAACTTTGATGCTAAAAGGTTGATTGGATCAACCAGTGGTTTTCTTATACAAAGCCTAAGAGGAGGCTAATATCTGTCCCGTACAAAGCCCGAGAGAGAGGCTAAAGAGTTTTTACTCGATGATGGAGTCTTTTGGTATCTCGTATAAAGCCCGAGATGGAGGCTATTTGACTCAACAAGAGAGTTTTTATGTGTCTCGTACAAAGCCCGAGATAGAGGCGAAAGGTTTGTTTGGCTCAATAAGAACCTTTTTATATCTCGTATAAAGCCCGAGATGGAGGCGATTTGACTCAACAAGAGAGTTTTTTGTATCTCGTACGAAGCCCGAGATGGAGGCGAAAGGGTGATTGACTCAACGAGGGAGTCTCTTATGTGTCTCGTACAAAGCCCGAGAAAGAGGCTAAACGTTGTTTGACCCCGCTGGGGAGAATCATTGTACAAAGCCCAAGAGAGAGGCTAACTTCATGGGAGAAGGATCTTTATACAAAGCCTAAGAGGAGGCTGTGGCGTCTGTTCAGTTAAGTGACAGGTCCAGTAGAGAGAAAATCAGTTCTTATATGAGCAATGTTGTACTCAAGGATTTGATTCGAGGATCCGGGTTATTCCTGTTCTTTAAGGAAGTGGGAAATCCGAAGGGTATTGAGACTTTCCGAGTCTACGGGTTTTCTTCCTATTTAACGAAAGGGTCACTTGAGAATGTCTTTGAGACTCAAGGAGATTAGACTGTCCAAGTCTAGAGTGTCATCTTTTGTACTGTGCTTTGAGAAACAGTAGTAGACTCTATGAAAGGACTGTTCTATGCAGATGACTAATTTCTGTTCCTATACCTCTATGAGGTCGTCGGGACAATTTGTATGAAGCCCAAGAGGAGGCTGGAAACTTTTAAGAAGCCGACGGGTCCTTGTACTAAGCCCAAGAGAGGCTATCATTCCCGGAGGAAGAGATCATTATACGAAGCCTAAGAGGAGGCTGTGAATACTTCTAAGAAGCCGACGGGTCCTTGTACTAAGCCCAAGAGGAGGCAGGGTTGCTTTTAGGAAGCCTGTGGGTCCTTGTACAATGCCCAAGAGGAGGCCGATGCTTTTAAGAAGCCGATGGGTCCCCAAACCCCGAGAAATTCAAGACATGCCATTCACCGAGAATAGATCAAGCCAGGAAAGTCCGAGAATTTGGAAGAAACTCAAAAGATGCCATTCACGGAGAAAAGATCATCTCTGGGGAGTAGAGTTTCTTGACAAGTGCTTTTAAGAAGCCTGTGGGTCCCCAAACCCCGAGAAGTTCAAGACATGCCATTCACCGAGAATAGATCAAGCCAGGAAAGTCTGAGAATTTGGAAGAAACTCAAGAGATGCCATTCACGGAGAAAAGATCATCTCTGGGGAATAGAGTTTCTTTGAAAACTTCTACGAGTGACAGTCTATGAAAGGGTTCACTGAGAATGCTGCCTTTCATGTCTCCATACTGTTTAACCCCAAGAGGAGGGAAGACTGCGTCTGGTAATCCTATGGGGATCTAGTTTTGACTATTTAAGAGTGATCAACGGGCTTAATGCTAGACGTAGTTGTCGGGGAAACTCTAAATATCTATACTATTATTACACAGTTGATATGAGTTTATGAAAGAAGATTTACAATGAAACAACCCCACAATACAGTTATATGTATATGAAAGCGGTAAATGAAAGCATATAAACACTTACTCGGTTGTAGAGCTTCCATGCTGTTTGGTTAGTTGTTCAACAAAGAAAGATTGAAAACAACATTATATTTCAAAATCAAAGGAGAAAGTGCTTTGAAAAAGAAAGATTTGGGGCTTACAGCTCAAGGAGAGGCTCAGGGTTTTATCAGTGAGCGCACTGTTTGAATTTCTACAGAGGGACTTATACAAGTGACAGTGGCCCAAAAATTGTTTTCTGTACAAAGGGATAGGTCTTACACTCTCTCAAGAGGCCCAAAAAGTTTAAAGAAAAAGAGTGGGGCTTATTACACGAGGGTAGGCCTAGATGATTTTTCCGTTTGAAATGGCGATCGCGCCGAGGTTTTCTTTTAACGCAGAGGGGGTTATACAATATCTGAGGCCCAAAGTGATTTTGGTTAAAAGGGGGTTGGGTCTTACACTCTATTAGAGGCCCAAAAAGTTTTAAATGGGTCTTATAGCTCGAGGAGAGGCCCAAAAGGTTATTTTTCAAAAGGCGACGATCGCGCCGTTTGTTTTTTATGGTATCGGGACTTACACAATACACTGAGGCCCAAAAATGGTTTGGTCAAAAAGGGATTGGGTCTTACACTCTATTAGAGGCCCATGAGTGTTTGACAATGATTTGTTCGAGTGAAAATCAAAGAAACCCTAATTTTATTCTTTAAAAGTAAATATTTAAAGAAAATCAATGAAAAATACCAAATAGGTTTGAATAAACCACTTGTGATTTTTGTTTAAGGTTTGAAAAATGAGGTATAAATCACAAGAGATATTAAAACTCATTTGGTCTTGATTTTTCAAGATGAATATTCATTTTAAAATGTTTAAAAACAAATAAAAATGAATTTATTCACAAAAATACTAATTATATTAAATAAATAATATAAATTCAATTTTTTTGTGGAATAAAATATTTCAACATTTTTGTGATTTTTTGCAAAAAGAACCAATAAAAACTAATTAAAATTGAAAGAGTTATTAATTTTCCAATTAATTAATAAACCATGAAAATATTGGAAAAAATGGCAAAATGTGAAAAAAACACAAAATGGCATGGGTGGGGTTTGAACCCAAGACCTCAAGGTTACAAGGCGCGCGCCTTACCACTAGGGTGGTGATACATCCATTGTTTGAAACAAAACAACAAATATACAAGGCATGACTTGGTTTTAGGCCTGGCCCAAGGCAAGTTTTGGCAAGTTTTGGCTCAGAAACGTGAAGGTCATAACTTTCTCAATTCTTAATGGTTTGAGACAAAATTTATATGCATCTGGACTAGAATTTCATAAGGAATCCAATGGTGGTGGTAGTTTTTTTCAGATCACACTCCCTCCTCAAAACCCGATAGTGGTTTTGAAAATGACCTATAAATGCATTTTCTATGCTACAGCTTGGTACAAGCATGGATTACATGGTGAATTAGCTCAAACACAACATATACAACATGTATGAGATGTTTATGATCAATGAACTTCAAAGCATTGCATGTTTGAAAGATTCCAAGTTGTGAGGCTTACCTCTTTTTTGAGATTTTGGAGCTTTTGTGCAATCTGTCAAACCTCTTGTTCCAGAAATGATTTGATGCTTTAGACACACTCAAATGATCCCTTAGAAGCTTTTAGGATGATTGGAATTGACTGGTACCTGCAAAAACACAAACAGTCCCTTTCTTGCCAAAGGGGTTAAAAGTGACCAAAATAGCAACTCTCTCAAATGGTGTTCCAGATGAGGGGAACCATTTGGGACAGTTCAAGGATGATATTTGGAGTGTGTTTGAGGTTTTATCTGGTTTGGAAAGTGACTGAATCAAGACATGGCTTGAAAAATGCAAACAAAGCCTATTTTGAGGTTTTGAGAGGTGACTTTGTGATTTTGTGATTACAGGTCACTTGTGATAGTTTGCACAGCTTACATATGATATATATGAGGTGTGTGTGTGATTGATTGTGATGAAAAAGCTCTCAAGCTCAAAAACTCAAAGTTGCCTTGCTAAAGAAGGCATTTTTGCCAAGAGAAAGAGGTTTTGAGGAAAGCATCTGTTTGATGGCTTTAGTGTACTCAAACTGATCATAATTGAGCTCTATTTATAGTAGAGCATGTTTGTTTTGGGATCCACAGTGAATGGCAACTGCAGCAGGTGTTTGTTCAATGTTGGCCAATGGAAATCCAAGTCTCCTCTAGCCATTGACTAGAGGTTAGGGCACAGGGTTGTGGTTCCCTTGGTCTTGGATGAGTCTTGACTGAATTCAGTTGCAAATGGCTCAGTCCATGCCACCTTGATGCTTCCATTGAATGCTCCAATCCAAAATTGGAGTCTTGTCCCTATTTTGGCCATTCTAGGTTCAACATGCTATTTCTTGTTCCAAAGACTTTAGAGGCTTGGCTCAGTGGTTGTCCCCTTTAGATTCAATCCTCAGAGGTGTCCAAGTGGATAGGAGCATTTGGATTTGGCTGATTTTGGCAAATCGAGCAAAAATGCAAATTCTGCCTTGCCTTGGCAGATTTCAGCAAGGCAACTTTCCAATGTCATATCTCATGACTCAAATTGAATTTGGTAATGTTCTTGGTCATTTTGGAAAGCCCTTACATGATACAACAACTGTTTGAACATATTTGGTTTTGATCTCTTTTGAATCCAAGTGAAAAATCCCCCTACATTTGGCAAAAAGTAGGGTAAAATCTGACTTAGTGAAATTTTCACTAAGTGTTGGAACAAAGTGACTTTTCTTGATTTTGATCACTCCATAACTCAAAATCCACAATGAATTGGAATTAGGTCTAGTTGAAGTTTTTGTAGAGGGAAATGAGATCTACAAATCAAGCCTTGGATGGGAGAAAATGGCTTTGTGGTTTAGGAGTTATGACCCTCCAAAGTTGGTACCCTAGCCACTTTATTTTTAACTTAGAAAATTTTCTAAGTTTTTTAGGGTTACCCCTTTTACAAGTTACCCAACTTTTCTTGATTTTTCTTGATGAATGATGATTCAATTCATACATTAACATCATTTTAGGGTTAAAAATCCATTTTGGTGAAAAATCTCAAAAAGTCAAAGTTGACTTTTGTGCACAGTTGACTTTTTATCAGATGAATTCCAAACTGTGCAATTCTTCAGGAAATAATGTCCTTGACCTAAATCAAACTTGATGGACATGTTCCATGGGGGTCATAGGGTATATTGATGCATGTCATAGGGCTTGGGAGCATGTCCTGGTCAAAAGTCAAAGTTACAGTTGACTTTTTCCTTAAAACCCTAACTGTGGTGCAGATGAAATTGAGACTTGTTTCTCAAGCTTCTTGGATTAATCCATTGTTGCAAATGGATCAATATAGTTCATTAAAGACCCTCAAACCCTCTCTTGAGGTCTTGGCTCATGATTTGCCCTAAAAGTCAACCTAGGGGTGAATTAGGTCAAGAAACCCTAATTCCTGATTTTTTATGAATGCATCCCCTGAGGCAAAATTGACTTGATGATTGGGTCCATGAGGTTCCATAGAGTATATTAGGTTATGTTTTGGATCATTGGCTTGTGCCCAGATGAAAAATTTCCATCTGGAGGCCCTGGTCGACCAAAACCCTAATTTGGTGACACTGTCGATCTTGAGACTTGATCCACCTAGAAGGGAGCAGCCTTGTACTTAATCCTTGAAGTGGGAGTCCTTTTGATCCATTGTGGATGTTTGAGAGGTTAGAAAAGTTGAAGATCATGTCATTCCTTGATTGATCCTTTGTCTAAGCACTCAGAGAGGGCTTGAAACCCTAATTTTGATTGTAGTGAATGCTCACCCATCTTTGGGGAGACTGATGAAGTATGATGGTTCCTCCATATTATGATGATGATTTTCACAATGATGGGAAATCTTAGTGGTCAAAATTTGGGGTATGACAGGGCCCACACGTTTTCAATTATTTTTATTTTCTTTAACCACTCATTATTCACTTTTAATCCATTATCCTTCCCTTTCCACCACTACTTCTTCTTCTAACTTTATCAAAAACCTAAAAAACTCCATTTTTACTCACCACAAAGCTTCATTTTTGCTTCACCCACTCACCAAAACCATCATACCGCTTCACAAAAGTTACTCGACTCGTCCTCCTCTACGTTTCTGCGGTTGCATTTTCTCCTAATTTTCGTTTTTTAGTTTTTGTGATTTTTCAGGTTGACCATTATGCCCCCAAAGCATGTAGACAGAGGAAAGCAACCGGCGGCCGAGCCATCCCGAACCCGTAAGCGAACTATTCATCGACCAAACGCACACGAGATCATTTTTGACAATGACGAGCATGAGAGGAGGTACTCTATGCATGTAAAGAGAAAAATCATGCCGACGAGGTATTTGTGTTCTAAAACTTTATCTCAATTGGGCATGTCTAGAGAGGTAAACAGAATGTTCAATACTTTAGGGATGCTTAAATTCATAATGTTTGAGGTGCCGACTTATGAGCGCATTACTTTAGAATTTCTAAGCACAGTCGAATTTAAAGTTAAAAAGAAATGGACAGGTACTGCTTACTATTTTTATGGTACTATGAGTTTCAGGTTACACAATAATGATCATGAGTTGACAGTGGAACCGTTAGGGAGCATTCTCGACCTCCCAATTGATGGCCCTGGGGCCGTCTCGGAGTCTTTTGATGCTAAAGCTTTCTGGACAGAAATCACAGGCCACTCAGAGTATGTGGCTAAAGGAGCCAAGGCCTCAGGGATTCAAAATCCTTGTTTTAGATACGCACAGAAAGTTTTAGCCTACACACTATTCGATAGAGCCGACAGCACAGAGGTGGCTTCCCAGAGGGAGCTATTTTTCTTGTATGCCATGGCGAACAGTATATCAATCAATGTGGCTGCCTTTGTAGCTGATTATTTGGGGAGAGTTGGCCGAGCCAACTCAGGAGGTATTTCTGTTGGGGGTATGATTACCCAAATTGCTGAGCATTTGGCTATGATCTGGCTGCTCACAATGCACACCGGTCTCAGTAAGACCCATCTAGACATGAATGCTCTGGTCCAACAAAGGATGATTGCTTATGTCGATGGGTATTATGGTTTATTATGTTCTGAGTAATTCGTTATGACACTTCCTAATCCTAATAGAATAAGGATTGATGATACTGATAACTGGCTCTATGGGAGCGCCGTCCTCGATGTGGTGGACGAGCAGGATGACCAAAATTTGAATGCAGATGAAGAAGAGTTCCAAGCAGAGCCAGAACCGCAACATACTGTTCCTCCTCACACGGGAACCTCGACCGCGGGTACGGGGTCATTCTCCATGGAACCGGACCAATAGTCATGGATTAAAACTGAAATTGGCGAAATCTGGGATGAACAGGCGCGCCAAGGACGTGAGCAGACCCGACAGGGTGACATCTTAGATGAGATGCAGATCATGATGCAGCAAATGATGTTCCACTTTCATCCTCCTCCTCCTCCTCAGTGAGGCTACGTGAGTCCCCTCTCATGTTTGTTCTAAAACAGTGAGGTCACTGTTTGGTTCAAGTGTGGGGGGGTTTTAGTTTATTTTCTTTTTGTGTGATTTATTTTTCCGTTATTTCACTTGTGTTTAAGTCATTTTGTTTATTGTGGTGTGTTTAATGTTATGTTACAGATCGAGGACTTTGGTACCGGATGAAGGTGAAACTCTTAGTAAGTGGTTGAAAAGACACAAACCAGACGTGATCTCAAGGAAACCCCCGGAAGTTAATATTGCTAAGTTTATAACTGGACGCGACTTTCCAATGTAGGACCGATACGGGAATACTATGCACCCGAGACGGAAGTGATACCACATCTCACGGAAGGGACCTAGGAAACTGTCAGCGTATTAAACATGGTGAGATTCTAAAGAGCCAAACACTTTTGCATCATGAGAGTATCAGGTATGTCTTTGTCACTCTGAGCTTGCATATTCGTCTGTTGGATTTTTTATGCACACATTTATACACTGAGGCACTTGTTTTTGTTTAACCCTGAGCCTTTTAGCCAACCCTTGTAATTTATCCTTTGCTAACCCCGTTGAGCCATATTCCCCTTTTGCTTGTTTTAACCATATCATGTTAACCGTAAGCCCAAACACTTCCTTACCCTGCTCGGACAAGTGTTATCAATTTCTAATCTATGTGAAACTCTAAGTTTGGGGTTGAAACACTCACAATAAAAGTAAGTGCATTCGGAAAAAAAATGGAAGAAGAGAAAAGAAAAAAAATGAAAAAGTGTTGAAAAAAAAAGAGAAGAAAGAATACACTTACTAGGATCCAGTTCAGAAAAATCGAAAAATAACCTCAAAGCTTCATTAGAGGAGAGAACTTTAGAATCCTAATTATGTTGTGTTCAATCCCGTCGAGTGTGAAAAGCGCAAAATCTACACAGTGACAAAAGAGGTAACACTACGTCTGAACCTAAAAACCGTTTGTTTTCCCTTTTTGTTTGTTTACCACACCTTGTCCCTTAGCCCCGTTACAACCTAAAATTCCTTAAGTAGTGTGTGTTGTGTGTATGATATGAAGATAGACGATATTCAAACTTATGAGTCGGCGTTGCATACTGTGATTTTTGAGCGTAAACACTTTAACCCGAGCGATGCGGTGAGATTGTGAAAAAGCTGACAGGTGAAAAGGAACTCGTATGTCGAAATATGGTGAACTGTCAGAATTTGGGTAAGAAGGAAACCGTTGAAGGGAAAGCGGGAAGTGAGTTGCGAAAAGTCTTGGCAATATTGTGGTGAGTGGTAATTTGGGGGTGACTGACTTGTGTCTCTAGCATCACTTGAGGACAAGTAATGAGATAAGTTTGGGGTTGTGATCGGTCACCAATTCTATGAGTTTTTCATCTATTTATTCGGTATAAAGTCAAGAAATCGGTAACATTTCATTTAGTATTGCTATTGTTTCTTCACCCTTTTGCAAATTTAGTTAATGGTTTAATTTTTAGTAATTTTCATTGTTTTGTGCATTTTATGCGTGTTTTGGTAGTTTGTGTTGGTTGTAGATCACAACGTGGAAGCCCCGGAGGATGTACGCGAAGAATGGAAAAGTTTGGAGTGTCTCGGAACTGTTTTGAAAAGAATCAGAAGCCTGACACGGGCCCCCGTGTTGCCTGACACGGACCGTGTCAAGAGAAGGGATGCAAAGGAGAAGTTGGGCAAGAGTCAGAGAGCTGACACGGGTGCCCGTGTCAGCTGACACGCCCCGTGTCAGTAGGCCTGAAGTAAAAGAAGTTGTGCACAAGAGTCAGAGGGCTGACACGAGTGCCCGTGTCAGCAAGCCTGGAAGAGACAACTTTGTGATTTTTTTCATATTTTCTGAGTGAAGTGCCTTGAGGAGTATTCTGGGAATTTCGCACTGTTATGATTGATTTGGAACTACTTAGGCTAGGTTCAGAGAGGGAAAGAGACACTTTTACTTTTACGAATAATTTACAAGAGTTTTATGCGATCAAGGAGATTTGGAGAAGACGATCGTTCATGAGCGGAAGCGATTGAAGAATTAGTTTTCCTCCGATCAAATTATAATGTCTACCTTTAATTTTCTATTTGTTTTTGTTTTGAATATTATGAGAGGCTAAACCCCCCAATGCTAGGGGGTGTTCCTGAATTGTTATGTAATGAACATCTTTTGAATTATTCGATGAGACTATGCATTTTTACCTTAATCTTTTATTATGCTATTTGTTTAACATTTTTTTCGATCGAAAAATTGGGAACACTTTACGATTAGGGATTTGGCCTGAAAAACCAATCTATTGCTTTTGCGTAATAACATTACGGTAGATATTGCCTAGGAATAGGGATATCCTGTAGTGATTGATAAAACCTTGTTAGAACTATTGCTTGATGTTCTTCCTTGACTGCTGAGGAATTAGGATCAAGGGAGAATCTCAAAGGTTTTTCGGTTAAGGAATTAAAGAAAAATATTATTGAGGTTCAGTAAAGTTAAGGTTTTGAGGCATGTCTCTTTGATAATGATTTAGGGTTCTTACTGAGCAATTCATACACCTTTCCCTAGCATATTTTATCATAATTGTTAAAGTCAATTTTATTGTTCTGCTTATTTATATTGTCATTATAATCATTGTCAAACCAAACAAAACCCCAAAGTCAATTTTTGTTTAATTGAAATAACATCTACACTTACAAATTATACGCAGTCCTCGAGAGATGGATTCTGGGGATAACCCCACTTATTACTACATCAGTAAAAATAGTACATTTACTATATTTCTGATCAGTAACCTGCTTTTGGTTATAATACCCTTTTCGTGGGTCAAATACTGCTTGTTCAGTCAGTACCAACATCCCCAGTGGGTCACAACCTTCGCTTGGTTCCACACCCGTCCTTTGGGTCACAACCTTCGCTTGGTTCTACAGCCGCTCTTTTGGTTGATCACAGTCTATCTGTTAAAACCGTTATCCCCGCAGGGTTGCAATCTTTGATTTCTTCGGTTAACCACTATTTATCAGTTAATATACCGAATTCCATTCAGAGTCAAACACCTTCTCTTGGTTCAGTACTCTTTCCCTTTGGTTTATCGCAGCTTGCCTGTTGACACCAACTCTTTTTCCCCATAGAGCCTTGATCTCTTTCTTTTCGGTTAACCACTGCCAGTCATTTAGCACACCGATTCCTTTTCCTTCTAGTTTCAAGACCATCCCTTTGCTTATTCCCCAGTAGGGCCGCTAACCCTCTGATCCCCAGCACAGTCATTATGCTCTCTTACTCCTCAGTTTAGTTGCTTTTATTCTTTTGCTCCTTTACCCTCTTGGTTTCGACACCATTCTTGCACTTTATCCTCAACACAGTTACTGTTGTTCCTTTGCACGTCTTTCTTCATTTTGACACCAATTCTTTTGCATCCCCAGTGGATTTCTCTCTTCCTTTGCTCTTGGTTTTGACACCACTTTCCTTTTCCTTTTCCGTCTTGGTTCCACGAACTACGGACACTCTAATTCTTTATTCGTTCGAATGTAAGATACGTAGGAACAATATTGCGATGATCTTGGCAAGCACACTTCCACCTTCTTCCATTCTTTTTCTCTTTCCCTGGTTCCAAGAACTACGGAGCTCTGATTTCCTCATTGCACTATGAGGGTACGTAGGCACGAGGGCCCTAATCCTCCGCGAGCACTTTCTTTCTTTTCTCTTCTCTCTTCTCTTCTTTTTAGGTAGAAGCATTTAGATAGATAACCCATCCAAGCCTAGAAGCAAGCAAAATGGTTCCCGTCGAGTACGACGGATGCGTAAGGTGCTAGTACCTTCCTTTCGCATAACCGACCCCCTGACCCGTTTCTCTTCCCCTTGGGTTTTATCAATATTTTCCCTGTCCTTTGGGACTAAATAAAGTTCAGTGGCGGCTCTGTTGTATCTTTGAGTGTGTGATTCACTCAGGTATAATCCCGCTAGCTTCAGCTGGTGACTCTGCTGGGGAGTCCTTGCTCTTGCAAGTTTGGGTCTCGCCTAGTTTTGTTTGCTTTCTTGCTTGCTTTGGTGTTTGTCTTTGGCGTTTTATTTGCTTTATCTTTACGCTTTACTTGCTTTATGTTTATTTACTGCATTTCTTTATTGCTTTGAATATTCATATGCTGTATATTCTGGATATCTACTGTATCTTTTGATGTTGTTGGGATGGGTAGATATTATTGGAGAGATAAGTCCTAACACCGGGCTTGAGCATGCACATAGGCTAGAACGTGGATAGTCGTGAGGCCTACATTTTGCGCGTTGGGTTATCACGAGAGCCATATCCTAAATGGGTTTTTGCAGGAAAACAAGCCACTTCATACCTTTGTTCTCTCACACACATCAGATTATTTTGCACCAACACAGAGTTATATAGGCATATATCCAGATTGTTTAGATTTGATTGTTCAAACAGTGTTGACTTCTTATTCTTGTGTTGCATATCATTTCATCATGTAAATTAATTTTTGCATGTGCATTTCTAGGTTATTCAAAGGGTTATTCTTTGTTGACATTATCATAGAGATGAGCATTGGTTACAGAGGTATCTTTAGCTATAAGTTTGTGGAGCCTAAGCCGAAGACTCTGAGAGGTTTGGCACCCCGTGTGGTTGAAGATAACACAGGGGTCTTCAAAGATAGTTATGATAATCTGTTGGCCATCCTCAACACTGAAGTCAACATCACTGCCATTCATACACTTGTTTTGTTCTACAACCCGCCACTTAGGTGCTTCATATTTCAAGATTATTAGTTAGCACCTATACTTGAGGAGTACTCTCATATCTTGGGGGTTGAGATCAAGAAGCAGGTTCCTTTTGTCTACACCAGTAGTTGTCCGAAGTTTCCCCATATTGATGATGCTCTTTGCATTAGTAAAAAGGATGTGGAAGCTAATATCAAGACTAAAGGGAATGGTATTCGAGGGTCTGCTTCGAAGTTTCTAGTAGACAAGGCCACTTCTTTTGCTGAAGATGGAAACTGGAAGGCTTTCAACGTCGTTCTTATTTTGCTGATATATGGGATTGTCTTGTTTCCGAACATGGAGGATTTCGTAGATCAGTCTGCCATCAATATATTCTTGTCCAAGAACCCTGTTCCTACGCTTCTTGCTGATACCTATCATTCTATTCATTCGGGGAATGAAAAGAAGAAAGGAACCATTGTCTATTGTGCTCCTCTACTGTACCGATGGTTCATGTCTCACCTTCATCAGAAGGGTCCATTTGTTGAGAATAAGGGTAATCTCAAGTGGTCTCAACGAATCATGTCTCTTACTGCTGATGACATTTCTTGGTATTCTCGAGTCTTCGACGATACTAAGATCATTCTTCATTGTGGTAAATTCTCCAATGTGCCTCTCTTGGGTACAAAGGGTAGAATTAACTATAATCCGAGACTCGCCTTCCGTCAGTCGGGATATCCTATGGTTGCCAAGCCAGATCCAGAGGTAGTGGAAGAGTTCATTTTTCATGAAGGGGTTGATGACATGAGATTACTGAAGAGGTTTAGTGCCGCTTAGACTCAGATTCACCTTGAAGGAAGAGCCGATTTGGGTAATAAGAATTGCATAGCCAAGGAAGCTTACACACTCTGGGTCAAAGAGAGAGTCAAGGAGATTTTTTTGCCATTTTCTGTGAAGCCTTCCATGAATGCCAAGCTTCCTGAACTTGCCATTATTCCTCCATCTGAAGTCGACCAACTCAAGCGGACTATTGAGATGTTGAAAAAGGAGAATGTTGATCTTCGTCTCGACCTTGATAAAGTCACATCCGAGAGGGAAAGCCTATAGAGTGAGCTCCATCAAAAGCGTGAGCGCATGCTCAAAGAGGTGGAGGTGGAACAGAACAAGCGAAGGAAAATGGGTGATGCTTTGAAGAGTACCTATGACGGACTTGCCTCAAAGAAGAGACAACTCACCGACACTCAGTATCAAACCTATAAGGATGAATTGAGCTACAAGAAACAACTTGAAGAGCTTCGAGGGAAGTTATAAGAATACAAGACAAAGCTGCAAAGTGAGCAAGACCGTGCTAACCAAGTGGCAAAAGACTTTTCTCAGTGTCAAGCCAAGCTTGACAAAGCTTTTGGTGAGATCCAGAAACTGCAAGATCAAGCACATCAGAGCCGAGAGTAGATTAGTCAGCTCAACTTAGAGAGTACTCATTGGGAGCGCCAGAGCCGTTATTTGCAATTCCTCTTGGATCAGAAGGAGGTCTTTCTTCAAAATATGCTTCAAGGACCTAACCATTCTTTGTTGCGCAACCTCATGAAGGATGCGAAGTATTGGAGTGAGAGACACGGCCGTCTAGCCATATTTGCTAAGCATGCACTTGAGGACTTAGTCGGATTATTGAGGGATGCATAGGCTGATATGTTGCCGCACAAGACTCCTTGGGCTATTTTTCACTTCTTGTCTGTTTGTAGGGTGGTTTTTGATAGGATCCAGGTTGATCTTGTTTTAGCCCAAAAGGCAGATATATGATTTGTACTTGACTTGTACTTCTTTACTTTGTTTAATGAATGAAGTTTCTTCCCAATTTTTTCTTTGCACCTTTACTTGTATGCTTTATGATCATTAACAAAAATAAGCTTTTGAATTCCTGGAATTTAATACTTTATTTTTGCATGCATTCATATGTTCATGCACACATATGCACGTCCCTTCATCCGAAAAACCATCGCTTACCCTGTCCGTCTCCTGCTTGTAGCCAGACGACGACTCGACATCGCTATTTCACCCGCTCAAGCAAATCCAAGATCATGGCTGACTTCGAAGCTAAGAACGCTACCTATAAGGAAACTCTGGCTCAATTTCAAGGTCGGATGGATCGGTTTCAAACCAACATGGATGTTATTCTGGGGTTCCTTCGTGCTCAGAAGGACGCTGCTGTTGCTTCCACTGTCGTTGCAACTGCCACTGATGCAACCGTTATCACCCCTGTCGTGACTGTTCCTCCTATTGTTACGGTTGTTCCTACTATCATTTCTTCTCCTGCTACTGTTGAAGTTCCGGTTGAGCCTGTTATTTAGGATGTTGTTCATCCATCAAACTCTCAGTCTGGTTTAAACAAGATGCCTGCTGCTTTTCCTTGGGGCATGCCTCCGAATTTCATTCCTGAGATTGTAAATAGTGGTGCCTTCGTATCATATCAGCCTTTTGTTGTGCCCATGCCTAATGGAAATGCTGCTGCATATCCGTGGGGTATGCCTACTCTGGTCCCACCTCCAGTGGTGAGTGATGATCATGAGAATCTTCAGCTTCGGACTTGTCAGACTCTTATGTTGGCTGACATCAAAACTCCTGATGACGATGAGCATGTGTATAGGGGTCCTCCTCTTCATGTTCTAGTTTCATCTCAAGCTACTCAAACTTCTGTTCAGAATGTTCATTCTAAAATGTTCTACCCTGGGGCATCTTCAGTTGTCGTGGTACCTTCCTAGAATTATCTGTTTGGTGTTCAGATGGGTCAGAATGCTGGTCAGATGGTTAATCAGGGATTGGTATATTCTTCTCAGTTTACTACTCTGCAAGTGCATGCTCCAGCCGCATCTCAGCTGCCAAATCCTAAGATCCTTGTCAAGCCTGCTGATCAAGGTAGACCTGCTGATTACAAGTTGTTGGAAGACCGTATCAGAACTATTGAAGGGTTCTCTGCTTTTGGCATGGAAGCCAAGGACTTATGTTTGGTTCCAAATGTTGTATTACGGCAGAAATTCAAGATACTTGAGCTTCCAAAGTATAAAGGTTTTAGTTGCCCACATAGTCAAATCATTATGTATTGTAGGAAGATGGCATCCTATATTGATAATGATGAATTGCTAGTTCATTGTTTTCAAGATAGTTTGTCTGGTGCTTCATTGGATTGGTACATGGGCTTAGAATGCAACAAAATCCATACTTGGAGGGATCTGTCTGAGGCGTTCTTGAAGCAATACAAATATAATCTTGATTTGGCGCCCACCAGATTTTAGTTGCAAAATCAGTCTCAGCGCTCGACTGAAACATTTAAAGAATATGCACAAAGATGGCGTGAGATGGCATCTCATGTGCGACCCGCTCTCTCTGACAATGAGTTGGTTGACATCTTTATGGGTATGTTGCAGGGATCCTACTATGAGAAAATGGTGGGTAGTTCTTCATCAAACTTTACTGACATTGTAACAATTGGTGAAAGAATTGACAATGGGCTGAAGACTAGAAAGATTTCTGGAGCTGCTTCCCAACAACCGGTCAACAAAAAGTCTCAGAACAGTCATTCAAAAAAGAAGGAAGGTGAAGCCAATGTTGTGACAGCTAAGGTCTCTCCTCAGTATCAAACACCCATGGCTCTCATGCCATACTATCCATATTCGTAAATTGCTGCTGCACAATATCAACAACTGCCATACCAATATCATCCACAACAACCGGTTTAGAATGCTCAGAATCAGCAATAACCGCAACATCAACAACAGCCTCAACAAAACAACAGAAATCAGCAGAATCAAAACCGGCAAAACAACAATAATCAAGGAAATCATAAGCGTCCAAATTTCTACAGAATTCCGGTGCCATACACTGAATTGTTCCCTTACTAGGCAATTGTCCCCAAAGAGATTGCACCTGTAATTCCGCCATTCAATCCAAATCATAATCCAAATGCGTCTTGTGCTTATAACTCTGGATACATAGGACATGCGACAGAGGAATGTATTGTTTTCAAAACCAATGTTCAGGAGCTCATTGATAGAAAGATTTTGACTTTTGCTGAGGAAGGTCCTAACATTCAGCATAATCCATTGCCCAATCACGGTGGACCTGCGGTGAACATGATTGAGGATAATTCAAGGGCTGAATTGATCATGGATGTTGACGAGGTAAAGACCCCGATGACTGTGGTTATCAAGAGATTGAATGAGTATGGGTTGTTGAAAGAGCTGCACGGAAAGTGTCAGATTTGTGATGATAATCCCAACCAGTGTCGGAAGCTGAAGGGTTGTGTCCAAATTTAATGAATCGAGGTGAAGTTCAGTTTGCTAGATCTAAGTCTGTTGAAGATGTCACTGCCATCAAGCCATTCACCATCATTTATAGGAAGATTCCTGTTGAATCTCCTAAAAAGAAAATACAACCTATTGTTGTCTGCCCGCCAAAGCCATTTCCGTATCAGAATTCTAAGGAGGTACCTTGGAGGTATGGGTCTACTGTGTTTTCCAGAGGTCAAGAGATAAGGTTTGCAGAATCTGAGATTGTGAATGTTACCACCGCTGGCGGTATGACTCGTTGTGGGCGAGTATTCGCTCCGAAGGTCACTACAAAGCCTATACAAGTTCCAACTGTTGTTCCTCCCAAGGAGAAGCCTGTATCTGTAACCCCTGTTGTTCAACAAGAGGCATCTACTACAGTATCAGTGCCAACTATTCCGTCTGAGGATGTTTCAAAGAGCAAAGAGACGATCGATGATTAAGAGTTCCTAAAGCTGATTAAGAAAAGTGACTTTAAAATTGTGGATCAGCTGGGGCAAACTCCCTCAAGGATATCAATCGTGTCCTTACTCATGAGCTGACCTGTGCACAGACCAACTTTGTTGAAAGTCTTAAACACTGCCCACGTGATACATGATATATCCGTTGCCGAGTTCGATGATGTAGTGGCTAACATAACTGCAAGCAGATACTTGGGCTTTAATGAATCAGAATTGCCTCCTGAAGGAGCTGCCCACAATCGAGCATTGCACATATCCGTAACCTGCATGGACGCCTTATTATCTCGTGTTCTTGTGGACACCTGTTCTTCCCTCAATGTGATGCCTAAGGGCACATTGAGTCAATTACTGGTAGAAGGGAGCGAGATGAGGACGAGCGCCTTAGTTGGTAGAGCCTTTGATAGTTCTCGAAGGCAAGTTATTGGAGAAGTAGATTTACCCATTAAGGTTGGACCTCATTTGTTCACCATTACTTTCCAAGTGATGGATATTAATCCAGCCTAAAGTTGCCTATTGGGTCGCCCGTGTATTCACGCCGCATGGGCAATTACTTCCACTTTACATCAGAAATTGAAATTCATGTTTGACGATCAGCTGGTCATCGTCTGTGGTGAAGAGGATCTGATTGTAAGCGAGTTATCATCTTTCCGATATGTCGAGACCGAGGAAGGCATACCTGAGGTGCCATTGCAATGTCTTGAGTTCGAAGATATCAGCTCCGCTTCAACTAGTCAAAGTAGATCACCGAAAGTGACTTTGTCATCCATCAAGAGTGCTAAAGAGACCATCGAGAAAGGTGCCTTGCCTGGCTGGGGGCATGTGATTGATGTGGTTTAAAAGCATAATCGCTTTGGATTGGGTTATCGTCCTGGTCGACAATCTAGCTCACATGGTCAGAAGTAGTGCAACTTAATTAAGTTCAATAGTGCAGGTTTTCAGAAGGGTGACATCGTGGTAGCCATTGATGATGTTAGTCCTAACAACCAGAGTGCAAGCTTTGTGCGCAAGTTCCTGCCGAGTTTCGAGCTCAACAACTGGACATCTACTATGATTCTTGTGGTTTTTCCAACAAACATGTAATGCATTTTGCTTTCTCATTCCCTCGTCCTCGTCCGAGACGAGTGGATAGCTTGTAAAGGGCCTCCTGCTTTTGCAATATTATGTGATCAATAAATAAAAGTTTCTTTGCATTCAAAATAATGCTCCCTCTTCTTTCTTTATTTTACTTTTTCACAAACAAATGGCAAAAGTTTCTTTTATTTTTCACTTTTCAAAATAGCTTATTCTAAACATATTCATAAACATGCAGAACAAATAAATGCATTGATAACAACATGGCAAACATCTATTGTAATTCTGGCATTCTAATTAACCAAGCCGAGGAAGATGGTGAAGAAGATTGTGAATTATCGGCTGAACTAGCAAGGCTCCTTGAGCACGATCAGAAAGAGATTCAGCCACACAAAGAGCCAGTGGAAGTTGTCAATCTTGGTACTGATGAGGTCAGAAGAGAAGTCAAGGTTGGCGCGTCCCTCGCAAAGCATGTACACTTCGAGTTGGTCAAGTTATTGAAATAGTATGTTGATATCTTTGCCTGGTCTTATCAAGATATTCTTGGGTTGGATACCAACATCGTTTAACATCACTTGCCACTCAAGCCTGGATGTCCTCCTGTCAAGCAGAAACTCAGAAAGACTAGACCTGACATGGCACTTAAAATCAGAGAAGAGGTAGGGAAACAGTTAAATGTTGGATTCCTAGCCACCTCTGAATATCCTAAATGGATTTCCAACATCGTCCTAGTTCCAAAGAAAGATGGGAAGGTCAGAATGTGTGTGGATTATCGAGATCTCAATAAGGCAAGCCCGAAAGACGATTTCCTTCGCCTCATATTGATGTCTTGGTAGACAACACGGCTCAGTTTTCTGTCTTTTCATTTATGGACGGTTTCTCAGGATATAATCAGATCAAGATGTCCCCAACTGATATGGAGAAAACCACTTTCATCACGCCATGGGGTACATACTGCTACAAAGTTATGCCATTCGGTTTGAAGAACGCAAGGGCAACATACCGACGTGCCATGACAACCCTCTTTCATGATATGATCCATAAAGAGATTGAGGTTTACGTGGACGATATGATTGCCAAGTCAAAGACTGGAGATGGTCACTTGGTCCATCTGAAGAAACTGTTTGACAGACTCCGGAAGTTCAGACTACGGTTGAATCCTACTAAGTGCATCTTCAGAGTTCGATCTGGTAAATTGTTGGGCTTTATTGTGAGTCAGAAGGGCATTAAAGTTGATCCCGACAAGGTTCGAGCAATTCAGAACATGCCTCCTCCCAAAACAGAAAACGAAGCCTGTGGCTTTCTGGGCAGACTTAATTACATTTCAAGATTCATTTCACACTTGACGGCTACCTGTGAACCAATATTCAAATTACTAAGAAAAAATCAATCGATTGAATGAAACAATGATTGTCAAAAATCCTTTGACAAGATAAAACAATATTTGCAAGAACCACCGATCTTAGTACCGCCGGTTCCTGATAGGCCTTTAATCATGTATCTCACTGTTCTCGATGAATCAATGGGATGTGTATTGGGTCAACATGACGACACAGGCAGAAAAGAACATGCAATTTACTATCTGAGCAAGAAGTTCACCGATTGTGAGACCAGATACTCACTCTTGGAGAAAACTTGTTGTGCTCTGGTCTGGGCAGCTCGACGCCTAAGACAATACATGATTTGCCATACTACTTTATTGATATCCAAAATGGATCCGATAAAGTACATATTCGGAAAGCCTGCTGTCTCTGGAAGGATTTCTCGGTGGCAGATGCTGTTAACTGAGTATGATATCCAACATGTTACCCAGAAAGCAATAAAAGGGAGCGTCTTGTCTGACTACCTTGCTCATCAACCTGTAGAGGATTATCAACAAATGAAGTTTGACTTTCCTGATGAGGATGTTCTGTTTATCAGAGATTATAAGACTCCAGACCCTGACATAGGACCCAAACCAGGGGCGCGATAGACGCTCGTGTTCGGCGGTGCCTCAAATACTAAAGGTCATGGAATTGGTGCTATCCACATCTCTCCAACAGGTTTTCACCTTCCCTTCACTGCCCGATTATGCTTTGCATGCACCAACAATATGGCCGAATACGAAGCATGTATCTACAGTATTGAAGCGGAAATTGACATGAGAATTAAGATTCTTGAGGTCTACGGAGATTCTGCTTTGGTTATTAGCCAAGTCAGAGGGAACTTTGTGACTCGGGATTCCAATATGGTTCCGTACCAAAAACACATCGCAAAATTGATTCCTTATTTTGATGAAATCTCTTTTCATCATATTCCCAGGGAGGAAAATCAACTAGCTGATGCTCTTGCCACACTGGCATCCATGTTCATAGTCAAGTGGAAGAATGAAGCTCCTTTTATCCGCACTAATTATTTGAACGAACCAGCACACTGTTTAGCAATCGAGGACGAGTCTGATGACAAACCTTGGTTCTACGACATCAAGAGATATCTGGAAAAACAGGAATATCTTGAGGGTATTACTATCACTGATAAGAAAGCTCTTAGACGGCTCTGCGTTAAATTCTTCTTAAGTGGTGGTGTACTGTACAAGAGGAATTATGATTCCGTGTTGTTCAGATGCGTGGATAGACAAGAAGCAAACACGATCATAAGGTCCATACATAAGGGCTGCGAGGGTGTACATGCTAAAGGTCCTGCTATGGCCAAGAAGATCCTTCGAGCTGGGTATTACTGAACAACAATGGAGGTTGATTGTTACAACTTTGCCAAAAAATGTCACAAGTGTCAAATCTATGGTGACAAGATCCATGTACCTACAACTCCATTGAATGTTTTGACTTCTCCTTGGACTTTCTCTATGTGGGGTATCGATATGATTGGAATGATCGAGCCTAATGCTTCCAATGGTCATCGCTTCATTCTAGTTGTTATTGAATATTTCACCAAGTGGGTTGAAGTTGTTTCTTACGCGAATGTTACACAACAAGTGGTTTCCAGATTCATCAAGAAAGAGATAATTTGTCGCTATGGTATTCCTAGAAGCATTATCACCGACAATGCAAGCAACCTGAACAATAAAATGATGAAGGAATTGTGTCAAGAATTCAAGATCGAGTACCACAACGATTCACCTTATCGGCCCAAGATGAATGGTGCCGTCAAAGCAGCAAACAAAAAAATCTAGAGGATTGTCCAGAAAATCTTCAAGACTTACAAGGATTGGCATAAAATGCTTCCCTTTGCACTACATGGCTATAGAACTTCAGTCCATACTTCTACTAGGGCAACTCCGTATTCACTTGTGTATGTGATAACAAATCAAATGGACAATATTTCATTTGTCGAAACTCATACGAATTGCATTGATCCTTTATATTTTTATATGAATTGGACCAACAAAAGATACAAAAGGATATTACTCTTGAATGGGTTTGGTTTTGCAGGAAATGACAAAGGAAAACATCAGTTACAAGCAAGAAGAATTTCTGCCCTGAAACTTTCGCGATGCGAACTTTCCTTCGCGTAGCGAAAGTTCGTGATGCGACAGGAAGCAAAAGGAAGCCACAGGCAGCGGCAGAAAGCGAAAACCATCAGAGCAAAACAGAACCAAATTACTCAGACTTCGCTTGAAGCGACAGGAAGCGACAGAGTTTACGATGCAAACTTTCCTTCGCGTAGCGAAAGTTCGCGATGCGAACTTTACTTCGCATAGGGAAGTATGGCGGTCCCAGAAAGGCGGTTTGAAAGTTCAAATCTTAATGGAGAAGAAAGGACGTTCGCATAGCGACCAGAACTTCGCATAACAAACTTAGGCGGCCAAAAACTCTATAAAAGGAGATCAAACTTAGTTCAAAGGGCATTCAGTTTTTAGATCTTGTAATTTATCATTTAGGATACTTTGTAATAGGAATAGAAGTAAGGATTTGAGGAAGAAGAGTGGATTGTGCATCAAGAGTCGGGATATCGTCGTTGATGCTCATTCAACTCAAATCTTCCATTATGCTTCAAGCTACCATGAGTAGCTAAATCCTTCTCTTGTTGGGATTGGTCGTAATTCACCGAAACAGTATGTATTATCTTTAATCATGGCATTATACGCAATTTATGTATAAATCGTTATTGATGTTATCTTTGTTTTACCGTTTATTTCATGGATTGAATTGATATTGACAAATACGATTCTAATCTCGATCTAAGATAACATCTATTAAATCCTAAATGCTAGACATAGATTTAGGTTTAATATTCACAAAAAGTATCGAATCTTAATGCTACCGTATTATTTAATAGGCTGAGAAATCGTCGATTAAACCATAAGGTAGAACTCTCATCAAAGTTCAGACATGAACTTTGTTTGTAAATGATACGTGATAATATCGAAACATGCTTAAATTGTGTATAACTGATTTGTGATATACATACTGAATCGGTGGATGAACACCAATTCCCAACAAGTCTATTCCTCTGAAAACTATCTTCATTTATCACACGCATTTACTTTTTGCAATTTACAAACCAAACATCTTGAAACTTTTACTTAGAATCATAGAGAATATTGAACGGTTTTGATATCGCTCCAATCCCTGTGGATACGATAAAAACAAATACTTACATTTGATTGTACTCAACATCAAATTGGCGCCGTTGTCGGGGATTGGCGTTTAAGATATTAAAACATCGCAATAGTTTCTATACTTCTAAGTTGTTATATATTGTATATATTCTTTTACATTTGCTGCTAACCACTTTTGCTGCGTTAGAATTGTGTTTTCTTGTATGCAAAATCAGGTATCATAAGAACAAGTAAAACACAAGCAAGCTAAGCAACACCAAAAGGTAAAAATTCTGCATTAACCCTCTTCAAACAATAGTCCAAGGCTGCAATTAAAAGATCAAAATCTGAAGTAAATTACATGGAATTGTGACAACATAGACAAGAATCATACCAATATTACCAAGGGTATCCATACACAAATAACATAGATTATGTCCAAGATTGGACATAGGATGCGGAACCATACCAGAATTTCTATCAACAGACGCAGAATCCTCCACAACCAGACAGAATATCAAAATTGGAAGACACCTTGATACAATTTATGCAACTGTCTATGGAGAACCAAAAAAGGACTGAAGCATCACTTAAGAATCTTGAAATGCAAGTTGGTCAAATAGCAAGGAAGCTTGAGGATCAACACTAAGAGACATCCACTACTATCACACAAATCATTTCAAAGGAGCGATGCAATGAAAGTACAGCTCAAAGCGTTAACGTTATTGATGATAGTAGTAATGATCACTTGGAAACAAAAAATGATGTTGTCAAGAGTGAACCTGAAAAACCAGAGGAAAATCAAGCAAAAATTCATAAACAAGAGGATAATGAAGCTGGTTTCAAGAGAGATGTTGCAGATAAAATCATTATGCAAGAGCACATATCAACTCACCTGCAAGTGGCTCTCATAAAAACACTTACTTTCCTCAATATCAAAAAGGAAAAACTCCATTGGGGCTGTTTGAAAGTAACTAAGACAGTCAAGGGAAAAATGCTGAAACATTATGGTGACATTGCAAGAATCACTATAATAAGACCTCCAAAATATCCCTAACACAGGCGTCGAGCTAATGACGTTAAACAAGCACTTGTTGGGAGGCAACCCAACGTCGTAAGCCATTTCATTTTATAGCTTTCAGTTCTTTCAATTTCATTTCCAATTTCAGTATTTTTCTTTTGAAATGCCAACAATTAAAACTGTTTGACGATAATGCATCCTGTAATTCACTCGGTTCTCCTTTTCACACTTGGTGTTGGTATGCTGCAAGCTCATTTTGAAAATATGTTGCTTTGCTCCTGTTATCCTCATCATGAGCATGGAAGGCTTCTTCCAAATATTTTGAACAAAGGCCAAGTCAAGTATTGTGAGCAAATAGCAAAGAAGGAGAATGAGTGGTAATGATACAAATCTGATGAACATCAAGCAAGGTACATGTTCACTTGCTTTGTAGAATCGTAGCATGATTTTTGAGTTTTGTTTTCTCTTACAAAAGTCATAACATGTCTCATTCAAATTGTGCACACACTTGCTTGAATTTTTTAGCAAAAAACAGAAAAGTGAGGTGAACTTCCATTGTGTACAAAAACTGCGAAATCCTTGTGTTTAACTCGGTTGATTCATGTTTAATCTGAAAATTCCATTTGAGCTTTGTAAAGGTATAAAGAGGATCAAGCCAATTGTTTGATTTTGAGAAAAACCACCGTAGCCAAAAACATTTTCATCAAAACCTGTAAGTGAGTGAGCATTTGTGCACCCTCTTTGAACCAGAAAAATCAAAGGATGGATCAAATTCTGAAAATGCAAAAACCACTAAGAAAACTACTTAGTGAAGTCATGATCCATCCTAATTTCTTTTTGCACAACCTGAACTATAATGGTTTGAATCATCAAGATGCTTCACTCATAAAAAGAAATAAGTTGGGGAGAGAATGGGTGATGATACCAAAAGGAAAAGAAAAAAAGAAAAGAAAGATCAAAAGAGAAAAAGAAATACAAAAGCAGAAAAACTTGGTATCATGAAAAAAGGAAAAGATTGAAGAAGCAAAAGAAAAGGCAAAATCATGGTGATGAAGTAAGGAGTGAAGCAAGTAAAGTAAGTTACAAAAGTAGACAGATTTTAGAAAATTAGCTTTAGGAGAAAAACCATATCTTTAGGAAACCTGGACACATTACAACCTTCACAAGCCCTATGTGATTTATGCCTTTAATTGCTCGAATTTCTGAATTGTTTTGGATGAAAACATGAATCAGCCCGGATGTTGACCAAGTGATCAAGTGAGAGTCATCATACCACATAATTAAAACAAACTTCAAAAGTCTTCATTCCTTTTATGAAGAAGAGTGTTAGGAAGGATTCAAGTGAAGTTGTGTAATTTTATTTTTGAGCATGTTGGGATTTTGTAGGCGGAAAACTTAATTCCATAATCATGCTCTGATTCTATAAATAGTTGAACATGTTTCTTGCTTAACAAGTAATCACTTGAACCATTCATTTTTCAAAAGAGTTATTCTAAATACTTGCTTGAAAATACTAAGACAGTTCATGAAAAGATCATGCTCTTGATTAAGGACAACCAAAAAACTAAGTTGGGGAGAATTTGATAACAAATCAAAAGGACAATATTTCATTTGTCGAAACTCATACGAATTACATTGATCCTTTATATTTTTATATGAATTGGACCAACAAAAGATACAAAAGGATATTACTCTTGAATGGGTTTGGTTTTACAGGAAATGACAAAGGAAAACATCAGTTACAAACAAGAAGAATTTCGGCCCTGAAACTTTCGCGATGTGAACTTTCCTTCGCGTAGCGAAAGTTCGCGATGCGACAGGAAGCGACAGGCAGTGGAAGGAAGCGAAAACCAGCAGAGCAAAACAGAACCAAATTACTCAGACTTCGCTTGAAGCGACAGGAAGCGACAGAGTTCGCGATGCGAACTTTCCTTCGCGTAGCGAAAGTTAGTGATGCAAACTTTACTTTGCATAGCGAAGTATGGCGGTCCCAAAAAGGCGGTTTGAAAGTTCAAATCTTAATGGAGAAGAAAGGAGGTTCGCATAGCGACCAGAACTTCGCATAGCGAACTTAGGCGGCCAAAAACTCTATAAAAGGAGATCAAACTCAGTTCAAAGGGCATTCAGTTTTTAGATCTTGTAATTTATCATTTAGGATACTTTGTAATAGGAATAAAAGTGAGGATTAGAGCAAGAAGAGTGGATTGTGCATCAAGAGTTGGGAAATCGTCGTTGATGCTCATTGAACTCAAATCTTCCATTATGCTTCAAGTTACCATGAGTAGCTAAATCCCTCTCTTGTTGGGATTGGTCATAATTCACCGAAACAGTATGTATTATCTTTAATCATGGCGTTATACGTAATTTATGTATAAATCGTTATTGATGTTATCTTTGTTTTACCGTTTATTTCATGGATTGAATTGATATTGACAAATACGATTCTAATCTCGATCTAAGATAACATCTATTAAATCCTAAACGCTAGACATAGATTTAGGTTTAATATTCACAAAAAGTATCGAATCGTAATGCTACCGTATTGTTTAATAGGCTGAGAAATCGTCGATTAAACCATAAGTTAGAACTCTCATCAAAGTTCAGACATGAACTTTGTTTGTAAACGATACGTGATAATATCGAAACATGCTTATATTGTGTATAACTGATTTGTGATATACATATTGAATCGGTGGATGAACACCAATTCCCAACAAGTCTATTCCTCTGAAAACTATCTTCATTTATCACACGCATTTACTTTTCCCAATTTACAAACCAAACATCTTGAAACTTTTACTTAGAATCATAGAGAATATTGAACGGTTTTGATATCGTTCCAATCCTTGTGGATTCGATAAAAACAAATACTTATATTTGACTGTACTCAACATCAGTATGGTATGGATGTTGTTCTCCCCATTGAAGTCGAGATTCCTTCGCTCAGAGTCATCATGGAAGCAGGTCTTGATGAAGATGAATGGGTCCAATCCAGATACAACCAGCTGAATCTCATCGAAGAAAAGCGTCTTACCGCCGTTTGCCATGGTCAATTATATCAGAGACGCCTCAAGCGAGCTTTTGACAAGAAAGTTCTCCCTCGAGCGTTTCAAGAAGGCGAACTCGTACTCAAGCGATATTCACCTGTTCACTCGGATCCACGCGGCAAGTGGACTCCCAATTACGAAGGACCCTTTGTTGTCAAGAAGGCCTTCTCAGGCGGAGCCCTGATCCTCACCACCATGGATGGGGAGGAGTTGCCATCGCCCGTGAACTCCGATGCAGTCAAAAAATATTATGCCTAAAAAATGGATAAAAGAGCCCGCTAGATTGACATCCGGAAGGACAATCTAGGGAAAAATGGGTGTCCCGATAGACCAAAAAAAAAAAGAAATGTCCATGCAAATGTTAGGGACAATGCAAAAAAAAATAGCCCGCTAAGTTGAAAACCCGAAAGGGCAACTTAGGCAAAAATGGGTATCCCGGTGGATGAAAAAAATATAAAAATGTCCAGACAAAAATTAGGGATAAAGGCATTTGACTTTGAACATTCGAGCTTATCCTCATCACAGCTGGATCTCAGACGGTAACAGAGCAGTCAAATCATCATCAACTGGTGCAAGCCGTTGGAACCTAGACTTACGGTGGATGGTAGCCAATGTTGTAATCAATGCAAAGCATGCTTTCCCTTTGCCATTTACATTTATTTTTCAATTTTATTGCAAAATTCCTCCTCGAGGATTCTTGCATCCTTGTACACATGTTATGTACATATATTTTGCACATTCAATAAAAATTCATCATTTGATTTCTCAATCATTTCTTTTCAGTATTTTGTTTGCAAAATAAACGATTATTTGTAATCACATAATACTATTAAGCGTTGAGAACAATAAAAGGCTAAACCAATAGAGAAAGCATTATGCATTGCATGTTATATCGGTAACTCCTAAGGGATAATCGGTAATATCCATTTGCAAGCTTGGTTCACGGCAAGCATTATCATGGTCCTTTGTAGAGGTTGTCATTTCCTCAGCAGAGCCATGATTCCCAGCAAGCGCCGTTATGGTTCTTTGGAAGGGTTGTTTACCTTTCATTTCCCCATCCGATCCATAATGTCACCAGCAAAGTTGTTGTGATATGTTCTCCAGCAGAGACATGTTTGTTCTCTTGTTCCCCGACAAGAGTTGTGCAATATCTTCAGCAAGGGTTGTGTATCACTCCCAGTGGCAGCACATTTCAATTTCATGTTCTCCCCAAGCATAGAAGATCAATCAGGCCTTGGAATTCCATAAGCAGAATTAGTCAAGGTTGAAGGGCCTTTCCCCAGACAGAGTTCGCTGTGCTTTGAAGATCATCATGGTTCCTTCATCCCTAGCAACAATGATGGTGATAGTCTAGATATCTGAGATTTCTCGGTTTCTTCCCCGGCGGAGTCGTCGCCATTTATGGGTTTTTTCTCCAATAGAGGAGTCGTCATCTGTGGGCCCTCTTCCGAGCCGAAGATGTCGAGTTCGCTACAATCCTCACCTACCCGCATCACAGTATCTTAACCTTTATCGCTGCATTGCATGATATCAAGCATCATGTAGAACAACACATACATAGCATATGCATCCAGCATACTCTTTTTTGCCTGATTCATCTCCCCAGCAGATATTCAACCAAACCTCTCAACTCTCAAAGCTCTTCTTTTGTCACCGCCGACCAAATTTTTGAGCTACTATTTTATTTAATCCCCTTCTACCGTGAATCATCGAAAAGCTGGCGTAATTCAAACATTCAGGTCCAAGAGGATTAAATATGGGCAGTTATCGTAACCCGAAATTTGACCTCCCCTTTTCCTTTTGTATAAGCCTGTGCATTCGCATCGCTGGCATACGCATTCACACTTTTTCTCTGTGGTTTTTGTTGCAACAATTTTCAGGTTTTTCAAGCTCGATTACTTATATCCTCACAAAGTTATCACTTCATCAAAACAAGGGTTTCCATGCCTATTCATAAAAACAAGAAGTGGAAAATCGAAATCGGGGATCCAGTACTTGTTCCTAAGCAATTTGGGCAAATTTTGCCTAGGGTAATCGATTACCATTTTGCTAGGCAAAATAAGGTAATCGATTAGCCTGTGCAAATTTGCAGTTTCTGCTGCATTTTTCAAGACAACAACTTTGCACTCTCTTTCTCTTGTGTTCTACTTAGTTCTAGCATTATGTGAAACATTCTAGACAATTCAAGACCATTCAAGACACTCCACTTACATTTATTCTAATGCATCACTTTGGATTAAGTGCACCATGTTCCTTAATTTCCAAGCATGTGAGCCATTGATTTGGATTTGCATTGGGATTGCTCCACTGAGTTAACTACCTAACTAACTTAGTTAACCGCTGACTCGGCGAGTCAAGTTTAACTAACTCCCAACCTAGCTCCAAAGCTAACCCCAAAGCACATTCCAAACCTATCAACTCCAAACCAAAACTCTATATAAACAAGGCTCCACCATTTCACAAGGGATCGACAATCATTTTCACAATTCTTCACTCTTTTCACTCTCCATTCTCTCATTTCTCTCTGCATTTTTCTGCAACCTCTTCACATTCATCTTCATCTTCTTCCCCAAACCACACAAAAGCTCCATTATCACCATTAAAGAGAAGTAACTTTCACATTGAAAATGCTTATCTCTTGAGCTTAAACCTCCATTCCTCTTCAATTTTTATTGGATTCTTGGTACTACAGTAGCTTCTACTTCAATTCAAGTAATATACTCAAGTAATTTGGTGCTAATTCATATTCGGTGCATTTTCGCGATTTTGCTCGGTTTCGCTATGGTTCGAAGTGCAAGTGCAGAATTCTATGGTTTTCTCTGGTTTTCTCCACTTATTTTCATCACATTTCACTTGCAACAATCACCAAGCCAATTCTCTGGCTTGTAGGTTGGTCAATTCTCACTGAATTTACTGTTTCGATCACTTTCGCGCTTTTATGATGCAGTTTCGATAGCTTTTTGGTTCGATGAATCACGTGATTGTTGGATCTTTGATCTTCATGTTTAATGCTTCCAAATTGTGTTTAAATGCTCATACATGATGTAATTTTCGTGCACAAATTCATACCGTAGCATATGGTAGTTTGGATAAGTGATTAGGTGCTGAAATTGCTTTTTGAAAAGCTATTTTTTTGCCACTATTACAGTGGTAATCGATTGCTCATATGAGGGTAATCTATTACTCTGCACAAATTTTCACTAATTCTGCTATTTTCAAGCAAGTAATTGATTACCTGCATTGTGGTAATCGATTACCACTATAACAAAATGTCATTTTTGAGTTTTTTCAAGCTTGTTTGACATCCTTTCCTTTTCTAACTTCCATGAATTGATATGCTTGATATTTGTGGATGTTTTAGGTGTTGTTCAACCTCTGTTTGATGCATGCTTACAATATTTTGATGCACGATTTATCGATTCTTGTAATTGTTCACATTTTTTACATTGTATGAACATGTTGATTCTTGCACACTTTTGTTCACATGATTTGTGATGCATGTTAATTTATATTTGGTACTGTTTTGCACTTTCATTCTTGATCACATTAAATTTGTTCTTCATTGAGCAAGTTTAATCTTGTATAATCAATAATCCACCCTTTTGCTTTAACGATTTTTCATCTCTTTGGAAAATTGTTAGCACATCAATTCCTTTGATCGATTGATCGAAACCTTGTTTCGATTAGTCAATCTCCCCTTGCTTCCTTCTCTAGGATTCTTTAGAGCTTTATTCTCTTTATCCCCTGCCGAGCCAGAAGTTCGCACGACGCACTAGAGCACTGTACAACTTGGCGCTGTTACGCTGTCCGTTTCAATTTCCACACTATACTTTCGTGTTAGAGAAGGGATGAGAGTGGAGAATTTCTACACTCATCTTTATTATTTTGGGTAGGGGACGAATGACCATGTGCTTGGAATAATCGTCTCTATTTCTAGACTCTAGTGTATTTCAAGTCCCCAGTAGAGTCGATCCTGGATCACTCTCACTCTTGCACCTTTCACTCTCTCTTTTGATCAATCACCACTTTCTTGGTTAACGATCTTTGGCACTTTGGGTTAGCAACCTCTTTTTGGTTCAACACTTTTTCTTCTGATCAATAATTGTTCATTGATTCCCCATTAGAGTCGTGATCATTGGTCTATCTTGGTTAATCACAGTCAAACTGTTAATACCAATTCTCTTTTTCCCCTGCAGTCGCAATCTTTTTCTTTGGTTAAACACATTCTTCTTGTTAAACACCGAAACCCTTATGGAGTTCGCAACCTTCTCTTGGTTCCTCTCCCTTTGATTGGTTAACCACTGCTTGTCAGTTAAAACACCAATTTGCACTTTCTCTCAGTTAACCATAGTCTATCTGTTAACATACTGAGTTTCTGTTGGGTTAATCACCTTCTCTTGGTTAATCACCCTTTTTCTCAGTTAATCACAGCCCGTCTGTTAACATACTGGGCCTCTTTTGAGTTAACCACCTTCTCTTGGTTAATCACTCATTCTTTTTATGTTAATCACAGTATGTTTATTAAAACCAATACCCTGTGAGTTAGTAACCTTCTCTTGGTTCGAATACTCACACTCTTGGGTTAGTAACCTGCTTTTGGTTCTAATACCCTTTTCGTGGGTTAAATACTACTTGTTCAGTCAGTACCAACATCCCCAGTGGGTCACAACCTTCGCTTGGTTCCACACCCATCCTTTGGGTCACATCTTTTGCTTGGTTCTACGCTCATTCTTTTGGTTGATCACAGTCTATCTGTTAAAACCGTTCTCCCCGCAGGGTTGCAATCTTTGATTTCTTCGGTTAACCACTGTTTATCAGTTAATATACCGAAATCCCTTCAGAGTCCAACACCTTCTCTTGGTTCAGTACTCTCTCCCTTTGGTTTATCACAGCCTGCCTGTTGACACCAACCTTTTTCCCCACAGAGCCTTGATCTCTTTCTCTTCGGTTAACAACTGCTAGTCAGTTAGCACACCGATTCCTTTTTCTTCTAGTTTCAACACTATCCCTTTGCTTATTCCCCAGTAGGGCCGCTAACCATCTGATCCCTAGCACAGTCACTACGCTCTCTTACTCCTCATTTGAGTCGCTTTTATTCTTTTGCTCCATTACCTTCTTGGTTTCGACACCATTCTTGCACTTTATCCTCAGCATAGTTACTACTGTTCCTTTACACGTATTTCTTGATTTTGACACCAATTCTTTTGCGTGCCCACCGGGTTTCTCTCTTCCTTTTCTCTTGGTTTTGACACCATTTTCCTTTTCCTTTTCCATCTTGGTTCCACGAACTACGGACACTCTGATTCTTCATTCGTTCGAATGTAAGATACGTAGGCACAAGATTACGATGATCTTGGCGAGCACACTTCCACCTTCTTCCATTCCTCTTCTCTTTCTCTGGTTCCGAGAACTACGGAGGACTGATTTCCTCATTGCACTATGAGTGTACGTAGGCACGAGGGCCCTAATTCTCCGCGAGTACTTTCTTTCTTTTCTCTTCTCTCTTCTTTTCCTTTTAGCTAGAAGCCTTTAGATAAATAACCAATCCAAGCCTAGAAGCAAGCAAAATGGTTCTCGCCGAGTACAACGAATGCGTAAGGTGCTAGTACCTTCCTTTCGCATAACCGACCCCCTGACCCGTTTCTCTTCCCATTGGGTTTTATCGATATTTTTCCTGTCCTTTGGGAATAAATAAAGTTCGGTGGCGACTCTGTTGTATCTTTGAGTGTGGGATTCACTCAGGTATAATCCCGCTAGCTTCAATAAGATACTCATCTCTTTTCCAAAACGATATATCTTTTTGTAGTAAGATCCAAATCCTATGAAAACTCTAAGATGGATTTACCCTTCACATTCACCTCCCCTAGACCATACTCCCATGTACATTCTTAAAACCTCTTTCTACGCTCCCTACATGTCCATTTAGATCTCCTCCTAGAAAAATCTTTTCTCCTTGGGGTACATCCTGAAGTAAGCCTTCTAAATCCTCCCAAAATTTTACCTTAAGGTGTTTTGCTAACCTAACCTGAGGTGCATAGGCACTAAAAACATTTTAAGGTGTCTTGTTCCACTATAAATTTCAAGATTATGATTCAATCTTATACTTTTTTCACATCCATAATATCCTTGTTCTTCTCCTTATCCACAATAATTCCCACCCCACTTCTCGATCTAACTTTTCCAGTTTATCAAAGCTTAAATTGCGAGTTGTTTAGTTCTTTCATTTTTCACCTGTCCACCTAGTTTTTTGTAGTCACATAAAATTAATCTTCATCTTAACCATAATGTCCATTATTTTCATAGATTTTCATGTAAGCGTGCCTATATTCAATGATCTAAAACGAATCTTACTTTCATGAACTAACTTCTTTACCCACCCTCGTTCACGAAAATGTGGGAACCCTTGCTTATTTTCGACTACATCCAAGCGGGGATGCAGCAACCTTTGCTCTTTTGACATTGTACTCGAGCCATACACTGTGTTGCTTTTGGGCAACGACCTAACATTTAAATTATTTCGTAGTTGATCCATGTTATAGGGATTTGACAAAGTTTCTGTTGGCTGTCGACTCCCTAACACAACTTTCTCCTTTATCCGAGCTTGGGACTGGCTATGTATAGCAATGCTAACATAGGCTTGATTCAAATATTTATTTAAAAAGAATATAAAAAAAATTAATCTAAATAATAATTCTCTAAATTATATTTTAAATACAAATATAAACTAATTACGACAATATGAAAATACTTAAAAACCTAAATATTTACTAAATTAGTTCACTCATTATTAGGGGTGGCAAATGGGCACGTCCACCTCGTTTAGTCTCGTCCTGCAAAAACTCGCAAATAAATGAGGTAGAGCGGACATAGTTGAGGATGTGGACCTAAAACCTTGGCTCGCCCTGCAAAAAATAAGTGTGGTATAGTGTGCTAACTTTCTAAAATAATTCTACTATAGGATTATTCTAATTTTAACTTAATTGTGTAAAAACAATACTAAATTCTAAGTTTTTGATAAAGTTATTTGGCATTCAAAATTATAACATCTTATTAAGAATAAATATTTATATAATGTGTTAATAATGTTTTGTTTGCTTAATATTTTTGATGAAGTACTATTTGTACAATGAGAGCTTGCTTTTTTCTTATTATTTTAAAAATATTTTAGTTTAAGCAATTTTTTTTATAATGGGCAATATATTAAAGAAAAGGAAATCGGTACAAAAGAAGAGAACAAGTTAGCCACGAAGCTTACGAGAACTTAAAGAAAGGTATTTCTAACCTATTCTTTACAAAATCATTCCTAATTTCCAATGGAATGGAATAAAAAAATGATGGTGTTGGTGCCGAGTGCAAAGTCCTCCCAAAATTATGCATATGTGTTTCCTTCTCTATATATGTGGGTGATGATTAAATTAGAAAATCTATTAGGACTTAAACAAAAATTCCATCTGTTTTAAACCTCCAAGGAACTAAATTATGATCAGTAAAAGCTTTGACAACCAAAGTAGAATCGAACTCGATCCAAATCTTTAACCAACCCCTATTGATGTCAATTTCCATAGCTTTGATCACTGCTCCAAATTCCGCATGAATAGAGGAATCACAATTAAGCTTCTCAGCAAAAGCCAATAAGAAATCTCCCTTATAATTTCTAAAAATTCCTCCACCTCCAACAAAAAATGTGTCGTGTATGAAGGCACCATTGTTATTGTATTTGATAAAGCCTTGAGAAGGAGGGGCCAGATGACTTCTTTAATAATAGAGGCTTTGAGGGGCCGAATGTTAACATTAAAGGCCTTGATGAGTTCGAAATCCCCCATGCTGATGCGACAGGTCTTGGTAGAATTATTTCCAGATATTTGGACCTGATGAAGAATCTAATCCCTAATAGCACCAACATTTTCCTTGATCTTACCATGTTTAACATTATTTCTGGTCTGCCAAATCTGAAATAGAGTATTAATTGTAAGAACAAGAGTGTTTTCTGCATCTAGCCTTAGGTTTTGATTATAACTGCACATGTTATCTCAGAGAATAATTCGGTACTTTATGGTTTCTATCTAGTGTGTAGCTTTTGTTAAACAGTATATGAATCTGATCCAAAGGCGTGTGACATCATCAGATCATTATCTAATTACTCTGGAAGAAAACATATTGTGTGTACAAGATTTAAAGTCACTATTCTGAAATGCTTTCTAATACAATAGTTCTGAAGAACGTGCGTATCAAAGCTTCTGATTGTGACTCTGTAAGTAAGCCTTGAAAGTTTTCTTAGAAATGTGATTTTATATATACAAGCTCTAAAGTTCCTGAAGACAAGGTTCTGTTGAACAAAGTTTTGAAGATTCTAAAGACATCATTTCTGAAGATCAAGCTCTGAAGTTTCTGAAGACAAGGTTCTATTGATCGAAGTCTGAAGACTCTGAAGACAAATATGCGCTCAACTAGTTCTGAAGTTTCTGAAGACAAGGTTCTGTTGAACAAAGTTATGAAGATTCTAAAGACATCATTTCTGAAGATCAAGCTCTGAAGTTTCTGAAGACAAGGTTTTGTTGAACGAAGTTCTGAAGACTCTAAAGACAAATATGCGCTCAAGTAGTTCTAAAGATTCTAAAGATGAGGTTCTGTTGAACAAGTTCTGAAGTCTCTGAAGATATCCTTCTAAAGACCAAGTGCTGAAGACTCTTAAGTTAGTTCTACTGAACGAAGATCTGAGATTCTGAAGACCTAAGTTTTGAAGTTACAAGTATTTATCTCCCTACATGCTTCATCAAATATACATCTGAAGCCTCTGAAGATTAAAAGACAGGAAAATGGTTTGCGTATTTCAATGAATATAATAGTACAAGTAGTCTGTGACCTCTACCCATATTATGTGGCACAAGGATAACTTTTTGTATTATGATGTGACCATTCCTGTAAGTGAACGTTGGGATATTATAGTTGGAATATGTTTCCAATTATACCCTACAACGGATCTATTCTCAAGTCCTATTTATTGAAGATATGAAGACTTGAAGAAGCGCTGAGAAAAGTTGGAAAAGCGGAAAAGCTAAAAAGATGCGAAAAGCCGTGAAGGCTGGGAAAGCTGCGAAAGCCAAGTTGCTTACAATAGTGTTGTAATACCCCAAAATTTGCCCTCTCATTTTTCATATCATTTAGCATATACTTTCATTGCATTGCATTGCATTCAAGTCATACAAATAAAACATTCATCATTGGTTCAGCATAGGGCATGTGATCAGTTGATTTCAGAGTATTGATCATCCAAAGCAAGAGAGCTAGAGCCAAGGGTCTCCCAACAAGCCTCAAGGGTCTCTTATATCAGATGACATCCCATTTGATCCCACAAGTCATTGGAAGATGGGAATTCATCAAGTAGTTGGACAGTTCATCATCTCCTAGCAAAAGCAGTCCAAATTAGGGTTTTTAGTTCAAGCAGTTTCCTGATGAAATTTTGGTTCAAACTTAATCTCAATGTTTTCTACATGATGTCAAGTATCTAAGGATGGAAAATTGCCTATTGGTTCATTTCAGAAGGTTTTCAATTGGTCAGTTGCTTGAGAATCAAGAAATTAGGAAAAAGTCAACCGTGTAGAGGAAAAAGTCAACTCCTAACTTTTTAAGGTCAAATTCATGAAATTCAAGTCATATATGGTCATTGGACAAGATTTGATCAAGAAATGTCAAGAGATTCATGAAAAATCAAGAATTGTACAAAGTTGCCAAATTTAGAAACTTAGGGTTTCTAAAAATGGCAAGTTTAGGCCATTTTGCACTCATCTTCAAGGCATTATTTCTCCATGATAAAAGTTTCAAAATTTAGGCCTAAGTTGAGCCAATTAAAGATCACATTCTAAGCTTCAAATCCATACCAAGAACTCTTCCATTGGATCAAAATTGAAGGAGTTAGGATCAATCAAAGTTTGACAAAATCAAGGCAAAAACCAGGTCATGACAAGGTAATTCCAAGGCGCCCGGCCATAATTTCATCAAACCGGTGGTGTGCCAAATGTCAAGCCATTTTTCTCCATCAATAAAGCTTCAAATGAAAAAGTTTTGAACATCAAAGTTGTCCCTCTTGATCTCCTCTACAACTTTGATGTTGGGAAAATTTTCATCTGATCAATGTATGAAGAGATGTGAGGGTTCAAACACAAGGGTCTCACACTAAATTCTCATAGGCCCATGGCCATGCATGTGGGAAACTTGACACGACTAATACTTCAGTCTTGATCAAGGGATTTCATTGTCTTTTTTGAGTACATTAGAGGTTCCAATTCCACTTGTATTGAACACTAACATTGTTCTACTTCATGTCTTCTATCCATAGCCATCAAAACCTTCCCATTTCATGTCTCATGCTTAGAGAAATCAATGTTCAAATATCACCATTTGCATTGATGCTTTGATTGTCTTGTATAGCAGTTCATACATTGTCTTTGGTTCAGTCCTATTACAAACACTCTTATGCAGTAGTGTACGCTTGTTTACTTCATTTGGTGAGACAATTCTTATCACATGCATGCGTACATACATGTCCATACATCAAAAAGGAAATAAGGAAGCTTATGGTACAAGTCATGCTGCTGCACTGATATCAACATCAACACCATATCATAACCTCATCATTATTTCTTTTTCTCATCATTCATCAACAACAACACAACATACGATGCTTCTTTCTCACTATTCAAATTACTCAGCACGCCCTCTCATTGCTTCACACCACCACAGTTAACTCAACCATAGTTCTAACTGTCAACTAAGACAGTTAGAAGCTAACCACACATATATAAGCTTCTTTAACAGAATTTGGAAGGGAACTCTTCATTTTTCTCACATTTCACAAATCACTCTCTGAAAACTCTCTCTGAATTCTCTCTCTCTTTGCACGAGTTCACCCATATTTCATCATCATCATCATCAATTGTTCATCATTGCTCAAGAACAATCAAGACAATACCAATTCCTCAAGTGTGGCAACTTCTCCATTTTTTAATTTCCATCTGTTTTCTTCAAGATCTCAAGCATTTAGAGCAATTATTTTTCTCTTTGGAAGATCAAGAGCAAAGGATTCTCCTCTCTGGTTTTCTTGTGATCTAAGTAGCTTCACATTTCAGGTTTGAACTTCAATTTATCTTGCATGGTTTTCTACTGTTTAAGCTGTTTTTATGTTGATTGGAGCTTAATAGAAGCTGTGGAACTCTGGCTAGTTGATAGAGCTTGTTAGAAGCTTAGACTAATTTTTAGGGCAAACTTTTTCCACTTCGTTTATCTCTGTACATTTATGATTTGTGAATTCCATTGCTAGATCCGTGTTCTACATAAGTTCAGCTTTTGTTTGATATAGGTTTTGTGAATTTCTGGAACACGTGAGTAGTTGCAGTCGCCGGAGATGGCCGGAGAAGATGACCGGATGTCATTCTCCGTCCGGTGAGAGGTTCAGTTAGGGTTTTAATCTCAGAATAAGTCACAGCCGTTGATGTTATTTGATCCAACGCTTGAGAACGTGCCAACGAATTAATGAAACACCCTCCCCCTCACGTGCTTTATTCTCTCCCAGAATTTGACTTTGACTCTTTCTATGTGTGTTCGTGCATGATTGTTGTGATGTGCTTTGCGTGTGAACCATTAGATTATATTACTTTTATGATCTTTGTGCATTGACCTAATCGTGTGGCTCTGATGAGTCAATCTTTTGACTGAATTCCACCTTATTTGTCATGCTCCACGCGTTTTAAATGGACCATACCTAATTGCTATCTGAACCCCTCATTTTAAGCCCAAACACTTTTTGAATGGCATTTTTGCTAACGTGACACCTCTGCTTTAATTCCTTTCACATTTTCATTTTTATTTTTGACATAGTTTTCATTTCCTTTTATTAAAAACACTAAATGACATCCAAAAATTTCAAATAAATTCATATACCATTATATCACATTTAACTAATTTTCTATGATTTTTAATTCTGATTTTATAGATTTTTGCTTATATCTTCATAATTTCTTTTTTATTTTCTTTTTGAATGATTTTCTTCATGATACTTGTGCATTGTCCAATTTCTTTTGCATAGTTCCAAAACTATTTTTCATCCAATCTTTTTGCCATGTTTGAATAACATCTTAAGGCATCTAAAAAACTTTTTTTTTCATATTTTTAAAGTCATTTTATCATGCCTTTTTGATACTCATCTTTGTGCATTCTTTTGACTTGTTTCAATGTGACTTTGAGCCTCCATTTTAACCTAGCTTCCTTTTGAGTTTTGCCATGAACTTCTGATGCATGTTTAGTTTCTGACTTAGGTACTTTGTACTTAAATTTCATAATTTTTACAATTTCATTTCTATTTTTGTCTTGCTTGTTAGTATAGGTAGCATTATGTGATCTTTTGTTCAACTCCTAAACCCTAATTGATTAGGAGGCACTTGTGCCATTGTATTAGGACTTGTGTGTGCATTTTATAGGTCCTTATTAGAATATTATAGGTCATTTGAGTTGTATTATAGGTCATGTACATTGCATCTTTGTTTGGTTTGTGTTTGTGTTCTAAAATGCATCCTTACTTGAAGTGTTTGACCTAAACTTGCTTCTTTTCTCTTCGAATCATCAACATGACTTGTACTTGAATCATCAATGCCTATCCATGCATCTCATTTGCATTTCATATTGAATATGCTACTGACCCATAATCATTCCATGCATTTAAGTGTTCATTGATATCATCTTGCATACTTGTTTATGTTTGATCTATTGCATCTTTCTTTCTTAACTAGTTTTAATGTGGTTTGCATATGCATATGATACGATCATTCTTGCATTTTAATTGCACCTTAAATGTCATTTGGTACTGACCTATAATCCATGTTCATCCATCTTTTATTTTCAACATTGACTTATGTTTCAAGTTACTTCTTTCCTTAAGTGAAATTTGTTTCTCTTCTTGTTACTTCTTCTTCATATAACTTCTTATACTTGAACATCCATTCTCATAACTTGTATGCTCATTCATAGGCATTATAAGACATCCAAATATGATGTTTGATTCTGACTTGCATCCATTTGCATTTATTTTCATGTTCTTTCCAACTTTGACTTGTGTTATAAGTTTCTTCTTTTCTTACTTGAACTTGAACATTGTTTGAACTTCTTTTCTACTTGCTTCATCTTCTTAAATCATTTCACTCATGCTTTGTATGTTCATCCATATACATTCATATGCACTCTAATATGTCATTCACTTCTGACTTTGACATTTCTTCATGCATTCATTCATATTTGTATGCCATACACTTTCATACTTCATCTTTGATGCATGCCTTGAACTTGTGTGAATCTTTGGCACCTTTCTTAACCTAGTTTGATCTCATTAGGTACCATAACCTTAGTTTAACATCATTAGACATAGCCACTGACTTTATAAGTCCTTGAACCCTTAAGGTCCTTTCCCTTTAGGTTTAGGCTTTGTTTGATTCATAAGTTCATTTCATGAGATGTTTGATGTTTAATTATCCTCCTTCTTTCAATTATGCTTTCTTATTCCATTATTGAACTAACATTTGCTTGTAGGGGCTAATGGTAAGTTGAGTGTGTGGATGTGCTTCCACACACACCTTCTTCCCTCATCTCTTTAAAGCTTTCTCTTTTGTGTTTGTGATAAGCATTTCAATGCTTTCTTTGTTCAACTTCTTTCTTCTCCCTCTTGGTTCATAACTCATCTTCTATCTTAGAAGTGAGTTATATTACCTCTTGCTCTCTTCTTCTCTCTTCTTTTAGATTAGAGTTCTCATACCACACTTAACCATTAGGATCTCCAAGCATGATAACATTAGGGTGAGTCTTAGTCCCCTTTAGTCTTTACCTTTGTTTCTTTTGAGTCTTTCTTTTCTCATCTCAAAACAACTTCAAAACACCTAATAAAGGTTGAAACATCTTCATGTGCCATAAGCCTTATTCCATGGGGGGGCTTGCATACATTCCATCTTGGAATGTGTTGTAGGTTCTCTAGCATGATGTACAAGTCTTTAACATGAAGTGATTTCACAAACAAAATAAAAAACACTTCTTCATTTAAAAACAACAAAAACATTTAGTAAAGGGAATAGGCTAGTGTACTTAAGCCTTTAACTTTGGAAGTAAGTTTGAGAATCTTCCTCATACTTAGTGTACTTCATCATCATTTCATTTTGGAATGATCCATGAGATGCACATTCCATTGAAAAAGACTTAGGTACACTCTCCTATGCAAAACACTTCAAATAAAAAACATCTAAAACACTTCAAACAAATAAAAACGTCTTTCCCTCGGGAATTCTCTTCTCATCTCATTCACTCTCAACGTGCGAACGTGCTTCTCCTCGTTCTCTTGCAATACGGTAACACACCCGATTCAACGAGCCTGCAACACCTGAGCTAGAACATTAGTCGTTCCCTAAAAAAGAAAAACAGTTTTCCCTTAGTTAGGGGAACTACGTCGCTCTGATTCTCATATTCCCGATGAGATACGTAGGCAGTGGGGTAGGGCCTATTCGAGCACTTCTTTTATTTTCCCTACATTTGTTTCTCGTTCTCTCTCAGTTCTTTTTCGTTTATCACCCTTTGAGCAGTACTTAAAGCGTGGATCCCGTCGAGTACGACGGACGTGAAGGGGTGCGATAACCTTCCCTTCACGTAACCGACTCCCTTACCCGTTCTCTTTGGTTCGCGAGACCTCGTTTTTTCCTTTCTCCCGGGTTTGTGCAGCATTACCCTTCCCTTTCTTTGGGATAAAAATGCTTGGCTGGCGACTCTCTTTCTTTCTTCCGCGCCACTTTCGCGTTTGTACCTGGATGAAAATCCCGGGAGCGCCAGCTGACGACTCTGCTGGAGACAAAGATCATTGTTGGTCCCTCCCCGATGCGAGTCTCTCCTAGAGCTTGCTTGTTTTTGCTTTTTGGGTGTTTGATTTGTGTTTGCTTTAGTTTAGCTTTACTGCTTTTATTTACAGCTTTATCGCTTTACTTTACCGCCTTTATTGCATTTTATTTATATCGTGCATTATATATTCTGGACTGTCTGGTTTCCTTTGGCGGGATGGGATTGTTACTGTGAGATGAGCCCATTACCCAGGCTCGAGTGTACTTTAGGACTTAGAGTGGACAGTCACAGGGCTCTCATGGTATTTTGCCACGGGAGTAGTTGTGAGTTCCACAGCCAGAGTGCGACTTTCTTAGGATTATCTTGCTTTGAGGGTTTTCCTCATTCAGGGTATGACTTTGAGAGTTATGTGCATCTGGTGACCAATCATTGAGGACCTTAGTGGAAACATCCCTCTTTAGTGGTGACAGTGGCAGACCACATTCTGTGGCAAACCCATTCGCACCCGAGGGTCCACTTTAGAACTTGCACAGGATGGCCTTTATTTTCTGGTGAATCATATGACGATTTCTTTGTTTGGCGATAGCATTGTATCCTACGTGCTGAATGTGCTATTGCTTCTCATACCGGGATCCGAATCTGAGGATCCTACCTTTTAGAACCTACATGTGAGATGGGGGGTTGTTTACAGGTTTGCAGGTAACCTTGACCTTCTACCTGCCCTATGTATTTTTCTCCTATGATCAGTGATAATGGTACTCTGTTCTGATATTCTGAATTTGGTTCTATACCGGCACTCGGTCTGGTATGTCTGATATGATTCTATTCAGACACTTGGCTCATGGTTCTACACTGACAGGGCAGATGCATGTAAAGTATGACCATCAACCTACAGGGGTTCTTCTGGTTTTCTGGTTTTCTTGTTGGACCTTTGATCCTGCATACTTGACCGGTTATTGTTCAGCCAGATCGGTTCAGCACAGTTTATTCAGGATATTTATGGAAACCCTGATCACATGTCTGTACATATGTAACATCATAGCATTTCAGCACGCATGTTCTGTTATTTCCAAGGATCTTATATCTGAATTTTGCTATTGAGCAGTTTCCCCTTTTCTTGTGGATTATTCTGTACAAAATTTGAATCAAAGCAGATAGATTTCCTGGAAATAACCGAACATGGCATTTGCATACATTCATGCATTCATGCATTCATAACAGGTACCCGAATCTGAGGGTGTGGATTATCATTCTGACTGGGTATTCTCTGCAGAACGGCCAACATGACTTCTTCCAACTACTCGATTCACCACAATCAAGGTTCAGATATGGAACAACTCCGAGTGGAGGTGACTGAGATGAAGGCCCAACTGAGGCATTTTATGGTGGACATTCAGGCGTTGTCCCAAGGTCAGGAACTGCTGAGAGAAGAAGTCAACCGGATAAAGACTCAGATGGGCCGGGTTATGGAAATTCTGAATGAAGTGTTAAGAAAGGAAAACAATCAGGTGTCTGCTTCCGCAGCAGAGGTTCTCATTTCTCCTATCTTTTTGGTGTCTCCTCTAGACCATGGATTGCCTCGTGAATCTCCTTCGCGACCAAAATTTTCCTATGGGGAATCACTTCTTATTCTCCAAGAGGATCCTAATCCAGAAAATCTTGAAAAGAAGTTTGATCTGATTCCGATGCCACGCTCAGCTGCTTCAACACTTGCTCAAGTTTCAGCTAATTAATTTGATTGATGCGGGACCTCCACACACCAAGTTTCGTATGAGTTCCAATGTCCATGATAGGTGTGAATAGGGTACCTGGTCATAATGTTGAAAATTGTAAAATGCTCAAGTATAAGGTCCAAGAGCTTATTGATTCAGGGGCAATCGAGTTTGCGCCCATCAGCACTGTCAAGCGAAGAGATATTCCTCCAACTGCTGCTAAAGAGGTGGATATTCCTCCCTCCTCTCAGGGACTTTTCTCAATCCATAAACCTTGGGTTTCGAAATTACCGCATCAGCAAATCACAGCTGGGACTCTCCCGGTTGCATCCTTTCATCATCAACAGAAGCAAGAAAGGGTTTTTGATCCTCTATCGATGTGTCATACCGAATTACTTCAACAATTGCTTCAGTTAAGATTGATTGAGCTCCAGAAGTTGACTCCTCCTCCTGCAAAGCTTCCAAAAGGATGGGATGCTAATGCTCATTGTGATTTTCACTCAGGGGCACCAGACCATGATATTGACGGGTGTAGAGCATTCCAGTACCAAGTACAAGACTTAATTGACTCCAAAACAATCAAGTTTGGACCAGCTGGCTTGAAGGTATCAGGTGATCTTACGCCAGTAACTGCAAAGGAAGTGAGTATTCCTTCCCCTTCTCTAGGGTCTACCTCAGGTCACAGGTGTATTCCTCAGCTTCAGGTTTCAAATTCATCACGTCAGCAACCTTTGTTTGTTCCTCGGCCAAATATGGAAAGAAAAGTACAGGGGCAGACTAGGCACCCTAATCAACATTGGCAGCAAAACCGTCAGCAACAGAGGCAACGAGGACGTAGGAGGTCTGAGAGAGTGTCTGCTCCAGTTCCTATTTCTCAAATCCGACTTCTTGCTTGCCTTCTCCAAGGCTCTTTGATTCAGCTGGGCAAGGTAGTGCCAGTGCAGTTTCCTTTTCCTCCGGATTATGACATGAATGCCAGGTGCGAGTTTCACTCGGGAACGTTTGGACATACAATTGACAATTGCAGAGTGTTTAAACATAAGGTGCAAGACTTGATTGACTCAAAGATTATCACACCAGACGGGTGGCCCATAAATTGAACTTTCTTCATCAGATTGAGCACCCAGTTTGCAAAGACATCTTCAGAATCAATAAGTCCAGACGGAGTCAAGCCTCCTCAACAAGGACAATCATTTAGCTTCTTTACTGAATTCTCATGTGTAGCTTTTTATGTTTGTCAAAACATTTTTATGCATGCATGAAATCTGTTTTTCTTTTTATGTTAATCCTAATAAAGCGCGCATGTTTTTCCTGAAGTAATCCATTCGTATTCACTCATAAGTTTGTATATGTGCATTGCAATACCAACTATCGTGCTTAAACTCTTGAAGGAGGATGATGAGTTGAAAACGCAAAAATCTCTAATTGTGTGCTTTTGGATAAAACCTGTTGATGATGTGTAAAGGCATTGTTTCAAATCCCAAACACTGAAGATATAAGGAGATACACCCTCGTCCAAATAGGAGCCCTAAAGTAGGAGTTTCTTTTAGTAAAAAAAAAACCCTAACATTTAACCCCGGGGCAGGGTAGGCGTCGGTTAGTTTGACCAAGCGTTCAAACCTCAAAAGGAGTGTGCATCTGAGGATCCATTACTTTTCACTCTACCGCATCAAGAGGTCCAAAGAGCAAAAACCACAATGGTTATCCCTCATCAACTGAGAAGTGAAATAGTCACAACCCTTCCAAAGAAATCAAGACAGCCTGTGTCACACGACGTGTTCAAGAAAAAAAAGAGAATAAAAAAAAAGAAATGAAAAAGCCCGCTAAGTTGAAACTTGAAAACAAGCAACTTAGGCAAAAGTTAAGGCATCCCGCTGGACTCCGAAATCAAAGATTCAAAAGAATCTGTCCAGGCAAAAGTTAGGGATAAGCAAAAGAATGTGAAAGCGAAATGTGAACAGGATTACCCAAGAAAGTTCCTCAAGCGAAAGAATAAAGTTGTGTGACACAGACACAAAGACGAAAAGGGATGACTGTTACTCCAATAAACTGATTAGTGCTTAAACTATTAAAAGTCAATGGTTCCTCAACCATCACAAAGGTTTCTTTTGAGAGGTGAACGCTAGTGCCGAAGTAACTGAACGTAGAACTGGAGGACATCACGAAGAGTGGGTCGGCACTAATAAATTTTGAGCCTTATATCCCTTATTTCAATAACCGTGAACCAGGCCCCGTTACAAAACCGAAAGTCCTCAATTGAAACAGGGTTATTTCGAAAGCATACTACCAAGAGATAGCGTTCCTGACTCCTGTGAGTTGTGCTAAAATATCTTTGTTAGTGTTGCATGTGCATTGCATTCTTTCATTCAAAAATTAATTTCGTATCCTAATCTGTGATCCGCTCACAAAGGGTTTGCGACATCTTTTCAGTAAAACTTCAAGATTAACATGTGTGTTGCATTAGAATTTTCATTCTCAGACTAAAACATTTTCTGCTTGCATACATTTGTTTGACATTAAAAGAAGTTTACATATGGAAATTCAGTCCAGAAGCTTAATCTTGCCCAGTTGAGAATCCTGAAACTCCCGAAGGACAGCCACATCCAGTGGTACTTCCTCAGGAAACTTTGTTGAGCGAGAGCTTTCCCAACAAGCTGTGTTAAGACGTAGCCGATCTGGGACAATCACGTCGAATCATCTCTTTAAGGTGTAGCCAACCTGAGCCAATCATGTCGAGAAATCTCTTCAGAGTTCAGCCTAACTAGGGAAATTACTTCGAGATTCAAATCTCTCCAAAGGCAGGTATTCGGGGTCTTCCTTCGAAGATCAGTAGTCAGGGGCAAAACCACTTCAAGGTTCATACTAGAGCAGGTCATCCCAAGAGCATGAGAAGTTAGTCCATCCAGACGACTGATCAGCCTATCCAGGGTTCAGAGTATTGGGGCAGAATATCTCACGGTGATATGAGATTGTTCATGAATCTTCTCGAGGCGAATTCCTATGTAGACCATATAGTCTTAGGTAGTTACTTCGAGATCCGACGAATCTCTCCAAGAGTTTGAAGACATTGAGGCATTTTGGATGTCAAGTCTTCTGTAAAATCCTCTTGAGACAATTTCTTTTGGTGGACCATGTTAGTCTGGGGCAAGTGAGAAAAAAAAACTGTTGTTCACGCATATGCAGTCAATCAGCCAAAAGGCTTGAAACAAAGGGGCATTCCAACCCAAGGCATTTGTGGTTCCCTATTTTCAGCAGGCTTCATTAATCATGTTCCCAGCAAGAGATGCATCAAAACCTTTCTCCCCAACAAGTGGTGGTTCAGAGTTGGATTTTCTCAGTTGCAGAAGTCATATCCGGCACGGGGCATACGTGCATATCCTTTTGCTTGCAGGTAACAGGTACAAGCCTTTTCAAGGGCATGGGTCATTTCTTCCAGAAAAGTAATCACTTACCCCTAAGTCAGAATACCGGGGCAACCATATTTAGGAAAGGGTTCCCATATCAGCTTTTTGTCACAACTTTTACTGATTGAGTCCATTAATCAGCTGACGGTCGCTCACGAAGATTCTATATCGACAAATTAATTTCCACTGGGTACTGTTGTATCCTATTAAGTCAATTCTCCCATTCGGAACTTCCAACATTTACAAGCTTTTCTGTGTCGATAACAGTTGCAAATTCCTCAGTAGTGTTGCTTTGCAGACCTCGCAGTTAATGTTCAAGACTCAGTGAGTGCCCAAGAGTTTGAAGACGTCAGTTCTTCTGTAAAATCCTCTTGGGACGATTTCTTCATATCAACCTTGTAATATGGGGCAAAAGCGAGTTTGTGACCCTCCCAAGCATGGAGCATCTTGAAATCCCTCCGGCAGGATGTGTTCCAGATCTATTATCCCCAGTAGAGTGACCTCTCAATTATTGTATTTTAGCTCAAGTCTCGGCATTTGTTTAAGAGTTTGAAGATGCTTGGTCTTCTGTAAAATCCTCTTAAGGGGCATCCCCAGCACGAGACGCTTTGAAGCGGTTCTCCCCAGCAGAGTTTGTTGTAAACTCATTATCCCCAGTGGAATCGTCAAGCGGAAGGTTTTCCTAGCGTGGGACATTGTGGCTCTTATTCTAAGCTCGACAGCTTGATTCCCCAACAGGTTACCATGTGTTTTTGTGTTTTCCCAGCAGATCTCTAGGGACTCTTTCCCAGCATGGCGCAATAGAATGTCTTCCAACCAGGATTTACGTATCCCCGACGGAGTAGTTCCGGTCCCCAGCAAGATCGTGTCCCCGGCGGTTTGTTCTCAGCGAGAAGAGACTATAAATTCATTGTTTAGCAACTAGGTCTAAATACGGTTGTATCCCCCACAGAGTTCAGCATTGAATCTTGCCAGTAATACTCCCCAGCTGAGTTGTTTTTTCTCCCCGCAGAGGTTTAGCAGATCAACAGAATCTCTTCCTCAGCAGAGTGTTAGTACATTCTTTCCCCAGCCAAGTCGGAAAGTTGTCATTCCTCCAGCGGAGTTGCTATGATCAGAGTTCATCCCCAGAGAGATGAAATAATTCTTGGCAGAGTCATCACTTCCCCATATCTCAAAGTCCAATTTATTTTTGGCAAGCGTGGCAATTTGGAGTAGATGGATTATTCAGTCATTCTCTGGAAGAGATATTATCCTTTCAGGAGCTTCTGAGGTCAAATCATTGATCATTGTTCCTCAGCAGAGTCAGCAGGGATGTCTGATATGTATGCAGAGTGTAATCCAGTGTTGAATTTTTGCAAAAGTCCACCCGCAGTGTGGCCAATCAGTAGTCAACTGACTTCATCCAAAAGGCATCTTTCAAAAGTCCACCCGCAGCGTGGCCCGTCAGTATTTGTCCGGTTTTATTCGAAAGGCAAAGCATCAAAGTCCAACCGCAGATTGGCAAAAGTCCATCTTAGGGTGGCAAATCAGCAAAAGTCCAACTGCAGATTGGCAAAAGTCCATCTTAGGGTGACAAATCAGCAAAATTCCAACCGCAGATTGGCAAAAGTCCATCTTAGGGTGGCAAATCAGCAAAGTCCAACCGCAGATTGGTAAAAGTCCATCTTAGGGTGGTAAAGCAGGGCAAACTTTAACCGTAGATTGGCGAAAGTCCACCCGCAGTGTGGCAAGTCAGTAGTCGTCTGACTCCATTTAAAAGACAATTTCAAGACCAACCGCAGATTGGCGAAAGTCCACCCGCAGTGTGGCAAGCCAGTAGTCATCTGACGTCGTTTAAAAGACATTCTTAAAGTCCACCCGCAGTGTGGCAAGCCAGTAGTCATCTGGCGTCATTTAAAAGACATTCTTAAAGTCCACCCACAGTGTGGCAAGCCAGTAGTCGTCTGGCGTCGTACAAAAGATGTTCTTAAAGTCCACCCGTAGTGTGGCAAGCCAGTAGTCGTCTGGCGTCGTACAAAATACGTTCTTAAAGTCCATCCGCAGTGTGGCAAGCCAGTAGTCGTCTGGCGTCGTTCAAAAGACATCTCTCCAGTGTTATGGTTATCATCAGAGTTTCATCCGAGCAGAGTTCATTTGGTCGGGTTTATATCCCTTTTCTACTTCTCCACAGAGTGCAAATTTTTTGGTTATTTTTCGGTATTCAATCCCTCCATGCCTTGAAAGTCTGAAAGCAACCGCTATCATCCATTCAGGTCTACAGTGATTGAATAGGGGCAGCTCTAATACCCCAAAATTTGCCCTCTCATTTTTCATATCATTTAGCATATACTTTCATTGCATTGCATTGCATTCAAGTCATACGAATAAAACATTCATCATTGGTTCAGCATAGGGCATGTGATCAGTTGATTTCAGAGTATTAATCATCCAAAGCAAGAGAGCTAGAGCCAAGGGTCTCCAAACAAGCCTCAAGGGTCTCTTATCTCAGATGACATCCCATTTGATCCCACAAGTCATTGGAAGATAGGAATTCATCAAGAAGTTGGACAGTTCATCATCTCCTAGCAAAAGCAGTCCAAATTAGGGTTTTGAGTTCAAGCAGTTTCCTGATGAAATTTTGGTTCAAACTTAATCTCAATGTTTTCTACATGATGTCTATCGTAACCCGAAATTTGACCTCCCTCTTTTGCCTTTTTGCATAAGCATAAGCATTCGCATCGCTGGCATACGCATTCGCACTTTTCTTCGCGTGTTTCTTGTTGCAGGATATTCAGGTTTTTCAAGCCCGATTAATCATATCCTCACGAGGTCATCTCATCATCAAAACAACTCAAAATAAGGATTTCCATGGCTATTTATCAAAACAAGAGGTGGAAAATCGAAGCCGGGACCACAGCATCATTTTTCAAGCAAAATGGGTAAAATTTTGTCTGAGTAACTGGTTAACACAATTTTTTTGTAATTCTGTTAACCTTTTAACACATGCAGATTTTGTGATTTCTGCTGCATTTTGGGACAGCATCCATGCACTCTCTTTGGTCTTTGGTTCTACTTGATTCTAGCAGTGTGTGGAACATTCTAGACTTCTCTAGATATTTCAACACTATTCATTTCAACCCAAGTGTATTTATTCCAATGCATCACTTTAATTCAAGTGCACCATGTTACTTAATATACCAACATGTCAACCTTTGGATTTTGAAACTCACATTGGGATTGGTACCGAGTTGGTTCTAACTAACCGAGTTAACCGCCTTGACTCGGTGAGTCAAGTCAAACTAACTCCTAGCCTAGTTCCAAACCCAAAGCTAATCCCAAACCAAATTCCAAACCACCTCACACTCCAAACCTAAAATCTATATAAACTCACTTTCACTCATTTTTAAGGACCTTCAACCATTTGCTCCATTTCACTCTCAATTCTCCCACATTTTCTCTGAATTTCTCTACTACATCTTCATCTTCATCTTAATTCTCTTCCAAAACCTCACTAAAGCTCATTTCTACTTTGAAGGATAATCACTTTTACATCACAAGTGATTATTTCTTGAGCTCAATCTTCATCATTCTTGCTATTACACTTGGATTTATGGAGTTATTTCAGCTTTTGGATTAATCTTGAGTATTTGCTGCAACTTCCAACGGTTCGAATTCGCATTTTGGAGCTTTATCGTATTTTGCTCGATTTCGATACGGTTCGTCTACAAATTGAAGATTCCTCTGGTCTTCTTTGATTTTCTGCATCAAGAATCCTTTGCAACATTTACCAAGCCAAATCTCCGGCTTGTAGGTTGGTGGATCTAACTAATTTTACCGTTTCGCGCGTTTTCGTATCGCTCGCAATGTAGTCGATAGTTGTTGTGTGTGATTTGGTTTTACATTTGTTTGATCCATGATCCAATTGTATTAGTTGATTTTATCTATGTTTATTTGTTGTTTTCAAGTTCAATTTTCGTGCACAATTTCAGTTCCTAGCATGTGGTAGTTTGCATAAGTGATTATGTGTTGAAAACTACTTTTGAAAAGCTATTTTTTCTGTTTTTTTCACAACTGTTCAGTGTTAACCGGTTAACACCCGGTGAGTAACCGGTTACTCAGTTCAATTTTCACCAAAAACGCTGATTTTCAAGCAAGTAACCGGTTAACACTATACCAGAATGCTATTTTCTTGCATTTTCAAGTGTGCTTGCCATTCTTTCTTCATTTTAACTCCCATTGATTATCATGCTTGATTTTATGGATGTTCTAAATGTCATCTCACTTCTGGTTGAAACATATTCATCAACTTTCGACGCGCATTTTCGATTATTCAAGTGTTTCATGTTTTTAGCATTGTATGAGCATAACAATTCTTGCACTATCTTTGTTCACATGATACATGATTCTGTGTGACACTTTGATGATCATTTGGCACTGTTTTGTACTTGCCATTTCAGCTTGCATTAAGTTTATTTTCCATGGATAAGCTTAATCTTGTATAATCAATAATTCACTCTTTTTTGCTTTAATGACTTTTCATTCTAGTTGGAAAGTTGTTAGCATGTTTATCCCTTGATTAATTGATCAAAATTTTGTTTCGATTAGTCGATCTTCCCTTTTCCTCTCTTTAGGCCTCCTTTAGAGCTTTCTCTCTCTTCCCCCCCCCCCCCTCGTGGAGTTGGAGTTTCGCGTTGCGCCTTGCATCGGAGCACTGTACAAATTGACGCCGTTATGCTGTCTGCAGGAGCACTGTACAACATTGGAGCAGTTGCGCTGCCAGTTTCACTTCCCACACTATATTTTGGGTGCTAGAGAAGGAATGAGGATGGAGTCTTTCCAACCTCATTCTGGCTATTTCTTTGGTAAGGGCGTCTTGTCCTCTCCTCGAGAATAGTCACCTCTATCCTCCAGCTATAGTGTTTCGCATTCCCCTATCGAGTCGATCCTTGATCACTCTTCTCTCTTTGCGATCCTTGTCGGTCCTAGATCACTCATATCTCTTTCAATCTCTCCTTTTGATCAATCACCATCCTTCTTGGTTAAGATCATTATTCTTACGCTAGCAATCTCTCTTTGTTCCAACACTCCTTTCCTCTTGAAATCAATCGTTGTATTTAGATTCCCCTGCAGAGTTTCTATTCCTTTCTCCGGTTAAACACAATCTTTCTGTTAAACAACCGACACTTCCCCAGTTTTGCAACCTTTTCTTTGGTTCCTCTCCCTTTGATTGGTTAACCACTGCCTGTCAGTTAAAACACCAATGCTTGCTATCTCCTTCAGTTAATCACAGTCCGTCTGTTAATCACTGAGCACCTCTTGGGTTAATCACCTCTTCTTGGTTAATCACCCGTCTCTTTAGTTAACCACAGTCCGCCTGTTAAAATACTGAACCCTTTCGAGTTAATCACCTTCTCTTGGTTAATCACTGTTCTCTTCGATTAATCACATTTCGTCTGTAAACACCGAATCCCCCGCAGTTGGCAACCTCCTCTTGGTTCGAATACTTGCACCCTTGGGTTAGTAACCTCTCTTTGGTTCGACTGCCCTTTCTTCAGTTGAGTACTGTTTTGTTCAGTCAGTTTACCGAACCCCTTTGGGTCACGACCTTCGCTCGGTCCTACACCCGTTCTTTGGTTGATCACAGTTTTCTCTGTTAAAACCAATGCTTTTCTATTCCCACAGAGATGCAGTCCTTTCTTTCTTCGGTTAACCACTGCCAGCCAGTTAATATACCGAATTTCCTTTTTCTCTTGGTTATGACACCATCCCTTTATTTGGATCCCCCGCGGAGTCCTTCCTATTCCCTTTGCTCTTACTTTCTTGGCGTCGACACCGATCCTCTTTGTTATCCCCAGTAGAGTCTCTTTCACTCTTGCTCTTGGTTTAGACACCATTTCTCTCTTATTCCCTTATTCTATTGGTTTGGACACAATTTCTCCTTTATTCTCTTGGTTTCGACACCATTCTACCTTATTCTCAGTACAGTTAATATTTCTTTCCTTTACACTCTTTTCTTGGTTTTGACACCATTTCTTTGGAATCCTCAGTGGAATTTCCTTCTTTCTGTTGCTCTTGGTTTTGACACCACTTTCTTGTCCTTTTCCTTTACCGTTCAGTTCCCCGAACTACGGAAGCTCTGATTCTGCATTCTTTTGAATGTATGATACGTAGGCATGAGATCACAATGATCCAAGCGAGCACACTTCCACCTTTCTTCCGTCTTCTTCCTTTTCTTCCTTCTTTTCCGTCCCCTGGTTCCTCTGAATTACGGCGCTCTGACTTCCTCATTGCACTATGAGGGTACGTAGGCACGAGGACTTCGTTCCTCCGCGAGCACTTTCTTTCTTTCCTTTCTTTTTCCCTTTTCTCTCTCTCTCTCTCCCTCCTATTAGCTAGAAGCCTTTAGATAGATAACCCACCCAAGCCTAGAAGCAAGCTAAATGATTCCCGTCGAGTACGACGAATGCGTTAGGTGCTAATACCTTCCTTTCGCATAAACGACCCCCTGTTCCCGTTTCTCTTCCCCTTGGGTTTTATCGATATTTTCCCTATCCTTTGGGACTAAATAAAGTTCGGTGGCGACTCTGTTGTATCTTTGAGTGTGCAATTCACTCAGGTAGATTTCCAGCCATCTTCAGCTGGCGACTCTACTAGGGACTGGTTGACCTACTGCTGGTCCTTCCCTTGAGGGGTCTCGCCTAGTTTCGTTTGCTTTTCTTGCTTGTTTGGATGTTTATCTTTCTGCGCTTTACTAGTTTTATATTTACGCTTTATTCGCTTTATGTTTATTTATTGCATTTCTTTACTGCTTTGAATATTCATATGCTGTATATTCTGGATATTTGCTATTTTCTTTGCTGTTGTCGGTTGGGTTGCTACTTTAGAGATAAGCCCATTACACAGGCTTGAGAGTACATATAGGATTAGAGTGGAAAGTAGTGTGGCCTACGTAGCGTCTTGGTACGTATGGTTTACATGAAATCCACACCCAGACGAGGTTTTCTGGGGAGATGTTCTGATTTGCGCGTCTTGTGCATTTCGGGGTGTTAACCTAGAAAGCTGTCGACTCTGGTGACCATTCCCGAGGACTCAGTTGCGGCACTCCTCCCAAGGAACGATAATGGCAGACCAGAAATGGCAATCCCATTACGCTTCCTTGATCCGAGGACCCAAAGCTGGGAACTTGCCATAGGATGACCCTTTTTTTTGGGGGAATCAGTGGACGACCTCTTTGTTCGGCGATAGTATTGTACCCCGAGGGATAAATGTACTATTGCTTCTCAAATCGAGAATCCAAAAATGAGAATCCCGCTTTCTGTATCACACCTGTGAGGGGGATATTGGGTTTTTCTGCAGGAAACCAAGACTTTTCCAACCTTTGTTCTCTCATTGCTTCAGATCTCGCCCCAACGCAGCACTACCTTTGCAGATGTTCAGATTTGACTATTCAGACTATACTGGCTTGTTGTTTCTGTCATTGCATATCATCTCATCATGTCAAAATAATTTTTGCATAAGCATTTTAAAACTTTATTTTTGCATGAATTTCATCCGCTCATGCCTGCATATACATGTCCTTCATCCGGGAACCGTTGCTCATCCTTGTCTGCATTCTTTGTAGCAAGACGACGACTCGAAATCGATAATTTACTCGCTCAAACAAACCTAGAATCATGGATGACTTTGAAGCTGAGAACGCTGCTTACAAGGAAACTCTGGCACAATTCCAAGGTCGGATGGATCAGTTTCAGACGAACATGGATGTCATTATGGAGCTCCTTCGTGCTCAGAGGGATACTGCTCCTGCTGCCACTGTTGTTGCAACCACTACTGATGCAACTATTGTCACTCCTGTTGTGACTGTTTCTCTTGTTGTTACGGCTACTCCTGCTGTTGTTGTTCCTTCTCCTGCTAGAGTTGAAGTGCCAGTTGAGCCTGTGAATCATCCTGCCATTCAAATCAGTTTGAACCAGATGCCCACTGGTTTTCCTTGGGGCATGCCTCCGAATTACACTCCTCAGCTTGCAAATAATGGTAGTACCTTCATGCCATATCAGCCTTTTGTTGCACCCATGCCTAATGGGAATGCTGCCGCCTATCCATGGGTCATGCCTACTCCAGTCCCGCCTCCAGTGGTGAATGATGATCCTGAGAATCTTCAGGCTCAAACTCACCAAACTGCAGGATTGATTGACACTGAAACTCCTGATGACGAAGAGCATGTGTATAGGGGTCCTCCTATTCATGTTCCGGTTCCGTCTCAAGTTGCTCAAACTGCTGTTCAGAATGTTCATCCTGGGATGTTCTATCCTGGGGCATCTTCCTCGGCTGCTGGGGTACCTCATCCAAATTATCTGTATGGTGTTTCGATGGGTCAGAATGTTGGTCAGATGATTAATCCGGGTTTGGTGCATCCTTCTCAGTTTGCTACTCCGCAAGTGAATGCTCCTGCCACTTCTCAGCCGCCAAATCCTCAGATTCTTGTCAGGGCCACTAATCAGAATAGATCTGTTGACTACAAGTTGTTAGAAGACCGTATCAGAGCTATCGAAGGGTTTTTTGCTTTTGGCATGGATGCCAAAGATTTGTGTTTGGTTCCGAATGTTGTGCTGCCGCAGAAATTCAAGATACCTGATTTTCCAAAATACAAAGGTTTGAGCTGCCCGCGTAGTCACATCACTATGTACTGCAGGAAGATGGCATCCCATATTGATAATGATGAATTGCTAGTTCATTGTTTTCAAGATAGTTTGTCTGAAGCCTCGTTGGATTGGTACATGGGCCTGGAGCGCAGCAAAATCCGTACTTGGAGAGATTTGTCTGAAGCGTTCGTGAGACAATACAAGTATAACCTTGATCTGGCGCCAACTAGATTGCAATTGCAGAATCAGTCTCAGCGCTTAGCTGAAACATTCAAAGAGTATACACAAAGATGGCGTGAGATGGCATCTCGTGTACGACCTGCTCTCTCTGATAATGAGTTGGTTGACATCTTTATGGGTACATTGCAAGGATCTTACTACGAGAAAATGGTGGGTAGTTCTTCATCGAATTTTGCTGATGTTATGACGATTGGTGAACGGATTGAGAATGGTTTGAAAACTGGAAAGATTTCTGGAGCTGCTTCCCAGCAGCCGACCACTAGGAAATCTCAAAACAGTCAGTCCAAGAAAAAGGAAGGTGAAGCCAATGCTGTTACAGCTCAAGTTTCTCCTCAGTATCAAGCTCCCATGGCTCCCTTGTCGTATTATCCGTATCCGTACATTGCTGCTGCACAGTATCAACAACCTCCATATCAGTATCATCCGCAACAACCAGTTCAGAATGCTCAGAATCAGCAGCAGAATCAACAAAACAACAAAACTCAGCAGAATCAGAACCGTCAGAACAAGAACAATCAAGGAAACCGTAAGCGTCTGAATTTTGATAGAATTCTGGTGTCATACACGGAACTGTTTCCTTACTTGGTTCACCAAGGGGCGATTGTCCCCAAGCAGATTGCACCTGCAATTCCTCCATTTGGCCCAAAGCATAACCTAAATGCATCTTGTGCTTATCATGCTGGATACATAGGACATGCAACAGAGGACTACTTTGTTTTCAAAACCAAGGATTAGGAACTCATTGATAAGAAGGTTTTGACTTTCGCTGAGGAAGGACCTAACATTCAGAATAATCCGTTGCCGGATCACGGTGGACCTACAATTAACATGATTGGGGATAATTCAAGGGCTGAACTGATTATGGATGTCGATGAGGTAAAAACTCCGATGGCTGTGGTGCTCAAGAAATTGAAAGAACATGGGCTGTTGAAAGGATTGTATGGTAAGTGTCATATTTGTGACGATAATCCCAACCAGTGTCGAAGGCTGAAGGGTTGTGTCCAGATTCTGATGAACCGGGGCGAAGTGCAATTTGCCAGATCTAAACCTGTTGAGGAAGTTGCTACTATTGAGCCATTCACCATTGTCTATAGGAAGGTTCCTATGGAATCCCCTAAACAGAAGAAGGTGCAACCCATCGTTGTTTGCCCGCCAAAGCCGTTTCCGTATCAGAATTCTAAAGAGGTACCATGGAAGTATGGGTCTTCTGTGTTTTCTGGAGGTCAAGAGATAAGGTTCGCTGAATCAGAGATCGTGAATGTTACAGCTGGTGGAGGTATGACTCGTATTGGACGAGTGTTCGCCCCGAAGGTCACTACGAAGCCCGTGCAAATTCCAATTGTTGTTTCTCCCAAGGAGACACCTGCATTCGCAACCCCTGTGGTTCAACAAGGGGCATCCATTGCCATTCCAATACCGACTATCCCGTCTGAGGATGTTTCAAAGAACAAGGAGACCCTTGATGATCAAGAGTTCCTTAAGCTGATCAAGAAAAATGACTTTAAGATTGTGGATCAGCTGGGTCAGACGCCCTCGAGGATCTCAATTTTATCTTTACTTATGAGCTCGCCTGCGCATAGATCAGCTTTGTTGAAAGCGTTGAACAGTGCCCATGTCATGCAAGATATATCTGTCGTCAAATTTGATGATGTTGTAGCCAATATAACTGCAAGTCGGTATTTGGGTTTAAATGAATCATAATTACCTCCTGAAGAAACTGCCCACAATAAAGCACTGCACATATCTGTAACCTGCACAGACATCCTGTTATCTCGTGTTCTAGTGGATACTGGTTCTTCTCTCAATGTGATGCCTAAGGGCACATTGAGTCAATTACCAGTGGAAGGAATCGATATGAGACCAAGTGCCTTAGTTGTCAGAGCCTTTGACGGTTCTCGAAGACAGGTCATTGGGGAAGTGGACTTACCCATTAACATTGGGCCGCATCTGTTTACCATTACTTTCCAAGTGATGGATATCAATCCAGCGTATAGTTGCCTTTTGGGTCATCCATGGATCCACGCGGCAGGGGCAGTTACCTCCACTTTACATCAGAAGTTGAAATTCATGTTTGACGATCAGCTTGTCATCGTCTGTGGTGAAGAGGATTTGATCGTGAGTGAGTTATCATCTTTTCGATATGTCAAGACAGAAGAAGGCATAGTGGAGGTGCCGTTGCCGTGTCTCGAGTTCGAAGATGTCAGCTCTGCTTCAACTAGTCAAAGTGGATCACCACAATTGACTTTAGCATCCACTAAGAGTGCTAAAGAGACCATCGATAGAGGTGCCTTGCAGGATGGGGGCACATGATTGAGGTGGTTGAGAAGCATAATCGTTTCGGAGTGGGTTATCATCCTATCGTCAATCTGGTTTCTCTGATCGGAAGCAATGCAACTTTGTCAGGTTCCATAGCTCGGGTTTCCAGCAAGGTGACATTGTGGCAGCTGCTGATGATGCTGGTCCTAGCAATCATACTTCAAGATTTGTGCGCAAGTGTCCACCGGGTTTCAAGCTCAACAATTGGACATCTACTGTGGTTCCTGTGGTTTTCCCATATAACATGTAATGCATTTTGCTTTTTCATTCCCTCTTCCTCGCCCGAGACGAGTGGATAGCTTGTAAAGGGCCTCGCGCTTTTGCAATATTATGTGATCAATAAATGAAAGTTTTTGCATTCAAAATCATGCTCTATTTTCTTTCTTTATTTTTACTTTTTCACAAAATAAATGGAAAAATTTTCTTTTCTGTTTCACTTTTTAAATAGCTCATTCTAAACATATTCATAAACATGCAGAACTAATAAAAGCATTGATAACAACATGGCAAACATCCATTGTAATCCTGGAATTCCAATTAACCAAGCCAAAGAAGATGGTAAGGAAGATTATGAATTACCGGCTGAACTGGCAAGGCTCCTTGAGCACGAACGTAGAGAGATTCAGCCACACAAAGAGCCAGTAGAAGTTGTCAATCTTGGTACTGATGAGGTCAGAAGAGAAGTCAAGGTTGGCGTATCCCTCGCAAAGCATGTACACTCCGAGTTGGTCAAGTTATTGAAAGAGTATGTTGATATCTTCGCCTGGTCCTATCAAGATATGCCTGGGTTAGATACCAACATCGTTGAACATCACTTGCCACTCAAGCCCGGATGTCCTCCTGTCAAGCAGAAGCTCAGAAGGACTAGACCCGACATGGCACTCAAAATCAGAGAAGAGGTAAAGAAGCAGCTTGACGCTGGGATCCAAGCCACTTCCGAATATCCTGAATGGATTGCCAACATTGTCCTGGTTCCTAAGAAGGACGGCAAAGTCAGAATGTGTGTGGATTATCGAGATCTCAACAAAGCAAGCCCGAAGGATGATTTTTCTTTGCCTCATATTGATGTCTTGGTAGACAACACTGCGCAATTCTCTGTGTTTTCCTTCATGGATGGTTTTTCAGGATATAATCAGATCAAGATGTCCCCAATTAATATGGAGAAGACTACTTTCATCATGCCATGGGGTACATATTGCTACAAAGCCATGCCATTCGGTCTAAAGAATGCAGGGGCAACATACCAGCGTGCCATGAAAACCCTGTTTCACGATATGATTCATAAAGAGATTGAGGTTTACGTGGATGATATGATTGCCAAGTCCAGAACTGAGGATGATCACTTGGTTCATCTGAAGAAACTGTTTGACAGACTCCAGAAGTTTAGATTGCGGTTGAATCATGCGAAGTGCACCTTCGGAGTCCGATCTGGTAAACTGTTGGGCTTTATTGTGAGTCAGAAGGGCATTGAAGTTGATCCTGATAAGGTTCGGGCAATTCAGAACATGCCGCCTCCCAAAACAGAAAAAGAAGTCTGCGGCTTTCTGGGCAGACTTAATTATATCTAGAGATTCATTTCTCATTTGACGGCTACCTGTGAAACAATGTTCAAATTACTAAGAAAAAATCAATCGGTTGAATGGAATAATGATTGTTAGGAAGCATTCGACAAAATAAAACAATACTTGCAAAAACCATCGATCTTAGTACCGCCGGTTCCTGGTAGGCCTTTAATCATGTATCTCACCATTCTCGATGAATCAATGGGATGTGTATTGGGTCAACATGACGAAACTGGCAGAAAAGAACATGCAATATACTATATGAGCAAGAAGTTCACTGATTGTGAGACCAGATACTCACTCTTGGAGAAAACTTGTTGTGCTCTGGTCTGGGCTGCTCGACGCCTGTGACAATACATGATTTGCCATACTACTTTGTTTATATCCAAAATGGATCCGATAAAGTACATATTTGAAAAGCCTGCTGTCTCTAGAAGGATTTCTCGGTGGCAAATGCTGTTAACTGAGTATGATATCTAGCATGTTACCTAGAAAGCAATAAAAGGGAGCATCTTGTCTGACTACCTTGCTCATCAACCTATAGAGGGTTATCAACAGATGAAGTTTGACTTTCCCGATGAGGATGTTCTGTTTATCAGAGATTATGAGACTCCAGATCCTGACATAGGACCTGAACCAGGAGCGCGATGGACGCTCGTGTTCGACGGTGCCTCAAATTCTAAGGGTCGTGGAATTGGTGCTATCCTAATCTCTCCAACGGGTTTTCACCTTCCCTTCACTGCCAGATTATGCTTGGCATGCACCAACAATATGGCTGAATACGAAGCATGTATCTACGGTATTGAAGCGACAATTGACATGAGAATCAAGATTCTTGAGGTCTATGGAGATTCTGCCTTGGTCATCGGTCAAGTCAGAGGGAATTTTGTGACTCGGGATTCCAAGCTGGTTCCGTACAAACAACACATAGCGAAGTTGATTCCTTACTTTGATGAGATCACTTTTCATCATATTCCTAGAGAGGAAAATCAACTAGCTGATGCTCTTTCCACTCTAGCATCCATGTTCAAGGTCAAGTGGAAGAATGAAGCTCCTCATATCCGCATTGATCACTTGAATAAACCAGCACACTGTTTAGCAATCGAGGATGAGTCCAATGATAAGCCCTGGTTCTACGACATCAAAATATATCTGGAAAAACAGGAATATCCCGAGGGTATCACTATCACTGACAAGAAGGCTCTTAGACGGCTTTACGCCAAGTTCTTCTTAAGTGGTGGTATACTGTACAAGAGAAATTATGATTCCGTGTTGCTCAGATGCGTTGATAGACACGAAGCAAGCACGATCATAAGGTCCATACGTGAGGGCTGCGAGGGTGTATATGCTAAAGGTCCTGCTATGGCTAAGAAGATCCTTCGGGCTGGGTATTACTGGACAACAATGGAGGTAGATTGTTACAACTTTGCCAAAAGATGTCACAAGTGCCAAATCTACGGAGACAAGATCCATGTGCCTCCAACTCCATTGAATGTTTTGACTTCACCTTGGCCATTTTCCATGTGGGGTATAGATATGATTGGAATGATCGAGCCGAAGGCTTCCAACGGTCATCGATTTATTCTAGTTGTTATCGACTACTTCACCAAGTGGGTTGAAGCTGCTTCCTATGCAAATGTTACACGACAAGTGGTTGCTAGATTTATCAAGAAAGAGATAATCTGTCGCTATGACATTCCTAGCAGCATTATCACGGACAATGCAAGCAACCTGAATAACAACATGATGAAGGAGTTGTGTCAAGAATTTAAGATCGAGCACCACAACTCTTCACCATATCGGCCCAAGATGAATGTCGTCGTTGAAGCAGCAAACAAAAACATCAAGAGGATTGTCCAGAAAATGGTCAAAACTTACAAGGATTGGCATGAAATGCTTCCTTTTGCACTGCATGGTTACAGAACTTCAGTTCGCACTTCTACTGGGGCAACTTCGTACTCACTTGTGTATGGTATGGAGGCTGTTCTACCCATCGAAGTCGAAATTCCTTCGCTCAGAGTCATCATGGAAACAGGTCTTGATGAAGTTGAATGGGTTCAATCTAGATACGACCAGCTGAATTTCATCGAAGAGAAGCGCCTTGTAGCCGTTTGTCATGGTCAATTGTATCAGAGACGCCTCAAGCGAGCTTTTGACAAGAAAGTTCTCCCTCGAACGTTCTGCGAAGGCGAACTTGTGCTCAAGAGATATTCACCTGTTCACTCGGATCCACGAGGCAAGTGGACTCCCAACTACAAAGGACCCTTTGTTGTCAAGAAGGCCTTCTCAGGTGGAGCCCTGATCCTCACCACCATGGATGGGGAGGAGTTGCCATCGCCCGTGAACTCCGATACAGTCAAAAAATATTATGCCTAAAAAAAATGGATAAAAGTCCGCTAGATTCACATCCGCAAGGGAAATCTAGGCAAAAATGGACGTCCCGATGGACCAAAAAAAGAAATTTCCATGCAAAAGTTAGGGACAATGACAAAAGCAATAATAGCCCGCTAAGTTGAAAACCCGAAAGGGCGACTTAGGCAACAATGGGCATCCCGGTGGACGAAAAAAATGAGAAAACGTGTCCAGACAAAAATTAGGGATAAAGGCATTGACTGTGAACACTTGAGCCTCTCTTCCTCATGGCTAGACTTCAGACGGTAACAGAGCAGTCCAATCATTATCAACTGGGGCAAGGCGTTGGAACATAGACTTACAGTGGATGGTGGCCAATGTTATAATCAATGCAAAGCATGGTTTCCCTTTGCTGTTTACATTTGTTTTTCAATTTTATTGCAAATTTCCTCATCAAGGATTTTGCATCCTTGTACACACCTTATGTACAAAAATTTCACATTCAATAAAATGCATTTTTTGTTATCTCAATTTGTTTTCATTCCAGTATTTTGTTTGCAAAATAAACATTTATTTGTGATCACATAATGCTAAAAAATGTTGAAAACAATAAAAAGCTAAATCAATCGAGAAAGCAATATGCATTGCATGTGTTACTGGTAACTCCTGCAGGGTGAGCGGTAATATCCATTGGTAAGCCTAACGCCTGGCCGACAATGTTTTGATTCAGTGAAGAAGCTGTTGTCTCCTCAGCAGTTCCTCAACAGAGTCATCATTCTCCCCGACAGGGACAACCATGGTGATTTAGAAACCTGAGATGTTCTCAGTTTCTTTCCCCGGCAGAATCATCGTCCTTTGTGAACTGTCTTCTCCAGCAGAGATTGTCTTCATCTGCGGGTTCTCTCCCCGACCGAGAATGTCGAAGTCGTTTTGCTACGATTTCTGACTGATCGCTTCTCACCGTGCCTCGTCTTGAGCCTTTGCATTACATGATATCAAGCATCATGTAGAAACGCATACATAGCATATGCATTGATCATACTCCCTCTCTTTTGGCCTGACATATCTCCCAGCAGATTTTCAGCAAACTTTGCACTTATCAACCTTCAAACACTCTCAACTCTTCTTTTGTCGCCGTCGGCCAAATTCTCGAGCTACTCTTTTATTTAATCCCCTTTTACCTCGAATCATCGAAAAGCTGGCGCAATTCGTACATTCAGGTCCAAGAGGATTAAATAGGGGAAGCTGTCGTAACTCGAAATTTGACCTCCCTCTTTTGCCTTTTTGCATAAGCATAAGCATTCACACTTTTCTTTGTGTGTTTCTTGTGGATATTCAGGTTTTTCAAGCCCGATTAATCATATCCTCATGAGGTCATCTCATCATCAAAACAAGCTCAAAATAAGGATTTCCATGCCTATTTATCAAAATAAGAGGTGGAAAATCGAAGCCGGGACCACAACATCATTTTTCAAGCAAAATGGGCAAAATTTGGTCTGAGTAACCGGTTAACACAATTTCTTGGTAATTCTGTTAACCGGTTAACACAGGCAGATTTTGATTTCTGCTGCATTTTGGGACAGCATCCATGCACTCTTTTGGTCTTTGGTTCTACTTGATTCTAGCAGTGTGTGGAACATTCTAGACTTCTCTAGATATTTCAACACTATTCATTTCAACCCAATTGTATTTATTCCAATGCATCACTTTAATTCAAGTGCACCATGTTACTTAATGTACCAACATGTCAACCTTTGGATTTTGAAACTCACATTGGGATTGGTACCGAGTTGGTTCTAACTAACCGAGTTAACCGCCTTGACTCGGTGAGTCAAGTCCAACTAACTCCTAGCCTAGTTCCAAACCCAAAGCTAATCCCAAACCAAATTCCAAACCATCTCACACTCCAAACCTAAAATCTATATAAACTCACTTTCACTCATTTTCAAGGACCTTCAACCATTTGCTCCATTTCACTCACAATTCTCCCACATTCTCTCTGAATTTCTCTACTACATCTTCATCTTCATCTCAATTCTCTTCCAAAACCTCACCAAAGCTCATTTCTACTTTGAAGGATAATCACTTTTACATCACAAGTGATTATTTCTTGAGCTCAATCTTCATCATTCTTGCTATTACACTTGGATTTCTGGAGTTATTTCAGCTTTTGGATTAATCTTGAGTATTTGCTGCAACTTCCAACGGTTCGAATTCGCATTTTGGAGCTTTATCGTATTTTGCTCGATTTCGATACGGTTCGTCTACAAATTGAAGATTCCTCTGGTCTTCTTTGATTTTCTGCATCAAGAATCCTTTGCAACATTTACCAAGCCAAATCTCCGGCTTGTAGGTTGGTGGATCTAACTAATTTTACCGTTTCGCGTGTTTTCGTATCGCTCGCAATATAGTCGATAGCTGTTGTGTGTGATTTGGTTTTGCATTTGTTTGATCCATGATCCAATTGTATTAGTTGATTTTATCTATGTTTATTTGTTGTTTTCAAGTTCAATTTTCGTGCACAATTTCAGTTCCTAGCATGTGGTAGTTTGCATAAGTGATTATGTGTTGAAAACTACTTTTGAAAAGCAGTTTTTTCTTTTTTTTCACAACTGTTCAGTGTTAACCGGTTAACACCCGGTGAGTAACCGATTACTCAGTTCAATTTTCACCAAAAACGCTGATTTTCAAGCAAGTAACCGGTTAACACATGGTGAGTAACCGGTTAACACTATACCAGAATGCTATTTTCTTGCATTTTCAAGTGTGCTTGCCATGCTTTCTTTATTTTAACTCCCATTGATTATCATGCTTGATTTTATGGATGTTCTAAATGTCATCTCACTTCTGGTTGAAACATATTCATGAACTTTCGACGCGCATTTTCGATTATTCAAGTGTTTCATGTTTTTAGCATTGTATGAGCATAACAATTCTTGCACTATCTTTGTTCACATGATACATGATTCTGTGTGACACTTTGATGATCATTTGGCACTGTTTTTCACTTGCCATTTCAGCTTGCATTAAGTTTATTTTCCAGGGATAAGCTTAATCTTGTATAATCAATAATTCACTCCTTTTTGCTTTAATGACTTTTCATTCTAGTTGGAAAGTTGTAAGCATGTTTATCCCTTGATTAATTGATCGAAATTTTGTTTCGATTAGTCGATCTTCCCTTTTCCTCTCTTTAGGCTCCTTTAGAGCTTTCTCTCTCTTCACCCCCCCCCCCCCCGTGGAGTTGGAGTTTCGTGTTGCGCCTTGCATCGGAGGACTGTACAAATTGACGCCGTTATGCTGTCTGCAGGAGCACTGTACAACATTGGAGCGGTTGCGCTGTCAGTTTCACTTCCCACACTATATTTTGGGTGCTAGAGAAGGAATGAGGATGGAGTCTTTCCAACCTCATTCTGGCCATTTCTTTGGTAAGGGCGTCTTGTCCTCTCCTCGAGAATAGTCACCTCTATCCTCCAGCTATAGTGTTTCTCATTCCCCTATCGAGTTGATCCTTGACCCCTCCTCTCTTTGCGATCCTTTTTTATCCTAGATCACTCATATCTCTTCAATCTCTCCTTTTGATCAATCACCATCCTTCTTGGTTGAGATCATTATTCTTGCGCTAGCAATCTCTCTTTGTTCCATCACTCCTTTCCTCTTGAAATCAATCATTGTATTTAGATTCCCCTGCAGAGTTTCTATTCCTTTCTCCGGTTTAAACACAATCTTTCTGTTAAACAACCGACACTTCCCAAGTTTTGCAACCTTTTCTTTGGTTCCTCTCCTTTTGATGTGTTAACCATTGCCTGTCAGTTAAAACACCAATGCTTGCTATCTCCTTCACTTAATCACAGTCCGTCTGTTAATCACTGAGCACCTCTTGGGTTAATCACCTCTTCTTGGTTAATCACCCGTCTCTTCAGTTAACCACAGTCCGCCTGTTAAAATACTGAACCCTTTCGAGTTAACAACCTTCTCTTGGTTAATCACTCGCTGTTCTCTTCGGTTAATCACAGTCCGTCTGTAAACACCGAATCCCCCGCAGTTGGCAACCTCCTTTTGGTTCGAATACTTGCACCCTTGGGTTAGTAACCTCTCTTTGGTTCGACTGCCCTTTCTTCGGTTGAGTACTATTTTGTTCAGTCAGTTTACCGAACCCCTTTGGGTCACGACCTTCGCTCGGTCCTTCACCCGTTCTTTGGTTGATCACAGTTTTCTCTGTTAAAACCAATGCTTTTCTATTCCACAGAGATGCAATCCTTTCTTTCTTCGGTTAACCACTGCCAGCCAGTTAATATACCGAATTTCCTTTTTCTCTTGGTTATGACACCATCCCTTTATTTGGATCCCCCGCGGAGTCCTTCCTATTCCCTTTGCTCTTACTTTCTTGGCGTCGACACCGATCCTCTTTGTTATCCCCAGTAGAGTCTCTTTCACTCTTGCTCTTGGTTTAGACACCATTTCTCTCTTATTCCCTTATTCTATTGGTTTGGACACCATTTCTCCTTTATTCCTTTATTCTCTTGGTTTCGAAACCATTCTACCTTATTCTCGGTACAGTTACTATTTCTTTCCTTTACACTATTTTCTTGGTTTTGACACCATTTCTTTGGAATCCTTAGTGGAATTTCCTTCTTTCTGTTGCTCTTGGTTTTGACACCACTTTCTTGTCCTTTTCCTTTACTGTTCAGTTCCCTGAACTACGGAAGCTCTGATTCTGCATTCTTTTGAATGTATGATACGTAGGCATGAGATCGCAATGATCTCGGCAAGCACACTTCCACCTTTCTTCTGTCTTCCTCCTTTTCTTCCTTCTTTTCTGTCCCCTGGTTCCTCTGAATTACGGCACTCTGACTTCCTCATTGCACTATGAGGGTACGTAGGCCCGAGGACTTCGTTCCTCCGCGAGCACTTTCTTTCTTTCCTTTCTTTTTCCCTTTTCTCTCTCTCTCTCCCTCCTATTAGCTAGAAGCCTTTAGATAGATAACCCATCCAAGCCTAGAAGCAAGCGAAATGGTTCCCGTCGAGTACAGCGGATGCGTTAGGTGCTAATACCTTCCTTTCGTATAACCGACGCCCCGTTCCCGTTTCTCTTCCCCTTTGGTTTTATCGATATTTTCCCTGTCCTTTGGGACTAAATAAAGTTCGGGTGGCGACTCTGTTGTATCTTTGAGTGTGCAATTCACTCAGGTAGATTTCCAGCCATCTTCAATGTCAAGTATCTAAGGATGGAAAATTGCCTATTGGTTCATTTCAGAAGGTTTTCAATTGGCCAGTTGCTTGAGAATCAAGAAATCAGGAAAAAGTCAACTCCTGACTTTTTAAGGTCAAATTCATGAAATTCAAGTCATATATGGTCATTGGACAAGATTTGATCAAGAAATGTCAAGAGATTCATGAAAAATCAAGAATTGTACAAAGTTGCCAAATTTAGAAACTTAGGGTTTCTAAAAATGGAAAGTTTAGGCCATTTTGCACTCATCTTCAAAGCATTCTTTCTCCATGATAAAAGTTTCAAACTTCAGGCCTTAGTTGAGCCAACTAAAGATCACATTCTAAGCTTCAAATCCATACCAAGAACTCTTCCATTGGATCAAAATTGAAGGAGTTAGGATCAATTAAAGTTTGACAAAATCAAGGCAAAAACCAGGTCATGACAAGGTAATTCCAAGGCGCCCGACCATAATTTCATCAAACAGGTGGTGTGCCAAATGTCAAGCCATTTTTCTCCTCAAGAAAAATTCAAATGAAAAAGTTTTGAACATCAAAGTTGTCCCTCTTGATCTCCTCTACAACTTTGATGTTGGGAAATTTTTCATCTGATCAATGTATGAAGAGATATGAGGGTTCAAACACAAGGGTCTCACATTGAATTCTCATAGGCCCATGGCCATGCATGTGGGGAAACTTGACACGACTAATACTTCAGTCTTGATCAAGGGATTTCATTGTCTTTTTTTAGTACATTAGAGGTTCCAATTCCACTTGTATTGAACACTAACATTGTTCTACTTCATGTCTTCTATCCATAGCCATCAAAACCTTCCCATTTCATGTCTCATGCTTAGAGAAATCAATGTTCAAATATCACCATTTGCATTAATGCTTTGATTGTCTTGTATAGCAGTTCATACATTGTCTTTGGTTCAGTCCAATTACAAACACTCTTATGCAGTAGTGTACGCTTGTTTACTTCATTTGGTGAGACAATTCTTATCACATGCATGCGTACATACATGTCCATACATCAAAAAGGAGATAAGGAAGCTTATGGTACAAGTCATGCTGCTGCACTAATATCAACATCAGCACCATATCATAACCTCATCATCATTTCTTTTTCTCATCATTCATCAACAACAACACAACACACGATGCTTCTTTCTCACTATTCAAATTACTCAGCACACCCTCTCATTGCTTCACACCACCACAGTTAACTCAACCATAGTTCTAACTGTCAACTTACAGTTAGAAGCTAACCACACATATATAAGCTTCTTTAACAGAATTTGGAAGGGAACTCTTCATTTTTCTCACATTTCACAAATCACTCTCTGAAAACTCTCTCTGAATTCTCTCTCTCTTTGCACAAGTTCATCCATATTTCATCATCATCATCATCAATTGTTCATCATTGCTCAAGAACAATCACGACAATATCAATTCCTCAAGTGTGGCAACTTCTCCATTTTTGAATTTCCATCTGTTTTCTTCAAGATCTCAAGCATTAGAGCATTTATTTTGCTCTTTGGAAGATCAAGAGCAAAGGATTCTCCTCTCTGGTTTTCTTGTGATCTAAGTAGCTTCACATTTCAGGTTTGAACTTCAATTTATCTTGCATGGTTTTCTACTGTTTAAGTTGTTTCTTATGTTGATTGGAGCTTTATAGAAGCTGTGGAACTCTGGCTAGTTGATAGAGCTTGTTAGAAGCTTAGACTAATTTTTAGGGCAAACTTTTTCCCCTTCGTTTCTCTCTGTACATTTATGATTTGTGAATTCCATTGCTAGATCCGTATTCTACATAAGTTCAGCTTTCGTTTGATATAGGTTTTGTGAATTTCTGGAACATGTGAGTAGTTGCAGTCGCCGGAGATGGCCGGAGAAGATGACCGGAGGTCATTCTCCGGCCGGTGAGAGGTTTAGTTTGGGTTTTAATCTCAGAATAAGTCATAGCCGTTGATGTTATTTGATCCAACGCTTGAGAACGTGCCAGCGAATTAATGAAACACCCTCCCCCTCACGTGCTTTATTCTCTCTCAGAATTTGACTTTACTCTTTCTATGTGTGTTCGTGCATGATTGTTGTGATGTGCTTTGCATGTGAACCATTAGATTAGATTACTTTTATGATCTTTGTGCATTGACCTAATCGTGTGGCTCTGATGAGTCAATCTTTTGACTGAATTCCACCTTATTTGTCATGCTCCACGCGTTTTAAATGGACCAGACCTAATTGCTATCTGAACCCTCATATTAAGCCCAAACACTTTTTGAATGGAATTTTTGCTAACGTGACACCCCTGCTTTAATTCCTTTCACATTTTCATTTTTATTTTTGACATAGTTTTCATTTCCTTTTATTAAAAATACTAAATGACATCCAAAAATTCCAACTAACTAATTTTCTTTATTAACTAATTTTCTATGATTTTTAATTCTGATTTTATAGATTTTTGCTTATATCTTCATAATTTCTTTTTTATTTTCTTTTTGAATGATTTTCTTCATGATACTTGTGCATTGTTCAATTTCTATTGCATAGTTCCAAAACTATTTTTCATCCAATCTTTTTGCCATGTTTGAATAACATCTTAAGGCAACTAAAAAACTTTTTTTTTCATATTTTTAAAGTCATTTTATCATGCCTTTTTGATACTCATCTTTGTGCATTCTTTTGACTTGTTTCAATGTGACTTTGAGCCTCCATTTTAACCTAGCTTCCTTTTGAGTTTTGCCATGAACTTTTGATGCATGTTTAGGTTCTGGATTAGGTACTTTGCACTTAAATTTCATAATTTTTACAAGTTCATTTCTGTTTTTGTCTTGCTTATTAGTATAGGTAGCATTATGTGATCTTTTGTTCAACTCCTAAACCCTAATTGATTAGGAGGCACTTGTGCCATTGTATTAGGACTTGTGTGTGCATTTTATAGGTCCTTATTAGAATATTATAGGTCATTTGAGTTGTATTATAGGTCATGTACATTGCATCTTTGTTTGGTTTGTGTTTGTGTTCTAAAATGCATCCTTACTTGAAGTGTTTGACCTAAACTTGCTTCTTTTCTCTTCTAATCATCAACATGACTTGTAATTGGATCATCAATGCCTATCCATGCATCTCGTTTGCATTTCATATTGAATATGCTACTGACCCATAATCATTCCATGCATTTAAGTGTTCATTGATATCATCTTGCATACTTGTTTATGTTTGATCTATTGCATCTTTCTTTCTTAACTAGTTTTAATGTGGTTTGCATATTCATATGATATGATCATTCTTGCATTTTAATTGCACCTTAAATGTCATTTGGTACTGACCTATAATCCATGTTCATCCATCTTTGATTTTCAACTTTGACTTATGTTTCAAGTTACTTCTTTCCTTAAGTGAAATTTGTTTCTCTTCTTGTTACTTCTTCTTCATATAACTTCTTATACTTGAACATCCATTCTCGTAACTTGTATGCTCATTCATAGGCATTATAAGACATCCAAATATGAGGTTTGATTCTGACTTGCATCCATTTGCATTTATTTTCATGTTCTTTTCAACTTTGACTTGTGTTATAAGTTTCTTCTTTTCTTACTTGAACTTGAACATTGTTTGAACTTCTTTTCTACTTGCTTCATCTTCTTAAATCATTTCACTCATGCTTTGTATGTTCATCCATATACATTCATATGCACTCTAATATGTCATTCACTTCTGACTTTGACATTTCTTCATGCATTCATTCATATTTGTATGCCATACACTTTCATACTTCATCTTTGATGCATGCCTTGAACTTGTGTGAATCTTTGGCACCTTTCTTAACCTAGTTTGATCTTATTAGGTACCATAACCTTAGTTGAACATCATTAGACATAGCCACTGACTTTATAAGTCCTTTAACCCTTAAGGTCCTTTCCCTTTAGGTTTAGGCTTTGTTTGATTCATAAGTTTATTTCATGAGATGTTTGATGTTTAATTGTCCTCCTTCTTTCAATTATGCTTTCTTATTCCATTATTGAACTAACCTTTGCTTGTAGGGGCTAATGGTAAGTTGAGTGTGTGGATGTGCTTCCGCACACACCTTCTTCCCTCATCTCTTTAAAGCTTTCTCTTTTGTGTTTGTGATAAGCATTTCAATGCTTTCTTTGTTCAACTTCTTTCTTCTCCCTCTTGGTTCATAACTCATCTTCTATCTTAGAAGTGAGTTATGTTACATCTTGCTCTCTTCTTCTCTCTACTTTTAGATTAGAGTTCTCATACCACACTTAACCCTTAGGATCTCCAAGCATGATAACATTAGGGTGAGTCTTAGTCCCCTTTAGTCTTTACCTTTGTTTCTTTTGAGTCTTTCTTTTCTCATCTCAAAACAACTTCAAAACACCTAATAAAGGTTGAAACATCTTCATGTGCCATGAGCCTTATTCCATGGGGGGCTTGCATACATTCCATCTTGGAATGTGTTGTAGGTTCTCTAGCATGATGTACAAGTCTTTAACATGAAGTGATTTCACAAACAAAATAAAAAACACTTCTTCATTTAAAAATAACAAAAACATTTAATAAAGGGAATAGGCTAGTGTACTTAAGCCTTTAACTTTGGAAATAAGTTTGAGAATCTTCCTCATACTTAGTGTACTTCATCATCATTTCAATTTGGAATGATGCATGAGATGCACATTCCATTGAAAAAGACTTAGGTACACTCTCCTATGCAAAACACTTCAAATAAAAAAACTTCTAAAACACATCAAACAAACAAAAACGTCTTTCCCTCGGGAATTCTCTTCTTATCTCATTCACTCTCAACGTGCGAACGTGCTTCTCCTTGTTCTCTTGCAATATGGTAACACACTCGATTCAGCGAGCCTGCAACACCTGAGCTAGAACATTAGTCGTTCCCTAAAAAACAAAAACAGTTTTCCCTTAGTTAGGGGAACTACGTCGATCTGATTCTCATATTCTCGATGAGATACGTAGGCAGTGGGGTAGGGCCCATTCGAGCACCTTTTTATTTTCCCTACATTTGGTTCTCGTTCTGTCTCAGTTCCTTTTTGTTTATCACCATTTGAGCAGTACTTCAAGCGTGGATCCTGTCGAGTACGACGGATGTGAAAGGATGCGATAACCTTCCCTTCACGTAACCGACTCCCTTACCCATACTCTTTGGTTCGCGAGACCTCGTTCTTTCCTTTCTCCCGGGTTTGTGCAGCATTACCCTTCCCTTTCTTTGGGATAAAAATGCTTGGTTGGCGGCTCTCTTTCTTTCTTCTGCGCCACTTTCGCGTTTGTACCTGGTTGAAAATCCCGGGAGCGACAAGTGTGCATGAGTGTGTGTGTGGTTGAGTTGCTTACAAACTGCGAAAGTGCCGAGCAAAATGCCGCTGCTGTAGCTGCTACGAGCCAAGTAACAATACAAAATGCCGAAGTGCAAAATGCTGCAAGAGCAGGAAAGAAAAATCAAGACTAAGTAACTAGAACAAGATGTTCAAGAGCTGAAGAATACACGACAATATATGTGCAAGGCGGAAGCAAGCACCAAATTACAAGCTCAAGAAGAAGATGCTCAAGCTCAACAAATTAGAGCGCTTCTCTACAAGAAATGAGAAAAGCATAGTCTTGTAAAATAGCAAGGAGTTTTTGCTCATATCTTGCTAGAAACACTTTTGTGTTATTGTACTTCAATTGTGTCACCTGCTTGTTCAGAAGCAATTCATGTACACACCTTTGTAAACACTTTTCAAAGTGTAGATTCCTCAAGTGACTAAGTCGTTAGTCTGGATACTTGAGAGGGCTAAGTTGTTGTCTAACACTTAGAGGTTGTAATCTGTTGAGATTATTGGATTAAGTCTCTGTCTAAGGCAAAATCACCTTGGTGGGTGGACTGGAGTAACTTTTTTAACAGTGAACCAAGATAAAAATAATTGTGTGAATTTATTTTAATTATCTTGTTAGCATTGATTTTTAATTCCGCAGAAAATACCATTGTTGGTGAAACCCAATTCAAACCCCCTTTCTTGTGTTTCTCACCCCTTCATTAATGACAGAAGAACATTGAACCAATGCAGCCTGGGGGACTTTTTGTTGAAGCTAATATGTACCTAGCCATCAATATAGATGGGACTGTTAGAAATTCTCATATTATTTTGCAGTAAAAATTTAGATGCTAGAAAGTTTCTGCATTAGTGAAACAATTTATGAAGAATGTTGATGTTCCAGATGGATTTGTGCTAAGAAACCTTAGGCATCAACTTTGACTTAAAAATGAAAAAGTATTGAAGCTCCAAAATCCCATTACATTTTATGTTCCGAAACATATAATCATTTGTGTTGTTACCATCAAAACCTAAAACTTCCAATTTTGGCTCTAAGAAAAGGGAACCACTCAAACGGCTAGGAGGAATATTCTAGCTACCCAGATGAATTAAGTCATAAATCAAAATATTCAGGTTTATATTCTTTTGAATCAGGGTGTCCAGAGTAGTATCATTAATAAGAGGTTCATGATACCAAGAGTCCCTCAAAATCTAATAGTACTAACTGAACCAAGATACCAAGTAGTGTTATGCAGCAAGTTTGGTATTTGAGCTTTGATACTTGTCAAATGGAGGAGTATATATATATATATATATATATATATATATATATATATATATATATATATATATATATATAATACTTTATGAAACCATAAAGCTTTAAGACTATTTTCTTGAGAAGAATGGCCCAATCATCTTTGTAATTCATCACATCCCACAACAATTTCAGACTTGTAGCTTCATTCAAACATAAGAGAGATCATAGACCTAGGCCCCCATTTGCATAAGGTTGACAAGTTTTCTTCCAAGCAACCATACAAACTTTTATGTTACTAATGCTGCCAGACCAGATGAAGTTTCTAAAGGCTTTTTCAAGGTTTCTTAAATAATAAACGGTCCCAGCATATATGTTGATAGAGTAAACAACCATGTTATGAATAATGGACTTAACCAGGGTAAGTCTACCTGCCATAGAAAGGTAATAACTTTTCCATCTAGATAGCTTAACAATAATTCTATCAGAAATAGGGTTCAAAAAACATTTCTTAACTCTACCCTTAAAGAGAGGAATCCCAAGGTAGTTGAAAGAGGTAGTCCTCTGTTGGAAACCAGTGAGCTTGTAACACCCCACACATAACTTCCTGGGATATTATGCATATGATGTTAAACATTGGCATCGAGTACACACAAAAGCTAAGAAGAACACAATAAGATCGTACTCATAAGAAACTCAGAAGCTAAGAATGTATACAACATGAATGTCTTCAAGGAAACTGCACAACGAAAATAGGATCTGGCACGATCTCCAAGCCAACTGATCTCTAGAGTATTTGAGACAAGTCTTCTAGCGATTCTTCGATCTAATTATGAACCTGAAAGATGATCAACAATATGGGGTGAGATTACTAAATCTCAGTGAGTTCCCCTATCTTATGGGTCCTCTCGGTTCTATAGGGTGCATACATATATACGGATTCCCCATCGATCCGGGTTAAGACCTCATGTCCGGTATACCAACGAAGCATATAGCACGAATCATCTACAAGTGGAAATCCCATGATAACCAAATGCAGAGTCATCAACAAACAAATAAAAAAATGCAAGCACACATAGAGGAATACTCATACCCGTGTACGAGAGAATACTGAAGTAGTGTCTGCCTTCTAATAGGCCACGCAAGCACATCCTCAATGAGTAACCAAGTGCCTAGCGTCAAGAGACTTTCACAAGAACACAACACAATGATTCAGATGAGTGCACATTAGAACAAAGTCTGGAACGAAGTGGTTTATGCCTAAGTGGCTACACGACCCCATCTGTGATGAGTAACGAAGTGATCTTGCCTAAATGGAGTTACAACCCCATCAATCATCAATACACATGTGTTTTAACGGCAAGTAAAAAAATGCCTCCATGACTGCGCAAGCCCACCGGGCGAAAGCGCTAGTGAGTAGCAAAGTGATTTACACCTACATGGCTACACGACCTCACTAGTGGTGAGTGACGAAGTGGCATTGCCTACTTGGTGTCACGACCCCACCATACCGATAATTAATCATGAAACCGGACAAGTATTATGTGAGTATCCGCCTCTAAAGGCCCCACCGCTTGTCAATTATCGATAGCTCAGGTGTGTTATGTAACACCCCAAATTTCGTAAGAATATTTATTTAATTTATTTAAATATTATATTCGTGAATTTTGGTGATTCGGGTTGATGTCGGTAATTTTGTGAAGTTTTGGTTATTTAATTAAATAATAGTATATATTATGAGATATAATGTATTATTATTTATTTTAAATAATATTAAAGGAATTAAGGGAAAAGGCGAGGAATTCGTGAAGGTTTCCAAAGGTTCAAGAGAGAACACTTCCGATCGACAATCTAAGGTATGGGAGTAATTACCTTCATTGTTTTTAATATAGGATTCGATGTAATTGAAGTGAATGTTTTGTGTTTGAGGGTTTGTGGGGTTTTGTGATGAATTGATGATTTGGAGGGATTTTTATGCTTTACTCTGATAATTTGAGTTGTTTCTGCTGCAACATTATTGGAGGTAGAAAAGGGTGTTACATTAGTGGTATCAGAGCAAGACCCTCTACATCGACCAAAAGCAATAACCTCAAAGGTCCTCGAGGGCATCCACATCTAAGCCGGATCACCTGCACGTTATCCACGTGGAGGCAACATTCAAACAGGTTGGGTGAGTAATCACAATTCATAATAATCAATATAAAACAAGATATACATAAAATGGCATTATCTTCATATACAACATCTTCAGGGTCATCACAAGAAAACATCAAAATTACAACCAACATCATAAAATACAACAATGCCAATTAAATGCAAATGCACAACAAGACTCATGCATGTGGTACCAATCGTCATAATCGATGGACACTAGGCCATCACCCCTCCAAAGATCCCCGTCAATAGGATCGATTCTGCATTGGAACCGGAGCACGTCTTAATTACCTCATATCCGCACAATGGGAATGAAGCGTCGTCACAGAGTATTCATATGAATGTATGATACACAACATCACTAATCATCATCATCAATAAACATCATAAGTGCATCATCATTCATCAATCCTCATGTCATCACATATTCATCAAATAATCATCAAAACATCATCACATATTCATCAGTAACATCAAGGAAAATCATCATAAAAATCACAGCGTCAAAACATCACAACAGCATAAGCAAAATTTCGCGACCAGCAGCAGTTCGCTCCAGGATTCGCTAGGCGAACATGTTCGCTAAAACCTTCACTTGGCGAAGCGGCCAGCGAATCCCACAGACACCACACCAAAACACCAGAAAAACACCCTCTGTCATACTCGCTGGTTTATTCGCTGGGCGAAGCTACTCGCTGATTCAATCGCTTAGCGAGACCTCCAAAGAATCCCCACTTCCACTCCAAAATCATCTCAGTACCCACACCCATGTTATCGCGCATTCGCTGCACTGCTCACATTGCGAGCCTTGGCGAACATTCGCCTAGCGAACCCGCGATTACAGCAAATCGCTGCTACGCATCAGTAGCTCCATAACCTCCAAAGTACCTGCGATTACAACCCTAAATGACCCAAAAACATCCCTATAACAGTCCTAATGCATCAAGGAAATTAAAGACCTAAAACCTACGTCTGTTAGGTCGATCCAGGACACTACGGGAAACCTTAATTTCCCTAAACCTTCCAAACTCTCAAGCTTCCTATAAACTCCCTAAATCCCTTTCTCACAAGGTCGACACAACGCCAATAGGGAAATCAGCCCCAAGGTTTATTTTACCCGCTTAAATTTAACTCTTAGTAATCGATTCACAAAATGCCCTTAAATCATCAGTTTACCTCATACCCATAAACCCTCATAAACCTCAAAATCCACTTTAAATACATCGAATCCTATATTGAAAATAATGAAAGGTAAGGGAAATGATTCAATTTGAGTGATCGTGGATATATTAACTAAGTCGGCTCATTTCTTGCGGATGAAGATTAACCATTCTATGCAGAAGTTAGCCGAGATGTATATGGAGGAGATTGTGAAGTTACATGGGGTACCTTCGAGTATTGTGTTAGATAAAGGTCCAAGATTTTTGTCGAGGTTTTGGAAGAGTTGCAAGATGCTTTGAGTACTAAGTTAAGGATGAGTTCTGCCTATCATACGCAGACGGATGGACAGACATAGAGGGTTACCCAGTCTTTAGAGGAATTGCCGAGGGCTTGTGTGTTGGGTCAAGGTGAATCGTGGAATGGTCATTGCAGTTTTCATGCTGGTGTTAGAATTAGTTGTATGAAGTTTTATGCGGAAGGAGGTGTATGACTCCATTGTGTTGGTATGGGTCAGGCGAGAGTGTTGTACTCGGACCTGAAATTTTGTAAGAGATACTTGAAAAGGTAAAGAAGATCTAAGAAAGAGGAAAGTTAGACTTGAGGTGTAGAGATCAGATGAGGGGGTCGTATCCGACTTTGTTTCCTTGAGTTAATTTTCGAGGGCGAAAGTTCTTTAAGTAGGGGAGAGTTGTAACACCCCAAATTTCGTAAGAATATTTATTTAATTTATTTAAATATTATATTCGTGAATTTTGGTGATTCGGGTTGATGTCGGTAATTTTGTGAAGTTTTGGTTATTTAATTAAATAATAGTATATATTATGAGATATAATGTATTATTATTTATTTTAAATAATATTAAAGGAATTAAGGGAAAAGGCGAGGAATTTGTGAAGGTTTCCAAAGGTTTAAGAGAGAACACTTTGGATCGACAATCTAAGGTATGGGGAGAAATTACCTTCATTGTTTTCAATATAGGATTCGATGTAATTGAAGTGGATGTTTTGTGTTTGAGGGTTTGTGGGGTTTTGTGATGAATTGATGATTTTGAGGGATTTTTATGCTTTACTCTGATAATTTGAGTTATTTCTGCTGCAACATTATTAGGGGTAGAAAAGGGTGTTACATGTTAACGGAAAGCGATTTACCACCTAGTCTCGGGAAGACCCACCTCGCGTATCCTAGCATCTCTTCCAAACGTTATCCCAAACAAACAGGGAAGGGGTGTGGTCTAACCACTAGCCATAGGCACATGATACATCAGTATCAAGAAATCACATTATGGTCTAACCAGTAGCCATATGGCACAAACACATCCAAGTCAAACATCATTCACATGCATATCAAGTTATCACATGCTCCTGTATGGATGCATATATCATACCATTCATGGTTTCATCATATTAAATCATTATCCAATATTAGTGCATCATATTAAGCACACATATAAGGTTCACATCATGTCATACCGTTTAGTATATCACTATTTCCCATGCTCATTGGCCAAAACCTATTCCATGACCAATACCCAACAATAACCCTAGCACAAACATTATTCCTTCTCACCCATATGAGATACATAATAGGATATCATCATTATCTTATCAATTATTAGTATATATCCAGGATTTTACTTCACCATTCAATAGAGCATTGAAATACCTTTCCAACGCTTTTGACCTTGCCTCATTCCGAGTTACGGGTCTCAAGTTATGGTGCAAACAAGAGGCGAAGTATTTTTCTCAGCACAGGGAAGTTCGCTAAGCGAACTAAGACAGTGGAAAAAATCCCCTGTTCTCGTTCAAGCGAGCTGTAGCGAGCCAGAACAGTATCGGGACACATTTGGGTGAGGAAAACACTAAAAATCATCATTTTGATTCATCTAATGACCTAAAACAACATGCATATGAACATCCTAACATACTAGGGTTTATGAATAACTTTTTATCATAATAATTTCATGTAATTTATCACAAACCCTTTCCAATCATAGAATCCCTAATATATATATATATATATATATATATATATATATATATATATATATATATATATATATATATATATCAAAATCCAAAACATGTAATGGCATTAGAGTAACACAATTTCATTGATTAATCAAGCATGCAATACATTACTCTCAATCTAATTCCAATAGCATACAATTTTTCTTCAACTCCTACCCCAAGTTCCTAACTAATGAAATTCACCTTAATGCTAATGAAAAGATGATGTTGGTCTAACTTGCTTTGATGCCTTTCTTCAAGAGGTTTCAAGAACATTCACATGCAAGAATAATGGCTTGGATCATGACTCTTTCTTCATTTCCTCCTCACTCTCGTTCCCCCCCCCCCCCCCCCCCCCCTCTCTCTCTCTCTCTCGTCTTTTTATTCTAAATTCTGGTTTGATGAGAGACAAGAAGAAGGAGAAATGAATTTCATTTCTTATTTAACACAAATATAAATATTAAGGGAAATGACCATCATGCCCTAGCTGCTTAACCCAATTTACTAAGACGCCACTAGTTGATAGAAATTATTTGATTAGTAACTTAAACTCACTCAATTATCCTTAATCAAGATGCCATCTTTGAATTTCTGATAAAAGGGCAATAAGCAAGCTTATGTAAGAAAATCAGGGTATTACAGAGGTTGACAATCCTACTTCTCTTTCTACTAAACATAGAGCCAGAGACGATGAAGGATTTGGGAAGGTTAATGTGCTGACCTGAGCAGTAGAGACTATGAAGATGTTTTTCAAAAAGTTTATATTAGAAATTTTACCAGAGCGGAAAATCAGAATAGCACCGGCATACATGATATGAGAAGGGACAAAGTTATTATTTTAGGTCTTGATGAGTTTCAAAAAACTCTCATTCACAACTCTTTTGATTAATCTACTAAGCACATCTTCTGCTAAACAAAAGAGGATGGGAGACGAAGGATCCCATTGTCTGACCCCTCTAGAATAATTGAAATAACCACACTGTTCTCCATTCAAATTGGTAGAGAGATAAGGAGAGGACAAAATGACACTTATCCAATTGCAAAAGGCATGGCAAAAAACCAAAGCAGTTCAAACCTTTAAGATAAAATCCCAACTTATGGTATCGAAGGCTTTAGAAATGTCAACTTTCAATGCAATTTACCAAATTTGTTCTTGTTATCTGATACATTTATAGCTTCAGAGGCTAAGCAGATATACTCCCTAATGTTTTTGTCACTGATGAAACATAAATATTATAACATTCGCATTATCTTAAATATTATCTCTAGAATGTCATACTTTATTATTATAAATATTTTGATATTTGAAATATAATACTTACTCTCTATCCTTGTTCTCCACTTTAAAACACTAAATTGTGGGAGAATGTGAATTTCACAATTAAAATTAATGGTTTGGATCTAACAAAAACATTAATGCTATTTTTAAATCCTAAAATTTATGAATTTAAGGAAATAGAAAATAATCAAATTTGTAGATACATAAATTAAATTTAGCTTAAAAGAGAACATATTTGTAGGAAATAATCAAATTTTTAAATCTTATTGTCACATTAACATTCGTTAGACAATAATATCAATTTCTAATAATATTTTATATTTTATTTTAATGATCAAACCTTGGATATTGATAAGCATTAAACCTATAATTAGTGCATATTTATCATTACTAGATAAATTACCCATGCATAGGGGTCGAAATAAGCTGGGCCGAGGTAGGCTTTGCCAAGCCCGAGCCTGACCTACTAAAAAATTCAAAGTCTAAGCCTGACCTGTAGCCTATGATAGACTTATTTTTAGGCTTGAGTCTGCCCTTTTCGAAGGCCTGATTGGCCTACTAGCCTATTTAAAAGCCTATTTCATTTGAACATTTGTAAATAAGAAATTCAACTAATGTTAAATAGACTAACAAATTAAAAGAACAATGAGACTAAATGTTTGTTTTTATTGTCTCATTCAAGTTTACCTATTCGTATAAGTTTAGTAATATTATTTGTTGGAGAGAACTTATGAAAAAAACTTATGACAACAACTTATAACATTGTTTATAATGTTTTTTCAACATATTTTCATAAATTCTTCAAGATAACTAAGTTTTATTTTTGTATTTTAATTCAAACTACAAAATACAATATAATATTAATAAATTTATTGAATTTTTTTAACTAGGCCGACCTGATAGGCTTAAAGGCTTTTTTTTTACGGCCTGTGGCCTAGCCTCTATAGCTAAATAGGCTTATAAAAAAGCCCAGACCTTTTCTATTTAAGAAAAAGCCTAGCCTGGCATGGCCCTGTGTAGGCTAGGCCGTAGGTCCCTGTTAGTTAGCCTGACCTATTCCCACCCATACCCATGCATTGTACGGGTTTGATTAATATATATTTTAATTATTTTACAAAATAAAAATGTTTTAATTTAGTGATTGCACATGTTTTAATATATAATTATGTTTTACTTTTATTTAAATTAAGATTGTAATTTAAAGGTATGAAAATTATAATACCCCGTATAATATACATCTAGAAAATACATTATACGAGATATTAATTTGGTATTGATGCAACACAAGTGCCTATCGACATCATTATATGCACATGTCCAAAATAAAATACAAGACTAAGGCACATGTTATACAATACCGCCTAAAATAAAAATCTAAGATCTATGTACAATATTTTCATTGCACATAACCCACAGCGGAAGATCACAATAGTCAGAATCCTTCGAAACATCAACACACAACTTCTCTTGTATATAACCTGCATACAACACCTGAAAAACAACAAAAATATTGGAGTGAGATAATAATTCCAGTGAGTTCCCATATCCAATGGGTTCACTCGGCTCTACAGGGTTTCTAATCGATTTCCTTAACTTAAGTCCTCCAAAGAAAATAGAGACTAAAGATACTAGGGGATTATTGCATTGTATGGAAATATGTACACTTGAGTTCACCAACTCAAATCAATCATTATTCAGAAACCTACCAAGGCATCTTTCTCCGACCAACCATACGTCTAGGATTATCGGCACGGGTTACAGATCCTTGTATCATGCTTCGAGTTTTGTGGATTTCAGATTCTTCCATGAGACTCGTACCCTAGCTAAGAATCGCCGCTCCCTATGGGGCTTAAACCCATTTCGAGCCTTTTCCTCGTATGAGACTCTAACCCACTTTAGGTCCATGTCTTCTATGAGACTCTAGCCCATTTGGTTGTACTATGAGACTCTAAACCATTTAGTTGAACATATGAGACTATAACCCATTTAGTTGAACATATGAGACTCTAACCCATTTGGTTGAACATATGCAAAACAATAATGCGTATATCCTAATTCTTAATTTACATAAGCATCGAAATTTGAGACAGGCACGACAATTAGGTTATTTCTGAATACATGACTAGTTCATTAATGCAATGTGATTGTAATCATCAATCACTAGGGGATCAAATCCACCCATTTTCATAACAACAAATCATGTTCCATTCAAGGCATATTAGTTCGTGACTAAGCTACAATTCTAGCAACTACGCGTCCACGATACACACCGATGAACCTTTGCGTCCAAGCATCATCACCTAAGCCACTTTCATAACCTAAGTTATCTTTCTAGTTCATTCACCTAGTTATGTTCCTAGGTTTCCTCACTCATCATTATATGATTTTAGTCATATTATTACACAACAACAATTCACAACATATAGCATGCATCACAATATGGTTCATAACATTCATAAAGCATACATGATAATATAACATGTTACAAGATCCATAGGCAAAGTTATCACATAGCCCGCTTCAATCCCACTTATTCCACTTGCACATCACATAACAACATCTATTTGATCATCCTATGATGGGGCTAACCGGAATCAAAGGGAAAACATAATGGAAATAACTTATAGAGACTTCTCTCTATATTATAGTCCTCTATGTTAGCTTCCTAACACATCCATTTTTGCATCAATTAGATACACGATTCTCGAGTTATGGGGAAAACAAGAATCCAAGCGTTTTTCTCAATGATGCCAAGTTCACTTAGCAAACTCTAGCGAACTCCTAGCGAACCAAGTCAGTAGCCAACTTCCCTTAACTTCGCTTAGCGAGCTGGTAGAGAACACACTTCGGTGAGTGAACTCCTAACGAACCAAGTCAGTAGAAAATTTCTCATGTTTCGCTTAGCGAACTGGTAGCGAACAGACCAGGAAAAATGTTGTTCCACTATTGGTATGCTCGCTTAGCGAGCTGTAGTGAGGTCTAGCAAACATGACAGTATCACAACACTACCAAGACATAGTTGGATGAGAAAAAACACCAAATAACATTTAAGAATCATGGAATAACATATAGAAGCATAAACAACAACCAATTCATCAAGTATTTACAATAACTTCATGATTTAGAAAACACACATAAACCCTAACCCCGTTCCTATGAAATTCTCCTCAATTGCTAACACTATCTAGGAACTCACATTAATTGGTGAAAATGATGAAAATTAGAGATGATTTGGTGGTGATGATGTTGTTCTCATGTCTTCCCTCTTCTCATTCCCTTCTTCCTCTTTTTCCTTCTTTTTCTTTTCTCTTTCTCTTTCTCTTTTTCCTTTCTCTCTTTCTCTTTACTGGTTTTCTCCCTATTTCTTGTTCTTATCTCTTTTTTTCTTCTTTTTTCTTACAAACATATAATATGAATATAATATGAAGTAAAGAGAGAAAATATCTTAAATGATATTTTATCTTTTAGTACTAATTCACCAGTTGTTAAAGTTATCAAAATGTCCTCTCTTATACTTATTAAAAATGGTCAGTCTCTTTTAATAAGGATTGATATCTTCAAAATCCTCTGTTTACTCTATTTGACCCAACTGACAACATTTAGGGCATATAAGAGTTTAATTTATCTCAACTGACAGCAAATAGAGTATTTAGGCGCTCAATTTGTCTCAACTAACAAGAATTAGAGCATTTAAGAGGTTTTAAGATATTACACTTGCCTTGTAAATTTGAACAAATTTTTTTAGAATAATTAAATATTATTTTGTTGTGTCTTATAAAATGTATCACATTTTTATTATAAAAGTTAAATTGCATATTATACTAATAAATTTTACGTGTATATAAATATATATATATATATATATATATATATATATATATATATATATATATATATATATATATATATATATATATATATATATATATATATAAAATAACTAATTTAAATTATAATTATTGTTATTATACATAAGACATATGTCTGAGAGTAGATTACTTTTAATTTATTTAGTATTGTCTAATCTAAATTTAAGAAACTGAAAAAAAAAAAAAACTTATATTGAGAGAAATTCATTAGAATGTCATGTCCGAATAATTTTTCATACCATATATATTCCAGACAGCATAATATTTCTTATACTATATTTAATTCCTTTGGATTATCTATTGTTCCCCATATTGTTTTCCATGTTATTTGTATATGAGTTTAGAAATTGCCGTTATATTATTGTAGATGAATTTGAGTCATTTAATTTTACTAAAGTCACTTAGTTACGGATTAAAGACTTTAAAATATTTATAGTTTTAATAGACAAAATAAGTAAGGTTAAAATACATACTAATGCTATATGGAAAAATTGTATAAACATTTAATTGTAATAAATTGTAAATTTTATCTTTTTAATTTTTAGTATTTTCTTACTCAAATTAAACATAAAATGAATAAAGGTAGTTTATTTTACAAATTGTAAGTTATATCTTATAAATTTATAGTATTTTTTCTACTAAGTCATGCTTCTTCAAATATATAATTTATATCGCCTTCTTCAATCTTGTCTATTTTAAAATATTTAAATAAAAATATATTCAAATATATATATATATATATATATATATATATATATATATATATATATATATATATATATATATATATATATATATATATATATATATATATGACACTCTTTTTGTAGGATATGTATTATAATATAGGATAAAAAATTATTTTAAGTATATTGTAGTTTTCATTTAATAAGTAATAATTTTATTTTGTATATATTATATTTTTTTAATAATAATTTACTTATGTTTAAAACATTTGAATAATTTATATTTTTAAAATGCAAAACAATATTGTATGTATTATTGCATAAATAATAATTAAAAAACGTTAACATTAATGTATGATCATATCAAAATATTTTATTTGTAAATAAGCTATGAAAGCAAATTATAATACTAACATATAGTTACACGTATTTATTGAAAAAATAATAGATGAGAATAAAAAGAAATTAGGATAGATTGATTATAAACAGTTAGAATAAAATGATTATAATATTTTAACATACCAACATTTAAACTATTTATTTGTATAACTCTTAACTATTATCATTCACTCACCCATGGTATTAATATAAATTGAATTATATTTTTTTTTCATCATAATAAATAATAAATAATTTATTATATAAATGTTTTGATATAAATATTTTATATATTTATATTTATTTTATCATCCTAACACTAATTAGATAGAATATATTAAATTTTATTTTTATGCAAATTTTTATGCTTCATGAAAATAAACACAAATAATAGATAGTTTTTAAAGATGAAATCGATGATTCAAAATCAATAATAAAATATTAATAAGTTAAACAAATTTAATACATACAAGTTTTTATTTAGAATTTGAAACATATTAAATTTTTAATTAAAATGAATATTAAAATATCATTGAAATGAAAAGAAGAAGAACGGGGAATGGTGAAGTATTTCTAATAGTTAAGTATTTCTAATAGTTATTATCTTCACATGAGATTTATATTTAGTTATTCACGGGTGTTTAAATTTAATTAGTTTAAACGAAAATTATATATATGATTCTCGAACTATGAGGTGGTCTAGCATGTGGATGAGTTTAAGGTAATGGATTCTCGTACTATGATCACCTTGGGTCAATGGGACGATAAATACATGCATAAATATCTAAGTAAGTTTAATGTACTAACGACCTTTGTTTGAGATTTTTTTATGGTCATATGGCCCATATTTGTTATTCTTAAGATGTCAAAAATATCTCTGGATGAAAGGAGGTAACACCTATGAAAGAGAAAAATATAATGTTGAGGACTCGATAACCCCATACTCGCCTAGACGACTTGAACACCATAGGGATCAAGAGGCAAGTAGAGGGAGACATGCCTTCTGAATTCCATTCCCCTAAGACCCAGAAATGAGAAGTTGGCTCATTCCCTTCTCCAAAGGGTAAAGCGATATAGACCATTGCAGAAGGAGCAGGTGGCCTTACATCGCCCATGTGGAAGGACTTACCTCCTTAGTTCTTTATGTGGAACCATCCTAATTTTGACATGATCAAGTTTATTGTCACTCTCCTTCCTTTCCTTGAGAACTTACTAGAAGACTACAAGGCTATTAATAGCAGGGCATCCCTTAAGTTGTGTGACCTCAAGGAAAACCACTTGTCGAGGGTTTTGTTGATAGAATGTGCTGAAAGAGAAAAGCACGCTCGGACTAAGAATAAATTGAAATAAAAGCTTGCAGGCTACAAAAGGGACCTTGCCAAAGGTCAAGCAATAATAGAGGCCTTATAAAAAGAGAAAGAACACGTGGTGTCCAAGTTCAAGGAAGCGGAAACCAAGGCTCAGAATTTTTTTCCTCTAAGAAAGTATTGCAAATATCCCTAAATGACATCCTCAGCTCAAAGAGTAAGCTAGAATAGGAGGTGTCCGAGCTCAAAGACGATCTAGTAGATACCTTTGATATTTACTTTGAGCGAGTGAATGAGCATGTGGACTTCCTTCATCTTGAGCTAGATTTGATCCCAATGGACATATTCAAAGTGGTATGTGATGACCAGCTGGTGGATGACAAGGAGGGTCATTCCTATGACAAGGCATTCATTTTTCTATTAAGGACGCTCAAGTTGAATTTGAGGGAGACAAGGAAGTGGGTGAAGTTAATCCTAAGGTAACTTGCCTAGAGGATATTTTTAAGGAAAGGTGGGTTCTCGAAGAGAGCCAGTGAGTCGGAGGTTTTTTCTTGTTTCCTTTTTCCCCATTTGCGACGTAATTATGTAATCATGCCCTTGACGACTTTTTTTATATAATGTTGAATTATGCCCTCTGAGGCTTCCTTTATATTTGATTGCTTGTTTTATTATTATTATATTTGTGTAAGTTGTCTTGGAATATATTTCAAACAAGTTTCGACCTTGTTGTTATCTTGGAGAACAAGGATTCCTGCATGGGGGTGATAATGTTTCCATAGGGGCGATAAGTATTCCTACATGAGGATCCAACATATGTGATGCCTCAAAGGGAGGCAATGATTCCTTTGTGAGGATCCAACATGTGTAATTTCCTCAAAAGGGAGACAAGGGTTCCTACGCGAGGATCCATCATATATGGTCGCCTCAATGGACGGTTTTGATAAGATATTTTTCATTCTTTAGTTTCCTGCAAATAAAGCAAAAATATTCCCAACTTATATAATAACGTGAGGGGTCTCATTAAAAACCCTTGAGCCTCGTTAACAACGCAATGAAAAAGAGTACTCTTCACCAAACAAAGAAAGTCATGAATTTAAACTTTCAAGAAACAGAGAATGTAACCTGCCTAAATAAACCAAAATAGTAAATAAAACTTAAGTTAAACACAACCTAACGCCTAAGAAATTAAAATATTTTAGTAAAGATCTTCTCTAAATACCTTCATTCTTTATTGGAGTGTAGTGGTCAGGTCTTCATCCTCGGGAGTTTGCTCTTGTGGCCCGACCCTCAACTTTACGTCTACAATGTTCAAACCCACAATCTTAGTCTTCTTCATCTTCAGGATCTCAACGTAGCACTTCTTGGAAATCTCTTGATCTCCGTGAATAACCCCAATTTTCCCATCTGGGAATGATTACTTCATGCAAATATGTAATGTGGACAGAGTGGCTCCCAAATGGTTAAAAGCAGGACAACCTATAATCATGTTATATGAAAAAGGTGCATCTATAAGAAGATACATTACCTCAATTTTTCTGATGTTTTCCTATGCTCGAAATTTAGTCTTTAGTGTTTTATAACCCTTCACCTGCACTTGTTTGCTAGAAAATTGTACCAATGATCATTGGAAAACTCTGAGGTCATCTAGATCCCAACAAAACCTCTCGAAAGCATCCCAATCAAGGATGTCTATAGAGCTTCCTTGATCAATCAATACCCTCTTAATATCCTAATCACCACACCTTACGGTGATGACCATGGGGTCGTCATTGTGTTGGTAAATGTCTGCAGGGTCCTTATTATAAAAGGCAATCTCAGATTCTGGGGAATATAGCTCGTCCACATCAGAACTGGTGGACGAGCCTTTGATGGTTAGGATTCAGCGAGTTTATCATTTGCAGGAAGAATTTGTCTTTCCACCTCGGCAAATCCTTCTGCAGTGGTATTAATGGTGTGACATATAGCTCTGTCTTCGTCCATTGCTTTGTTTTATCCCCTTTTTGGACCAGAGATTCCCAAAACATATCTCCCCTGATAGTTAAGTCATCCAAGATTTTACGCTAAGTCTCCCTTAACATATTTCTTTAGGTGACCTTCTTAGATTAAACACTCTATCTCCTTTTTGAGTTGACAGAAGTCCTCAGTATGATGCCCCTTGATTTTGTGAAACTTGAACCATCTGCTTCGTTCGGGCCCCATGACATCTGACTTTAGAGTTGAAAGTTGTGGGATGTTGTGCATGTGGAGGACTTTTCGCCATATCTGCTCACAGTAAGTGTTCAAGGGCATAAAGATCTCTATGGGTTTTCCGCTTCACTTGAACACCATCTTGTCTCTGATGGGAGAGATGTAGTGATTCCATTGCGACTGTTGTGATATGTTAGTATTAGAGATAAGATTTTTCATATCTCTGACCTTATTTTCAATATTTAATTCCTTGCCCTTTATATAAAATTCTGCACATGTCAACACCTCATCTAAGGAAGACGTGAACCTCTGGGTGAGATATTCATTAAAATGTCTCTCCCAGAGGCCATTTTGAAATACTTCCACAAATATTTCTAGTTTGAATGGACGACCTTGACCTTTTCCTTATTGAATCAGACGAGTTAATCCCTTATAGATTCAGAGGGGCCTTGATGAATGTTGAAAAGGCTAGGGGAGACCATCTTTTTGTGCCTGCTTGCTTCAAATTGGTGGACTAGTTTTTTCACCAAGTTCTAGTAGCTGGTGATAGAGAGTCGATGCAGTCCCACATACCACCTTAGGGAAACATCTATGAAAGTTTCAGAGAGGAGCTTGCATTTCAAGGAATCAGAAGCTCCAGTTATTCCATCTATGTGTTGATGGAGGCAACTTGTCTATATGGATCCACCCATCAAACTTAGCCAATAAAGACAGCTTAAAATTCCCAGGAACGTGTGTCACCTATATCTCATTTGAGAGAGATTGAGGCTTCTATATTTCCCATATCAAGGGGATCAACCCCACTACTCTACAAATCCAAAAATATTATAGAGAGCCAAATAAGGCTGAATTCTATCATGGAAAAAGTTGTGAAGAAAAAGATCATCAAATGGTTGGATGTTGGGATAATTTATCCTATTTTTGACAATGTTTGGATGAGTCATATGCAATGTATACCAAATAAAAGTGGCATGATAGTAGTGGAGAATGAAAAGAATGAGTTAATACCCACTAGAGACATCACTGGTTGGAGGATATGGATGGATTATAGGAACTTGAACAAAGCAACCACAAAAGACCATTTATCCTACCTTTCATTGACCAAATGTTGGATAGGTTGGCTGGAAAGGAATACTATTGCTTCCTAGATTACTATTCAGGGTATAATCAAATTGTCATAGCTCCTGAAGATCAATAGAAGACTAATTTTACATGTCCTTATGGATCCATTTCTTTTAGAAGAAAGTCATTTGGACTACATAATGAACCTTCCACTTTTCAAAGATGCATGATGGCCATATTTTCATACCTCATTGAATACGCCATGGAATTCTTCATGGATGAATTTTTTGTTTTTGGAAAGTCATTTAAAAAATGTTTGGACAATCTAGAGCAAGTCTTGCAAAGATGTGAAGAAAGTAATTTGGTGTTGAATTAGGAGAAATGTCACTTAATGGTGAAGGAGGGCATAATTCTAGGACATCGTATTTCAAATAAAGGATTAGAATTAAATCAGGACAAAATTGAAGTCATTGATAAGCTCCTACTACCTTCTAATTCCAAGGGATTCAGAAGTTTCCTTGGTCATGATGGTTTTTATAGAAGGTTCATTAAATATTTTTAAAGATCAAAAAACCCTTATGTCACTACAAGAAAAATGGCCTACTGCCACGCCAAATTGTTCCACAGCTCAAAAACTGTGGCTACATATATGCTTTGGCCGGGGTTTTTAAACCGTGGAAATATGTTTTGAAATATTGAACCCAGATTGTGAAACGGTGGCATTTTCTTAAATTGCCACGTTTACAAAATGACAAATATATTTAGGCCACGCTTAATAACCGCGGCTTATAATTTTCGATTCAAACTGTGGCCTAAGCCCACATTTTATACCCCGCCAAACTTTCCCTCTTTTTTTTTTCAGTTTCCCTCTTTGTTTTTTATTTTATTTTCTAATTATATTTTATTAAAAAAAAAAGAAAAAGAAATAGAAAAACTCTCTTCACTCTTCACTCTTCCGTCTCTTCACTCTCCCAACTCCCTTCTCCCTTCTCCGAAACACGACCTTCTCCGTTTCTCAGCCATCTACTCCGGTCAACTCTCTGCGTAAGTTTTTTGCTTCTCTCTTCATACCTTCGCCTGTTCTCACACATCTTCGTTCGCACCTCTGCATGTTTCCTGCACACATCTCCGTTCCCACATTCATCTCCGTTCCTCTTCTCTCTTCAAAGTCCAAATCCAAAATTTGACCTAATCCCCAAATTTTGTTTTGCATGCAATTTTGATTTTTTTGTTGAGGTGTGGAGCGGAAGCTTTCAGTTGGAGCATTGCAAGGTTTTCATCTTTACCCTTATTTTTAGATTTTGTTATGTTTTTTTGAAACTGAGTTTTTTAGGGTTTCTTCTGTTGATGTTAGTGAACTGATCATTGAGTATGTTAGGATTGTATGATTTAGGGTTTGAATTAGTTAACTGATATGAAACCTTAAATTGATTTTCTGTTTGGATTGTATGATTTAATATATGTTTGGTGATGTGAACTGAACTAAAATTGTATGTTAGTATTTCTGTTTGGATTGGATTGTATGATTTTCATATTTGTTCCTCTAATTGCTGCCTTGACAAGCTCACTAGGGTTTTCTTTTCATATCTGATAATTTGTGTCTAAGTTTTAATACTGAAAGTATGTCGTTTTGATACACGATTGCCCGCGATACGAACTTCATTTGATTGAACCTAATTTTATCTAAATTGTTTGTTTCATTATTGAAATTGGGTTATAAGCAAATTTTTATCAGTATTGGAGTGATGGTTTTAGGTGTTTAAATCTTAAGGTTAACATTCCGATATTAGTGTTATTTGGTTGATGTTATCTTAATTTTGTTTGTTTAGATACTAGGAGTTACGAGTTTATCTATCGAATGATATGGATTATGTGCTTTGGTACTCGTTTCTGTTTGTTTAGTTATAGATAAAAAAATCTGTGTGGATTTAAGATTTGGATTTTTGAATATCATTGTGATCTGATTTTAGTGTGGAATTTGAGGTTGATGAACCTTGATTTAAGAAGTTGACTTTCTGTTTGGTATTTCTTTTCTTGTAATGTCAAAATGTTCAGTTTGTGATTGCTCAGTTTGTATATTCCCATGTTTTGGTTCTGTTTTGTATATTCACATGTTTCTGTTTGTATATTGCTTCTGTTTTGGCTCTGTTTCGGTTTTGTATAGTGTGTTCTGTTTTGGTTCTGTATTGGGTCTGTTTTGGGTCTGTTTTGAATCTATTTTGTGTTGTGTGTTTCAAATATTTAGATTATAAAGTGATGGACAAAGAGTGGACTAAATTTCCATGGTTTAGTCAAGAGTACATCAACGGTGTTACTCGATTTTTAGACTTTGCCTACACTAACGGTAGACCTCAAGGAGATGAGGTTTTATGCCCTTGTGCTATGTGTAAAAATTTGTATTGGAAAACAAGAGATATTATTAGGGATCACTTAATAGCCAAGGGTTTTCTAAAAGGTTATGACGTATGGTTGCACCATGGGGAGAAAGTACAAAGGTCTATGGAAATTGGTGCTGCGATGGAAGATCAAGAGGAATCACATGACAACATCCCTGGCTTAGTGCATGACATATATATCGATAGGGCAGAAGCACACGGAGTTCATGAAGGTCCCAATGACGATGCTAGGAAGTTTTACAATTTGATTAAAGAGGCGGAAAAAGAACTGTACCCTGGATGCAAAGACTTCTCTACTCTATCATTCATGATTCGACTCTACTTGTTGAAATGTCTTAACGGCTGGAGCAATACCTCATTCACCGCCCTATTAGAATTGTTGAAAGAAGCAAGCTACCATCAAATGCAAGCAAGCCACCCTCAAATGCAAGCAAGCCAAGCAAGCCACCCTCAAATGCAAGCAAGCCACCCTCAAATGCACCGCAGCTAACTTCAAGTGCAAGGCAGCCACTTTCAAATGCAAATGCAAGTGCAAAGCAGAGTAATACAAAACGGGCAGTGCAAGATGATGTAAATTCAATGACAGAGCAAGGCAGTGCCCTAAAGAAGACAAAAAGAATCCCAATGTGTAGATCGACTTCAGTTGAAGAATTTCTCAACGAAAATGGGGTAACTCTTGAAGAAGTAGATCAATGTCAAGATCTTGAGGAGGAACAAAATGTAATGGATGAACAAAATGAGGAAATTGAAAGTGAAAAAACTGAAGGTATTAAAACTTGTTTATGTCATGCATTGTTTTTAATTATTGTTGCATTCAAATTCGATTTCGCATTTTAATAGTTTATCTAACACAGGGAAAAATAAGAAAAAGACACGTGGACCAACACAATGTTTGAAAATCCATGCTAGAAATAGTGAGGATCGTGAAAAGGTTGTCTTAGATGATGATGGAGAGCCTATTGGACCCAATGATCGAACCGTGTCAGATTTGAGTGGTTTCCTTGGCACTGTCGCGAGGAATTCAGACTTGTGTCCCTTAACTTATACAAACTTCAGAGCTTTGAAGAATGCTAACCAAGACCGTATATGGGAATTTGTTACTGTATGATCAAAATGAGTTATTTTCTCCTTTTGTTACCTAATTTGTTACTTGTATATATCTAATTCCCTTCTTTGTTGTAGGATAAATTCATTATCTCTGAGCATGGACATAGAGCAGTTTTCTCTCGGATAAATGATGCTTGGAGGCGTTACAAGAAATGTATCAAAAAGAATTGCTTTTCAAAATACACTACTATGAGTGAAATATTGAAACATCGTCCCCAGACCGTACCTATAGCTCATTTCAAGCAATTGGTTGCCTATTGGAAAAATGGCAAAATCCAAGTAAGATAATTTTACGACTTATAGATTATAATTTTGGTTGCCTATTTGATATGTTATTGTCTAACATTTGGTTGCCTATTGGTTGCCTATTTGCTGTTCCTCAATGTAGAAAATTAGCAAAGTTAATGCTGTGAACAGAGCTAAGCTAAAGTATATGCATCGTATGGGACAAACAAACTTTGCAAGGATTCGTGCAAAATTGGTAGTGTGTTTATACATTCATTAATTTATAATTCTGTATTGGTTGAGTGATTACTAATTGTATGTGTTTAATATCAACCAATGTAGCGTGCAAAGAAAGAGGACGGAGAGGAAGTTAGCCAAGCAGAGATGTTCATTGAGACTCGACAAAGTCGAAAAGGAAAAAAAGTGGATGAGGAAACACAAACTGCAATTGTAAGTACAATTTATTGTTTTCAAACCTATCAACATCTGTAGGCTGAAACTGCTAGGTAGAAGATGCTAGGTAGAAAATCTGGAAACTGCTAGGTAGAAAATCTGGAAACTGGTGTTGTATGTAGAAAATCAGGAAAATGGTGCTGTATGTAGAAAATCAGGAAAATTCTGTTCCAACTGTATGTAATATTCTGTGGTTATAATGTGAATATTTTTTAATTAGGATAAGCTTCAAGATTCTGTTAAGAACTCGACCGAATCTAAGACATTTACGTCATTGTTCGGGAAAGAAAAATCCGGTCGAGTACGTTGCTATGGAAAAACAACTACACCAACCATGTTTAAAAGAAATCAAGAAATTTCGGTTATTAAAAAGCAGCATAGTGATGAAGTGGCTGGAATGAAGAGGGAGATGGATGGCATGAAGGTACTTTTTAAGACCATGATGAAGCAACAAAACCCGCATATGAGTGACGAGGAGATCTCTAATATGATGGCATCTGCGTTGGGAATTACCACTAGTACTACTGAACATCATGCTGGTCCTATTTCGTCGGCGTCAACTCATATTCCTCGTTGTGAAGAGGTATATTGTAAACTACAAATGGTGCTGTTCCTGTTTTTTCCTTGTACAATTCTGTTTTACTTGTTATGCTGTTGTTGTGATAATTTTATGCTGTTTTTTTGAGCATAAAATTATGTTTGAAGTTAGTTGTGTTAGAGAAGAGTTAGAATTTGAATTGAGATTTAGGAGTTAGATTGAAGAATGAAAAATAGCTATGATGTTAGAGTGAATTAGCTATTCTGTTAGTTTCTGCAGTTAGTGTGAATTAGCTATAATGTTAAAATGTAGGTTAGTTATGAGAGTCATGTTGAACGAATTAAAGTTAGTGAGTTAAACAAATGGAATTGTGACTGTCAGTAATTGCATGAAAACCTGTTAGAGTTGCTAAAGGTTTTAAGGTGAGAAAGAAAAAAGTTAATGAAGTGGCCTTGAAGCTAGTCACAGTTAGTGTAGATATATTATGTTAGTTTGGCTGGTTTGTAATTTGAACTTGCATTGAATGTGTGAAAAAAATGTTGCAGCTATTAGAACTTGTCATGATTGAGTTAGTGTGAATTGAGTTATGAATAATTATGTAGTGAAACTAACATTTCATGGTTTGGTACTGTTACAAAACTTCGTTGATATGGGAATTAATAAAAATGGAATTTTGAAATGGAATTGTTGGTTTCCTTGTTATAATTGGGTATATGTATGCATGATTGCGTAATTGTAATGTATGTATTAGCTTGTGGATCAAAATAAATTTGAATTTCTTAAATGCTATTGTTAGAATTTTGAAAATCTAGTTAGAATTGTATGTTGAATTACTTAGATTGGTTGTTAGCTTAAGTTGTGTGAATGCTTGTTAAAAGGCAATGAACTAAACTAGAGATATTTGTATTAGTGTTTGGTTGCCCTGTTGTGTAACTGTCCTGTAAATGTATTAGCATGAATCAAAGTTATGTAAGGCATGTTATGCTTGCTACTAGAATGGTAATGGATGGCAGTTATTGAACTTGTGAAACAAAATGGTTAGGATGTATAAATTAGTTTATACTTGGTTTTATTTTATACTTGGTTTTATTTTATCATTGCTAATTTTATACTTGGTTTTATTTTATCATTGCTTATTTATATATCATTTTTCTTGCAGAATGGTGATGAAGAAGCTTGTGATGATGATCAAGATATGGAAGAAGAACAAGAAGGAGGTTGTGATGATCAAGAAGAAGATGAATATTATGATGCATGAGTTTAAGATATACTAGCTAGTTGTACATGTTTTATGGGATGACTATTAAGAACCTTTGTTTTTAATTTGGGATGACTATATTTTGGCGACTTATTAGTCGGTAGCGCATTTGATGTAGACTTATATATTTTGGCGACTTATTAGTCGGTAGCGTAATACTTGATGTAATAGTTTGGTGACTTATAAGAAAATGTCGCGCACACTAACATGTTTTTTAGTCAATATATTTTGGATTTGTGGCATAATGTTGCTTGTATAGTTAGATTTTAATTTGATCTAAAATAAACTTTTTAAGCCATTGCAGGTAGAACACAATTATATGGCACAAATAGAAAGCGTGGCAGTACTAAATATAGTAAAACCATGTATAAAATTAGCCGCGGTTTAAATTGTGGCCATACCTGGGAAACTAGAGCACGTTTTACATTATATATGAACCGTGGCTAGTTTTACCCACTGTTTAAATTGTGGCCATACCTGGGAAACTAGAGCACGTTTTACATTATATATGAACCGTGGCTAGTTTTACCCACTGTTAAAAACTGAGGCAAAAGACAAACCGCGGCCATAACCTGCATGTGTAAAGCGTGGCCTCTTCTAGCCACGGATGTCTATAAAATGTGGCACAAACATGAAAACCGTGGACTATACTTTGGGCCACGGCCGCATATTCCACAGTTTGATTATCGTGGCTAAACCGTGGCAACATCGAATTACCACGGTTATTTTGTATATAGCCTCGATTTTTCGTGCGTGGTATCAGACCTTTTTTCTTGTAGTGTGTAAACTATTGCAACATGACGTGCCATATCTTTTCAGTGAGGAGTGTATTCAAGCTTTTAAGACCCTGAAGAATGCATTAATTTATTCTCCTCTTGTCAAAGGCATGACAAAGTATTTCACTTAATTTTTTTATGTAAGCAAGGCATTGATAGAATCCCAAATAAAATACACCACCACATGAAAGGAACTATTAGTTATTGTCTGTTCCTTTGGCAAATTCAGATCTTACTTAGTGGGCACCAAGGTGGTGGTTTACACTGATCATGCAACAATTAAGTACCTTATTGCTAAATAAGATGCAAAACCAAGGCTCATTAGATGGGTACTATTTCCACAAGAGTTTGATTTGGAGATAAGAGACAAAAAGGGAATGGAGAATTTGGTAACAGATCATATGCCACGTCTCCTCGATGAATCCCGGAGTCTTGACATAGAGGAAATCAAAGAAGAATTTATTGATGACTACTATCGTGACTCCCTGATATGCTGATATAATCAATTATCTGGTCAACATATATCTGCCCCTCAGAATTTAATTCTGAACCAAGAAAAGATTTTATCATTTATAAAAGAGTTATTTCTAAGATGAGCCTGTGATATACAAGAAGTGTGTTCATCTGTTTGAAAAAATTGTTCAGTAATTTCTGAAACACACAACGATTACTTTCAAGCTCAAAAATTCAAATTCAAAATTACCCTCCTATCACTTTTACCCAATCAATTACATTGTAACCTTACTATATTACTTTCTCCCATGTTCACATATATTTCTCTCATATCCCTAAAACCAGAACCATCTTACACTCATCTATCTCTATCTCTTTTGAAATCAGAAAAGGAAAACCACCTCTATCTCTCTGTCTCTCTCTCACTCTTCCAATAAGAAAAGAAAACTTCCTTTCATACCTTTCTCTCTCATTTTCCATCATCTATTCAAACATCACCTTCATCTCATATTCATAAATGGCTCATATCCATACATATCCTTTAAATATGACTAAAACTCACACTAAAAAGAATGTGTCTCCCTTCATAGTCTAATATGATTTAGATATGCCTGACTCATAATTTATTACCAATAGTAACGCTCAAAAGAGATTCACATTTTTTTTGCTAGAAAATCCCTTCATTCTAAAAGGGGCTTTATTTTTTATATCAAAGAAAATGACCTAGGCCTTACTGATGAGGTAGGGTGCGTCATAACAGGGCACAAATGAAAGAAGTTCTACATGCACCCAACAACCTATAACATTTAATGGATAAAAGAATTTTAATTCAACCTGATCAACAGCTCTCAAAAGAAAATGGAAGTTGTAGTGCGTGGAAAGTCTGTACAATACTCTAAGGCCACCATCAACATGATATTTTAGTTGAAAGAAACTGAAGATACCTTCCACAACTTACTTGAAAATGTTGACGAGAATGATTTAGAGGCCATTAAATACTCTATGTGTGTGCGTGGAATGAAACGACCGGAGACAATAAAGATTGTTGATAAGACCATCTTGAGGAGGAGTCTACGTGCCAAAGGTTTGGTACCCGTTTTTGAAACACTCTCTTTTGCTTACTGTGCATAATGAGACATTGAACAAATGATGTCTAATATATCTCCACTACATTACTTTCCACCAACCAATCAATATTTCCATAACAATCTTCCAAGAAACCCAAACATGTTCCAAAAGGAAGGAATGAATGCTTTATTTTACTCGTTTGATTACCTCTCTCTCTCTCTCTCTCTCTCTGCAAAAGACACGGTGTTCCTGAGAGGGAAACATATGAAAATTATAACCCCAATGCAGGCTTTGATAAAGCTATAATTTTAAATCTACTGAAAGGGAAGGATGAAAAGAAAGTGTGTCCCAAGATCTATCCAAAATTTTCAAAAGCATCTACATCCATGAACATAGAAGAACTCCTGTTGGAACTTCTTCTACAAATGTAGAAAGGCCAAAGAGAGTTCAAAAAGTTTTCCAAAGAAAAACACATAAGGCATAAGAGATTTTACTCCTCGCACAAGGAAATAGTGATAAACAAGCTTCAATCATTCCCATATCACATTCTGGGAAATTTGAGTGTTGAAGCTGAAAAACCCAATCAGGAGGAAAGCTACTAAAGGAAGAAGGAAACAAAAAAGTAATTTGGAAAAGAACAAGGTTCAAAAGAAAAAGAACAAAAAGAAGAAGGTATTTTCTAAGAAGACTGTTGCACCAGAGGCAACTTTTGTTGTGCCATCGATGGTCTCTACCACACCTAATAAGAAGAAATCTAAAAGTCTAATGAAGGGAGGTATCTCACCAACTATGAAATAAAAAGAGCACACAAAGAATACCCTAAAGTTTCTTGATATCAATGAACCAAGAAAAGAAGAGGATGAAAATGAAGTGTTAGTTGAAAAAGTTGTTGAAAGTGAAGCTGAAGAATAAGAAGAAGAAATATATGAAATTATAAAGCAAGACGTCTAGGACAAGGAAGAGGTGGAGGATAAGGCATAAGAGAAAGATGGAGAAGATGCTGAAAATGAAGAAGAAGAAGATGATGGAAGTGAGGAAATTGTGAAAAATTAGTTGATCAAATAAACAAGAAACACCTTGAAGAGAATGTTGAAGTAGTACTAGAGAAAGTTAAAAAGTAAAAGAAGCGATTAATGAAGAGGGAGACTTTGATGATGAAGATATTGTGCAAGTGCGAGAGAAGGATGCAAGTGCAGATGAAGATGCAAGAGCTGAAATATCACCAGAGACACTAGAGAAATTCATAGCAAATAGAGCCTGATAAAAGAAAATCCAAAGATATTGGGATTGATTTTCCTATACCCAGGTCCTAATGTGCCAGAAATTGAACCAATAATGAAGAAAACTAATCCAAAGAATTTTTTTGACGCACCAAGCGGTCTTTGTAAAGTAAAGATCCAATAAAAGAAGAAGAATCAAGAGAAAGAAGATTTTCCTACTAATGTGACATAAGTAGTTACATAGAAATCCTTAGAACAACAACATATGACCACTAAGTCATCCCTAAAATTTAAGACCATGAAGATCAAATTCGTTGTTGTTGTTGTTGAGGAGGAGGTAATTCTCATTGTTCTGTCAGGGAGGCAAGAAGAAAAAGGAAAGAAGTAAAAAGAAGGACAGAAAAGAAAAAGAGTTGAGAAGACGGCCACCAGAAAAAGCAAGTAGCGTGTAACAAAATTTCACAAACCAACCACCTTGATAATTGTTGTTTTTAAATTTTTTCTCCAATATGACTTACTGAAGACCTCCATCACACCAGAAGAAGTTATAGAATTATTAGTGTTGAAAAATCCTCTAATAAATTTCCACCATGACAAATATGGATAAGAAAGCAAGTAGGAAAACTTTTCCATTTAGTTACTTTAGAGATAAAGAACTAAAATCATCGGGGAAGTTATAACGTTTTAAAGAAATGCACAAATACTATTGTGAGGCTTAGGAATTTATTCCATGGTTATTTACTTCATATACTTAGATGTTGTAGGCATACACCACTAGGCCACATAGAGGATGCAATCTCATAGGTCACAAATAGATAAAAGGATGACTCAATGTGCAACGAGAAAAAGGGACAGGAAATAGTCCCAGAGGTTAGACGGATACCCCTTTTAAGTAATTTAACTCTGGTCGGGATGCAATCCTAAAAAAGCTGCCAAGAGAAAACTATGACTTTAGAAAGAGTCAAACTACACCAAATAGCCGGAAGAACTAAGTCTACGATAGAAACCTGAAGATCGGGAGGAACACATGGGCCAAAAGACAAGAGTAGGAAGAAGACAAAAAATAAACCCCATTACTTGACTCACGCAATCTCCACACATCACTCTTACTAGAAGGGGTGAAGCCACTAATCACAGAATGAAAATCGGTAAAAAGGACTAACTCATAATCAAAGAAAAAAGGTCTCCTCCATTTGTAGTCCCAGATTCAACTCTCGTCCTCAAATAATTTTCTACATATTTGGTGTTTGTGTTTGATCTAATAACTATTTAATTTATTAATACAAAATAAACTTATTTTGATTAAAATAATTATAGTTTTAGTGTGTTAATACATTAAGATTGATATTTTTATATTATTATTATTAGTTGTTAATTTTATGATTAATATTTAAATTTACTCATAACAATTATATAATTTAATTATTAAAGTCTTGAGAATATATACATATATAAAAGTAACTGCACATTGTCATACTAAAATAACCAACAATAGTAGTTTATATACATTATAAATAACAAACTTTTAGTTAGTTAGTTAGCTAGTTACAACAGCTAGTAACTACCAAAATAACAAACTTTCTTTATCAATCTCATAATACTCCCCTTTTAAGTTGGGAGGTATATATTTCAAACTCCCAACTTGGATGTTAGGTATTGGAAAAAGTTCCTTGGGAAAGCTTTAATAAGAGGGTCTGCAAGCTGATATTTGGATGAAATGTGGATCAATTTGATGATATTTGTGGAAACATGTTCTCGAATGAAATGACAGTTGATGTCAATGTGTTTACCTCTTTCATGAATCATAGGGTTGCTTGTCATTTGGATTGATGATGTGCTATCACAAAAGACTTTGCAAGATGGAACGTCAATGTTGAATACTCTTAGGAGTTGCTTCAACCACAACAATTCAGATGTTGCAAGATAGATCTGAATTTTGCTTAGGTCTATAACCGCAAGCATATTGATGAATGGTACCTTGGTCTTGAAGAAATCGAGTCATCGCTAGTTCCTTTGCATTGTCAAATTTCAAGGCTTTGATCAATTTACCAAATTGAGTCTTGACTAAGGTAAAAAATGTTGAATCTTCATAGGAGCAGCATAATTATTTGATAACAAATAGATCCAAGTGAATCGAATAAAATCATCAAAACTTATTAAAATGTAAACTTTACCGTCATAAGTAGATTTTTCATAAGGACCCCATATACAATGAATAAGATCAAAACTTTGTGCAGAAAAATGATTATTGAATTTAAATGGCACGCTTTTGAGTTTGGATAAAGGACATATAATACATTATTTGAATTGAAACATAAGGTACAGCAAGAGGAATCTTATGGCTAGAACTTTTCAACAGAAAATCATACAAGTAATCTAGCCTATGATGCCATAATTTGGCATTACTAGTTAAGAGATTGAATTAACAACATTTGGAAAACTAGTTATTGGCTTAACATCACCAACTTCAAAGTTATATAAACTTGAACTGAGGTTACCCTTTCCAATCATCTTGGATTGTTTGGTATCCTGGATAGAAAAATGATGAGAATCAAATATCAATTTTAGATGAGGGTTAATAAGTAGTTTTCCTACTGAAATGAGGTTCACATGGAATGTGGGAATATACAAGATATCTTGAAGAATTAAAGTATCATTTAGAATAATGTTACCTATGTATTTAAAAGGTATATAATTTACACTAGGAAGAGTAACAAACTTGTTAAGTAAAGGTTTGTGTGAGCAAAAGGAAGATATATAACAACATATTTGAGAGGTGGCACCTGAATCTACTATCCATAATTTAGAAATTTTTTATTTATGAGAGTCAATAGTGAAAAAGCTCATACCTATGACTGAATTCACAGATGAGTTTGCTTCATGAGCTTCAACTATGGTCATTTGTGCTTGCAAGAAGTTGATTATCCACTAGTAATTTTGTGAAGTCATTTGTGTCATATTAGTAAAGGGTTTAGTTCCTGTAGTACCATGATCATTCACATTATGGCTTTGATTTGCAGCCTTGAAGCTCTAAGGTTTCTTGTATCATGGAGGATATCGATGAAGTTTGAAGCACTTTTTCTTAAGGTGGCCAACAACACCATAATGAGCAAAACTTAGCCTATCTTTCTTGAATGTCTTGGTTTTGTTAGTTTGAACAAGACAAGCAATTGGAGTTTTAGTAGGATTCAAGTTAGATGTAACCTCTCTTGTTTCTCATCTTGAGTAACCATAGATAACACAACATTAACAAAAGGTAGGGGATCCATGAGGAGAATTTGGCCATGAACCTGGTTGAAAGACTCATTGAGTTCCATTAATAATGTGAGAATGTGCTCATTTTAAAGATGATCCATGATAGGTTGCACTCTTCCCATTGAGACTTGAATTGTGGGTTGTAATCACTAACATTGGATGATCCTTTAGTGCAGCTAAGAAGATTCTTCTTCAATTGGAAAATGCGAGGACCATTTTTCTATTGAAACTGATCTTGGAGTTCCTTCCAAATCTCTACAGCATTTGCTACATAAATGACACTAGCAAAGATCTCTTTGGAGACTGAGTTGAGTAGCCAAGAAGAAATGGTGTTGTTGTTGCACATCCATGAACGATGTCGAGGAGAATGATCTTCTAGTTTTGGAAGTGTGTCATCCACAAAACCAATTTTGTTCTTGCCATCAAGAGCCATTAGCATGGCATGGGGCAAAAAATTGAAATTATCACCGGTTAACAGTTGTGAAACAAAAACAACCCCGTGATGATCATATGAGTGAAGATAGTAGGGATCATTGTGATTTGCCATTGAAAAAAGGAGGGAAAAGGAGCATGAGATGAAGAAGAAAGGTGCGGAAGCAAGATAAACTCAGAAAGAAAATCTTTTTTTTATACCATATTGTAGTTTGTGAGATTCATGATGAAAAAGAAGGATCAGAATTATCTCATTGATTGAATCAATCTTAAAAAGTAATTACACTCTAAATAATTAACTTTTAATTAGTTAGTACATATCAATCTCATAATAAATCTTGATTCTGATAGTTAGAATGATTGGATTGATAAATATATCTTTATATTTTTAATCTACTAAATGAGATTTTTCATCTTTACATGTCATTTTTTCATTCTTTTAAACAATAAAATTTGAATATCTTTCACCTGAATAATTATTTATTAGATTTTTTTTTTTCATAGTTTCTTCCTTGCCGCACTGTCAATTGCATTTTTTATAAAATATCAATTGGGGATAAACACCAATATATATTATTAATTATAAGTATATGTTTAATTGTCATTATGTATGCTATATGAGGTACTGCAAGTGGAATTTAATTGTGAGCTATTCGAGAGTTCTTAAAAAATAGAATATTAATTGTTTTGTTATAAGTATAATAGTTGCTTCTTAATAAATTCAATTAATTTTCTCAATTTAGTTCATTATTATTTATTGTTGGAAAAGAAAAGAAGAAAGATGTTATATTTATGATGATGTGTTAAGTGTGCTGAGCGGAAGTCTAGTTTTAATTTATGTTGAATTTTATATTTGACTTAAATAGTTGGTTGATCTATATAAGGTAGTGAATTTTTTAGTTTGATTCTTGTAATTTATTTTTATTTGTCTGAGTCTCAATATCTTTTTTTTTTGTGGTTTAGTCTCTAAAACGCACGTAAAAAGTGAGATATTACCAAAAAAATAAATTACGGAAACTAAACTCAAAAATTCGCTAATTTACATATATCAAAAGTGTATTTAAACCTTTATATTTTATAATAACTTGCAATCATTTAATTGTAGCAACAAAAATACCACTTGTTATTCTTGATAAACCAATGAATTATACTTGTGCTAATAGAAAGAAAAAAAATAGACAACGACTCTTATGCATATTGATAAATTAACATTATGTGTTACATATTTTCATATTTTTGCTATAACTGCAATCATTTTTGTTATTAGCATTTTTGTTTTTTTTAATAGGCAAAGATTAAATTAAGAACGACCGAGTATATAATATCCTATATTATCTAAACACTCAATTGGATGTCAGATGAGTGCCTATGTGTTATGTCTTTGATCAATTAGAATAATGAAATTCTTTAAGTATTATTAATTGGGATCAATAGAGCAACTGGTGAACTCTGAAGAGATCAATTATTTTATTAAAGAAACAGATCATTATTTATTAGTCCAAGAGAAGATTTTATGGTAACTCTAATAATTGAATCAATTGGTGTTAGATGATAAAATATCGATTGGAGATATTTTACCCTGTTGGATTATATTATATAATACTACCTCCGGTCCTTTTTATAAGGAACATTTCACTTTTTTAGATTCATTAAATAATTAATGTATCTGGTCTATAATGCAGACCAGATACATTAGTTATTTAATGAATCTAAAAAGGTGAAATGTTCCATATAAAAAGGACCGGAGGGAGTATTAGTATTATATATATATATATATATATATATATATATGTTATAAGAGAAAGAAAAGGAAAGTTAGTAAAGAAGAAGAAAAATAGAAAGTGGGGGAAAGAAAAAAGGAAGAAAACGTGGAAAGAGAGAAGAAGAGAAAGAAGAGAAGAAAAAAGCTTGGATCTTCATCATCTCTTCATCAATTCATCATCTTCTTCAATCTCCTATTCGATTATCAGATGGGTTCTAGTTAGAAACTTAAGTTCTAGAAATTAGGAGTTGTTTAGAACTTAGGGTAGAAATTGAGGAAATGAATAATTGTGTGGAATCAATGTTTCTAACGGATGAAACGTGAAATAAACTGCATAATATAGTCGGGATATATGTGGAAATAATCGAGAATACTTGTTATTGTGATGGATCATGTTTTGGTTGAGATTGGATTGAGTTTATACCATTAAAAATAGGTTTTTGTGTGTCTGGTTCAGTAGTAACCGGTTACTCACTTTGAGGTAACCGATTACCTGAAGGAAAAATTGAGGTTTTACGTGAAAAATGGACGAAGTAACCGGTTACTCATTTTGAGGTAACCGGTTACCAGAATGTGTCTCTAACTATGATTTTGATTCTGTGTGAGCAGTGACATTTGAAGTAGCCGGTTACTCATTTCGAGGTAACCGGTTACCACTGTTGTGATTTTTGAAAAATGTTTAAAAATTCATATCTTTTGGATCGTAACTCCAATCGAAGCGTAGTAATAGTCGTTGGAAAGCTATGGAAATATCCTACGCAATGAAAGTGAAAAATATTGATTTTGTTACCCGATTAAATAAATCGGAGGAAGCTCAAGAAATGTGATTAATTATGAGTTGAATTATTTCATATATTTTATTACACTATTGTGTTGTGCTATATATAACTTCTTTTGTGAATTGTAATTGAGAGAAAATACATACTCAAAATGAATTAGGAAGAGTAAGGAAACCTTACCCCAAAACCAAATGGTATGATTTTATGTTGTAACTAGTATTGTGATAGAAACTCTAGATGGCGATGCTCGTGCATTCGATGTATAGATGTGCATCTTTGACGAGTAATGGTCTAGAGTAGAGAATCTAGATGGCAATGCTCGTTCGTTCGATGCCAAAGTGTGTATCTTCGACGAATAATGGTCTAGAGGAGAGTGGGACACTAGTATGGAACATGTGTGAACCCTTGTATTTTGAGAAAAGGCGAATGCGGCCTTGTGATTGTCGAATACAATCACGTTTGTGTGTGAGATCACGTAATCGGAACTGTTTCCCTGAGACTTACCGTTTCATGAGCTTCGGGCTCCTCTGGAATGTACGCATGAATTACTTAGTAGGTTTTATTCCCACGGTTAGTACAAATGGAGCCTACGGGTAAAGAGATCACGGTTCACGGTTAATAGGCCGATGAACCCGAATCCATTTCGTATGCCAAGTAAATTACAAGGATCCATGACTCGGGTCGACTTCTAGACGTAGAAGCGGACGAGAAAAGGGGATGCCTTGGTAAGGTTACCGATTAGTGATAATTTGAGTTGGTGAACTCATGACATGTTTCCATATAGTGTGAGATTGTGAACTCAAGGTCACTTCCCTTCCCTTTGACTTGAGTTAGGATTGATAGAACCTTGTAAAGCCGAGAGGATCCATAAGATAGGGAACTCACTGAGATTAATATCTCACCCATTATTGTTGTTATTTTTTAGGCGTTGTTTGCAGGTTTGATTTACAAGTGAAGCTATGCTTGGATGTTTCAAGAGAAGCTTAGCTTTAGTTTTCCGCTGTGTAATTGTTTGTATACAATTGAGAATATTGTATATTGATCTTAGTTTTTGTTTTGGCTATTTTCCATAACTTGTACCATAGATTGTGTTTATGTTTTTAGAATGGTCAAGTATGTGAATTACGCCATTAGGCACTTATGATGGTGTCAGTACCAAATAAAATGCTTGTATAGTATTATTCTAGGTATATATTATACAGGGCATTACAGAGTATAAAGGATACTCGAGACACTTAAAGAAAAACTACTCAACTGTTTAAAATAGTACAGAACAAAGGAGCTACACTCCAATATGAATAACTACAAAAGGTAAGGAAGTTATTCACAAAACATCGGCATTCCTGTCATACCCCAAATTTGTCCTACCTGTGGATAGTTTTCATCTGAACATTCATCCACTAACCATCATTCAGAAAACTCAAAAAAATATGTTGCTCCTGTTTCCTAATTCTAGTTGTTGTGGGGATAACTTCAGACGTGGCTGTCAGGTCAAGGTTTGTATTGAGAATGCATATTGGTTTTCATCGAGAATTAAGGAGTTTGGAGGAGTATTCATTCACATGATCGTTTGATGGTTTGGGTTCAAAATCCGATATCCATTCATCTCACCATAACCATTTTTCTTTTCACATTCAAAACCATTTGTCAATACCCATATTATAATCCAATTATCCACTCTCACCGTGCAAGTTCTGCGACCTCACTCTTCCATTGCAATTCTCCTTACCACCATGAATACTTCCTCTGTTCACTAACCACTACCCTTCGAAAACACCCTTCACCATGTGAGCATCCTCAAACATCATCGATCCACCACCATAAATCAATAAGAAACTCGCTACCGCCAGGAACTCACTACTACAACAACAACGGTCACAACTCAAACCAATAACAACGTTAGCTCTGCTTCCGCTCTGCTCCGACACCAAATCGTAACAACAACATTTGCGGTTGACGTTTGGTTCCAGCAGCTCCGACACAAACTCGCGCATCGAACTTGCATCTGATTCAATTCTTGACAAGAAGTTTTCAGTGTAGCAACAACAACAACATTTCGATCTGTTCGTGAACGAATTCACACGCAAACTACCGACTGCTGTAGCAACTCGCGTGTCGGTAATTCTCGAATCGAACTCTTTTTTGTTATGCAATCTATTAATTTCACTGAGTTTATTTTCAGTACATTTTCGTTGTGATGTTATTGCTGCTACTGGTTTGAATTGCACTACGTTGAATTTAGAATCATATCATGAAATTGATTGTACACGTTTGAATATCAAGTGTGATGTGTTATGCTTTTGTTAGTTTATCGGTTTTGATTCTGAATGGCGAATTAATGTTGTTGCTAACTTTTCTACAACCGATTTACCGATTGGTGTCGTTGTGTTGTTTCGATTTTGATTGATATTATAATGCTGCAAAAAAAATGACGTTAGAATGCTGCTGTTTTGTACTTGGATTTCATGGTAGTGTTAGTGTGCCTAGAGGATCATGTTTGAATGTCATAGAATTGTTAACATTTCTTCTGTTTGTGATTCAAATGCATGGAGGTTCAATGGTGTTGTGGTTTAGTTTATCCTTCTCGTTCGGTTCAGTCCGTGATGCAATTGTTTGATTTTTTCGTTTCAATGATTAACATGTTTTTTAGCTTGGATTTTCCTTGAGTATGTTGTTTCCATTTACGATTTTTTTTCGTTTTGATTCTAAGGATTTGTTTGCTGTAGTTTTAATCTTCATTCTTCTTCAACTTGGATTTCGCGAACTTTAGGCTGTTGCTGTTGTTTGTTTGCTGTTAGAGCTGTCTCAATTCAATTATGTTCTTGGATGTTTTATTACTGCTTCAAATCTGTTACTGTAATTTCCAAGACTGCAGTTGGTTTCTGTTTAAAGTGAAGTGCACGATACTGTTGTTATATTGAATCTTTATTGTGCAATTTCTGTTGAGTCGGTTTTGTTTCGATTTGGTTTGAATTATAGCTGCTCTTGCTATGTGTTCAAGCTGTTTAAGTCGAATATTGTTAGTAGCCTCGGCGCAAAACGGTTTCGATTGTGATATTGTTTCAATTACGGCGTTGTGAACTTGAAAATATTTCTGATTTATTTTACTATTATTTTGCTGCTGCAGATTTCACTGATTGTTATTTTGATCTGCAGATTTCATGTTTGAATTCAATATACTATCTAATTTGGAGTCTTTGTTTTTCTACTTGTGATTTCACTACTGTGCATGCCGTATTGTGGTTATCGAAAATGTTCGTTTTCAACTGTGTATTTTATGTTGTTTTGCGTTTCGTCTCCGTTGCGGCCCTATGGCAATGTGAATACAATGGTTGTGTTATAGCTGTTCTAATTTTACTGCATTTAAAATCGGATTTGAAACCTACGGATTCGACGTTCTTATGTTGTAATTCGGATGTTTTCACGATGAACGATATTGTTGGTTTGAATGAGAAGGGTGTGTTGCCATCGAAACCATTTTGATGCATTCCTTGGCCATCTTGCTTTCCGTTTTTAAAAGGCGATGAACAGTATTGATAATAGAATGAAGTTGTGTTGCTATGGGCCCATGAGTTTTCTTACTTAGTCTGTTATCTTCTTTTTATATTCTATTTATTTGTTTAATGTAAGCAAAAATAATAAACCTTAGATTCTATAATGAGAATGAGGCATATAATGGACCTGCTACTTTCAATTTTACGGAATGTCATGGTGACTTGTTCTAAGAGAGAGTAGATAGTCTTTTATAAAGAGGGGGTCCACGCCATTTCATTAGTGATTGATCTATTTTTTTCTTTGTGAATATGTTACTGATATATTATGTCTGCCAGCATTGTCATTTGATTTCGAATCAATAAATTTTGATTATATGAGGCCATTTTTTTCTTTTTTTTGGTTGGTCGATGAAAGTCAAAAATCGTTGATTATCGATCTCTCGACTAAATCTTGATTAAGACGAGACCAACTTTATTTTTATATTATATCTTGTCAATATTATCTTGATTATTATTGTTCATATTCTTATCATATTGTCCATATCATATTCATATCATGTTTATCTAACCATTTTCCTTTGTTCATACTTTAATCAAAAACATTAACAAAAATCATAAACCACTTAGGTTAATATTACTAAATTATTTTCTAATCAATAATGGAAAAAGTGGGCTTTTGGAGTCTAGCACTCCTTGGGTCCTTGAACGATCGCTCTTAGGGCGCACGCCTTGGGTTGTTATCGTTCCGTCTTCCATTTCTAAAAAACTTAAAAATATTTTAATCTAACTAAAACACTCAACTTTTAAAACACTTTCTTAGTTTAAAAACCATCATTCAAATTTTAAAAGCAACTACTTAATCTTTTACAAATATTCTTTTAACTTATAATCATAATCAACTTTGAAATACTTAAAATATTTCTTAAGACATCTAAACCATTCTCCTAATTAATTATGGAAGTAGTGGGCTTTTGGGGTCTAGCACTCCTTGGGCCCTTGAAAGATCACTCTTGGGGTGCACGCCTTGGGTTGTGTTCGTTCCGTCTTTCATTTCTAAATTTAAAAACTCTCAACCCAATTAAAATACTTAATCATTTTTAAAATCTTAACAACTTCAAATCCAAATTCAACTAACGCGTCTAAAATACATCAAATTCAAATCTTTTTCCTAATCAAACTGCAAAAGTAGTGGACTTTTGAGGTCTAGCACTTCTTGGGCCCTTGAATGAACGCTCTTGAGACGCACGCTTTGGGTTGTGTTCATTTCGATATTTCATCCCTAAAATACTCGCCCTAAATTACATGGACAAAGAAACCCATTGTCCAACAAAAACAATTTCATAATCAATAGAATGAAAATGGTGTTATTGAGATCCAGTATCTCAGTAAGACCCTGATTAATTGGTTGTGAGGCCGACATCTCGTTTATCGAATAATCGTCATTCTCCCTCAAAATATTTAATTAATCGAACCTCATCCTCTCGCCCCTGTGCGAACGAAACCCTAAAAAATACATTCAAATCAAACTTTCTTTCTCAATCAAATCCTTAACACACTTACTCCAATTCAAACAACTTTTCTCAAGAGAACATTGTTTAGTCCATTCTTTCGCGCATATGAACTACTGCTTCAGCCTCCCTCGACGAGCAGACAAGCCAATGTTTAGCAATTAGAATGCGAATTAAACACTCGTTCGTCTAAAAAACACAAACCAACCGTAGTCCCACGAACTACGAATGCTCTGACTTTCCCATTGCACGAGGGAATACGTAGGCCCAAGGGTTCTCAATCCTTGCCGAGCACCCTAATAAAAAACCACCCATTTTCCCCTTAAAAAAGCAATACCCCCTTATAAGAAAACAAACAAACCAAGCTAACATTTCTCTCGAATTGATTCAAGAGGTTCCCGTTGAGTACAACGGACGTAGAGGGTACTAATACCTTCCCTCTTGCGTTACCGACCCCCGAACCCGAATTTGGTTGCGACGACCATTTTCTTATCCCTTTCAAAGGTTTTATCGATATTTTCCTATACCTTTCTTGGAATGAATAAAGTTCGGTGGCGACTCTGTTTCGAACAGTTTTTCCGCGTCCATCGCGAGGATCGTATTTTTCGAGGTACGACAGATGGCGACTCTGCTGGGGAGTATGCATTGCCCTATGCTAGAGAGAGTCAAGCCTAACTTGACTCGATTCAAGAGTGTTAGCTTCCCTTGTTTAATTTCTTCCTGTTTGTTTTCTCCTATTACTTTTTTATTTACTTTGTGTTGCTTTCTCTATTATATGTTGTTTATCATACTTGTCTATTGGATCTTGGGATGATATCACAAGTAAGGCTCTATACCCGAGTTTTGGAAAAAAAGAGAGAACATCTAGTTTAGATTTTGGAAGTAATTAGTGTTAGTCCCCGAGGACTCGCTCCTTGTGTGCCTAGTATGAAAGCTCCCCCTAGAGTAGACCTTTTTGTAGATCTTGTTGTAACGCAGCTAGCCTGTCGCACGACTTGATTCATGAAGGGTCCGTGACTCTGGGAACCACTCTTAGAACCAGTTTCTATCCTGGTGGTCGTTAGTGTTAGTCTCTGAGGACTCGCTTCTCGTGGGCCTAGTATGAAGACTACACTCAGGGGAGACCTTGTCGTCATTCTCGTCACAATGCAGCTAGCCTGTTGCGTGGTGCTGATGCGATTAGTGTTCGTAATCCTAGGAACCTTATCCATCAACGTAGAAGCTATCCCGTGAGTGGGTTCATGGGTAAAGAATCTAGAACTATCCTTATAAAGCCTACCTATTAGGGTGTTTTGCAAATGATCGTGTTATCCTGGATCCTGAATCTACCCGCATTGTATTCATTGGCATACCATTGCATTTGCAAGCATTTGCATTACATATCATTTTCCAAAACCAAACAAACTGATCATCCTTTGTCCATAACCCGCAGTTGATTTCCCGACACCCGTATTGGACTTGAAGCCGCTTTTGGAAGAATCATGGACTCTGAAGAGCAGAACCAGTTTGCGTCAAGAGCAGATGTTGACTTGATGAAGAACTAGCTAGACCAACTTGTGGAAGCTATGATAGCCTTGGCAAGGAAAGAGGACAACATTCAAAGGCCTACAGTCACTGAGAACGTCATCCTGCCTCAAGTGAATAATCTTGCCCAATTTCGGCCTGTAAGGATTCCTGTTAGGGACCAGGTTATACAAGAATGTCACACTATTCAAGATGAACATGCCTCGTCTCATGATGCAGTTGAATACCATAGCTTTGTATTCACTACACCGAATTCCCGAGGGACAAGCCTGGTGGTGAATACTGAATGACCTCAAGATGTTGAGTTTGCTGAAAGATGTCGTGTGTTGGAAGAGAAGCTTGAAACCATAAAGGGGCGTGATGCTTTTGATCTGAATGCTCTGAACATGTGTTTGGTACCCGGACTTGTAATACCTCCAAAGTTCAAGATGCCAAAATTTGAGAAATACAAAGGAGATAGTTGTCCAAAGCAGCATTTGGTGATGTTTTGCATAAAGATAACCACCAATGCTCTCAATGACAAACTTATGATCCACTGTTTCCAAGACAGTCTGAGTGGGGCATCGTTGAGTTGGTACATGCAGCTACAGAGTAGCCACATCCAATAATGGTTGGACCTAGCCGGTGCATTTGTGAAGCAATACCAATACAATCTTGACATGGCTCCCAACCGCATACAGTTGCGAGGTTTATCTCAAGAGGAGAACGAATCCTTCAGGGGGTATGCTCAGAGATGGAGAGAGGTCGCTGCTCGCGTTCAACCACCACTTTTAGATAGAGAATTGGTTGACCTGTTCATAGATTCTTTGCAAGGCCCGTACCTGGAAAAGATGATGAACAATGGGACATCAAACTTCTCTGACTTGGTTTTAGTAGGAGAACGCATTGAGAGTCATGTCAAAAGTGGAAAGATCCAAGACGACTCGAGCATCCAGGCTAGAGAGACTGAATCCATTGTTAGTTCTCAAGAAGAAGAGGAGGATGAAATCAATGCAATCTGGGACACTTTACAAGCTCCGTCTCCGGTACCTTATCCTCAATACCCAAGCATCTCAAATGTTCAAAGTCAGCAATCCCATGGGCCTCCCTGTGTGATTCCATTCTCTCCACATGGTCAATATACTCCTGCCAATAGAGGCCCCCCTCGTCAACAGCAGATTACACAACAACACTCTTCACAATCCCGACGCTACTATAATCAAAGACCAAAAAGGAATTTTGATCATTTGCCAGTGCCCTTCAGTCATATATTGCCACGTTTGATTAGTAGTGGGTTAATAGTGCCAAAGGGCTTGGATCCTGTTATTCCTCCATACCCACCAGGCTTTGACACCAATGCACGATGTGGATATCATGCTGGCGCCATGGGCCATTCAACTGAGGATTGTAAACAGCTCAAAAACAATGTCCAAGATCTGATTGAGTCCAATTTGATCTCATTTATGCCTCGAGGTCTTCAAATCAACGTCAATCCTTCACTTGATCAGGTGGGTCCATCCTCCCATGTTATGGAAGAAGTTGCTGAGAGTAGGTGTGAAGAAGGTTATCATACTGGTCTTGATGAACAAGAATGCTAGTCTAATAGTGGGTCAAGAGAGAAAGGCCCAATTCCTCAATTATGGCAATCTTAGATCATGTCATTTCTATGCTTTTGTAGTTTCTTTTATGTTAAGTGCTATTTGCGTTTAAACATTGTTGTTTATTAATGGTAATATTAATGAAGTGATCATGCATTTTTGAACTAATCACGTCGCATTCGCTCACATTTTCTTCACTTATATAAAAAAAACAAAAAAATATTCATCTATATACCTCTCATTTACTTTCTTTACCAAATTGTTGTTTAGCAAAGATTGGAGGGAGGATGATGAAAACAAGATACCAATAATTGCTGATGGTATGCTTTCGGATAGAATCCTGCCAAGGATGTACAAGCATTGTTTCAAATCCCCAAACACTGGAGAGATAAGGAGCTAATCCCTAGTTAACCACTTCGAGCCTAGAAGTAGAAGTTTCCTTTGGATATTCAAACCCTTACACTCAACCCGGGGCAGGGTAGTGTTCAGTTAATTTGACTCCGTATTCTTTGTACACGTCTTGAGGTGTCGAAGGAATCATGCAAAATCCAGAAGTTATGATAGTTGTTCTTCAATGACTACTGACTTGGCATTCACAAGCCTTACTCTAAAAAAAAAGAGAGCCCTCTAAGTCAAACACCTCAAAAAGGAGACTTAGGCAAAAATTAGGGCAATCCCGATGGACTCGTAGAATAAAATCAGTCCATGCAAAATTAGGGATAAAAAAAAGGGGTCCTTAAATCCTCAAGCGAAGCAAAGCAAGATTCAGTGACCACCATATGAAAAATCAAAAGGTCATTGACAACAAAATAAGATGACTGCTATTTCAAAGTGAATCTTGAACCTTCATCTTCATGCTTACACCGTCAAAATCTAGACGAATGTGTGTTAATTTAACTGAATGTAGGATTGGAGATCATCACGAAGAAGGGGTGGGTACTAATCAAATTTGAGCCTTATATCCTTTGATTCCATAACCGTGAACCAGACCACGTTACAACCCTCAAAAGACCTAATTGAGGCGGGGATCATTCTGAAAGCATACTACAACAAGGTTGCGTAAATTGACTCCTACCAATTTGCTAATCTTATGATTTGGTGTCATATTTTCTGCTGTATCTTTCACACACTAGTAAATCAGCACTGCGTTTGGACTAATGGTTCACTCGTCACACACTGACACATCATTCCAATAAATGATTTTTCAAAACGTGCATGAATGTCGCATTAAAATTACCATTTCTAAATGAACAATTTTAGCTGCAAATCAGTACTTGACAGTTTGGAAATTCTGACAAAGTGCAATCAGAGAGAAACTTGAGCACTCGTTGGCACTAACTCGAATCGCGGCTGTCTCATAACCTTGTGGATCTGGGGCAAGTCCTTCAAAGCAATACTTAGTCAATCTGAGGCAAGTCTTTCAAAAGCCAAGACTGGGGCAGACCACTGCAAAATCCAGACACAGGGGCAGACCACAAATCCAGACAGGGGCAGATTCCCTTCATACATTCAAGTTAGTTAAGCTGGCCATGTCATGCACTAAGCGACCCTTGAGTCCAACAAGTATTAAAAGCTTTGGGGCAGAGAGAATGCACAATCAGAATGCATTGGATAAGTCGCTACGCTCACACAATCAACATGCATTGGTTACGTCACTGCGCTCATACAACCATTCATGGCATATCAGCTGGAATGAGGTTCTCTCACGCACACGCACCCAACTTTCTGCAAAGGATCAAACTTGGGGCACCAAGAACACCTGTCATATTGGTCTACTGATCATAATATCTTCCAGTTTTGAGTGTCGCGAAATCAAATCTTTCCATCAAATTAAAGTCCAACCTTGCTTGGCAATCACCAAAAGTCCACCCTGCTGGCACCTTCATAAAACCAATCCCCTGCTCGCATTCGCATATGCATCACATACAACATATGTGCACCATATGCATACATAGCATAACCTATTTCCTTCCTCAACCCCCACGTTGATATATTTTGTTTTGTTCTTGACCCCTGAGTCAATGTTGTCTTTATTTTCTTCGGCCCCCAAGTCGATATTTACCTTTCTTTCAACCCCCGAGTTGATGATATTTTGTCTTTATTTTCTCGACCCCCGAGTCGATATTGCCTTAGTTTCTCGACCCCCGAGTCGATATCATTATTACATCTTCAACCCCCGAGTTGACATCTTATTGCTTGTACTGACCCCCGAGTCATTGTTATCTTTACCTTCTTCGACCCCCGAGTCGATATTGTCTTTATTTCCTCGACCCCCGAGTCGATATTGCCTTTATCTCTGCCCTCGAACCCTGAGTTAATATTTGCTTTTACCTTCAACCCCCGAGTTGATATTTTGTTATTTCCTTTAACCCCCGAGTTGATAGATTGCCTTTATTTTCTCGACCCCCGAGTCGATATTGTCTTTATTTCCTCGACCCCCGAGTCGATAGTACCTTTACCTTTCTTTCAACCCCCGAGTTGATGACAGTTTATCTTAATGTTTCTCTACCCCCGAGTCGATATTATTTCCTTTTCTCAACCCCCGAGTTGACGACAGTTTATCTTAATGTTTCTCGACCCCCGAGTCGATAGTATTTCCTTTTCTCAACCCCCGAGTTGATATGCCAGTATTCCCAGTGATTCTTTCACCTTGCTCCATCTAATCCCCAATAATCCTTCTTTGGAAACCAGAATTGAAGCCTTGCCCGGTTGCATGCCCATATGCATCTCATAAAAACAAGTTCATTTGCATTCCTGTATGCATGGCATATCCATCCCCAGCATAGCATAGCAGGATCCAGGATTAGTTCGCAAGCATCGTGGCCAGTCCTCCATCAAAGTCGGCAGTATTCTTCTGAAAAGAGTTTATACCCCGCATGTGCTCAAGGAATTCTATTCCCCAGCAAGTCATTCTTCAGCCATGCAGTTGATATTGACAATCCCCAGCAGCTATTGCTTTTCTTACTCCCCAAGCAAAGGATATCCTAGAAAGTTTCTTGTGAGCTTTCCCCTGCAAAGCCAGCACATTTCCTCCGACAGGAATCTTGCTCAACTATTTCCCTAGCAAATTCTTTCAGAGATACTACTTTGGTATCATCGAAGAACCTTAATGGATAAGGGACTACTTCGACGACCCAGAGAATCATCAAGTTATTTTGTTCAGTTTGAACCCCGCTACCTCATTCTACAACACTTTATCTTTTGTCAGACAAATTTTGGGGTCTTCTTATATCTAATTGACTTCTACCCTAAAAATGAACGCCATGCAACAGTTCATTCCCTCGGGTCCAAGCCAATTAGATAGGGGCATCTGTCATACCCCAAATTTGTCCTACCTGTGGATAGTTTTCATCTGAACATTCATCCACTAACCATCATTCAGAAAACTCAAAAAAATATGTTGCTCCTGTTTCCTAATTCCAGTTGTTGTGGGGATAAGTTAAGGCGTGGCTGTCAGGTCAAGGTTTGTATTGAGAATGCATATTGGTTTTCATCGAGAATTAAGGAGTTTGGTGGAGTATTCATTCACATGATCGTTTGATGGTTTGGGTTCAAAATCCGATATCCATTCATCTCACCATAACGATTTTTCTTTTCACATTCAAAACCATTTGTCAATACCCATATTATAATCCAATTATCCACTTCTTAACCTCCATTTTAATCCATTTTCAAATTCCATTCAAATTCATGTTAATAACCATTAAACCATATTTTCCCCTATAAAACACTTTTAAATCCATTTCATAATTCCTAAATTCATTTCCAAACCAATCCATTTTCAATTTAATTCATGGCCATTTTGTTTAATTCAAGTGTCACATACTAAGTCCATATCCTTTTTTTGCTAAGCCTATACCACATTTTTGTCAAACTCATAAAAAAGGAAGGTTGACCTAGCTATAAAGGGGGAAGGGCAAAGAAACCTAGAAAAAGGGAGGGAGGCGCTGGTTCTCAAGAGAAAAAAGGAAAAAAGGTCTGAAAAAAAGAAGAGAAAAAACGGCGCAAGAAGAAAAGATGGTGGTCTCTCGCGGTCTACCATCGTGATTCAACTCCCTCCGTCAGTCTCCTCACAACAGTCATCACCGTTTCGACCTCGTCTTCAAGTAAAGCTCCTCACAACACATAACTCTCACCGTGCAAGTTCTGCGACCTCACTCTTCCATTGCAGTGCTCCTTACCACCATGAATACTTCCTCTGTTCACTAACCACTACCCTTCGAAAACACCCTTCACCATGTGAGCATCCTCAAACATCACCGATCCACCACCATAAATCAATAAGAAACTCGCTACCCCTGGGAACTCACTGCTACAATAACAACAACGATCACAACTCGAACCAATAACAACGTTAGCTCTGCTTCCGCTCTGCTCCGACACCAAATCGTAACAACAACATCTGCGGTTGACGTTTGGTTCCAGCAGCTCCGACACAAACTCGCGCATCAAACTTGCATCCGATCCAATTCTTGACAAGAAGTTTTCAGTGCAGCAACAGCAACAACATTTCGATCTGTTCGTGAACGAATTCACGCGTAAACTACCGACTGCTGTAGCAACTCGTGTGTCGGTAATTCTCGAATCGAACTCTTTTTTGTTATGCAAGCTATTGATTTCACTGAGTTTATTTTCAGTACATTTTCGTTGTGATGTTATTGTTCCTACTGGTTTGAATTGCACTACGTTGAATTTAGAATCATATCATGAAATTGATTGTACACGTTTGAATATCAAGTGTGATGTGTTATGCTTTTGTTAGTTTATCGGTTTTGATTCTGAATAGCGAATTAATGTTGTTGCTGACTTTTCTACGACCGATTTACCGATTGGTGTCGTTGTGTTATTTCGATTTTGATTGATATTATAATGCTGCAAAAAAAATGACGTTGGAATGCTGCTGTTTAGTACTTGGATTTCATGGCAGTGTTAGTGTGCCTGGAGGATCATGTTTGAATGTCATAGAATTGTTCACATTTCTTCTGTTTGTGATTCAAATTCATGGAGGTTCAATGGTGTTGTGGTTTAGTTTATCCTTCTCGTTCGGTTCAGTCCGTGATGCACTTGTTTGATTTTTTTCGTTTCAATGATTAACATGTTTTTTAGCTTGGATTTTCCTTGAGTATGTTGTTTCCATTTACGATTTTTTTTTCATTTTGATTCTAAGGATTTGTTTGCTGTAGTTTTAATCTTCATTCTTCTTCAACTTCGATTTCGTGAACTTTAGGCTGTTGCTGTTGTTTGTTTGCTGTTAGATCTGTCGCTGTTGTTACTAGGAGTTGATCTCAATTCAATTATGTTCTTGGATGTTTTATTACTGCTTCAAATCTGTTACTATAATTTCCAAGCCTGCAGTTGGTTTCTGTTTAAAGTGAAGTGCACGATACTGTTGTTATATTGAATCTTTATTGTGCAATTTCTGTTGAGTCGGTTTTGTTTCGATTTGGTTTGACTTATAGCTGCTCTTGCTATGTGTTCAAGCTGTTGAAGTCGAATATTGTTAGTAGCCTCGGCGCGAAACGGTTTCGATTGTGATATTATTTCAATTATGGCGTTGTGAACTTGAAAATATTTTTGATTTATTTTACTATTATTTTGCTGCTGCAGATTTCACTGATTGTCATTTTGATCTGCAGATTTCATGTTTGAATTCAATATACTATCTAATTTGGAGTCTTTGTTTTTCTACTTGTGATTTCACTACTGTGCATGCCGTATTGTGGTTACCGAAAAATGTTCGTTTTCAACTGTGTATGTTATGTTGTTTTGTGTTTCGTCTCCGTTGCGGCCCTATGGCAATGTGAATACAATGGTTGTGTTATAGTTGTTCTAATTTTACTGCATTTAAAATCGGATTTGAAACCTACGGATTCGACGTTCTTATGCTGTAATTCGTATGTTTTCACGATGAACGATATTGTTGGTTTGAATGAGAAGGGTGTGTTGCCATCGAAACCATTTTGATGCATTCCTTGGCCATCTTGCTTTCCGTTTTTAAAAGGCGATGAACAGTATTGATAATAGAATGAAGCTGTGTTGCTATGGGCCCATGAGTTTTCTTACTTAGTCTGTTATCTTCTTTTTATATTCTATTTATTTGTTTAATGTAAGCAAAAATAATAAACCTTAGATTCTATAATGAGAATGAGGCATATAATGGACCTGCTACTTTCAATTTTACGGAATGTCATGGTGACTTGTTCTAAGAGATAGTAGATAGTCTTTTATAAAGAGGGGGTCCACGCCATTTCATTAGTGATTGATCTATTTTTTTTCTTTGTGAATATGTTACTGATATATTATGTCTGCCAGCATTGTCATTTGATTTCGAATCAATAAATTTTGATTATATGAGGCCGTTTTTTTTCTTTTTTTTGGTTGGTCGATGAAAGTAAAAAATCGTTGATTATCGATCTCTCGACTAAATCTTGATTAAGACGAGACCAACTTTATTTTTATATTATATCTTGTCAATATTATCTTGATTATTATTGTTCATATTCTTATCATATTGTCCATATCATATTCATATCATGTTTATCTAACCATTTTCCTTTGTTCATACTTTAATCAAAAACATTAACAAAAGTCATAAACCACTTAGGTTAATATTACTAAATTATTTTCTAATCAATAATGGAAAAAGTGGGCTTTTGGAGTCTATCACTCCTTGGGTCCTTGAACGATCGCTCTTAGGGCGCACGCCTTGGGTTGTTATCGTTCCGTCTTCCATTTCTAAAAAACTTAAAAATATTTTAATCTAACTAAAACACTCAACTTTTAAAACACTTTCTTAGTTTAAAAACCATCATTCAAATATTCTTTTAACTTATAATCATAATCAACTTTGAAATACTTAAAATATTTCTTAAAACATCTAAACCATTCTCCTAATTAATTATGGAAGTAGTGGGCTTTTGGGGTCTAGCACTCCTTGGGCCCTTGAAAGATCACTCTTGGGGTGCATGCCTTGGGTTGTGTTTATTCCGTCTTTCATTTCTAAATTTAAAAACTCTCAACCCAATTAAAATACTTAATCATTTTTAAAATCTTAACAACTTCAAATCCAAATTCAACTAACGCGTCTAAAATACATCAAATTCAAATCTTTTTCCTAATCAAACTGCGAAAGTAGTGGACCCTTGAGGTCTAGCACTTCTTGGGCCCTTGAATGAATGCTCTTGAGACGCACACTTTGGGTTGTGTTCATTTCGATTTTTCGTCCCTAAAATACTCGCCCTAAATTACATGGACAAAGAAACCCATTGTCCAACAAACACAATTTCATAATCAATAGAATGAAAAAGGTGTTATTGAGATCCAGCATCTCAGTAAGACCCCGATTAATTGGTTGCGATCGACGTCTCGTTTATCGAATAATCGTCATTCTCCCTCAAAATATTTAATTAATCGAACCTCATCCTCTCGCCCCTGTGCGAACGAAACCCTAAAAAATACATTCAAATCAAACCTTTTTTCTCAATCAAATCCTTAACACACTTAATCCAATTCAAACAACTTTTCTCAAGAGAACATTGTTTAGTCCATTCTTTCGCGCATATGAGCTAGTGCTTCAGCCTCCCTCGACGAGCAGACAAGCCAATGTTTAGCATTTAGAATACGAATTAAACACTCGTTCGTCTAAAAAACACAAACCAACCGTAGTCCCACGAACTACGAATGCTCTGACTTTTCCATTATACGAGGGAATACGTAGGCCCAAGGGTTCTCAATCCTTGCCGAGCACCATAATAAAAAACCACCCATTTTCCCCTTAAAAAAGCAATACCCCCTTAGAAGAAAATAAACAAACCAAGGTAACATTTCTCTCGAATTGATTCAAGAGGTTCCCGTTGAGTACAATGGACGCAGAGGGTGCTAATACCTTCCCTCTTGCGTAACCGACCCCCGAACCCGAATTTGGTTACGACGACCATTTTCTTATCCCTTTCAAAGGTTTTATAGATATTTTCCTATTCCTTTCTTGGAATGAATAAAGTTCGGTGGCGACTCTGTTTCGAACAGTTTTCCCGCGTCCATCGCGAGGATCGTATTTTTTGAGGTACGACAATTCCCACGACAAAAGATTTATTTTTGTCCAGTTCTCCTCTAACTTTGGAATGCTACCTTAAAAAAACACCATTACACTCCAGTCATATAGTCCAAATTGCTGCCAGCCAAATAATGCTTACCACTTTCCGGTCCTTCTTCTCCTTTATAGTTTTAACTTTGAAAGGTAACATAGAAAAGTCCTCCTTAGACAACACAAAACCAGGTCCTAGCCAAGACACTATTGTTGTCCAAATTCTATTACTAAAATCATAGTAATCGAATACGTGTTGTTTTGATTCATCAACTTTGAAACACATGTAAGAGCAAGAGTTGTCTCTACAAGTCAAACCTATGTTTTGATGATAATAATGGTATTTGTGAAAGAACTATTTTATGTTCTAATGTGTGTTGTGTGCAGATGATAAATGCTGATGATAATCAGATTCAACAAACACCATTCAGATGAGCTTCAATGATAATATGCGAGTTACTATGTGTGACACAAGTCGCAAGAAGCGAGAATGCTTTAGTATCTGATCATAATCAGAAGGGTCCAAGGATGCGGATATTGCTGCTGTAATGCTCTTGTGGATGTTGTTCTAAAAGTGGTTCAGACTCTGAAGATACCGAAGCTTCTGAAGAGATAATATTCCAAGAGAACTGAAGTGCTGAAGGTCCTAATGACTTGAGTTCCGAAGGCTGAAGGCTATGAAGACCAAGAGCAGAAAGACACTGAAGACTTACGAGTTCTGAAGGTTATGGTTCTAACGTCAAGTGCTGAAGACTCTGATGACAGATTCCTAATGGACAAGCTCTGAAGACTTTGAAGACTTGAAGATTAAAGACAACGGGTTTCCAGACAAGTGCTAAAGCGCTGAAGAAAAAATCCTAATGGACAGTTTTGAAGACCGAAGACTTGAAGACTCTGAAGACCCAGTTGAAGTCTCTACTCATGCTTCATCAATTAAATATCAGAAGTCTCTGAAGATTAGAAGACATTGTCACCATTACCAATGGTAGTACAAAGGACGATAAAGCAAATATCACATCACGTCTTAGCCAGCGTGAATCCTGGAAAAGAAGAACACGTGACTGTACTACTTCATCATTGTAACGACTCTTTTCCTAGCCAACGACACTTTCAACGACTATATTTTAATTGGCTATTTAAAGGAAAGGATGACTAATTATTGACAAGGTTGTTGGAACGAAAAATACATAATCATCTAAAACCACAACAATCAAAGTGTTGATATCTCAGTTGTTGCTCAAATATGAAAAGATCATAAATCAACAACACAACAATCTGAGAATCTGAGTTCGTTGTTACAACATCAAGATTATTAATCTGCAACAACAACCAGATATTGATGAACTTGAAGAAGATGAAGAAATTAACAAAGTCATCAATCAACACCAACGACATCATCTTGTAGCTCATTGAAGATCTGAAGCAAGGGAGGTGTTGTTTGAAGCTTGCTCAACAAAGAAGATGAAGAATTATTAAGATGTAATCTAAATGTAATATCTTGTACATCTTAGAATCATGTAGTTTTCAAGGAGCTGTTGCTCATATCTTGCTGTAACTCTTAGAAGTTACATTGTACTCAAAGAGAGGAGAATCTGCTTGCAAGGAAGCACCTCACTAATCTCCAGTAAGCCAATTCTACTAAAAGAATTGAGATTTCTCCAGTGGACGTTATATCCAGATTGGATCCCTGAACGGGTAACTCTTGATGGAAGCCTCAAGTAGATGATTGGATGATCAGGATACTTGGGGAGACGGTGGTTGCTGGTTATCGTGAAATCCTGACTAGAGATCTTGAAAAATCTTGGTACGTTGGGTCAATGATAGTCATATCTTGAAGAGGATCATTTGTTGATCATACTCTTGTGAGATCCCTGATGGAACTCATTGTGATTCCTCCAGTGAACGTTATATCCAGGTTGGATCCCTGAACGGTTCACTGCAAGAGATACCTCAAGGGATCATGGGATGATCTGGATACTTGAGAAGACAATGACGTTAGTCACTGTGTTCCTTGAGCGATCCTGGGAGGATCACAGGCTTGAGATGACAATGACGTGAGTCATTGTGGGTTAGTCACAGTGCGGCTGTGCAGGCTGTTAGTCACCGACTATGTGCCTGTGCATCTGTAATCTGGTTTGATTATAGTGGATTAAAACCTTGAGTTCAAGGCGAAATCACCTTGGAAGGGTGGTCTGGATTAGCTTGAGAGTTCCTCAAGTGAACCAGGATATATCTTATATTCTTTACTTGCTCATGATTTATTTGTTTATTTACTTCTGTATCGTAACTCTGAATATGCTTCCACAACATAAATCAGAAGTAACATAATCAACGCATATCAGAACCATCACTTAACACAACAACGTTAAGATATGTTCGTTTATGCCTATGCTTCCAAAATTTCAGAAGCAACGCATATCAGAAGCAATGCTGATCGGATGCAACTAGCATCAGAAGCATCACGCGACAACAATTTTAAAACATGAAAGGTTTACGTAAACCGAGGAACACAATTCAAACCCCCCATTTCTTGTGTTATTTGCACACCTTCAATTGGTATCAGAGCCTGGTTCTGTTATTGATGGATATCAAACACTTAACAGTGTCAGAAAAAGATCCAGATGCGGTGTGTAGAAATACTCTGGGTGAGATTTCAAATCCACTTACAATGTCAGTTTTAGATCAGAAGATGATTGAATACTGAATTGTAATCAGGCAGATTACCTTGAGCAAGTCTCTGATTCTCTGAAGTTGTCAACTACAAAATCTTTCTCTGACAAGATAGATTCATCAAATAAGAAGAAGTATATGTTGAATGCTCATCTTAAAAATACATTTGGATGAACAATGTATTTTTCTCAAGATCAAATCATCAGAAAATAAGAAATCTTGTTTACTGAAAGATTATTTCTTTATGAGTTTGGGATGTTTTCAAGAAACGGATTTGCCCACCCTTGACTTTCTCAATTGAAGCTCATTAGGAATTTTTCTTAAGTAAAGAAGAATAATTGTTGATGATTCTGATGAAAAGGAACTTCATGATGAAGTTTGCAAAATCAAGTCAGAAGATCATAGTTTAAAAATCTGAACAATGCTTTCTTCAAAAAGATTCGTAGAAATCTGAAGAATATTCAAAAGGAGAAAATCTGATTGATTTTTCAGGAATCTGATCAAGGAAAAATTCTTAGTTTTAATGATTGTAACATGGACAATTAAGTTCTGTTAACTTGAGATTCTATCTCAGTTGAACAAACTGTAATCTGTCAGAATGTTATCTGATAATCTTCTTAAAAATTCATGATGAATAAATTCCAGATTCAGATGATACTTGTTAGATGCAAGAGACAGAAGACATCTATTCAAGTCAAAAGGATTTAAGTCTATGATATACTTCTGAATGAAGAAATCAGTAGACATCCTTTTCAGAAGCAGATATGATGTTGATGAACAAACTCTCAACCAGTCAACTCAGCATTGCAAGAACAAGAGTGTCACTCAAACTACGCCAAACGTTTGATAATGTCTGAATCAAAGCAAATTCTGCATTTGTTCAAGGAAACAACGTCAGGAGATGTTTTGAGATGTCAGTTAATTCTCTCAAGCACGTAACTTCTCAGAAGTCTATGTTTAAGCTAAGGAATTAATGACCCTTTGAAGAACAAGCAACTGTTCAGCAAAGGCTTGATGAAATAGTTGATGAAGATCAGGATTTCAGCACTCTGAAGATCGCTTTCAGAAGTCAGATGAATAATTCTGAGCAGAAGAAAGAAGAGATCATCTGAAGAGAAGAATGATCCTAGTTCTCAGACTAGTGATCAGAGTTCAGAAGACAAGGATGCTCTTCAAAATCAGAATACAGAGAATGTCTAAAGAATGTGAGGAATCTAAAAGTACTCACTTAGAATCTCTGATAGATCACTCTGAAGAAAGTAGAAGCAATCAAATTGTCAAAGAATCTTTTTTCTGTATCATGGTTGTTCCCGCTGATCTAAAAGCAGAACTTCAATCGTCGGTTGTTTCTGAAGAAACAATTCCTAATTGAATGCCTATGGTCGAAGCCAACATCTAGTGATCTATGATCAAAGATTGGATTCTGGCGAATAAGGAAGAACTCATCAAGTGTTCAAGAACGATGATCAAGATCGTGCTAAAAGTCTAATAGTGTCCAAATCATTGGAACTAGATAGACCACATAGAAACTGTTGCTCAGTGATCATTTGATGGAAGAAGAGCTTTGGATGAGTCAAATGGATGAATTAAAGTGTCCTCTGGGAATTCAAATAGGAGATTATCCCTACTCATCAAAGAGACTGTTGTGAAAAGAGATATCTGCACGACATCAATTTCTCGGAAAGAATCTGATCTCATGGATAAACAAGAGGCAATCAATCACTGCCTTCTCAACAGTAGAAGCAGAGTGTGTATCCACGTCTCTTAGAAGTACTTAGTTACTGGGATTGAAGAACTAGCTGGAAACTATCAGACGCAAGAGAAACCAGCATGATGAAGAATCGGAACTTCCGAAGAAAGACAGAAGATTCAACAGAAGCCAGCTCAAGTCAGAATCAGAATGGAAAACACTCAAATAAAAGATCTCTGTGAAAGAATTCAGAATCTCCAAGGTACGATTCCTTTTATCTTTGTTTATGCAAATCCAAAATGTGAATGTTTGTTTTGTGATTTCTGAACATGTCATGATCCCGTACATTCTCTCTTTCCATGAGAAGATATTTTGTTCAATTCTCTGGATAATATGAGTACATAATGTGACATCAGTCATGCTTGCGTATCTTGTATGATCATTTTTTTTAACATAAGTTTTAGTGTGAATGAGTGGAAAAACGTACGTATGATATAAGCAACTCTGCCCTATATCTTATGATATGTCTC